>JASTWF010000047.1:185723-923223 GCA_030390025.1 Squalus acanthias
TGTCACTGTAACACTGGGGTACAGTACTGGTGGGTACAGGTCTTTCACTGCATAACACTGGGGTACAGTACTGGTGGGTACAGGTCTGTCACTGTATAACACTGGGGTACAGTACTGGTGGGTACAGGTCTGTCGGTGTATAACACTGGGGTACAGTACTGGTGGGTACAGGTCTGTCGGTGTATAACACTGGGGCACAGTACTGGTGGGTACAGGTCTGTCACTGTATAACACTGGGGTACAGTACTGGTGGGTACAGGTCTGTCACTGTATAACACTGGGGTACAGTACTGGTGGGTACAGGTCTGTCACTGTATAACACTGGGGTACAGTACTGGTGGGTACAGGTCTGTCACTGTATAACACTGGGGTACAGTACTGGTGGGTACAGGTCTGTCACTGTATCACACTGGGGTACAGTACTGGTGGGGACAGGTCTGTCACCATGTAACACTGGGGTACAGTACTGGTGGGTACAGGTCCATCACCGTATAACACTGGGGTACAGTACTGGTGGGTACAGGTCTGTCACTGTATAACACTGGGGTACAGTACTGGTGGGTACAGGTCTGTCACTGTATAACACTGGGGTACAGTACTGGTGGGTACAGGTCAGTCACTGTATAACACTGGGGTACAGTACTGGTGGGTACAGGTCTGTCACTGTATAACACTGGGGTACAGTACTGGTGGGTACAGGTCTGTCACTGTATAACACTGGGGTACAGTACTGGTGGGTACAGGTCTGTCACTGTATCACACTGGGGTACAGTACTGGTGGGTACAGGTCTGTCACTGTATAACACTGTGGTACAGTACTGGTGGGTATAGGTCTGTCACTGTATAACACTGGGGTACAGTACTGGTGGGTACAGGTCTGTCACTGTATAACACTGGGGTACAGTACTGGTGGGTACAGGTCAGTCACTGTATAACACTGGGGTACAGTACTGGTGGGTACAGGTCAGTCACTGTATAACACTGGGGTACAGTACTGGTGGGTACAGGTCTGTCACAGTGTGACACTGGGGTACAGTACTGGTGGGTACAGGTCTGTCACTGTATAACACTGGGGTACAGTACTGGTGGGTACAGGTCTGTCATTGTATAACACTGGGGTACAGTACTGGTGGGTACAGGTCTGTCGGTGTATAACACTGGGGTACAGTACTGGTGGGTACAGGTCTGTCACTGTATAACACTGGGGTACAGTACTGGTGGGTACAGGTCCATCACTGTATCACACTGGGGTTCAGTACTGGTGGGTACAGGTCTGTCACTGTATAACACTGGGGTACAGTACTGGTGGGTACAGGTCTGTCACTGTATAACACTGGGGTACAGTACTGGTGGGTACAGGTCTGTCACTGTATAACACTGGGGTACAGTACTGGTGGGTACAGGTCTGTCACTGTATAACACTGGGGTACAGTACTGGTGGGTACAGGTCTGTCACTGTATAACACTGGGGTACAGTACTGGTGGGTACAGGTCTGTCACTGTATCACACTGGGGTACAGTACTGGTGGGGACAGGTCTGTCACTGTATAACACTGGGGTACAGTACTGGTGGGTACAGGTCTGTCACTGTATAACACTGGGGTACAGTACTGGTGGGTACAGGTCAGTCACTGTATAACACTGGGGTACAGTACTGGTGGGTACAGGTCAGTCACTGTATAACACTGGGGTACAGTACTGGTGGGTACAGGTCTGTCACCGTGTGACACTGGGGTACAGTACTGGTGGGTACAGGTCTGTCACTGTATAACACTGGGGTACAGTACTGGTGGGTATAGGTCTGTCACTGTATAACACTGGGGTACAGTACTGGTGGGTACAGGTCTGTCACTGTATAACACTGGGGTACAGTACTGGTGGGTACAGGTCTGTCACTGTATAACACTGGGGTACAGTACTGGTGGGTACAGGTCTGTCGGTGTATAACACTGGGGTACAGTACTGGTGGGTACAGGTCTGTCACTGTATAACACTGGGGTACAGTACTGGTGGGTACAGGTCCATCACTGTATCACACTGGGGTTCAGTACTGGTGGGTACAGGTCTGTCACTGTATAACACTGGGGTACAGTACTGGTGGGTACAGGTCTGTCACTGTATAACACTGGGGTACAGTACTGGTGGGTACAGGTCTGTCACTGTATAACACTGGGGTACAGTACTGGTGGGTACAGGTCTGTCACTGTATAACACTGGGGTACAGTACTGGTGGGTACAGGTCTGTCACTGTATAACACTGGGGTACAGTACTGGTGGGTACAGGTCTGTCGGTGTATAACACTGGGGTACAGTACTGGTGGGTACAGGTCTGTCACTGTATAACACTGGGGTACAGTACTGGTGGGTACAGGTCCATCACTGTATCACACTGGGGTTCAGTACTGGTGGGTACAGGTCTGTCACTGTATAACACTGGGGTACAGTACTGGTGGGTACAGGTCTGTCACTGTATAACACTGGGGTACAGTACTGGTGGGTACAGGTCTGTCACTGTATAACACTGGGGTACAGTACTGGTGGGTACAGGTCTGTCACTGTATAACACTGGGGTACAGTACTGGTGGGTACAGGTCAGTCACTGTATAACACTGGGGTACAGTACTGGTGGGGACAGGTCTGTCACTATATAACACTGGGGTACAGTACTGGTGGGTACAGGTCAGTCACTGTATAACACTGGGGTACAGTACTGGTGGGTACAGGTCCATCACTGTATCACACTGGGGTACAGTACTGGTGGGTACAGGTCTGTCACTGTATAACACTGGGGTACAGTACTGGTGGGTACAGGTCTGTCACTGTATAACACTGGGGTACAGTACTGGTGGGTACAGGTCTGTCACTGTATAACACTGGGGTACAGTACTGGTGGGTACAGGTCTGTCATTGTATAACACTGGGGTACAGTACTGGTGGGTACAGGTCTGTCGGTGTATAACACTGGGGTACAGTACTGGTGGGTACAGGTCTGTCACTGTATAACACTGGGGTACAGTACTGGTGGGTACAGGTCTGTCACTGTATAACACTGGGGTACAGTACTGGTGGGGACAGGTCTGTCACTGTATAACACTGGGGTACAGTACTGGTGGGTACAGGTCTGTCACTGTATAACACTGGGGTACAGTACTGGTGGGTACAGGTCAGTCACTGTATAACACTGGGGTACAGTACTGGTGGGTACAGGTCTGTCACTGTATAACACTGGGGTACAGTACTGGTGGGTACAGGTCTGTCACTGTATAACACTGGGGTACAGTACTGGTGGGTACAGGTCAGTCACTGTATAACACTGGGGTACAGTACTGGTGGGGACAGGTCTGTCACTGTATAACACTGGGGTACAGTACTGGTGGGTACAGGTCAGTCACTGTATAACACTGGGGTACAGTACTGGTGGGTACAGGTCTGTCACCGTGTGACACTGGGGTACAGTACTGGTGGGTACAGGTCAGTCACTGTATAACACTGGGGTACAGTACTGGTGGGTACAGGTCTGTCACTGTATAACACTGGGGTACAGTACTGGTGGGTACAGGTCTGTCATTGTATAACACTGGGGTACAGTACTGGTGGGTACAGGTCTGTCGGTGTATAACACTGGGGTACAGTACTGGTGGGTATAGGTCTGTCACTGTATAACACTGGGGTACAGTACTGGTGGGTACAGGTCTGTCGGTGTATAACACTGGGGTACAGTACTGGTGGGTACAGGTCTGTCACTGTATAACACTGGGGTACAGTACTGGTGGGTACAGGTCCATCACTGTATCACACTGGGGTTCAGTACTGGTGGGTACAGGTCAGTCACTGTATAACACTGGGGTACAGTACTGGTGGGTACAGGTCTGTCACTGTATAACACTGGGGTACAGTACTGGTGGGTACAGGTCTGTCACTGGATAACACTGGGGTACAGTACTGGTGGGTACAGGTCTGTCCCTGTATAACACTGGGGTACAGTACTGGTGGGTACAGGTCAGTCACTGTATAACACTGGGGTACAGTACTGGTGGGTACAGGTCTGTCACTGTATAACACTGGGGTACAGTACTGGTGGGTACAGGTCTGTCACTGTATAACACTGGGGTACAGTACTGGTGGGTACAGGTCTGTCACTGTATAACACTGGGGTACAGTACTGGTGGGTACAGGTCTGTCATTGTATAACACTGGGGTACAGTACTGGTGGGGACAGGTCTGTCATGGTGTTAAAAGTAAACATGAAGTATCCGCACATTACTGGTACCACATCGGATTAATTAAGACCTTGTTAATGCCTTCGCATTAACGCTTCCTGATGAGTCATCAGCATTCCAAGAAAGCTGGCAGCAGGTTCGGGTGATTGAGTTTGTTCACTCAGTTGACCCTTTCAGCCAGGATTATATTTTATTTACAGTGCAGCTGGTATGTCAATTACTGACTATGACAGAGGCTGATCCAGCACAAGGTCACTGTCACATAATTCCCCACTCCGCCTCACACGATACAGGAACACCGAGACACCGTCACCTGCACACACTTCGCTGTGCTGTCTGTAAGAGCCACCTGGGAAATCAGTCTCAACGTAGCTCAGAATGGGCATCAACCGATTGGACAAATCGAGTCCAATTCAGCACTGAACTTCCAATCTCAATTAGAGGCAGCAGGGAGCAATGGGAAATGGAAAATGGAATACTACTGCAATAACAAGTGCTCTTCTGAGATTGGGGCTAAGGCACACTATTGACTCTGTAGAGGGACCTTCACTATCTAACCCGTGCTGTACCTGCCCCGGGAGTGTTTGATCGGACAGTGTAGAGGGAGCTTTACTCTGTATCTAACCCATGCTGTACCTGCCCTGGGAGTGTTTGATGGGACAGTGTAGAGGGAGCTTTACTCTGTATCTAACCCGTGCTGTACCTGTCCTGGGAGTGTCTGATGGGACAGTGTAGAGGGAGCTTTACTCTGTATCTAACCCGTGCTGTACCTGCCCTGGGAGTGTTTGATGAGAGTGTAGAGGGAGCTTTACTCTGTATCTAACCTGTGTTGTACCTGCCCTGGGAGTGTTTGATGGGACAGTGTAGAGGGAGCTTTACTCTGTATCTAACCCATGCTGTACCTGATGCGGAGATGCCGGTGTTGGACTGGGGTGGACAAAAATGAGAAGTCGCACAACACCAGGTTGTAGTCCAACAGATTTATTTTAAATTACAAGCTTTCGGAGCTGTTGCCCCTTCGTCAGGTAAAGGTACAATGAGTGAATCTACAATATTACACAGTATATAAACACAGAAACTGCAGATACAATCTTTCAGGGAGGCCTTACATCAAAGACACACCAGAGCATAGCCAAGACAATGAGATGTGTCACAGGGGGTCCAACGTGTCAAATCCTGCCGTCTGCAGTTGAGCAGATTTTGCGCAAAATCATCGAGCAGAAACTGATAGCCAAGTTCCGCACCCATGAGGATGGCCTCAATAGGGATATCGGGTTCATGTCACGCTACAGAATGTGACTCGACATCGTTGTCTGTCTTTCCAGTTTAAAAAAAACACAAAATAAAAACAAACACAAAAAAAGGGTTAAAAGCTCAACTGCAGACGGCAGGATTTGACACGTTGGACCCCCTGTGACTCATCTCATTGTCTTGGCTGTGCTCTGGTGTGTCTTTGATTTAAGGCCTCCCTGAAAGATTGTATCTCTGCAGTTTCTGTGTTTATATACTGTGTAATATTGTAGATTCACTCATTGTGCCTTTACCTGACGAAGGGGCGACAGCTCCGAAAGCTTGTAATTTAAAATAAATCTGTTGGACTATAACCTGGTGTTGTGCGACTTCTCATGCTGTACCTGGCCTGGGAGTGTTTGATATTCAAGTGATAAAGTATATTTACTAGAAATACAAGGAGTGCTATTGAGTATAGGAATAGGAGGATAGAGCAGATGAATGCATGGCTAAAGAGTTGGTGCAGGAGGGAGGGCTTTAGTTTCCTGGATCACTGGGTCTGCTTCTGGGGAAGGTGGGACCTGTACAAGTCGGACGGGTTGCACCTGAACCGGAACGGGACCAACATCCTTGCGGGGAGGTTTGCTAGTACTGTTGGGGGGGGGGTTTAAACTAACTTGGCAGGGGGATGGGATACAGAGTGGAGCTATAGTAGAGGGTGATGCACAGCCAAATATAGAGGAAAAAACAAGTCAGCCTGGAAGGCAGAGCAAATATGTAACGGCACCAAGGAGTATGGCAAGGCTGGTTGGCATTTATTTTAATGCAAGGTGTCTTGCGAGTAAGGCAGATGAATTGAAGGTGTTGATGAACACATGGGAGTATGATATTGTTGCTATCACAGAGACATGGTTGAGGGAGGGGCAGGACTGGCAGCTCAATATTCCGGGGTGTAGTATCTTCAGGCGAGACAGAGGGGGGTGTAATAGAGGAGGGGGTGTCGCAATATTAATCAAGGAGTCAATTACTGCTGTAAGGAGGGATGATATCTTAGCAGGTTCCTCTAATGAGGCCATATGGGTAGAACTTAAAAACAAAAAGGGGGCAAGCACTTTGCTGGGAGTGTACTATAGGCCCCCAAACAGTCAGGGGGAGATAGAGGAACAGATATGTAGGCAAATCTCAGAGAAGTGTAGAAATAATAGGGTAATAATAGTAGGGGATTTCAACTTCCCCAATATTAACTGGGATAGTCAGAGTGTGAAAGGCTTAGAGGGTGCGGGATTCTTAAGGTGCATCCAGGAGAGCTTTTTGAGCCAGCATGTAGAAAGTCCTACAAGAGAGGGGGCGGTACTGGACCTAATTCTAGGGAATGTAGCCGGGCAAGTGGTAGAAGTCTTAGTAGGAGAGCATTTTGGTGACAGTGACCATAATTCGGTGAGATTTAAGGTAGTCATGGAAAAGGACAAAGATGGACTGGAGATAAAGGTTCTAAATTGGGGGAAGTGGACTGGGATCAGCTACTTGTAGGAAAATCCACATCAGTGCAGTGGGAGTCTTTCAGAAAGGAAATAGAGTACAACGGCAACATGTTCCCGCAAAGGTCAAGGGTGGGACCAACAAGCCCAGGGAACCCTGGATGTCAAGAGATATACGAGAATGAATTAGGGAAAAAAGGGAGGGTTTTGGCAGATACAAAGGACTAAAAACAGTGGAAGCCCTAGAGGAGTATAGAAAGTGCAGGGGGGTACTTAAAAAAAAATTAGGAGAGCGAAGAGGGGGCATGAAATAATACTGGCGGGCAAAATAAAGGAAAATCCCAAGGTGTTTTATAAGTATATTAAGGGCAAGAGGATAACCAGGGAAAGAGTAGGGCCCATTAGGGACCAAAGTGGCAATCTGTGTGTAGAGCCAGAAGATGTAGGTGGGGTTTTAAATGAATATTTTGCATCTGTGTTCACCATGGAGAAGGACGATGTAGGTATAGAAATCAGGCAGGGGGATTGTGATATACTTGAACAAATTAGTATTGAGAGGGAGGAGGTACTAACGGTTTTAGCAGGCTTAAAAGTGGATAAATCCCCAGGCCCAGACGAGCTGTATCTCAGGCTGCTGTGTGAGGCAAGGGAGGAGATTGCAGGGGCTCTGACACAAATTTTCAGAACCTCTCTGGGTGCCAGAGGACTGGAGGACAGCTAACGTAGTACCATTATTCAAGAAGGGTAGTAGGGATAAACCAGGGAATTACAGGCCAGTGAGCCTAACATCAGTGGTAGGGAAATTATTGGAAAAAATTCTGAGGGACAGAATTAGTCTCCACTTGGAGAGGCAAGGATTAATCAAGGATAGTCAGCATGGCTTTGTCAGGGGGAGATCATGTCTGACCAATTTGATTGAATTTTGAGAGGGGGTGACTAGGTGTGTGGATGAGGGTAGTGCAGTTGATGTGGTCTACATGGACTTCAGTAAGGCTTTTGACAAAGTCCCGCAAGGGAGACTGGTCAAGAAGGTAAAAGCTCATGGGATCCAGGGCAACTTGGCACATTGGATCCAAAATTGGCTTAGTGGCAGGAGGCAGAGGGTGATGGTCGAAGGTTGTTTTTGTGACTGGAAGCCTGTGTCCAGTGGTGTACCGCAGGAATCGGTGCTGGGTCCTTTGCTGTTTGTAGTGTACATTAATGATTTCGATATGAATGTAGGAGGTATGATCAGTAAGTTTGCAGATGACACGAAAATTGGTGGGGTGGTAAATAGCGAGGAGGGAAGCCTCAGGCTACAGGACGATATAGACGGGTTGGTCAGATGGGCAGAACAGTGGCAAATGGAATTTAATCCTGAAAAGTGTGAGGTGATGCATTTTGGGAGGACTAACAAGGCAAGGGAATACACAATGAATGGTAGGACCCTAGGAAGGACAGAGGATCAGAGGGACCTTGGTGTGCGTGTACATAGATCCCTGAAGGCAGCAGGACAGGGAGATAAGGTGGTTAAAAAGGCATATGGGATACTTGCCTTCATTAGCCGAGGCATAGAATATAAGAGCAGGGAGGTTATGATGGAGCTGTACAAAACGCTAGTTAGGCCACAGCTGGAATACTGTGTGCAGTTCTGGTCGCCACACTATAGGAAGGACGTGATTGCATTGGAGAGGGAGCAGAGGAGATTCACCAGGATGTTACCTGGGCTGGAGCGCTTCAGCTATGAAGAGAGACTGGACAGGCTGGGTTTGTTTTCCTTAGAGCAGAGAAGGCTGAGGGAGGACCTGATTGAGGTGTACAAAATTATGAGGGGCATAGATAGGGTAGATAAAAAGGAACTTTTCCCCTTAGTAGAGGGGTCAATAACCAGGGGGCATAGTTTCAAGGTAAGGGGCAGGAGGTTTAGAGGGGATTTGAGGAAAAACTTTTTCACCCAGAGGGTGGTTGGAATCTGGAACTCACTGCCTGAAAGGGTGGTGGAGGCAGGAACCCTCACAACATTCAAGAAGCATTTAGATGAGCACTTGAAACGCCATAGCATACAAGGCTACGGTACAAGTGCTGGAAAATGGGATTAGAATAGACAGGGCTTGATGGCCGGCGCGGACACGATGGGCCGAAGGGCCTCTTTCTGTGCTGTATAACTCTGTGACTCTAAATGACAGAATTTTACTGATCTGCAGTCTTCACTCTCACCACCAAGTTATAGAAACATAGAATCTAGGAGCAGGAGTAGGCCATTCGGCCCGTCGAGCCTGCTCCACCATTCAATACGATCATGGCTGATCATTCAAAGCCAGTACCCTGTCCCTGCTTTAATCCCCACAGTACACATATCCCACCCGACCCCCGTAACCCCACGTATTTAATTCCCCCTAACATATCCCATCCTATCCCCATAACCCCACATATTTAATCCCCCCCTAACACTAAGGGTCAATTTATCATAGCCAAATCAACCTAACCCGCACATTTTTGGACAGTGGGAGGAAACCGGAGCACCCGGAGGAAACCCACGCAGACACGGGGAGAATGTGCAAACTCCACACAGACAGTCACCCGAGGTCAGATTCGAACCCGGGTCTCTGGTGCTGTGAGGCACCAGTGCTAACCACTATGCCACCGTGTTGCCCATTCCCTCCACCCCACAACACAGGGTCACCAAAGGAAGCGGAGCTGCTTCAATGTATAAATGAAAATCGTGCAATAGTGTAGAATGGTGCACAGTGCAGAAATGATTATCAGCTGTCCAAGCACTGCCTGGCTGACCAAACATTTCCATTTATACAAAGAGGAAGTTAAAAACAGGCTGCTCGATAGCTCAGTGAGTCGAGCCCCAGAAGGTCCCAGGTTTGAGCTTCGGACTGCTGAGTGAGTTGGTCTGAGCCGGGACACCAGTTCGGGTGCTACAATTAATTCACGTACCTCTGTGTTAAGTTATCCCCACCCAGTGACTCCTGTTGGAGGCTGTGTGCGTGTCAGGTGAAGACAAGATCAAACTGGGCTGTGATGCCTTCCTGCTTGAGTAGCCTAAAAACATTCATTGTCTAGACTCCTACATGAAGAATTGCCACTTGCCCAAGGTAAATAACCAAACTGCTTTGGCGGTGTTGGTTGAGGGAGAACTCCCCTGCTTTTCTTCGAATAGTGTCATGGATTCTTTTACATCTGAGACGGCAGACGGAGCTTTGGTTTAACATCTCAACAACAACAACAACAACAAGTATTTATATAGCACCTTTAACGTAGTAAAACATCCCAAGGCGCTTCACAGGAGTCAATAAGATTTGACACCGATCCACATAAGAAGAAATTAGGGCGAAGGACCGAAAGCTTGGTCAAAGAGGTAGGTTTTAAGGAGCGTCTTAAAGAAGGAAAGAGAGGTGGAGAGGCGGAGAGGTTTAGGCAGGGAATTCCAGAGCTTAGGGCCGAGGCAACTGAAGGCACGGCCACCAAAGGTTGAGCGATTATAATCAGGGATGCTCAAGAGGGCAGCGCAGATATCTCGGGGGGTTGTGGGGCTGGAGGAGATTACAGAGACAGGGAGGGGTGAGGCTATGGAGGGATTGGAAACAAGGATGAGAATTTTTAAATCGGGGCGTTGCTTAACCAGGAGCCAATGTAGGTCAGGACTGATGGGTGAACAGGACTTGGTGCGAGTTAGGACACGGGCAGCCAATTTTTGGATGACCTCAAGTTTACGGAGGGTGGAATGTGGGAGGCCAGCCAGGAGTGCGTTGGAATAGTCAAGTCTAGAGGTAACAAAGGCATGGATGAGGGTTTCAGCAGCGGATGAGCTGAGGCAAGGGCGGAGACGGGCGATGTTACGGAGATGGAAGTAGGCGGTCTTTGTTATGCTGCAGATATGTGGTCGGAAGCTCATTTCAGGGTCAAATGTGACACCAAGGTTGCGAACAGTGTGGTTCGGCCTCAGACAGATGTTAGGGAGAGGGATGGAGTCAGTGGCTAGGGAACGGAGTTTGTGGCGGGGACCGAAAACAATGGCTTTGGTCTTCCCAATGTTTAATCATCGAATGACGGCATCTCCAGCAGTGCAGAACTCCCTCAGAACTGCAATGAAGTAATAGTGGTTTGGTGACACCAAGTCTCCAGATTGCAGCAAGACAGGGAGGAGGTCCACACTGGGGTTAGAGCAGGAGATACTATGGGCTGGATTTTGTCTTGGGGTCGGGTTGGGGTCGTGTAATCCGCATTTCGTGTTTCCCCCCCGACTCCAGATTAATGTGGATGAATGATGCATCCTCGGAGAGAGAGACAGAGAGAGAGAGAGAGAGAGAGAATTTTTTTGCATCCAAGTCCTCTCACAGCAAAGGCCAGGCCATCTCTGAAGACAATTCAATGCAGCAGCATCAGAGGCGACTTTTAGACCTAATACTACTACTACCTTCATCACATCTCCGTTGTAATAGTGGACCTGCAGCTGATAGTCAGCTATCCACTTGTGCTCCCGCCAGGTTTCACTGGAGTGTTTCACACCAGGCGTACTTCACGTCAGAAAAGGGTTAAACTAGCTAAAACGTTTCAAAATGGCATTACAGAGCCAATTTAGGGCTTGTTAAGGGCTTTAATGGCCTCTCCCGCCTCTTGGAGGCGGGACGGAGTTGGGAACCCCGCGACTGATTGTCAAAATTGCGTGGAGGCGGGATGAGTCGGGACCCCCGACCCCGCAAATTTAACCCCCCACACGCCTCCAAACCCGACTCCATGGGTCATTCAAAATCCAGCCCTATGAGTCTTGGTTTTAACACACACGGAGGTTGCACGGACTCTGGTTTAGAGATTGCACAGACTTGGGTAAATGCCTAGATAAAGAGTATCAAATGAGATGCTTGAGGTTGATGGGTGAGTCACTAACCTCATTCACAATCCAACTCCTGAATGAAAAAAAGTTAAACATTTAAGAAATGCAATCATGTGAGGTGAGCACGTGGCTGGATTGGTGATCAGAACTGTTTTCACAATTATACACCTTTGTTTGGGGAGAGAAGACCTCTGAAAACGCAAAGTAACCTTGATTACTTGGAGTAGGCTTAGCAAAGGTCAAAGAGACAGAGAAAGAAACAAAAAGAGTTATAGAGAAAGAAAGAGCGAGAAACAGAGAAAGAGAGCGAGAGAAAGAGAGCGAGAGACAGAAAGAGAAACCAAGAGAGTGAGAGAGAGAGCAAGAAACAGAAAGAGAGAGAGAAACACAGAGAGAAAGAGACAGAAATTGCAGTTATACAGCAATTTCCTCAGGATGTCCCAAAGTACCTGATAACTGATGAATTTGAAGTGCAGTCACTGTGTTTATTTCGGCAAACACAAGCAATGTAAGCCCAGCAATTAAATAAATGAGCAGTTCATCTATTTTTGGTGATGCTGGTTGAGGGAGCACGGTCGGCCAGGACATCAGGAGAACTCTGCTCTTCAAATAGTGTCGTAGAGATCAGGCTTACTGATTCACCCATGAAACAAACTGCCACAGGACGGAGTGAGGAGACTCAGATCAAACTGCCACAGGACGGAGAGTGAAGAGACTCAGATCAAACTGTCACAGAAGTGTATTGTTTTAATTTAAATTAATTAAAGGGCATATAATAATAAATTTAATTAATTACATAGAATGGGAGAGCAGGTGATGTGTTACTGCTGCAATATGTGGGAGCTGGAGGACACCATTGATGTTCACGGTGATCACATTTGCAGTAAGTGTTGGCTGCTCGAGGAACTCCGGCTCCGTGTTGATGAGCTGGAGTCCGAGCTTCAAACACTGCGACACATCAGGGAGGGGGAGAGTTACCTGGACTCTGTGTTCCAGGAGGTAATGATGTGGAGATGCCGGCGTTGGACTGGGGTGGACAAAAATGAGAAGTCGCACAACACCAGGTTATAGTCCAACAGATTTATTTAATTTTACAAGCTTTCGGAGCAGTTCGCTCCTTCGTCAGGTAAGTTTAGCAGTGAGAGAATCTCCCAGAATTCACAATTTAAACACAGACAAAATATATTCAAATCTTTCCCACATCAAAGAGCATAGCCAAGACAATGAGATGTGTCCCAGGGGGTAGTCACACCAATTAGATTAACTAATTCAGATGTAGCCCATGATCAGGGACAGGAGGGTGTGACTACGAGTGAGGCAGGTACGGGGATCCAGGAGGTAGTGTTGGAGGAGCCGCAGCCCTTGCTCTTGTCCAACAGGTTCGAGGCTCTTACTCCCTGTGAGGACGGGAGCAGGGACTGCAGGGAGGATGAGCAACCTGGCCACAGCACCGTGGAACGGGGGGCCATTCAAGTGGGGGGAGTAAAAAGAAATGTTGTAGTGGTAGGGGATAGTATCATTAAGGGGATAGATAGGGTTCTTTGCAGCCGAGAGCAAGAGTCCGGAAGGCTATGTTGCCTGCCCGGTGCCAGGGTTAAGGACATCTCCTCTGGGCTGGAGAGAAACTTGGAGTGGGAGGGGGAAGATCCAGGTGTCGTGGTCCATGTTGGTACCAATGACATAGATAGGACAAGGAATGAGGTTCTGCTGAGGGAGTATGAGCAGCTAGGGGCCAAATTAAAAAACAGAACCTCTAGGGTAGTAATCTCTGGATTACTACCTGAGCCACGAGCAAATTTGGCTAGGGTAAATAAAATCAGAGGGTTAAATGCGTGGCTCAAAGACTGGTGTGGGAGAAATGGGTTTTGCTACCTGGGACACTGGCACCAGTACTGGGACAGGAGAGAGCTGTTCCGTTGGGACGGACTTCACTTGGCCAGTGCTGGGACTAGAGTCCTGGCGAATCGAATAACTAGGGCTGTAGAGAGGGCTTTAAACTAATTAGTGGGGGGGAGGTTTCAAGAGAGCAAAAAATAAAAATGTCAGCGGAGAAGGCAATAGAGCAAAGTAGCAGTGGGGTAATTAAAAACCAGAGCGTGTCAGGAAGGGACAGAATATATAAAGATAAAGGTAAAGTAGTAAAGGGGATAAAAGCAGGAATAAATTGTCACAAAACATATTTAAAAGTTCTTTATCTGAATGCACGCAGCATTCGTAACAAAATAGACGAGTTAACGGTACAAATAACTACGTATGGGTATGATCTTGTGGCCATTACAGAAACATGGCTGCAGGGTGACAACGACTGGGAATTAAATATGCCAGGGTATTTAACAATCAGGAAGGACAGACAGGAAGGAAGAGGAGGTGGGGTAGCTATGTTAATAAAGGAAGGAATCACTGTATTACAGAGAAATGATATTGGGTCAAAGGATCAGGATAATGAAACAGTTTGGGTGGAGATAAGGAATAATAAAGGGAAAAAACACTAGTGGGAGTAGTATATAGGCCTCCTAATAGTTGCAACTCTGCTGGAAGAAGTATTAATCAGGAAATAGTTGGGGCATGTAATAAGGGAACAGCTATAATTATGGGGGATTTTAACTATCATATTAACTGGACAAATCAAATTGGGCAGGGCAGCCTTGAGGAAGAGTTTATTGAGTGTATTAGGGATGGATTTCTTGAGCAGTATGTAACTGATCCTACAAGGGGGCAAGCAACCTTGGACCTGGTCCTGTGTAATGAGTCAGGATTAATTAATAATGTCCTAGTTAAGGATCCCCTTGGAATGAGTGACCATAACATGGTTGAATTCCATATCCAATTAGAGGGTGAGAAGGTTGGTTCTCAGACAAGCGTACTTAGCTTGAATAAAGGAGACTATGATGGTATGAGAGCGGCATTGATTAAAGTGGACTGGGAAAATAGATTAAAGGATAAGACGGTACATGAGCAGTGGTGTTCATTTAAGGAGTTATTTTACAACTTTCAAAAAATATATATTCCACTGAGGAAAAAAGGGTGTAAAAGAAATGACAGCCATCCGTGGCTAAGTAAAGAAATTAAGGATAGTATCCAACTAAAAACAAGGACATATAAGGTAGCCAAACTTAGTGGGAGGATAGAAGATTGGGAAGTCTTCAAAAGACAGCAAAAAGTAACTAAAGGATTGATTAAGAAAGGGAAGATAGATTATGAAAATAAATTAGCAAAAAATATAAAAACAGATAGCAAGAGTTTCTATAGTTATATAAAAAGAAAAAGGGTGGCTAAGGCAAACGTAGGTCCCTTAGAGGATGAGACCGGGAAATTAATGGTGGGAAACATGGAGATGGCAAAAATGCTGAACAAATATTTTGTTTCAGTCTTTACGGTAGAGGACACTAAGAATATCCCAACACTGGACAAACAGGGGGCTCTAGGGGGGGGAGGAGCTAAATACAATTAAAATCACTAAGGAATTGGTACTCAGTAAAATAATGGGACTCAAGGCGGATAAATCCCCTGGACCTGATGGCTTACATCCTAGGGTCTTGAGGGAAGTGGCAGTAGGGATTGTGGATGCTTCGGTAATAATTTTCCAAAATTCCCTGGACTCAGCAAAGGTCCTGGCAGATTGGAAAACTGCTAATGTAACACCCTTATTTATAAAGGGTAGTAGGCAGAAAGCTGGAAGTTATAGACCAGTTAGTCTAACATCTGTGGTGGGTAAAATTTTGGAGTCTATTATTAAGGAGACAGTAACGGAACATTTAGATAAACATAATTTGATAGGACAAAGTCAGCATGGCTTTATGAAGGGGAAGTCATGTCTGACAAATTTGCTTGAGTTCTTTGAGGACATAACGTACAGGGTGGATAAAGGGGAACCAATGGACGTAGTGTATTTAGACTTCCAGAAGGCATTCGACAAGGTGCCACATAAAAGATTATTGCTCAAGATAAAAAAAATCACTGGATTGGGGGGAATATTCTGGCATGGGTGGAGGATTGGTTATCTAACAGGAAGCAGAGAGTTGGGATAAATGGTTCATTCTCGGACTGGCAACCAGTAGCCAGTGGTGTTCCGCAGGGGTCGGTGCTGCGTCCCCATCTCTTTACAATCTATATTGACGATTTGGAGGAGGGGACCGAGAGTAACATATCAAAGTTTGCAGATGATACAAAGATGGGAGGGAAAGTAGAAAGTGAGGAGGACATAAAAAACCTACAAGGGGATATAGACAAGCTGGGTGAGTGGGCGGAGATTTGGCAGATGCAATACAATATTGGAAAATGTGAGGTTATGCACTTTGGCAGGAAAAAATCAGAGAGCAAGTTATTATCTTAATGGCGAGAAACTGGAAAGTACTGCAGTACAAAGGGATCTGGGGGTCCTAGTGCAAGAAAATCAAAAAGTTAGTATGCAGGTGCAGCAGGTGATCAAGAAGGCCAACGGAATGTTGGCTTTTATTGCTAGGGGGATAGATTATAAAAACAGGGAGGTATTGCTGCAGTTATATAAGGTATTGGTGAGACCGCATCTGGAATGCTGCATACAGTTTTGGTGTCCATACTTAAGAAAAGACATACTTGCTCTCGAGGCAGTACAAAGAAGGTTCACTCGGTTAATCCCCGGGATGAGAGGGTGGACATACGAGGAGAGGTTGAGTAGATTGGGACTCTACTCATTGGAGTTCAGAAGAATGAGAGGCGATCTTATTGAAACATATAAGATTGTGAAGGGGCTTGATCGGGTGGATGCGGTAAGGATGTTCCCAAGGATGGGTGAAACTAGAACTAGGGGGCATAATCTTAGAATAAGGGGCTGCTCTTTCAAAACTGAGATGAGGACAAACTTCTTCACTCAGAGGGTAGTAGGTCTGTGGAATTTGCTGCCCCAGGAAGCTGTGGAAGCTACATCATTAAATAAATTTAAAACAGAAATAGACAGTTTCCTAGAAGTAAAGGGAATTAGGGGTTACGGGGAGCGGGCTGGAAATTGGACATGAGGCTGAGTTCGGATCGGTCGAGGCCCTGTGGGTGGCGGAGCGGGCCCAGGGGCTGAGTGGCCGGGTCCTGCTCCTACTTCTTGTGTTCTTTAGATTTGAGGTGAGGATCAGATCAGCCATGATCTTATTGAATGGCGGAGCAGGCTCGAGGGGCCGATTGGCCTACTCCTGCTCCTATTTCTTATGTTCTTATGAAACGGCACCTTTAACACTGCACTGAAAAGCGAGCCTGGATTATGGGTACAAGTCCTGGAGCAGGACTGGAACCCACGACCTTCTGGCTGAAGGTGGGTGAATAATGCTACCACGCAAAGGCAGACTGAGTGAGAGCAAGAATGAGAGACGGAAAGAACGAGAAAAATTAAAGCAGAAAAAGATTTTTTTTTAAAAGGGATCCCCGACCACATTACAAGTTACAGAATAACCCCTCGAAGCGCAGGAATCGCTGGGATAGCAGCCCCCAGATCAACCCCCCCATTTCAAACTTAAACCCACCAAAGCAAGAACACAAGGTCACAGACCTGAAACGTTAACTCTGTTTCTCTCTCCACGGATGCTGCCTGACCTGCTGACTGTTTCCAGCATTTGCTGTTGTTATTAAAGCAAAAACACAGTCTGACCCACAATCAGTACTCGGACAAGTTCAGAATATGCCGGGCAGTGATTCTTATAAATCTGAATCCCTCTAGATTCCTCCAGCTAGATCCGACAAACAAAGCCTCAACAGTCCCCAAACCAGACTTCTCCAACCAGAATATCCACCCACCACTCCCCCACCAGCCAAACTGCGTGCTCCCCCAAGGCAGACCCCTGCAACCAGATCCCCAAATCCGAATATCCACCCCCTCCCACCAGCCAAACTGCATTACCCCCAACACAGACCCCTCCAACCACACAGAGGTCCCAAACAAACCTGCATTTCCCCAAGCAAGACTCTTAACTAGATCCATCCAAACCAGACCCACCACAACCCCAGACGACCCCCCAAAACCAGACGACCCCCCCATCCAAAATAAACCGCTCAAAAGAGGCCCTTCAAAACCTGATCGCACCCCCCCACCCCGTCCCAAACCAGGCCGTGAAAAACCGAATCTACTCAATCAGACCCCACAAACCTGAAAAAACACACAAACACCCCAAACCAGATCCCACAAACTGCACCCATGAAAACTAGGCCTTGCAAAGCCGGCCCAGATCCTCCTGCTCAAATCAGATCCTTTCAAACTCTCTCTCTCACTCTGGGCACCCTTGAGGTCAATTCCAAGTCCCAGTTTTTTTTTTGTGAGCAGGATGAATCAAGGTCACCAGCATCTCACTATCGTTTGACTCTCACTATCCTTCATCGTCGCTGGGTCAAAATCCTGGCGCTCCCTCCCTAACAGCACTGCGGGAGTACCTTCACCGCACGGACTGCAGCGGTTCAAGAAGGCAGCTTCACCACCACCTTCTCAAGGGCAACTAGGGACGGGCAATAAATGCCGGGCCTTGCCAGCGACGCCCACATCCCAGGGACAAATTTAAAACATCATTCAACACTTACTTCTATCCCAGATTTAATTAAATAAAAAGTCACCCACTGGAGGCAGAGGCAGAGCCAGAGCCAGGCAGGTGCTGCTGCTACATTGCAGGCCGAGGGCTTTGCAGGGAATGTCTCCTTGCATGGCTCAGACCTGGGAGGTCGCAGGTAGATCTGCCTGAGTGCCCACCCCACACACACACACACACAGACCTCATGCCCCAGCCATGCCCAGCTCCCCCAGCCTGTTACCTTGCTCCAGCTGCCCACAGGTGGCCCTGCTGTTCTGCCCCCGACCACTCTCAGCAGTGCCTTGCAGTAACCAGCCATGTTGCACTGATCTGCTGAGGCTGGGAAACCCGAGAAAGGCGGCTTGAAGAAAGAGGCAGCAGCCTGGAGAGGAGCCGACAGACTCTGCAAACCTTAAAGCTCAGCTGCAACTCCACTCCAACCAGCTTCCTGCACACTGTGCACATTCAACCAAAACCCTCCCCCTCCCTCTCTGCAACCGCACTGAACACATGGGCAGGAGAGACGAGCTTTTTTTAATACGTTAAAGAGCATCACCAGCAATTAATGGTGCACACCCTTAAATTGCCTCTCCAACCACAGCAAGCCAGCTCAAGGGAAAAAAAAACCTTGCACAGCACGACCTCAGGACGCCTGACCGTGCTTTGCAGCCAATTCAGTTCTTTTTGAAGTGTCGAGACTGTTGAAACGTCTCAGCATAAGAAATTGCAAACTCCCACAAACAAGCAATGTGAAAATGACCAGATAATCTGGGGTGTTTTTTTTAGGGATGTTGAATGAGGGAGAACTCCCCCCTGCTCGTCTTCGGAATCTCAAGAAAACCTCCGGAAAATATTTGGAATAATGCACCAAATGCACAAAGTAATAAAGGCAAACGCAGTGGGATTATATTCAAAATCTAAGATGGCACGATGAGAGAGTTAATGTCAAGAAAGACTTGCATTTCTATAGCGCCTTTCACGACCACCGGACGTCACAAAGCACTTTACAGCCAATGAAGTACTTGTTGAAGTGTAGCCACTGTTGTAATGTGGGAACCGTGGCAGCCAATTTGCGCACAGCAAGCTCCCACAAACAGCAATGTGATAATGGCCAGATCATCTGTTTTATTGATGTTGATTGAGGGATAAATATTGGCCAGGACACCAGGGAGAACCCTTCTGCGAAACAGTGGCCGTGGGATCTTTTACTTCCACCTGAGAGGGCAGACGGGGCCTCAGTTTAACGTCTCATCCGAAAGACGGCACCTCCGACAGTGCAGTACTCCCTCAGTACTGCCCCTCCGACAATGCAGCGCTCCCTCAGTACTGCCCTCCGACAGTGCAACACTCCCTCAGTACTGCCTCTCCGACAGTTCAGCGCTCCCTCAGTACTGCCCCTCCGACAGTGCAGCACTCCCTCAGTACTGCCCCTCCGACAGTGCGGCACTCCCTCAGTACTGCCCCTCCGACAGTGCAACACTCCCTCAGTACTGCCTCTCCGACAGTTCAGCGCTCCCTCAGTACTGCCCCTCCGACAGTGTAGCGCTCCCTCAGTACTGCCCCTCCGACAGTGCGGCGCTCCCTCAGTACTGCCCCTCCGACAGTGCGGTGCTCCCTCAGTACTGCCCCTCCGACAGTGCGGCGCTCCCTCAGTACTGCCCCTCCGACAGTGCGGCGCTCCCTCAGTACTGCCCCTCCGACAGTGCGGCGCTCCCTCAGTACTGCCCCTCCGACAGTGCGGCGCTCCCTCAGTACTGCCCCTCCGACAGTGCAGCACTCCCTCAGTACTGCCCCTCTGACAGTGCGGCGCTCCCTCAGTACTGCCCCTCCGACAGTGCAGCGCTCCCTCAGTACTGCCCCTCCGACAGTGCGGCGCTCCCTCAGTACTGCCCCTCCGACAGTGCAGCGCTCCCTCAGTACTGCCCCTCCGACAGTGCGGCGCTCCCTCAGTACTGCCCCTCCGACAGTGCGGCGCTCCCTCAGTACTGCACTGGAGTGTCAGCCTAAATTTTGTGCTCAAGTCTCACTGGAGTGGAGCTTGAACCCACAACTTGCTGATTCAGAGGCGAGAGTGCTGCCCACTGAGCCACGGCTGACACTAGCTAGCGTAGGGCTACTGAATCCCAGCTCTGGGACAGTGACAAATGGCTCCTGTATGGGTTTTTTAAACACAAAGCATGCTGTGCTGTTTATTCCAACATTGCAATAGTGATTACACTTCAAAAGTACTTCATTGGCTGTAAATAAATGCAAGTTCTTTCTTTCTAAATTGATAGATGGACCAAGCTTTGGTGTGATTTTGATGATCCATTAATTTAATTATATGCACATAATTCACCAAGAATCGTGGTTTTAGTTCGATTTATCCGTCGCACATTCACAGACGTAACATTTTCCGCGCGGATTCCATTTTGTTTAGCCCAATTTATTTTTCTTTCTTCAGTTTCCTCTCTGAAAGCGCTGCCTTTACTGGGCACAAGCTCTGTTTTTTAAAATCGGGAGACCTAGAGGAAGCGCCGAGGCACAGGGCAGCACCCAGGGTGAAAGGTAGGCGAGGAGAATCAGCCCGTCGTGGTTAGGTGACAACAGAGTTTTGAAAGGATGGGGAGTCTGGGAGGGTGGGGGTGGGGTGAGGAGTCCCACAGTTTCCAGGTAGTAAGTGATAATGTGACGGAGCCCTTACACCTGCGATCCTCCACTATCCGTGCTCCCAGTTTATGTGATTCCGAACACGGGCAATTACTGATCGCTGGGAGACTCACTAAAACAGTGAAATGAAAAAGTGATAGATAGAAACATAGAAACATAGAAGATAGGAGCAGGAGTAGGCCATTCGGCCCCTCGAGCCTGTTCCGCCATTTAATGCGATCATGGCTGATCATCCAAATTCAGAACCCTGTCCCTGCTTTCTCCCCATATCCCTTGATCCCTTTAGCCTTAAGAAATATATCCAACTCCTTCTTGAACATATTTAATGAATTGGCCTCAACTGCCTTCTGTGGTAGAGAATTCCACAGGTTCACCACTCTCTGGGTGAAGAAATTCCTCCTCAGCTCAGTCCTAAATGGCTTACCCCTTATCCTTAGACTGTGACCCCTGGTTCTGGACTCCCCCGCCATCGGGAACATCCTTCCTGCATCTAGTCTGTCTAGTCCTGTTAGAATTTTATAAGTTTCAATGAGATCCCCTCTCATTCTTCTAAACTCTAATGAATATAAGTCTAATCGACCCAATCTCTCTTCATACGTCATTCCTGCCATCCCAGGTATCAGTCTGGTGAATCTTCGCTGCACTCCCTCCATGGCAAGATACAAATCTCTTTCTTTCCCCTCGAGCCTGTTCCACCATTCAATGAGATCATGGGCTGATCTGCGACCTAACTCCCTATACCCATCTTTGGCCCATAGCCCTTAATACCTTTGATTAACAGAAATCTATCAATCTTATATTTAAAATTAACAATTGATCTGGCATCAATTGCCGTTTGCGGAAGAGAGTTCCAAACTTCTACCACCCTTAGTGTGTCGAAGTGTTTCCTAATTTCACTCCTGAAAGGTCGGGCTCTAATCTTTAGATTCTGTCCCCTAGTCCTAGACCCCCCAACCAGCGGAAATAGTTTCTCTCTGTCTACCCTATCTGTTCCCCTTTCATGCTCTCCCAGCTCAAGGCACATTGTGCTACTTTTACCGGCTCCCATGCAAGTAGAGTCCAGCTTTAAGACGCAGTCAGACTGGAGGTGTGAGAGAGGTGGGTACATTACGTCGTTACTGACAGCACCAGCTAGAAAGCAGGCTGGGACAAGGACTGGGCAGGAAGCCAAGACCGCAAAGAGACTGCATTGAGCAGACTGATATAGAACATCAATCACTGAGTAAAAGGGTCTATGAAAAACAAGCTGCAATAAGAAGCTGTAATAACAACACTGAATGACAAATATGGCACACAATCAGCTCTCAATTTTAAAAGGGTCATCTTCAAGGAGTAGGAGAAACAGGCGACCTTGGGGTTAGGAGTCAAGATGAGGGCATTCAGTGAGCATGCAAGATGGGACACAGACGGGACACTTCCAGAGCTAATACACATTAAAGAAAAGTGATCCTAAATGGATTAATAAATACAGTGCAAACTGTAAGATAAATAAAACCTGTAGAGAGAATGAGATAAAGCACTGGGATTTATATAACAAAATTGAGAGGTCGCACAACACCAGGTTATAGTCCAACAGTTTTATTTGAAATCACAAGCTTTCGGAGCTATCGATTTGCTCCTTCCTCAGGTGAAGTAAATTAGATACAGAATCTCCAAAGCATATATAGATGGAAAACAAAGTATGTGTACTTTACAATTGCAGACATTGTACACATACTTTGTTTTCCATCTATATATGCTTTGGAGATTCTGTATCTAATTTACTTCACCTGAGGAAGGAGCAAATCGATAGCTCCGAAAGCTTGTGATTTCAAATAAAACTGTTGGACTATAACCTGGTGTTGTGCGACCTCTCAATTTTGTCCACCCCAGTCCAACACCGGCATCTCCGCATCATGATTTATATAACAGCCTCTGAAACCTGCTTTAGAGGAACAAAGAGGGGGCAGGAAATGAGCTGAGCTGTCAAAGCCACACGGTAACGACAGAAAGAGGCTGCACTCCTTGTCTCTGAGAGTTCTGGATGCAGGGAGTCAAACACGTGTAAAGATTAACAGTGAATAGACCATCCTGACGGCCAACACCCCAGCACACCCTGCAATGCTTTTCTGTAGATAATCACACGTTGGCCATTTCAGCTCAACCTTTTAAACCATCTTCTAACTCGTGTTACAATCTCGCCCTGTCTTTTAAATAGATATTTCTAACCACATTACATCCGCCCCCCCCCCCCCGGCCTCTAAACACTTTGCACCTGCTCGGTAAGTCTTTATAAAAAAGAAAGACAGACTTGCATTTATATAGCGCCTTTCACGACCACTGGACATCTCAAAGCGCTTTACAGCCAATGAAGTACTGTTTTGGAGTGTAGTCACTGTTGCAATGTTGGAAACGCAGCAGCCAATTTGCGCACAGCAAGCTCCCACAAACAGCAATGTGATAATGACCAGATCATCTGTTTTTTTAGTGATAAATATTGGCTGGGACACCAGGGATAACTCCACTGCTCTTCTTCGAAATAGTGGTCATGGGATCTTTTACGTCCACCTGAGAGAGCAGACTTGGTTTAACATCTCGTCTGAAAGACAGCACCTCCGACAGTGCAGCACTCCCTCAGCACTGCACTGGAGTGTCAGCCTAGATTTATGTGCTCAAGTCCCTGGAGTGGGACATGAACCCACAACCTTCTGACTCGGAGGTGAGAGTGCTACCCACTGAGCCACAACTGACACGAAGTTCACAAAGTTCCAGGCTTTAAATATGAGTGGTCCCAGGATTGCCCGTTTAGATTAAGCAAAGCATAAATTGTATATATTACGGCTATACCACAGATAAATTACGCTAAGCATGCATGAATTGTGAGAAAGTTCAGATCTCAGTGTAATCAGTGTGTTGTTTAACCTGGAGATCGGGCTGCTTGTGACCTCTGTGAAGACTACAAAATGCTGCAGCATTTTAACCTGAGGGTTTATCACACAATGGATTCCTCACGACCACAGATCCATTAATAACACAATCAAATATTATTCCTGTATTATAAAAGTCAGAGGTCATCATCAAATCATAGAATGTTCACGAGGCACCCAGTCTAATCCCACTCACTCCCCATGCCCTTTAATATTCCACCTAATCTAATCTAAGCTAAGCGTGCGTCCCCTGGAGTCCTTGCAAAGTATGGCCTTGCACCATCATTCCTTTCGTCATTTAATCTTTCCTGCTTTCCACCCTATCACAAACCTTCCCTTCACCCGTCTTTCGGATGAGACATTACAACAGTGACTACACTTCAAAAAGAACTTCATGGGCTGTAAAGCGCTTTGGGACGCCCTGAGGTGGTGAAAGGCGCTATAGAAATGCAAGTCTGTCTTTCTTTTGTTCTCTCCTCCCCTCCCCCCTCTCCCTGCCCCTGCACTTGCTTAAAACCTGTTACTTCTCTAACTTTTTCCAGTTCAGGCGAAAGATCACCGACCTGAAACGCGAACTCTGTTTCTCTCTCCACGATTAGGTTAGATTAGGTGGAATATTAAAGGGCATGGGGAGTGAGTGGGATTAGACTGGGTGCCTCATGTGAACATTCTATGATTTGATGATGACCTCTGACTTTTATAATACAGAAATAATGCTGCCTGACCTGCTGAGAATTTACAGCATTTTCTGTTTCTATTGCAGATTTCCAGCATCTGCAGTATTCTGCTTTGGTGTCGGTACAGAGGGAAATTGAGCATTGATGTCAGAAAAGAAAGACTTGTATTTATATAGCGCCTTTCACGACCACCGGACGTCTCAAAGCGCTTTACAGCCAATGAAGTACTTTTGAAGTGTAGTCAGTGTTGTAATGTAGGAAACACGGCGGCCAATTTGCGCACGGCAAGCTCCCACAAACAGCAATGTGATAATGACCAGATAATCTGTTTTAGTGATGTTGATTGAGGGATAAATATCGGCCAGGACACCGGGGAGAACTCCCCTGCTCTTCTTCGAAATAGTGCCGTGGGATCTTTTACCCCCACCTGAGAGAGTAGACGGGGCCTCGGTTTAACGTCTCATCCAAAAAACGGCACCTCCAACAGTGCAGCGCTCCCTCAGTACTGTCCCTCCGACAGTGCGGCGCTCCCTCAGTACTGCCCCTCCGACAGTGCAGTGCTCCATCAGTACTGCCCCTCCGACAGTGCAGTGCTCCCTCAGTACTGCCCAGCTCCCTCAGTACTGCCCCTCTGACAGTGTGGCGCTCCCTCAGTATCGCCCCTCCGACAGTGCAGAGCTCCCTCAGTACTGCCCCTCTGACAATGCGGCGCTCCCTCAGTACTGCCCCTCCGACAATGCAGCGCTCCCTCAGTACTGCCCCTCCAACAATGCAGAGCTCCCTCAGTACTGCCCCTCCGACAATGCAGCGCTCCCTCAGTACTGCCCCTCCGACAATGCAGCGCTCCCTCAGTACTGCCCCTCCGACAGTGCAGCGCTCCCTCAGTACTGCCCCTCCGACAATGCAGAGCTCCCTCAGTACTGCCCCTCCGACAGTGCAGTGCTCCATCAGTACTGCCCCTCCGACAGTGCAGTGCTCCATCAGTACTGCCCCTCCGACAATGCAGCGCTCCCTCAGTACTGCCCCTCCGACAATGCAGAGCTCCCTCAGTACTGCCCCTCCGACAGTGCAGTGCTCCATCAGTACTGCACTGGAGTGTCAACCTAGCTTTATGTGCTTCAAGTCTCTGTAGTGGGGCTATAAACCCACAACCTTCTGACCTCAGAGGCAAGGGTGCTACCCATTGAGTCACAGCTGAGACCGTTGAGTCAGGAAACATTCACACAAGAGTGATCAATATCTGGAGCACTCTCTGGGTAAAGTGTGGAGTCACTCCAGAGGCAGATAGATGCTAGTGGGGGGAGGAAACACAAATGGCACTGCCAACCTTTGTGATTTGGAGCTTGCGGACTGTTTGCATTCCCACCATCAGTGGCAGAGTTTGCATTTGTGCACTTGGGTGCCAGGCTGGCTCAGCCCAGTGTCTGGAGACAGGTTTTATTTTTCGCAAAAGATTAAAATTCTCTCTGTGGATTGCATTCATGAGCTGCTATTGGCGGATTGCACACTGTACCAGACCGGGTGTAGGGCACGGGGTCCTGAAGGTGAGCTGTCCCTGACTGTAGAGCAGGAGCTGCTGTGGGATGTGTCTGTCCCCAATGTCCTTTGTTAGAGAAATATTCCAGTAATCCATCAGTCACTGGAGGGCGGCTGAAAGTTTGTGTCTCAGGAGTAGGCGAGCTCAGCAGTGAGCGGAACACCCAGGGTCAGTGCAGTAAATACCCGGTGTTGTGGTTTAAATCTCCATGGGTGGAAGTATAATGGGATTGGAGGGGTTTGATCTACCGGTCAGTCCGGTATCTTTGATGAAATGTAGTTACAAAAAATACAGGATGTTTGAACGGCAACTCGTGCAGTGAGTACAATGGACAGCGTGCAAACTCCCCGTGCAAACTAAGTCCCTGTGCAAACTCCCCGTGCAAACTAAGTCCCTGTGCAAACTCCCCGTGCAAACTAAGTCCCTGTGCAAACTCCCCGTGCAAACGGTCCCGTGCAAAGTATGACCCCGTGCAAACTATGTCCCCGTACAAAGTGACCCCGTGCAAACAAGTTCCTCGTGCAAAGGGTTCCGTGCAAACTATGCCCCCGTGCAAACTATGCCCCCGTGCAAAGGGTCCCGTGCAAACTCTTACCCCGTGCTGACTATGTCCCCGTGCAAAGTGACCCCGTGCAAACTAGAACTCCGTGCAAACTATGTCCCCGTGCAAACTATGACCCAGTGCTATGTCCCCGTGCAAAGTGTCCCGGTGTAAACTATAACCCCGTGCAAAGGGCCCCGTGCAAACAATGACCCCGTGCAAAGGACCCTGTGTAAATGGTACCGTGCAAACTATGACCCCGTGCAAACTTTATCCCTGTGCAAAGTGTCCCCGTGCAAACTATGACCCCGTGCAAAGGGTCCCATGCAAACTATGACCCCGTGCAAACAATGACCCCGTGCAAAGGACCCCTTGTAAAGGGTCCCATGCAAACTATGACCCCTTGCAAACTATGCCCCCGTGCAAACTATGTTAGCATGCAAAGTATGTCCCCATGCAAGGTATGTCCCCGTGCAAACTATGACCCCGGGCAAACTATGTCCCTGTGCAAACTATGTCCCTGTGCAATGTTTGACCCCATACAAACTATGTCCCCTTGCAAACTATGACCCCGTGTAAACTATGACCCCGAGCAATCTATGTCCCTGTGCAAAGTGTCCCCGTGCAAACTATGTCAGCGTGCAAAATACGCCCCTGTGCAAAGTATGTCCCCGTGCAAAGTATGTCATAAGAACATAAGAAATAGGAGCAGGAGTAGACCAATCGTCCCCTCGAGCCTGCTCCGCCATTCAATAAGATCATGGCTGATCTGATCCAACCTCAACTCTAAATAACACAAGAAGTAGGAGCAGGACCAGGCCACTCGGCCCCTGGGCCCGCTCCGCCACCCACAGGGTCTTGACCGATCCGAACTCAAACTCATGTCCAATTTCCAGCCCGCTCCCTGTAACCCCTAATTCCCTTTACTTCTAGGAAACGGTCTATTTCTGTTTTAAATTTATTTAATGAAGTAGCTTCCACAGCTTCCTGGGGTAGCAAATTCTACAGACCCACTACCCTCTGAGTGAAAAAGTTTCTCCTCATCTCAGTTTTGAAAGAGCAGCCCCTTATTCTAAGATTATGTCCCCTAGTTCTAGTTTCACCCATCATTGGGAACATCCTCACGGCGTCCACCCGATCAAGCCCCTTCACAATCTTATATGTTTCAATAAGATCGCCTCTCATTCTTCTGAACTCCAATGAGTAGAGTCCCAATCTACTCAACCTCTCCTCATATGTCCACCCCCTCATCCCCGGATTAACCGAGTGAACCTTCTTTGTACTGCCTCGAGAGCAAGTATGTCTTTTCTTAAGTATGGACACCAAAACTGTCCCCATGCAAACTATGTCCCCGTGCAAAGTGTCCCCGTGCAAACTATGTCTGCGTGCAAAGTATGTCCCTGTGCAAACTGTGACCCTGTGTAAATTATGTCGCCGTGCAAACTATGACCCCATGAAAACTATGACCCCGTGCAAACTATGTCCCGGTGCAAAGTGACCTCGTGCAAACTATGACCCCGTGCAAACCATGTCCCCGTGCAAACTATGTTCCCGTGCAAAGTAAGACCCTGTGCAAACTATGTTCCCGTGCAAACTATGTCCCCGTGAAAACTATGTCCCGGTGCAAAGTAAGATCATGTGCAAACTATGACCCCGTGCAAAGTATGACCCTGTGCAAACTATGTTCCCGTGCAAAGTAAGACCCCATGCAAACTATGTCCCCGTGAAAACTATGACTCGGTGCAAACTAGGTCCCCATGCAAAGTGTCCCCGTGCAAAGGGTCCCGTGCAAACTATGTCCCCATGCAAACTATGTCCCCAGCAATCTATGACTCAGTGCAAATTATGTCCGTGTGCAAAGTGTCCACTTTGCAAACTATTACCCCGTGCAAAGTATGACCCTGTGCAAACTATGTCCTCGTGCAAACTCCGTCCCCGTGCAAACTGTGTCCCCGTGCAAAGTGTCCCCATGCAAACTATGTCAGCGTGCAATGTATGTCCCCGTGCAAAGTATGTCTCCGTGCAAACTATGACCCCATGCAAACTCTGTCCCCGTGCAAAGTATGTCCCTGTGCAAACTATGACCCTGTGCAAACTATGACCTCGTGCAAACTATGTCCCCATGCAAACTAGGACCCCATGCAATCTATGACCACGTGCAAACTATGCCTGCAGGCAAACTATGAGCCCATGCAAACTATGACCCCAAGCAATCTATGTCCCCATGCAAAATATGGCCGCGTGCAAACTATGTCCACGTTCAAGTGTCCGCGTGCAAACTATGTCCCCATGCAAAGTGTCCCCATGCAAATTATGACCCCGTGCAAACTATGTCCCTGTGCAAAGTGTCCCGTGCAAACTGTGACCCCATGCAAAGTGTCCCCGTGCAAACTATGTCCCTGTGCAAACTATGTCCCTGTGCAAAGTGTCCCCGTGCAAACTGTGACCCCATGCAAAGTGTCCCGGTGCAAACTATGTCCCTGTGCAAACTATGTCCACGTGCAAACTATGACCCCGTGCAATGTTTGACTCAATGCAAACTATGACCCCGTGCAAACTATGTCCCTGTGCAAAGTATCCCCTTGCAAACTATGTCCACGTGCAAAGTGTCCGCGTGCAAACTATGACCCCATGCAAACTATGTCCCCGTGCAATGTGTCCCCGTGCAAACTATGTCCCTGTGCAAAGAGTCCCCGTGCAAACTATGTCTGCCTGAAAAGTATGTCGCCGTGCAAACTATGTCCGCTTGTAATGTGTCCCCGTGCAAACTATGACCCCGTGCAAAGTATGACCCTGTGCAAACTATTACCCCGTTCAAACTATGTACCCGTGCAAAATATGTCCCTGTGCAAAGTACGATCCCATGCAAACTATGTCCACATGCAAAATATGACCCCATGCAAAGTATGACTCCGTGCAAACTATGACCACATGCAATCTATGACCCCGTGCAAAGTATGACCCTATGTAAACTATGTCCGCATGCAAACTATGTCCGTGTGAAAAATGTTCGCGTACAAAGTGTCCCCGTGCAAACTATGACCCCATGCAAAGTATGAACCCGTGAAAACTATGGCCCTGTGCAAAATATGTCACCGTGCAAAGTGACCCCGTGCAAACTATGACCCCGTGCTAACAATGACCCCGTGCAAAGTATGAACCCGTGAAAACTATGGCCCCGTGCAAAATATGTCACCGTGCAAAGTGACCCCGTGCAAACTATGACCCCGTGCAAACTATGACCCCGTGCAAAGTATGAACCCATGCAAACTAAAACCCCGTGCAAACTGTCCCCGTGTAAACTATGACTGCGTGCAAACTCTGTCCCCGTGCAAACTATGAACCTGTGCAAACTATATCCCTGTGCAAAGTGTTCCTGTGCAAACTATGTCCCCGTGAAAACTATGTCCCTGTGCAAACTATGACCCCATGCAAACTATATTCCTGTGCAAAGTGTCCCCGTGCAAACTATGTCCCCGGGAAAATTATGATCCCGTGCAAAGTATGTCCCCGTGCAAAGTGTCCCCGTGCAAACGATGTCCCGGTGCAAACTATGACCCTGTGCAAAATATGACCGCGTGCAAACTATGCCCCCGTGCAAAATTTGACCCCGTGCAAATGATGTCCCCATGCAAAGTGGCCCTGTGCAAACTATGTCCGCAAGCAAAGTATGTCCCTGTGCAAACTGTGACCCCGTGTAAACTATGTCGCCGTGCAAACTATGACCCCGTGAAAACTATGACCCCATACAAACTATGTCCCGGTGCAAAGTGTCCCCGTGCAAACTATGTCCCCGTGCAAACTTCGTCCGCGTGCAAAATGTCCCCGTGCAAACTATCACTGCGTGCAAAGTATGTCCCCATGCAAAGTGTCACCGTGAAAACTATGCCCGCAAGCAAACTATGTCTGCGTGCAAAGTATGTCCCTGTGCAAATCATGTCCGTGTGCAAAGTGTCCCCATGCAAACTTTGACCCCGTGCAAACTATGTCCCCATGCAAAGTGTCCCCGTGCAAACTATGACTGCGTGCAAAGTATGTCCCCATGCAAACTATGACCCCGTGCAAACTATGACCCCTTGCGAACTATGTCCCTGTGCAAAGTGTCCCCGTGCAAAATATGACCCCGTGCAAACTATGTCCCCGTGCAAACTATGTCCCCATGCAAACTATGACCCTGTGCAAAATATGACCGCGTGCAAACTATGCCCCCGTGCAAACTATCACCCCGTGTAAACTATGTCGCCGTGCAAACTTTGTCCGCGTGCAAAGTGTCCCCGTGCAAAATTTGACCCCGTGCAAACTATGTCCCCATGCAAAGTGGCCCCATGCAAACTATGTCTGCAAGCAAACTATGTCTGCGTGCAAAGTATGTCCCTGTGCAAACTGTGACCCCGTGTAAACTATGTCGCCGTGCAAACTATGACCCCGTGAAAACTATGACCCCATACAAACTATGTCCCGGTGCAAAGTGTCCCCGTGCAAACTATGTCCCCGTGCAAACTTCGTCCGCGTGCAAAATGTCCCCGTGCAAACTATCACTGCGTGCAAAGTATGTCCCAATGCAAACTATGACCCCGTGCAAACTATGTCCCCATGCAAAGTGTCACCGTGAAAACTATGCCCGCAAGCAAACTATGTCTGCGTGCAAAGTATGTCCCTGTGCAAACTGTGACCCCATGTAAACTATGTCGCCGTGCAAACTACGTCCGCGTTCAAACTATGTCCCCATGAAAACTATGACACCGTGCAAACTATGTCTGCGTGCAAAGTTTTCCCCGTGCAAACTATGACCCCGTGCAAACTATGTCCATGTGCAAAGTGTCCCTGTGCAAACATTGACCCCGTGCAAACTATGTCCCCGTGCAAAGTGTCCCCATGCAAACTATGACTGCGTTCAAAGTATGTCCCTATGCAAACTATGACCCCGTGCAAACGATGTCCCCATGTAAAGTATCCCCGTGCAAACTATGACCCCGTGCAAACTATGCCCACGTGTAAATTATCCCCATGCAAATTTTGTCCACATACAAAGTGTCCCCATGCAAACTCTGACCCCGTGCAAACTATGTCCCCATGCAAACGATGTCCACGTGCAAAGTATCCCCGTGCAAACTATGTCAGCATGCAATGTGTCCCCGTGCAAACTATGTCCCCGTGCAAAGTGTCCCCATGCAAACTATGGCCCCGTGCGAACTACGTCCCCGTACAAAGCGTCCCTGTGCAAGCTATGTCCCCTTGCAAACTATGACCCCGTGCAAATTAGGTCCACATGCAAAGTGTCTCTGTGCAAAATATTTCTGCGCGCAAAGTCTTCCCATGCAAACTTTGCCCCATGCAAACTATAGAAGAGTACAGCACAGTACAGGCCCTTCGGCCCTCGATGTTGTGCCGAGCATTGTCCGAGACCAAGATCAAGCTATCACACTCCCTATGTCCCCATGCAAAGTGCCCCGTGCAAACTATGACCACGTGTAAGCTATGTCTGTGTGCAAAGTATGACCCCATGCAAACGATGACCCCGTGCAAACTATGACATGTGCAAACTATGTCCCTGTGCAAACTATGTCCCCGTGCAAAGTGTCCCCGTGCAAAGTATATCCCTGTTTAAACTATGACACCATGCAAACTAAGTCCGCATGCAAAGTGTCCCCGTGCAAATTATGACCACGTGCAAACTATGCCCCCGTGCAAACTATGACCCCATGTAAACTATGTCGCCGTGCAAACTATGACCCCGTGCAAAGTGTCCCCGTGCAAACTATGTCCCCGTGCAAAGTATCCCTGTGCAAACTATGTCCACCTGCAAAGAGTCCCCTTGCAAACTATGTCCCCGTGCAAAGTGGCACTGTGCAAACTATGACCCCATGCAAAGTATGACCCTGTGCAAATTATGATCCCATGCAAACTATGTCCCCGTGCAATCTATGTCTCCGTGCAAACTATGCCCCCATACAAACTATGACCCTGTATAAACTATGACCCCGTGCAAATTATGTCCCCATGCAAACGATGTCCACGTGCAAAGTATCCCCGTGCAAACTATGTCCGCATGCAATGTGTCCCCGTGCAAACTATGTCCCCGTGCAAAGTGTCCCCATGCAAACTATGACCCCGTGCAAATTATGACCCCGTGCAAACAAAGTCCCTGTGAAAAGTGTCCCCGTGCAAACTATGTCCCCATGCAAAGTGTCCCCGTGCAAACTATGTCTGCATGCAAAGTATGACCCCGTGAAAATATGTCTCCGTGCAAAGGTTCCCCGTGCAAACTATGAACCCGTGCAAAGTATGACCCTGTGCAAAGTATGACCCCGTGCAAACTATGTCCCCGTGCAAACTATGACCCTGTGCAAACTATGACCCCGTGTAAACTATGTCGCCGTGCAAACTATGTCCGCGTGCAAAGTGTCCCCGTGCAAAATTTGACCCCGTCCAAATGATGTCCCCATGCAAAGTGGCCCCGTGCAAACTATGTCCGCAAGCAAACTATGTCTGCGTGCAAAGTATGTCCCTGTGCAAACCATGTCCGTGTGCAAAGTGTCCCCGTGCAAACTTTGACCCCGTGCAAACTATGTCCCCGTGTAAAGTGTCCCTGTGCAAACTATGACTGCGTGCACAGTATGACCCCATGCAAACAATGACCCCGTGCAAACTATGTCCCCATGCAAAAGATGTCCCCGTGCAAAGTATCCCCATGCAAACTATGTCCGCGTGCAATGTGTCCCCGTGCAAACTATGTCCCTGTGCAAAGTGTCCCTGTGCAAGCTATGTCCCCTTGCAAACTATGACCCCGTGTAAATTAGGTCCGCGTGCAAAGTGTCTCTGTGCAAACTATTTCTGCGCGCAAAGTCTTCCCATGCAAACTTTGCCCCCATGCAAACTATGTCGCCATGCAAAGTGTCCCCGTGCAAACTATGACCTCGTGTAAGCTATGTCTGCGTGCAAAGTATGACTCCATGCAAACTATGACCCCGTGCAAACTATGACATGGGCAATATATGTCCCTGTGCAAACTATGTCCCCATGCAAACTGTCCCCGTGCAAACTATGACCCCGTGCAAACTATGTCCACGTGCAAAATGTCCCCGTGCAAACTATGTCCCCATGCAAAGTGTATCTGTGCAAACTATGACCTTGTGCAAACTATGTCACCATGCAAAGTGTCCCTGTGCAAACTATGTCCGCGTGCAAACTATGACCCCGTGCAAACTATGTCCACTTGCAAACTATGACCCCGTGCAAACTATGCCGGCCTGCAAACAGTCGCCGTGAAAATTATGTCCGGTTGCAAAGTGACCCCATGAAAACTATGTGCCCGTACAAAGTGTCCCCTTGCAAACTATGTCCCTGTGTAAACTATGAGCCCATGCAAAGTGCCCCCATGTAAACTATGTCCCCGTGCAAACTCTGTCCCCGTGCAAACTATGACCCCATTCAAACTATGTCTCCGTGCAAAGTATCCCCGTGCAAACTATGTCTGCATGCAAAGTATGTCCCCGTGGAAAGTATGTCCCCGTGGAAAATATGTCCCCGGGCAAAGTGTCCCCATGCAAATGATGACCTCGTGTAAACTATGTCCCCGTGAAAACTATGACCCATGCAAATTTTGTCCCCGTGCAAAGTGTCCCTGTGCAAACTATGTCCTCGTGCAAACTATGTCCCAATGCAAAGTGTATCCGTGCAATGATTCCCCATGCAAACTATGACCCTGTGCAAACTATGTCCCCATGCAAATTATGACCCGGTGCAAAGTATGACCCAGTGCAATCTAAGACCCCGTGCAAAATATGCCCCCATGCAAATTATGACCCCGTGTAAACTATGCCCCCATGCAAACAATGTCCGTGTTAAAACTACATTCACGTGCAAAGTGTCCCTGTGCAAACTATGACCTTGTGCAATATATGTCTCCATGAAAACTATGACCCTGACCTAACTATGTCCCCGTGCAAAGTGTCCCTGTGCAAACTATGTCCCTGTGCAAAGGGTCCCTGTGCAAAGTGTCCCTGTGCAAACTATGACCTTGTGCAAACTATGTCAAAATGCAAAGTGTCCCTGTGCAAACAGTCCCCGTGCAAACTATGTCCCCTTGCAAAGTGACCCCATGCAAACTATGTGCCCGTAGAAAGTGTCCCCGTGCAAACAATGACCCCGTGCAAACTATGTCCCTGTGTAAACTATGAGAACGTGCAAAGTGTCCCCGTGCAAATTATGACCCTGTGTAAACTATACCCCCATGCAAACAATGTCCGTGTGAAAACTACGGTTACGTGCAAAGTGTCCCTGTGCAAACTATGACCTTGTGCAATATATGTCCCCATGAAAACTATGACCCCAAGCAAACTATGTCCCCGTGCAAAGTGTCCCTGTACAAACTATGTCCCCGTGCAAACTATATCCCTATGCAAAGGGTCCCTGTGCAAAGTGTCCCTGTGGAAACTATGACCTTGTGCAAACTATGTCAAAATGCAAAGTGTCCCTGTGCAAACAGTCCCCAAGCAAACTATGTCCCCTTGCAAAGTGTCCCCTGTGCAAACTATGTCCCCATGCAATTATGTACCTGTGCAAAGTGTCCCCGTGCAAGGTGTCACTGTGCAAACTATGACCTCATGCAAACGATGTCACCATGCAAAGAGTCACTGTGCAAACTATGTCCGCGTGCAAACTATGACCCTGTGCAAACTATGCCGGCCTGCAAACTGTCCCCGTGCAAATGATGTCCCCGTGCAAAGTGACCCCATGCAAACTTTGTGCCCGTGCAAAGTGTCCCCGTGCAAAGTGTCCCCATGCAATCTATGACCTCGTGCAAACTATGCCCCCGTGCAAACTATGACCTCGTGCAAACTATGTCCCCGTGCAAACTATGACCCAGTGTAAACTATGCCCCGTGTAAACTAGGTCCGTGTGAAAACTATGTTCACATGCAAAGTGTCCCCATGCAAACTATGTCCCTGTGCAAACTATGTCCCCGTGCAAAGTGTCCCTGTGCAAACTATGTCCCCGTGCAAAGTGTCCCTGTGCAAACTATGTCCCCGTGCAAACTATGTCCCTATGCAAAGTGTCCCCGTGCAAAGTGTCCCTGTGCAAACGATGACCTCATACAAACTATGTCCCTGTGCAATGTGTCCCTGTGCAAACTATGTATCTATGCAAACTATGTCTCCATGCAAAGTGTCCCCGTGCAAAATTTGACCCCGTGCAAAGATTCCCCATGCAAATTATGACCCCGTGCAAACTATGACCCGTGCAAAGTATGACCCCGTGCAATCTATGATACCGTGCAAAAAATGACCCCGTGCAAACTAAGACCTCGTGCAAACAATGACCCCGTGTAAACTATGACCCAGTGTAGACTATGCCCCCATGCATACAATGTCCGTGTACAAACTACGTTCACGTGCAAAGTGTCCCTGTGCAAACTATGTCCCTGTGCAATATATGTCCCCATGAAAACTATGACCCCGTGCAAACTATGTCCCCGTGCAATGTGTCCTCGTGCAAACTATGTCCGTGTGAAAACGATGTTCACGTGCAAAGTGTCCCGTGCAAACTATGACCCCATGCAAACCATGTCACCATGCAAAGTGTCCCTGTGCAAACTATGACCCTGTGTAAACTATGCCGGCCTGCAAACAGTCCCCGTGAAAATTATGTCCGGTTGCAAAGTGACCCCATGAAAACTGTGTGCCCGTACAAAGTGTCCCCATGCAAACTATGACCCCGTGCAAACTATGTCCCTGTGTAAACTATGAACCCCTTCAAAGTGCCCCCGTGTAAACTATGTCCCCGTGCAAAATCTGTCCCCGTGCAAACTCTGTCCCCGTTCAAACTATGACCCCGTTCAAACTATGTCTCCGTGCAAAGTATCCCCGTGCAAACTATGTCGGCGTGCAAAGTATGTCCCCGTGGAAAGTATGTCCCCGTGCAAAGTGTCCCCGTGCAAACGATGACCTCGTGCAAACTATGTCCCCGTGAAAATTATGACCCCATGCAAACTAAGTCCCCGTGCAAAGTGTCCCTGTGCAAAGTATGTCCCCGTGCAAACTATGTCCCTATGCAAAGTGTCTCTGTGCAAATTACCCCCGTGCAAACTATGACCCCGTGCAAAGTATGACCCCATGCAATCTATGACCCCATGCAAATTATGACCCCGTGCAAAGTATGACCCAGTGCAATCTAAGAGCCCGTGCAAAATATGCCCCCGTGCAAACTAAGACCTCGTGCAAACTATGCCCCCATGCAAACAATGTCCATGTGAAAACTACGTTCACGTGCAAAGTGTCACTGTGCAAACTATGACCTCATGCAAACGATGTCACCATTCAAAGTGTCACTGTGCAAACTATGTCCGCGTGCAAACTATGAACCTGTGCAAACTATGCCGTCCCGCAATCTGTCCCCGTGCAAACGATATCCCCGTGCAAAGTGACCCCATGCAAACTTTGTGCCCGTGCTAGGTGTCCCAGTGGAAACTATGACGGCGTGCAAAGTATGTCCCCGTGCAAAGTGTCCCCATGCAATCTATGACCCCGTGCAAACTATTTCCCCGTGCAAACTATGACCCCGTGCAAACTATGTCCCTGTGTAAACTATGAGCCCGTGCAAAGTGCCCCCGTGTAAACTATGTCACCGTGCAAACTTTGTCACCGTGCAAACTATGACCCCGTTCAAACTATGTCTCCATGCAAAGTATCCCCGTGCAAACTATGTCTGCGTTCAAAGTATGTCCCGGTGGAAAGTATGTCCCCGTGCAAAGTGTCCCCGTGCAAACTATGTCCCTGTGCAAACTATGTTCCCGTGAAAACTATGACCTCGTGCAAACTATGACCCCGTGCAAAGTGTCCCCGTGCAGACTATGTCACCGTGCAAACTCTGTCACCGTGCAAACTATGACTCCGTTCAAACTATGTCTCCATGCAAAGTATCCCCGTGCAAACTATGTCTGCGTTCAAAGTATGTCCCGGTGGAAAGTATGTCCCCGTGCAAAGTGTCCCCGTGCAAACTAAGTCCCTGTGCAAACTATGTTCCCGTGAAAACTATGACCTCGTGCAAACTATGTCTCCGTGCAAAGTGCCCCCGTGCAAAGTATGACCCCATGCAAACTATGACCCCGTGCAAAGATTCCCAATGCAAACTATGACGCTGTGCAAACTATGTCCCCGTGCAAACTATGACCCCGTGCAAAGTATGACCCCATGCAATCTATGACCTCGTGCAAAATATGCCCCCGTGCAAACTAAAACCTCGTGCAAACAATGCACCGTGCAAACTATGACCCCATGTAAACTATGCCCCCATGCAAACTATGTCCGTGTGAAAGCTACGTTCACGTGCAAAGTGTCACTGTGCAAACTATGTCCCTGAGCAAAGGGTCCCTGTGCAAAGTGTCCCTGTGCAAACTATGACCTTGTGCAATATATGCCACCATGAATACTATGACCCCGTGCAAACTATGTCCCCGTGCAAAGTGTCCCTGTGCAAACTATGTCCCCATGCAAACGATGTCCCTGTGCAAAGGGTCCCAGTGCAAAGTGTCCCTGTGCAAACTATGACCTCGTGCTAACTATGTCACCATGCAAAGTGTCCCTGTGCAAACTATGTCCACGTGCAAACTATGACCCCGTGCAAACTATGTCGACCTGCAAACAGTCCCCGTGCAAACTATGTCCCCTTGCAAAGTGACCCCATGCAAACTATGTCCCCGTACAAAGTATCCCCGTGCAAACTATGATCCCGTGCAAACTATGTCCCTGTGTAAACTATGAGCCCATGCAAAGTGTCCCCGTGTAAACTATGTCACCGTGCAAACTATGACGCCGTTCAAACTATGTCTCCGTGCAAAGCGTCCCCGTGCAAACTATGTCTGCATGCAAAGTATGTCCCCGTGCAAACTATGTCCCCGTGCAAAGTGTCCCGTGCAAACTATGTCTGCGTGCAAAGTATGTCCCCGTGGAAACTATGTCCCCGTGCAAAGTGTCCCCGAGCAAAACTATGACCCTGTGCAAACTATGTCCCCATGCAAAGTATGACCCCGTGCAAAGTATGACACCATGCAATCTATGACCCCGTTCAAACTATGTCCCCGTGCAAACTAGGACCCCTTGCAGTCTATGACCCCGTGCAAACTATGCCCCCGTGCAAACAATGTCCATGTGAAAACTACGTTCACATGCAAAGTGTCACTGTGCAAACTATGACCTCATGCAAACGATGTCACCATTCAAAGTGTCACTGTGCAAACTATGTCCGCGTGCAAACTATGAACCTGTGCAAACTATGCCGTCCTGCAAACTGTCGCCGTGCAAACGATATCCCCGTGCAAAGTGACCCCATGCAAACTTTGTGCCCGTGCTAGGTGTCCCAGTGGAAACTATGACGGCGTGCAAAGTATGTCCCCGTGCAAAGTGTCCCCATGCAATCTATGACCCTGTGCAAACTATTTCCCCGTGCAAACTATGACCCCGTGCAAACTATGTCCCTGTGTAAACTATGAGCCCGTGCAAAGTGCCCCCGTGTAAACTATGTCACCGTGCAAACTTTGTCACCGTGCAAACTATGACCCCGTTCAAACTATGTCTCCATGCAAAGTATCCCCGTGCAAACTATGTCTGCGTTCAAAGTATGTCCCGGTGGAAAGTATGTCCCCGTGCAAAGTGTCCCCGTGCAAACTATGTCCCTGTGCAAACTATGTTCCCGTGAAAACTATGACCTCGTGCAAACTATGACCCCGTGCAAAGTGTCCCCGTGCAGACTATGTCACCGTGCAAACTCTGTCACCGTGCAAACTATGACTCCGTTCAAACTATGTCTCCATGCAAAGTATCCCCGTGCAAACTATGTCTGCGTTCAAAGTATGTCCCGGTGGAAAGTATGTCCCCGTGCAAAGCGTCCCCGTGCAAACTAAGTCCCTGTGCAAACTATGTTCCCGTGAAAACTATGACCTCGTGCAAACTATGTCTCCGTGCAAAGTGCCCCCGTGCAAAGTATGACCCCATGCAAACTATGACCCCGTGCAAAGATTCCCAATGCAAACTATGACGCTGTGCAAACTATGTCCCCGTGCAAACTATGACCCCGTGCAAAGTATGACCCCATGCAATCTATGACCCCGTGCAAAATATGCCCCCGTGCAAACTAAAACCTCGTGCAAACAATGCACCGTGCAAACTATGACCCCATGTAAACTATGCCCCCATGCAAACTATGTCCGTGTGAAAGCTACGTTCACGTGCAAAGTGTCACTGTGCAAACTATGTCCCTGAGCAAAGGGTCCCTGTGCAAAGTGTCCCTGTGCAAACTATGACCTTGTGCAATATATGCCACCATGAATACTATGACCCCGTGCAAACTATGTCCCCGTGCAAAGTGTCCCTGTGCAAACTATGTCCCCATGCAAACGATGTCCCTGTGCAAAGGGTCCCAGTGCAAAGTGTCCCTGTGCAAACTATGACCTCGTGCTAACTATGTCACCATGCAAAGTGTCCCTGTGCAAACTATGTCCACGTGCAAACTATGACCCCGTGCAAACTATGCCGACCTGCAAACAGTCCCCGTGCAAACTATGTCCCCTTGCAAAGTGACCCCATGCAAACTACGTCCCCGTACAAAGTATCCCCGTGCAAACTATGATCCCGTGCAAACTATGTCCCTGTGTAAACTATGAGCCCATGCAAAGTGTCCCCGTGTAAACTATGTCACCGTGCAAACTATGACGCCGTTCAAACTATGTCTCCGTGCAAAGTGTCCCCGTGCAAACTATGTCTGTGTGCAAAGTATGTCCCCGTGCAAACTATGTCCCCGTGCAAAGTGTCCCGTGCAAACTATGTCTGCGTGCAAAGTATGTCCCCGTGGAAACTATGTCCCCGTGCAAAGTGTCCCCGAGCAAAACTATGACCCTGTGCAAACTATGTCCCCATGCAAAGTATGACCCCGTGCAAAGTATGACACCATGCAATCTATGACCCCGTTCAAACTATGTCCCCGTGCAAACTAGGACCCCTTGCAGTCTATGACCCCGTGCAAACTATGCCCCCGTGCAAACTAGGACCTCGTGCAAATTATGTCCTCGTGTAAACTATGTCTCCGTGCAAAGTGTCCCCGTGCAAACTATGACCCCGTGCAAAGATTCCCCATGCAAACTATGCCCCCGTGCAAACTAGGACCTCGTGCAAAATATGTCCCCGTGCAATCTATGTCCACGTGCAAACTATGACCCCGTGCAAACTATGCCGACCTGCAAACAGTCCCCGTGCAAACTATGTCCCCTTGCAAAGTGACCCCATGCAAACTATGTCCCCGTACAAAGTATCCCCGTGCAAACTATGATCCCGTGCAAACTATGTCCCTGTGTAAACTATGAGCCCATGCAAAGTGTCCCCGTGTAAACTATGTCACCGTGCAAACTATGACGCCGTTCAAACTATGTCTCCGTGCAAAGTGTCCCCGTGCAAACTATGTCTGTGTGCAAAGTATGTCCCCGTGCAAACTATGTCCCCGTGCAAAGTGTCCCGTGCAAACTATGTCTGCGTGCAAAGTATGTCCCCGTGGAAACTATGTCCCCGTGCAAAGTGTCCCCGAGCAAAACTATGACCCTGTGCAAACTATGTCCCCATGCAAAGTATGACCCCGTGCAAAGTATGACACCATGCAATCTATAACCCCGTTCAAACTATGTCCCCGTGCAAACCAGGACCCCTTGCAGTCTATGACCCCGTGCAAACTATGCCCCCGTGCAAACTAGGACCTCGTGCAAATTATGTCCCCGTGTAAACTATGTCTCCGTGCAAAGTGCCCCCGTGCAAACTATGACCCCGTGCAAAGATTCCCCATGCAGACTATGCCCCCGTGCAAACAAGGACCTCGTGCAAAATATGTCCCCGTGCAATCTATGACCACGTGCAAACTATGACCCCGTGCAAACTATTCCCCCGTGCAATCTATGTCCGTGTGAAAACTATGTTCACGTGCAAAGTGTCCCCGTGCAAACTATGTCCCTGTGCAAAATATGTCCCTGTGCCAACGATGGCCTCGTGCAAACTATGTCCCCGTGCAAAGTGCCCCCGTGCAAACTATAACCCCGTGCAAAGATTCCCCATGCAAACTATGACCCTGTGCAAACTATGTCCCCGTGTAAACTATGACCCCGTGCAAACGATGTTCCCGTGCAAAGTGTCCCTGTGCAAACTATGTCCCCGTGCAAACTATGTCCCTATGCAAAGTGTCGCCGTGCAAAGTGCCCCCGTGCAAACTATAACCCCGTGCAAAGATTCCCCATGCAAACTATGACCCTGTGCAAACTATGTCCCCATGCAAATTATGACCCCGTGCAAAGTATGACCCCGTGCAATCTGAGACCCTGTGCAAAATATGCCCCCGTGCAAATTAAGACCTCGTGCAAACTATGTCCCGTGCAAACTATGACCCCGTGTAAACTATGCCCCCATGCAAAGTGTCTCTGTGCAAACTATGTCCCCGTGCAAACTATGTCCCTGTGCAAAGGTTCCCTGTGCAAAGTTTCCCTGTGCAAACTATGTTCCCGTGCAAACTATGACCCCGTGCAAAGCATGAACCCGAGCAATCTAAGACCCCTAGCAAAATATGCCACCGTGCAAACTATGTCCCCGTGCAAACCATGACCCCGTTCAAACTATGTCCCTGTGCAAATTGTCCCTGTGCAAACTATGACCACATGCAAACTATGACCCCGTGCAAACTATGTCCACGTGCAAAGTGTCCCCGTGCAAACCATGACCCCGTTCAAACTATGTCCCTGTGCAAATTGTCCCCGTGCAAACTATGACCACATGCAAACTATGACCCCGTGCAAACTATGTCCGTGTGCAAAGTGTCCCTGTGCAAACTATGTCTCTGTGCAAAGTATCCCCGTGCAAACTATCTCCCCTTGTAAAGTGTCCCTGTGCAAACCACGTCTCCGTGCAAAGTGCCCCCGTGCAAACTATAACCCCGTACAAAGATTCCCCATGCAAACTATGACCCTGTGCAAACTATGTCCCCGTGCAAAGTATGACCCCGTGCAATCTCTGACCCCGTGCAAACTATGCCCCCATGCAAACTATTGCCCCGTGCAATCTGTGTCCGTGTGAAAACTATGTCCCTATGCAAAGTGTCCCCGTGCAAAGTGTCCCTGTGCAAACGATGACCTCGTGCAAACTATGTCACCATGCAAAGTGTCCCTGTGCAAACTATGTCCCCTTGCAAAGTGACCCCATGCAAACTATGTGCCCGTACAATGCGTCCCCGTGCAAACTATGACCCCTTGCGAAGTGTCCCCGTGCAAACTATGTCCCCGTGCAAACTATCCCTGTGCAAAGGGTCCCCGTGCAAACTATGACCCTGTGCAAACTATGTCCCCGTGCAAACTATGCCCCCGTGCAAACTTTGTCCGTGTGAAAACTATGTTCACATGCAAAGTGCCCCTGTGCAAACTATGACCCCATGCAAAGATTCCCCATGCAAACTATGACCCTGTGCAAACTATGTCCCCGTGCAAACTATGACCCCGTGCAAAGCATGACCCCGTGCAATCTATGACCCCGTGCAAAATATGCCACCGTGCAAACTATGTCCCCGTGCAAACCATGACCCAGTTCAAACTATATCCCCGTGCAGAGTGTCCCTGTGCAAACTATGTATCGGTGCAGACTATGACTCCGTGCAAAGTGCCCCCGTGCAAACTATGACCCCGTGCAACGATTCCCCATGCAAACTATGCCCCCGTGCAAACTAGGACCTCGTGCAAAATATGTCCCCGTGCAATCTATGACCACGTGCAAACTATGACCCCGTGCAAACTATGTCCCCGTGCAAAGTGTCCCTGTGCAAACTATGTCCCCGTGCAAACTATGACCCCGTGCAAAGCATGACCCCGTGCAAACTAGGACCTCGTGCAAAATATGTCCCCGTGCAATCTATGACCACGTGCAAACTATGACCCCGTGCAAACTATGTCCCCGTGCAAAGTGTCCCTGTGCAAACTATGTCCCCGTGCAAACGATGTCCCTGTGCAAAGGGTCCCAGTGCAAAGTGTCCCTGTGCAAACTATGACCTCGTGCTAACTATGTCACCATGCAAAGTGTCCCTGTGCAAACTATGTCCACGTGCAAACTATGACCCCGTGCAAACTATGCCGACCTGCAAACAGTCCCCGTGCAAACTATGTCCCCTTGCAAAGTGAGCCCATGCAAACTACGTCCCCGTACAAAGTATCCCCGTGCAAACTATGATCCCGTGCAAACTATGTCCCTGTGTAAACTATGAGCCCATGCAAAGTGTCCCCGTGTAAACTATGTCCCCGTGCAAACTACGACGCTGTTCAAACTATGTCTCCGTGCAAAGTGTCCCCGTGCAAAGTATGTCCCCGTGCAAACTATGTCCCCGTGCAAAGTGTCCCCGAGCAAAACTATGACCCTGTGCAAAATATGTCCCTGTGCCAACGATGGCCTCGTGCAAACTATGTCCCCGTGCAAAGTGTCCCTGTGCAAACTATGTCCCAGTGCAAACTATGACCCCGTGTAAAGTATGACCCCGTGCAATCTATGACCCCGTGCAAAATATGCCCCCGTGCAAACTAAGACCTCGTGCAAAGTGTCCCTATGCAAACTATGTCCTTGTGCAATATATGTCCCCATGAAAACTAAGACCCCGTGCAAACTATGTCCCCATGCAAACTGTCCCTGTGCAAAAAGGGTCCCTGTGCAAAGTGTCCCTGTGCAAACTATGACCTTGTGCAAACTATGTCACCATGCAAACTATTCCCCCGTGCAATCTATGTCCGTGTGAAAACTATGTTCACGTGCAAAGTGTCCCCATGCAAACTATGTCCCTGTGCAAAATATGTCCCTGTGCCAACGATGGCCTCGTGCAAACTATGTCCCCGTGCAAAGTGTCCCTGTGCAAACTATGTATCGGTGCAGACTATGTCTCCGTGCAAAGTGCCCCCGTGCAAACTATAACCCCGTACAAAGATTCCCCATGTAAACTATGACCCTGTGCAAACTATGTCGCCGTGTAAACTGTGACCCCGTGCAAAGTATGACCCCATGCAATCTCTGACCCCGTGCAAACTATGACCCCATGCAAACTATTGCCCCGTGCAATCTATGTCCGTGTGAAAACTATGTCCCTATGCAAAGTGTCCCCGTGCAAAGTGTCCCCGTGCAAACTATATCCCCTTGCAAAGTGACCCCATGAAAACTATGTGCCCGTACAATGCGTCCCCGTGCAAACTATGACCCCTTGCAAAGTGTCCCCGTGCAAACTATGTCCCCGTGCAAACTGTCCCTGTGCAAAGGGTCCCCGTGCAAACTATGACCACATGCAAACTATGACCCCGTGCAAACTATGTCCGCGTGCAAAGTGTCCCTGTGCAAACTATGTCTCCGTGCAAAGAATCCCCGTGCAAACTATCTCCCCTTGCAAAGTGTCCCCTTGCAAACTATGTCTGCGTGCAAAGTATGTCCCCGTCCAAACTATGACCCACTGCAAAGTATGACCCCATGCAATCTATGACCCCGTGCAAACTATGTCCCCGTACAAACTATGATGCCATGTAAACTGTGGCCCCGTGCAAACTATGTCCGTGTGAAAACTATGTTCACGTGCAACGTGTCCCCGTGCAAATTATGTGCCTGAGCAAACTATGTCCTCGTGAAAACTATGACCCCATGCAAACTATGACCCCGTGCAAAGATTCCCTGTGCAAACTATGTCCCCATGCAAACTATGTCCCTATGCAAAGTGTCTCCGTGCAAAGTGTCCCCGTGCAAACGATGACCTCGTGCAAACTTTGTCCCCATGAAAACTACGACCCCATGCAAACTATGACCCCGTGCAAAGTGTCCCCGTGCAAAATATGCCCCCGTGCAAACTAAGCCCTAGTGCAATCCATGTCCCCGTGCAAACTATGGCCCCATGTAAACTATGCCCCCAAGCAAACAATGTCCGTGTTGCTGTGCAAACGATGACCTCCTGCAAACTATGTCCCCGTGCAAAGTGTCCCTGTGCAAACTATGTATCCGTGCAAACTATGTTTCCGCGCAAAGTGCCCCTGTGCAAACTATGTTGCCGTGCAAAGATTCCCCATGCAAACTATGACCCTGTGCAAACTATGTCCCCGTGCAAACTATGACCCCGTGTAAAGTATGACCCCGTACAATCTATGACCCCGTGCAAAATATGCCCCAGTGCAAACTAAGACCTCGTGCAAAGTGTTCCTGTGCAAACTATGTCCTTGTGCAATATATGTCCCCATGAAAACTAAGACCCCGTGCAAACTATGTCCCCGTGCAAAGTGTCCCTGTGCAATCTATGACCTTGTGCAAACTATGTCACCATGCAAACTATTCCCCCGTGCAATCTATGCCCGTGTGAAAACTATGTTCACGTGCAAAGTGTCCCCGTGCAAACTATGTCCATGTGCAAAATATGTCCCTGTGCCAACGATGGCCTCGTGCAAACTATGTCACCGTGCAAAGTGTCCCGGTGCAAACTATGTCCCCGTGCAAACTATGACCCCGTGTAAAGTATGACCCCGTGCAAACTATCCCTGTGCAAAGGGTCCCCGTGCAAACTAGGACCCTGTGCAAACTATGTCCCCGTGCAAACTATGCCCCCGTGCAAACTTTGTCCGTGTGAAAACTATGTTCACATGCAAAGTGCCCCTGTGCAAACTATGACCCCGTGCAAAGATTCCCCATGCAAACTATGACCCTGTGCAAACTATGTCCCCGTGCAAACTATGACCCCGTGCAAAGCATGACCCCGTGCAATCTATGACCCCGTGCAAAATATGCCACCGTGCAAACTATGTCCCCGTGCAAACCATGACCCCGTTCAAACTATGTCCCCGTGCAAAGTGTCCCTGTGCAAACTATGTATCGGTGCAGACTATGACTCCGTGCAAAGTGCCCCCGTGCAAACTATGACCCCGTGCAACGATTCCCCATGCAAACTATGCCCCCGTGCAAACTAGGACCTCGTGCAAAATATGTCCCCGTGCAATCTATGACCACGTGCAAACTATGACCCCGTGCAAACTATGTCCCCGTGCAAAGTGTCCCTGTGCAAACTATGTCCCCGTGCAAACTATGACCCCGTGCAAAGCATGACCCCGTGCAAACTAGGACCTCGTGCAAAATATGTCCCCGTGCAATCTATGACCACGTGCAAACTATGACCCCGTGCAAACTATGTCCCCGTGCAAAGTGTCCCTGTGCAAACTATGTCCCCGTGCAAACGATGTCCCTGTGCAAAGGGTCCCAGTGCAAAGTGTCCCTGTGCAAACTATGACCTCGTGCTAACTATGTCACCATGCAAAGTGTCCCTGTGCAAACTATGTCCACGTGCAAACTATGACCCCGTGCAAACTATGCCGACCTGCAAACAGTCCCCGTGCAAACTATGTCCCCTTGCAAAGTGAGCCCATGCAAACTACGTCCCCGTACAAAGTATCCCCGTGCAAACTATGATCCCGTGCAAACTATGTCCCTGTGTAAACTATGAGCCCATGCAAAGTGTCCCCGTGTAAACTATGTCCCCGTGCAAACTATGACGCCGTTCAAACTATGTCTCCGTGCAAAGTGTCCCCGTGCAAACTATGTCTGCGTGCAAAGTATGTCCCCGTGCAAACTATGTCCCCGTGCAAAGTGTCCCGTGCAAACTATGTCTGCGTGCAAAGTATGTCCCCGTGGAAACTATGTCCCCGTGCAAAGTGTCCCCGAGCAAAACTATGACCCTGTGCAAAATATGTCCCTGTGCCAACGATGGCCTCGTGCAAACTATGTCCCAGTGCAAACTATGTCCCAGTGCAAACTATGACCCCGTGTAAAGTATGACCCCGTGCAATCTATGACCCCGTGCAAAATATGCCCCCGTGCAAACTAAGACCTCGTGCAAAGTGTCCCTATGCAAACTATGTCCTTGTGCAATATATGTCCCCATGAAAACTAAGACCCCGTGCAAACTATGTCCCCGTGCAAACTGTCGCTGTGCAAAAAGGGTCCCTGTGCAAAGTGTCCCTGTGCAAACTATGACCTTGTGCAAACTATGTCACCATGCAAACTATTCCCCCGTGCAATCTATGTCCGTGTGAAAACTATGTTCACGTGCAAAGTGTCCCCGTGCTAACTATGTCCCTGTGCAAAATATGTCCCTGTGCCAACGATGGCCTCGTGCAAACTATGTCCCCGTGCAAAGTGCCCCTGTGCAAACTATGACCCTGTGCAAACTATGTCGCTGTGTAAACTATGACCCCGTGCAAAGTATGACCCCATGCAATCTATGACCCCGTGCAAACTATGTCCCCGTGCAAACTATGACCCCGTGCAATCTCTGACCCCGTGCAAACTATGACCCCATGCAAACTATTGCCCCGTGCAATCTATGTCCGTGTGAAAACTATGTCCCTATGCAAAGTGTCCCCGTGCAAAGTGTCCCTGTGCAAACGATGACCTCGTGCAAACTATGTCCCCTTGCAAAGTGACCCCATGCAAAATATGTGCCCGTACAATGCGTCCCCGTCCAAACTATGTCCCCGTGCAAACTATCCCTGTGCAAAGGGTCGCCGTGCAAAGTGTCCCTGTGCAAACTATGACCCTGTGCAAACTATGTCCCCGTGCAATCTATGACCCCGTGCAAAATATGACCCCGTTCAAACTATGTCCCGTGCAAAGTGTCCCTGTGCAAACTATGTATCGGTGCAGACTATGACTCCGTGCAAAGTGCCCCCGTGCAAACTATACCCCGTACAAAGATTCCCCATGCAAACTATGACCCTGTGCAAACTATGTCCCCGTGTAAACTATGACCCCGTGCAAAGTATGACCCCATGCAATCTATGACCCCGTGCAAACTATGTCACCGTGCAAACTATGACCCCGTGCAATCTCTGACCCCGTGCAAACTATGCCCCCGTGCAATCTATGTCCGTGTGAAAACTATGTCCCTATGCAAAGTGTCCCCGTGCAAAGTGTCCCTGTGCAAACGATGACCTCGTGCAAACTATGTCACTATGCAAAGTGTCCCTGTGCAAACTATGTCCCCTTGCAAAGTGTCCCCGTGCAAACTATGTCCCCGTGCAAACTGTCCCTGTGCAAAGGGTCCCCGTGCAAAGTGTCCCTGTGCAAACTATGTCCCGGTGCAAAGATTCCCCATGCAAACTATGACCCTGTGCAAACTATGTCCCCGTGCAAACTATGTCCGTGTGAAAACTATGTCCCTATGCAAAGTGTCCCTGTGCAAACGATGACCTCGTGCAAAGTGTCCGCGTGCAAACTATGTCCCCGTGCAAACTGTCCCTGTGCAAAGGGTCCCCGTGCAAAGTGTCCCTGTGCAAACTATGACCTTATGCAAACTATGTCACCATGCAAAGTGTCCCTGTGCAAACTATGTCCCCTTGCAAAGTGACCCCATGAAAACTATGTGCCCGTACAATGCATCCCCGTGCAAACTATCTCCCCTTGCAAAGTGTCCCAGTGCAAACTATGTCCCCGTGCAAAGATTCTCCATGCAAACTATGACCCTGTGCAAACTATGTCCCCGTGCAATCTATGATCCCGTGCAAACTATGCCCCCGTGCTAACTAGGACCACGTGCAAAATATGTCCCCGTGCAAACTATGACCCCGTGTAAACTATGCCCCGTGCAAACTATGTCCGTGTGAAAACTATGTTCACGTGCAAAGTGTCCCCGTGCAAACTATGCCCCTGTGCAAACTATGTCCCCGTGAAAACTATGTCCCTATGCAAAGTGCCCCCGTGCAAAGTGTCCCTGTGCAAACGATGACCTCGTGCAAACTATGTCCCCGTGCAAAGTGTCCCTTTGCAAACTATGTCCCCGTACAAACTATGTCCCTATGCAAAGTGTCCCCGTGCAAAGATTCGCTGTGCAAACGATGACCTCCTGCAAACCATGTCCCCGTGCAAAGTGTCCCTGTGCAATCTATGTATCCGTGCAAAGTGCCCCCATGCAAACTATGTTGCCGTGCAAAGATTCTCCATGCAAACTATGACCCTGTGCAAACTATGTCCCCGTGCAATTTATGACCCCGTGCAAAATATGCCCCCGTACAAAAAAAACCTCGTGCAAAGTGTCCCTGTGCAAACTATGTCCTTGTGCAATATATGTCCCCATGTAAACTAAGACCCCATGCAAACTATGTCCCCGTGCAACCTGTCCCTGTGCAAAGGGTCCCCGTGCAAAGTGTCCCTGTGCAAACTATGTCCCCTTGCAAAGTGACCCCATGCAAACTATGTGCCCGTACAATGTGTCCCCGTGCAAACTATGACCACGTGCAAACTATGTCCCTGTGTAGACTATGAGCCCGTGCAAAGTGTCCCCGTGTAAACTCTGTCCCCGTGCAAACTATGACCCCGTTCAAATTATGTCTCTGTGCAAAGTATCCCCGTGCAAACTATGTCTGCGTGCAAAGTATGTCCCCGTGGAAAGTATGTCTCCGTGCAAAGTGCCCCCGTGCAAACTATGACCCCGTGCAAAGATTCCCCATGCAAACTATGACCCTGTGCAAACTATGTCCCCTTGCAAAGTGACCCCATGAAAACTATGTGCCCGTACAATGCGTCCCCGTGCAAACTATGACCCCTTGCAAAGTGTCCCCGTTCAAACTATGTCCCCGTGCAAACTGTCCCTGTGCAAAGGGTCCCCGTGCAAAGTGTCCCTTTGCAAACTATGACCTTGTGCAAACTATGTCACCATGCAAAGTGACTCCATGCAAACTATGTGCCCGTACAATGTGTCCCCGTGCAAACTATGACCACGTGCAAACTATGTCCCTGTGTAGACTATGAGCCCGTGCAAAGTGTCCCCGTGTAAACTATGTCCCCGTGCAAACTCTGTCCCCGTGCAAACTATGACCCCGTTCAAATTATGGCTCTGTGCAAAGTATCCCCGTGCAAATTATGTCTGCGTGCAAAGTATGTCCCCGTGGAAAGTATGTCTCCGTGCAAAGTGCCCCCATGCAAACTATGACCCCGTGCAAAGATTCCCCATGCAAACTATGACCCTGTGCAAACTATGTCCCCGTGCAAACTATGACCCCGTGCAAAGTATGACCCCATGTAATCTATGACCCCGTGCAAAATATGCCAACGTGCAAACTATGTCCCTGTGCAAACTATGACCCCGTTCAAACTATGTCCCTGTGCAAAGTGTCCCCGTGCAAACTATGACAACATGCAAACTATGACCCCGTGCAAACTATGTCCCCTTGCAAAGTTTCCCTGTGCAAACTATGTCTCCGTGCAAAGTATCCCCGTGCAAACTATCTCCCCTTGTAAAGTGTCCCCATGCAAACTATGTCCCCATGCAAAGATTCCCCATGCAAACTATGACCCTGTGCAAACTAAGTCCCCGTGCAATCTAGGACCCCGTGCAATCTATGATCTCTTGCAAACTATGCCCCCGTGCAAACTAGGACCGTGTGCAAAATATATCCCCGTGCAAACTATGACCCCGTGTAAACTATGCCCCGTGCAAACTATGTCCGTGTGAAAACTGTGTTCATGTGCAAAGTGTCACCGTGCAAACTATGTCCCCATGAAAACTATGACCCCATGCAAACTATGTCCCCATGCAAAGTGTCACGGTGCAAACTATGTCCCCGTGCAATCTGTGTCCCTATGCAAAGTGTCCCCGTGCAAATTGTCCCTCTGCCAACGATGGCCTCCTGCAAACTATGTCTCCGTACAAAGTGCCCCCGTGCAAACCTTGACCCTGTGCAAAGATTCCCCATGCAAACGATGTCCCTGTGCAAACTATGACCCCATTCAAACTATGTCCCTGTGCAAAGTGTCCCCGTGCAAACTATGACAACATGCAAACTATGACCCCGTGCAAACTATGTCCGCGTGCAAAGTGTCCCTGTGCAAACTATGTCTCCGTGCAAAGTATCCCCGTGCAAACTATCTCCCCTTGCAAAGTGTCCCCGTGTAAACTATGTCCTCGTGCAAAGTGTCCCTGAGCAAATTATGTCCCTGTGCAAACTATGTCCCCATGCAAAGTATGACCCCGTGCAAAGTTAGACTCCATGCAATCTATGACCCCATGCAAACTATGCCCCCGTGTAAACTATGACCCCGTGTAAACTATGCCTCCGTGCAAACGATGTCCCTGTGAAAATTATGTTCACGTGCAAAGTGTCCCCGCTCAAACTATGTCCCTGTGCAAACTATATCCCCGTGAAAACTATGACCACATGCAAACTATGTCCCCGTGCAAAGTGTCCCTGTGCAAACTATGTCCCCATGCAAACTATGTCCCTATGCAAAGTGGCCCCGTGCAAAGTGTCCCGGTGCAAACGATGACCTCGTGCAAACTATGTTCCCGTGAAAACTAATACCCCATGCAAACTATGTCCCCGTGCAAAGTGTCCCTGTGCAAAGTATGTCCCCGTGCAAACTATGTCCCTATGCAAAGTGTCTCCGTGCAAAGTGCCCCCGTGCAAACTATAACCCTGTGCAAAGATTCCCCATGCAAACTATGACCCTGTGCAAACTATGTCCCCATGCAAACGATGGCCTCGTGCAAACTATGTCCCCGTGAAAACTATGACCCCATGCAAACTATGACCCCGTGCAAAGTGTCCTCGTGCAAAATATGCCCCCGTGCAAACTAAGACCTCGTGCAATCTATGTCCCCGTGCAAACTATGAGCCCATGTAAACTATGGCCCCATGCAAACAATGTCCGTGTCGCTGTGCAAACGATGACCTCCTGCAAACTATGTCCCCGTGCAAAGTGTCCCTGTGCAAACTATGTATCCGTGCAAACTATGTTTCCGTGCAAAGTGCCCCCGTGCAAACTATGTTGCCGTGCAAAGATTCCCCATGCAAACTATGACCCTGTGCAAACTATGTCCCCGTGCAAACTATGACCCCGTGTAAAGTATGACCCCGTGCAATCTATGACCCCGTGCAAAATATGCCCCCGTGCAAACTAAGACCTCGTGCAAAGTGTCCCTGTGCAAACTATGTCCTTGTGCAATATATGTCCCCATGAAAACTAAGACCCCGTGCAAACTATGTCCCCGTGCAAACTATGTCCCCGTGCAAACTGTCCCTGTGCAAAGGGTCCCTGTGCAAAGTGTCCCTGTGCAAACTATGACTTTGTGCAAACTATGTCACCATGCAAACTATTCCCCCGTGCAATCTATGTCCGTGTGAAAACTATGTTCACGTGCAAAGTGTCCCCGTGCAAACTATGTCCCTGTGCAAAATATGTCCCCGTGCCAACGATGGCTCGTGCAAACTATGTCCCCGTGCAAAGTGTCCCCGTGCAGAATATGTATCGGTGCAGACTATGTCTCCGTGCAAAGTGCCCCGTGCAAACTATAACCCCGTGCAAAGATTCCCCATGCAAACTAAGACCCTGTGCAAACTATGTCCCCGTGTAAACTATGACCCCGTGCAAAGTATGACCCCATGCAACCTATGACCCCGTGCAAACTATGTCCCCGTGCAAACTATGACCCCGTGCAATCTCTGACCCCGTGCAAACTATGCCCCCGTGCAAACTATTCCCCCGTGCAATCTATGTCCGTGTGAAAACTATGTCCCTATGCAAAGTGTCCCCGTGCAAAGTGTCCCTGTGCAAACGATGACCTCGTGCAAACTATGTCACCATGCAAAGTGTCCCTGTGCAAACTATGTCCCCTTGCAAAGATTCCCCATGCAAACTATGACCCTGTGCAAACTATGTCCCCGTGCAAACTAGTACCCCATGCAATCTATGATCCCGTGCAAACTATGCCCCCGTGCAAACTAGGACCACGTGCAAAATATGTCCCCGTGCAAACTATGACCCCGTGTAAACTATGCCCCGTGCAAACTATGTCCGTGTGAAAACTATGTTCACGTGCAAAGTGTCCCCGTGCAAACTATGCCCCTGTGCAAACTATGTCCCCGTGAAAACTATGTCCCTATGCAAAGTGTCCCCGTGCAAAGTGTCCCTGTGCAAACGATGACCTCGTGCAAACTATGTCCCCGTGCAAAGTGTCCCTTTGCAAACTATGTCCCCGTACAAACTATGTCCCTATGCAAAGTGTCCCCGTGCAAAGATTCGCTGTGCAAACGATGACCTCCTGCAAAATATGTCCCCGTGCAAAGTGTCCCTGTGCAATCTATGTATCCGTGCAAAGTGTCCCCATGCAAACTATGTTGCCGTGCAAAGATTCTCCATGCAAACTATGACCCTGTGCAAACTATGTCCCCGTGCAAACTATGACCCCGTGTAAAGTATGACCCCGTGCAATTTATGACCCCGTGCAAAATATGCCCCCGTGCAAACTAAGACCTCGTGCAAAGTGTCCCTGTGCAAACTATGTCCTTGTGCAATATATGTCCCCATGTAAACTAAGACCCCGTGCAAACTATGTCCCCGTGCAAAGTGTCCCTGTGCAAAGGGTCCCCGTGCAAAGTGTCCCTGTGCAAAGGGTCCCCGTGCAAAGTGTCCCTGTGCAAAGGGTCCCCGTGCAAAGTGTCCCTGTGCAAACTATGTGCCCTTGCAAAGTGACCCCATGCAAACTATGTGCCCGTACAATGTGTCCCCGTGCAAACTATGACCACGTGCAAACTATGTCCCTGTGTAGACTATGAGCCCGTGCAAAGTGTCCCCGTGTAAACTATGTCCCCGTGCAAACGCTGTCCCCGTGCAAACTATGACCCCGTTCAAACTATGGCTCTGTGCAAAGTATCCCCGTGCAAACTATGTCTGCGTGCAAAGTATGTCCCCGTGGAAAGTATGTCTCCGTGCAAAGTGCCCCCGTGCAAACTATGACCCCGTGCAAAGATTCCCCATGCAAACTATGACCCTGTGCAAACTATGACCCCGTGCAAACTATGACCCCGTGCAAAGTATGACCCCGTGTAATCTATGACCCCGTGCAAAATATGCCAACGTGCAAACTATGTCCCTGTGCAAACTATGACCCCGTTCAAACTATGTCCCTGTGCAAAGTGTCCCCGTGCAAACTATGACAACATGCAAACTATGACCCTGTGCAAACTATGTCCCCGTGCAAACTAGGACCCCGTGCAATCTATGATCTCTTGCAAACTATGCCCCCGTGCAAACTAGGACCGCGTGCAAAATATGTCCCCGTGCAAACTATGACCCCGTGTAAACTATGCCCCCGTGCAAACTATGTCCGTGTGAAAGCTATGTTCATGTGCAAAGTGTCACCGTGCAAACTATGTCCCCATGAAAACTATGACCCCATGCAAAGTGTCACGGTGCAAACTATGTCCCCGTGTAATCTGTGTCCCTATGCAAAGTGTCCCCGTGCAAATTGTCCCTCTGCCAACGATGGCCTCCTGCAAACTATGTCCCCGTGCAAAGTGTCCCTGTGCAAACTATGTCCCCTTGCAAAGTGACCCCATGCAAACTATGTGCCCGTACAATGCGTCCCCGTGCAAACTATGACCCCTTGCAAAGTGTCCGCGTGCAAACTATGTTCCCGTGCAAACTGTCCCTGTGCAAAGGGTCCCCGTGCAAAGTGTCGTTGTGCAAACTATGTCCCCCTGCAAAGTGAACCCATGAAAACTATGTGCCCGTACAATGCATCCCCGTGCAAACTATCTCCCCTTGCAAAGTGTCCCCGTGCAAACTATGTCCCCGTGCAAAGATTCCCCATGCAAACTATGACCCTGTGCAAACTATGTCCCCGTGCAAACTAGTACCCCGTGCAATCTATGATCCCGTGCAAACTATGCCCCCGTGCAAACTATGACCCCGTGTAAACTATGCCCCCGTGCAAACTATGTCCGTGTGAAAACTATGTTCACGTGCAAAGTGTCCCCGTGCAAACTTTGCCCCTGTGCAAACTATGTCCCCATGAAAACTATGTCCCTATGCAAAGTGTCCCTGTGCAAAGTGTCCCTGTGCAAACGATGACCTCGTGCAAACTATGTCCCCGTGCAAAGTGTCCCTTTGCAAACTATGTCCCCGTACAAACTATGTCCCTATGCAAAGTGTCCCCGTGCAAAGATTCGCTGTGCAAACGATGACCTCCTGCAAACTATGTCTCCGTGCAAAGTGCCCCCATGCAAATTATGTTGCCGTGCAAAGATTCTCCATGCAAACTATGACCCTGTGCAAACTATGTCCCCGTGCAAACTATGACCCCGTGTAAAGTACGACCCCGTGCAATTTATGACCCTGTGCAAACTATGACCCCATGCAAACTATGTGCCCGTACAATGTGTCCCCGTGCAAACAATGACCCCGTGCAAACTATGTCCCTGTGTAGACTATGAGCCCGTGCAAAGTGTCCCTGTGTAAACTATGTCCCCGTGCAAACTCTGTCCCCGTGCAAACTATGACCCCGTTCAAACTATGTCTCTGTGCAACACGGTGGCATAGTGGTTAGCACTGGTGCCTCACAGCGCCAAGGACCCGGGTTCGAATCTGGCCTCGGGTGACTGTCGGTGTGGAGTTTGCACATTCTCCCCGTGTCTGCTTGGGTTTCCTTCGTGTGCTCCGGTTTCCTCCCACAGTCCAAAAATGTGCGGGTTAGGTTGATTTGGCTATGATAAATTGACCCTTAGTGTTTGGGGGGGATTAAATATGTGGGGTTACGGGGATAGGATGGGATATGTTAGGGGGAATTAAATACGTGGGGTTACGGGGATAGGGTGGGATATGTGTCGGTGCAGGCTCGATGGGGATTCTGTGTTAGAAAGCAGGGACAGGGTACTGGATTTGGATGATCAGCCATGATCGTATTGAATGGTGGAGCAGGCTCGACAGGCCAAATGGCCTACTCCTGCTCCTAGTCTCTATGTTTCTATGTTTCTATCCCCGTGCAAACTATGTCTGCGTGCAAAGTATGTCCCCGTGGAAAGTATGCCACCGTGCAAACTATGACCCCGTGCAAAGATTCCCCATGCAAACTATGTCCCCGTGCAAACTATGACCCCGTGCAATCTATGACCCCGTGCAAAATATGCCAATGTGCAAACTATGAACCCGTGTAAACTATGCCCCCGTGCAAACTATGTCCGTGTGAAAGCTATGTTCATGTGCAAAGTGTCACCGTGCAAACTATGTCCCTGTGCAAACTATGTCCCCATGAAAACTATGACCCCATGCAAACTATGTCCCCATGCAAACTATGTCCCCATGCAAAGTGTCCCCGTGCAAATTGTCCCTCTGCCAACGATGGCCTCCTGCAAACTGTGTCCCCATGCAAAGTGTCCCTGTGCAAACTATGTATCTTTGCAGACGATGTCTCCGTACAAAGTGCCCCCGTGCAAACCTTGACCCCGTGCAAAGATTCCCCATGCAAACGATGTCCCTGTGCAAACTATGACCCCATTCAAACTATGTCCCTGTGCAAAGTTTCCCCGTGCAAACTATGACATGCAAAATATGACCCCGTGCAAACTATGTCCGCGTGCAAAGTGTCCCTGTGCAAACTATGTCTCTGTGCAAAGTATCCCCGTGTAAACTATGTCCCCGTGCAAAGTGTCCCTGAGAAAACTATGACCCTGTGCAAACTATGTCCCCATGCAAAGTATGACCCCGTGCAAAGTTAGACTCCATGCAATCTATGACCCCGTGTAAACTATGCCTCCGTGCAAACGATGTCCCTGTGAAATTTATGTTCACGTGCAAAGTGTCCCCGCGCAAACTATGTCCCTGTGCAAACTATATCCCCGTGAAAACTATATCCCCGTGAAAACTATGACCCCATGCAAACTATGTCCCCGTGCAAAGTGTCCCTGTGCAAACTATGTCCCTATGCAAAGTGGCCCCATGCAAAGTGTCCCCGTGCAAACGATGACCTCGTGCAAACTATGTTCCCGTGAAAACTAATACCCCATGCAAACTATGTCCCCGTGCAAAGTGTCCCTGTGCAAAGTATGTCCCCGTGCAACTATGTCCCCGTGCAAAGTGTCCCTGTGCAAAGTATGTCCCCGTGCAAACTATGTCCCTATGCAAAGTGTCTCCGTGCAAAGTGCCCCCGTGCAAACTATAACCCCGTGCAAAGATTCCCATGCAAACTATGACCCTGTGCAAACTATGTCCCCGTGCAAATTATGACCCCGTGCAAAGTATGACCCCGTGCAATCTAAGACTCCGTGCAAAATATGCCTCCGTGCAAACTAAGACCTCGTGCAAACTATCTCCCCGTGCAAAATATGACTCCGTGTAAACTATGCCCCCATGCAAACTATTTCCCCGTTCTAACTATGTCTCCGTGCAAAGTGTCCCCATGCAAACTATGTCTGCTTGCAAAGTGTGTCCCCGTGCAAACTATGTCCCCGTGCAAAGTGTCCCTGTGCAAACTATGTCCGCGTGCAAACTATGACCCTGTGCAAATTATGCCAGCCTGCAAACTGTCCCCGTGCAAACGATGTCCCCGTGCAAAGTGACCCCATGCAAACTATGACGCCGTGCAAAGTACGTCCCCGTGCAAAGTGTCCCCATGTAATCTCTGACCCCGTGCAAACTATGTCCCCGTGCAAACTATGCCCCCGTGCAAACTATGACCTCATGCAAACTATGTCCCCGTGCAAACTATGACCCCGTGTAAACTATTCCCCCGTGCAATCTATGTCCGTGTGAAAACTATGTTCACGTGCAATGTGTCCCCCTGCAAACTATGTCCCCGTGGAAACTATGTCCCCGTGAAACCTATGTCCCTATGCAAAGTGTCCCCATGCAAAGTGTCCCTGTGCAAACGATGACCTTGTGCAAACTATGTCCCCGTGCAAATTGTCCCTTTGCAAACTATGTCCCCGTGCAAACAATATCCCTATGCAAAGTGTCCCCGTGCAAAGTGTCGCTGTGCAAACGATGACCTCGTACAAACTATGTCCCCGTGCAAAGTGTCCCCGTGCAAACTTTGCCCCTGTGCAAACTATGTCCCCGTGAAAACTATGTCCCTATGCAAAGTGTCCCTGTGCAAAGTGTCCCTGTGCAAACGATGACCTCATGCAAACTATGTCCCCGTGCAAAGTGTCCCTTTGCAAACTATGTCCCCGTACAAACTATGTCCCTATGCAAAGTGTCCCCGTGCAAAGATTCGCTGTGCAAACGATGACCTCCTGCAAACTATGTCTCCGTGCAAAGTGCCCCCATGCAAATTATGTTGCCGTGCAAAGATTCTCCATGCAAACTATGACCCTGTGCAAACTATGTCCCCGTGCAAACTATGACCCCGTGTAAAGTACGACCCCGTGCAATTTATGACCCTGTGCAAACTATGACCCCATGCAAACTATGTGCCCGTACAATGTGTCCCCGTGCAAACAATGACCCCGTGCAAACTATGTCCCTGTGTAGACTATGAGCCCGTGCAAAGTGTCCCCGTGTAAACTATGTCCCCGTGCAAACTCTGTCCCCGTGCAAACTATGACCCCGTTCAAACTATGTCTCTGTGCAACACGGTGGCATAGTGGTTAGCACTGGTGCCTCACAGCGCCAAGGACCCGGGTTCGAATCTGGCCTCGGGTGACTGTCGGTGTGGAGTTTGCACATTCTCCCCGTGTCTGCTTGGGTTTCCTTCGTGTGCTCCGGTTTCCTCCCACAGTCCAAAAATGTGCGGGTTAGGTTGATTTGGCTATGATAAATTGACCCTTAGTGTTTGGGGGGGATTAAATACGTGGGGTTACGGGGATAGGGTGGGATATGTGTCGGTGCAGGCTCGATGGGGATTCTGTGTTAGAAAGCAGGGACAGGGTACTGGATTTGGATGATCAGCCATGATCGTATTGAATGGTGGAGCAGGCTCGACGGGCCAAATGGCCTACTCCTGCTCCTAGTCTCTATGTTTCTATGTTTCTATCCCCGTGCAAACTATGTCTGCGTGCAAAGTATGTCCCCGTGGAAAGTATGTCCCCGTGCAAAGTGCCCCCGTGCAAACTATGACCCCGTGCAAAGATTCCCCATGCAAACTATGACCCTGTGCAAACTATGTCCCCGTGCAAACTATGACCCCGTGCAAAGTATGACCCCGTGCAATCTATGACCCCGTGCAAAATATGCCAATGTGCAAACTATGAACCCGTGTAAACTATGCCCCCGTGCAAACTATGTCCGTGTGAAAGCTATGTTCATGTGCAAAGTGTCACCGTGCAAACTATGTCCCTGTGCAAACTATGTCCCCATGAAAACTATGACCCCATGCAAACTATGTCCCCATGCAAACTATGTCCCCATGCAAAGTGTCACGGTGCAAACTATGTCCCCGTGTAATCTGTGTCCCTATGCAAAGTGTCCCCGTGCAAATTGTCCCTCTGCCAACGATGGCCTCCTGCAAACTGTGTCCCCATGCAAAGTGTCCCTGTGCAAACTATGTATCTTTGCAGACGATGTCTCCGTACAAAGTGCCCCCGTGCAAACCTTGACCCCGTGCAAAGATTCCCCATGCAAACGATGTCCCTGTGCAAACTATGACCCCATTCAAACTATGTCCCTGTGCAAAGTTTCCCCGTGCAAACTATGACATGCAAAATATGACCCCGTGCAAACTATGTCCGCGTGCAAAGTGTCCCTGTGCAAACTATGTCTCTGTGCAAAGTATCCCCGTGTAAACTATGTCCCCGTGCAAAGTGTCCCTGAGAAAACTATGACCCTGTGCAAACTATGTCCCCATGCAAAGTATGACCCCGTGCAAAGTTAGACTCCATGCAATCTATGACCCCGTGTAAACTATGACCTCGTGCAAACTATGTCCCCGTGCAAAATATGACCCCGTGTAAACTATGCCTCTGTGCAAACGATGTCCCTGTGAAAATTATGTTCACGTGCAAAGTGTCCCCGCGCAAACTATGTCCCTGTGCAAACTATATCCCCGTGAAAACTATGACCCCATGCAAACTATGTCCCCGTGCAAAGTGTCCCTGTGCAAACTATGTCCCTATGCAAAGTGGCCCCATGCAAAGTGTCCCCGTGCAAACGATGACCTCGTGCAAACTATGTTCCCGTGAAAACTAATACCCCATGCAAACTATGTCCCCGTGCAAAGTGTCCCTGTGCAAAGTATGTCCCCGTGCAAACTATGTCCCTATGCAAAGTGTCTCCGTGCAAAGTGCCCCCGTGCAAACTATAACCCCGTGCAAAGATTCCCATGCAAACTATGACCCTGTGCAAACTATGTCCCCATGCAAATTATGACCCCGTGCAAAGTATGACCCCGTGCAATCTAAGACTCCGTGCAAAATATGCCTCCGTGCAAACTAAGACCTCGTGCAAACTATCTCCCCGTGCAAAATATGACTCCGTGTAAACTATGCCCCCATGCAAACTATGTCCCCGTTCTAACTATGTCTCCGTGCAAAGTGTCCCCATGCAAACTATGTCTGCTTGCAAAGTGTGTCCCCGTGCAAACTATGTCCCCGTGCAAAGTGTCCCTGTGCAAACTATGTCCGCGTGCAAACTATGACCCTGTGCAAATTATGCCAGCCTGCAAACTGTCCCCGTGCAAACGATGTCCCCGTGCAAAGTGACCCCATGCAAACTATGACGCCGTGCAAAGTACGTCCCCGTGCAAAGTGTCCCCATGTAATCTCTGACCCCGTGCAAACTATGTCCCCGTGCAAACTATGCCCCCGTGCAAACTATGACCTCATGCAAACTATGTCCCCGTGCAAACTATGACCCAGTGTAAACTATTCCCCCGTGCAATCTATGTCCGTGTGAAAACTATGTTCACGTGCAATGTGTCCCCCTGCAAACTATGTCCCTGTGGAAACTATGTCCCCGTGAAACCTATGTCCCTATGCAAAGTGTCCCCATGCAAAGTGTCCCTGTGCAAACGATGACCTTGTGCAAACTATGTCCCCGTGCAAATTGTCCCTTTGCAAACTATGTCACCGTGCAAACAATATCCCAATGCAAAGTGTCCCCGTGCAAAGTGTCGCTGTGCAAACGATGACCTCGTACAAACTATGTCCCTGTGGAAACTATGTCCCCGTGAAACCTATGTCCCTATGCAAAGTGTCCCCATGCAAAGTGTCCCTGTGCAAACGATGACCTTGTGCAAACTATGTCCCCGTGCAAATTGTCCCTTTGCAAACTATGTCACCGTGCAAACAATATCCCTATGCAAAGTGTCCCCGTGCAAAGTGTCGCTGTGCAAACGATGACCTCGTACAAACTATGTCCCCGTGCAAAGTGTCCCTGTGCAAACTATGTATCCGTACAAACTATGTCTCCGTGCAAAGTGCCCCCGTGCAAACTATGACCCCGTGCAAAGATTCCCCATGCAAACTATGTCCCCGTGCAATCTATGACCCCGTGCAAAATATGCCCCCGTGCAAACTAAGACCTCGTGCAAAGTGTCCCTGTGCAAACTATGTCCTTGTGCAATATATGTCCCCATGAAAATTAAGACCCCGTGCAAACTATGTGCCTGTGCAAACTGTCCCTGTGCAAACTATGTCCCCGTGCAAACTATGTCCCTGTGCAAAGGGTCCCCGTGCAAAGTGTCCCTGTGCAAACTATGACCTTGTGCAAACTATGTCACCATGCAAAGTGTCCCTGTGCAAACTATGAGCTCGTACAATGCGTACATGTGCTAACTAGGACCCCGTGCAAAGTATGTCCCTGTGTAAACTATGAGCTCGTGCAAAGTGTCCTCGTGTAAACTATGTCCCTGTGCAAACTCTGTCCCCGTGCAAACTATGACCCCGTTCAAACTATGTCTTCTATGCAAAGTATCCCCGTGCAAACTATGTCTGTGTGCAAAGTATGTCCCCGTGCAAAGTGTCCCCGAGCAAACTATGACCCTGTGCAAACTATGTCCCCGTGCAAACTATGACCCCGTTCAAACTATGTCTTCTATGCAAAGTATCCCCGTGCAAACTATGTCTGTGTGCAAAGTATGTCCCCGTGCAAAGTGTCCCCGAGCAAACTATGACCCTGTGCAAACTATGTCCCCGTGCAAACTATGACCCCGTGCAAAGCATGACCCCGTGCAAAGCATGACCCCGTGCAATCTATGACCCCGTGCAAAATTTGCCACCGTGTAAACTATACCCGTGTGAAAACTATGTTCAAAATCTTATCCCGTGCAAAGTGTGCCCGTGCAAATTATGTCCCCCAGCAATCTATGACTCCGTACAAACTATGTCCGTGTGCAAAGTGTCGCCATGCAAATTATGTCCACGTGCAAAGTATCCCCGTGCAAACTATCACCCTGTGCAAACTATGTTCGTGTGCAAAGTGTCCCCATGTAAACTATTTCCGCGTGAAAAGTGTCTCCATGCAAACTATGTCCCCGTGCAACGTGACCCCGTGCAAATTATGTTCCCGTTCAAAGTGCCCTTGTGCAAACTATGTCCCCGTGCAAACTATGTTCGTGTGCAACGTGTCCCCGTGCAAACTATGTCCCTGTGCAAAGTGTCCCCGTGCAAAGTGTCCCTGTGCAAACTATGACCCCATGCAAACTGTGTGCCCGTGCAAAGTGTCCTTGTGCAAACTATTTCCCCATTCAAAGTGTCCCCGTGTAAACTATGTCCCCGTGCAAACTATGTTCGTATGCAACGTGTCCCCGTGCAAACTATGTCCCCGTGCAAACTATGTTCGTGTGCAACGTGTCCCCGTGCAAACTATGTCCCCGTGCAAACTATGACGCCATGCAATGGGTCCCATACAAACTATGACCCCGTGCAATCTATGACGCCGTTCAAAGTATGTCCCCGTGCAAAGTATTTCCCCCTGCAAACTATGACCCCGTGCAAAAACTTATCCCGTGCAAAGTGTGCCCGTGCAAATTATGTCCCCCAGCAATCTATGACTCCGTGCAAACTATGTCCGTGTGCAAAGTGTCGCCATGCAAATTATGTCCACGTGCAAAGTGTCCCCGTGCAAACTATCACCCTGTGCAAACTATGTTCGTGTGCAAAGTGTCCCTGTGTAAACTATTTCCGCGCGAAAAGTGTCTCCATGCAAACTATGTCCCGTGCAAAGTGTCCCAGTGCAAGCTATGTCCGCGTGCAAACTATGTCCCCGTGCAAAGTGACCCCGTGCAAACTATGTTCCTGTGCAAACTATGTCCCCGTGCAAAGAGTCCCCATGCAAACTACGTCCCCGTGCAAAGTGTCCGTGTGCAAATTATGACCCCATGCAAACTATGTCTGTGTGCAAAGAATGTCCCCGTGCAAACTATGACCCGTGCCAACTGTGTCACCATGTAAACTATGTCCCTGTGCAAACTAAGTCTGCGTGCAACATATGTCCCCGTGCAAACTACGTCTGTGTGCAAACTATGTCCCCGTGCAAACTGACCCCGTGCAAACAATGACCCCATGCATTCTATGACCCCGTGCAAAGTATGTCCCCATGCAAACTATGACCCAAGCAAACTCTTACCCGTGCAAAATGTGCCCATGCAAACTATGTCCCCCAGCAATCTATGACTCAAAGTATGTCTGTGTACAACATGTCGCAATGCAAAGTATGTCCCCATACAGTGTCTGCGTGCAAAGTGTCCCCGTGCAAACTATTACCCGTGCAAACAATGACCCTGTAAAAACTATGACCCATGCAAACTATGTCCCCATGCAAAGTGTCCCCATGCAAACTATGACCCCGTGCAAAGTATGACCCCATGCAAAGTATGACCTTGTGCAAAATATGTCCCCGTGCAAACTATGTCCACGTGCAAAGTGTCCCCGTGCAAACTATGTCCCCATGAAAACTATGACTCCGTGCAAACTATGTAAGTGTGTAAAGTGTTCCCGTGCAAACTATGCTCCCGTGCAAAGTGTCCCCGTGCAAAGTGTCCCCGTGCAAACAGTGGATGTGGTGTATTTTGACTTTCAGAAGGCTTTTGATAAGGTCCCGCATAAGAGATTGGCATGCAAAGTTAAAGCACATGGGATTGGGGGTAAGGTACTGACTTGGATAGAGAACTGGGTGGCAGACAGGAAGCAAAGAGTTGGAATAAATGGGTCTTTTTCCGAGTGGCAGGCAGTGACTAGTGGGGTACCGCAGGGATCGGTGCTAGGACCCCAGCTATTCACAATATATATTAATGATCTAGACGAGGGAACTAGATGTAATATCTCCAAGTTTGCATACGACACAAAGCTGGGTGGGCATGTGTGCTGTGAGGAGGATGCAGAGAAACTCCAGTATGATTTGGACAGATTGGGTGATTGGGCAGATGCATGGCAGATGCAGTATAATGTGGATAAATGCGAGGTTATCCACTTTGGTGGCAAAAACAGGAAGACAGATTATTATCTGAATGGAAATAGATTGGGAAAAGGGGAAGTGCAACGAGACCTGGGTGTCCTTGTGCACCAGTCACTGAAGGTAAGTATGCAGGTGCAGCAGGCAGTTAAGAAGGCAAATGGTATGTTGGCCTTCATAGCGAGAGGATTCGAGTACAGGAGCAAGGATGTCTTGCTGCAGTTGTACAGGGCCTTGGTGAGACCACACCTTGAGTATTGTGTGCAGTTTTGGTCGCCTTATCTGAGAAAGGATGTTCTTGCCATGGTGGGAGTGCAGCGAAGATTCACCAGACTGATACCTGGGATGGCAGGAATGACGTATGAAGAGAGATTGGGTCGATTAGGCTTATATTCGCTAGAGTTTAGAAGAATGAGAGGGGATCTCATTGAAACTTATAAAATTCTAACAGGACTAGACAGACTAGATGCAGGAAGGATTTTCCCGATGGTGGGGGAGTCCAGAACCAGAGGTCACAGTCTAAGGATAACGGGTAAGCCATTTAGGACTGAGATGAGGAGGAATTTCTTCACCCAGAGAGTGGTGAACCTGTGGAATTCTCTACCACAGAAGGCAGTTGAGGCCAATTCATTAAATATATTCAAGAAGGAGTTAGATATATTTCTTAAGGCTAAAGGGACCAAGGGATATGGGGAGAAAGCAGGGACAGGGTACTGAATTTGGATGATCAGCCATGATCTCATTAAATGGCGGAGCAGGCTAGAGGGGCCGAATGGCCTACTCCTGCTCCTATCTTCTATGTTTCTATGTTAACTATGTCCGCGTGCAATGTGTCCCCGTGGAATCTATGTCCGCGTGCAAAGTGTCGCCGTGCAAAATGTCCCCGTGTAAACTATGACCCCATGCAAAGTGTCCCCGTGCAAACTGTGTCCCCGGTGCAAACTATGCCCTCATGCAAAATATGTCCCCATGCAAAGTTTGTCCCTGTGCAAAGAGTGCATTCCTTGGAGCGTTGTGGGCTGCTGAACTCTGGTACTGTTGACAATGAGTTAAACAAGAAGAATGAATCATTAGTGGGGCTTGGCCAAGTGGAGTAGCAGTTCTGTCTAATATGTTTTTAAGTCGATTCATTGCCTGCCAGTAATTTTTGCGGCCTGGATGAGTACTTCTTTCATGTTTATACGGAGTGTGAGAGGTTGCAGCCCCTCTACCATTATTTGAGGGGACTGCGCCACTACATCTGACCGCACTTCAGTACCACGTTCCTGATCATTGGCCACCTGGAGCAGGGGAGAGCGGGCTGGTCGGAGAATCTCCTCGTGGGGCTGCTCCTGGCCCTGGCCAAGGTGGCCATGAACAGGTCCAGGCAGAGTATGGTCGGTCGATGGGGGTGTTCGCTCCGGCTGCCTGCCTATCTTTTGCTGCATTCACAACCGGGTGTCCCTGGAGTGAGAGCACACGGTGACCGCCGGATCGGACCAGGTGGGCTCCGGAGGGACTGGAGTGCATTGTGGTTAAAGGGAACAAAATTATAACCCAATAAACTTTTACTTAAGTTAGTTTTGTCTTGGAACTTACATTTGTGCGCCTCTAAAAATGGGGCACTTATGGTTTAAGTGTTCCCATTGGATGATTTAATCATCCTTATCAATTAACTAAAAGAGTTGAACGAGCAGATGGAAAGAGAAAGATGACAAGGTTCATTAGGAAGAGAAAAATGGACATGTTTTAGGCATCATGGAAAATTTGTAGGGACTGTTATTGTTTGCCAGCTTCTCAAGCTATTTTCAACTTTCGCAAAGAAAAACTATACAGAGTAAAGCTCCCTCTACACTGTCCCATCAAACACTCCCAGGGCAGGTACAGAATGGGTTAGATACAGAGTAAAGCTCCCTCTACACTGTCCCATCAAACACTCCCAGGGCAGGTACAGAATGGGTTAGATACAGAGTAAAGCTCCCTCTACACTGTCCCATCAAACACTCCCAGGGCAGGTACAGCACGGGTTAGATACAGAGTAAAGCTCCCTCTACACTGTCCCATCAAACACTCCCAGGGCAGGTACAGCACGGGTTAGATACAGAGTAAAGCTCCCTCTACACTGTCCCATCAAACACTCCCAGGACAGGTACAGCATGGGTTAGATACAGAGTAACGCTCCCTCTACACTGTCCCGTCAAACACTCCCAGGGCAGGTACAGCACGGGTTAGATAGAGAGTAAAGCTCCCTCTACACTGTCCCATCAAACACTCCCAGGGCAGGTACAGCACGGGTTAGATACAGAGTAAAGCTCCCTCTATACTGTCCCATCAAACACTCCCAGGACTGGTACAGCACGGGTTAGATACAGAGTAAAGCTCCCTCTACACTGTCCCATCAAACACTCCCAGGGCAGGTACAGCACGGGTTAGATACAGAGTAAAGCTCCCTCTACACTGTCCCATCAAACACTCCCAGGGCAGGTACAGCACGGGTTAGATACAGAGTAAAGCTCCCTCTACACTGTCCCATCAAACACTCCCAGGGCAGGTACAGCACGGGTTAGATACAGAGTAAAGCTCCCTCTACACTGTCCCATCAAACACTCCCAGGGCAGGTACAGCACGGGTTAGATACAGAGTAAAGCTCCCTCTACACTGTCCCATCAAACACTCCCAGAGCAGGTACAGCACGGGTTAGATACAGATTAAAGCTCCCTCCACACTTTCCCATCAAACACTCCCAGGACAGGGACAACACGGGTTAGATACAGAGTAATGCTCTCTCTACACTGTCATCAAACACTCCCAGGGCAGGTACAGCACGAGTTAGATACAGAGTAAAGCTCCCTGTACACTGTCCCATCAAACACTCCCAGAGCAGGTACAGCACAGGTTAGATACAGAGTAAAGCTCCCTCTGCACTGTCATCAAACACTCCCAGGGCAGGTGCAGCACGGGTTAGATACAGAGTAAAGCTCCCTCTATACTGTCCCATCAAACACTCCCAGGGCAGGTACAGCACAGGTTAGATACAGAGCAAAGCTCCCTCTACACTGTCCCATCAAACAATCCCAGGGCAGTTACAGCACAGGTTAGATACAGAGTAAAGCTCCCTCTACACTCTCCCATCAAACACTCACAGGACAGGTACAGCACGGGGTTAGATACAGAGTAAAGCTCCCTCTACACAGTCCCATCAAACACTCCCAGGACAGGTACAGCACGGGGTTAGATACAGAGTAAAGCTCCCTCTACACTCTCCCATCAAACACTCCCAGGGCAAGTACAGCACGGGTTAGATACACAGTAAAGCTCCCTCTAAACTCTCCCATCAAACACTCCCAGGGCAGGTACAGCACGGGTTAGATACAAAGTAAAGCTCCCTGTACACTGTCCCATCAAACACTCACAGGGCAGGTACAGCACTGGTTAGATACAGAGTAAAGCTCCCTCTACACTGTCCCATCAAACACTCCCAGGGCAGGTACAGCACGGGTTAGATACAGAGTAAAGCTCCCTCTACACTATCCCATCAAACACTCCCAGGGCAGGTACAGCACGGGTTAGATACAGAGTAAAGCTCCCTCTACACTGTCCCATCAAACACTCCTAGGGCAGGTACAGTACGGGTTAGATACAGAGTAAAGCTCCCTCTGCACTGTCCCATCAAACACTCCCGGGGCAGGTACAGCACGGGTTAGATACAGAGTAAAGCTCCCTCTACACTGTCCCATCAAACACTCCCGGGGCAGGTACAGCACGGGTTAGATACAGAGTACAGCTCCCTCTACACTGTCCCATCAAACACTCACAGGGCAGGTACAGCACGGGTTAGATACAAAGTAAAGCTCCCTCTACACTGTCCCATCAAACACTCCCAGGGCAGGTACAGCACGGGTTAGATACAGAGTAAAGCTCCCTCTACACTGTCCCATCAAACACTCCCGGGGCAGGTACAGCATAGGGTTAGATACAGAGTAAAGCTCCCTCTACACTGTCCCATCAAACACTCCCAGGACAGGTACAGCATGGGTTAGATACAGAGTAAAGCTCCCTCTACACTGACCTATCAAACACTCCCAGGGCAGGTACAACACAGGTAGATACAGAGTAAAGCTCCCTCTACACTGTCCCATCAAACACTCCCAGGGCAGGTACAACACGGGTTATATACAGAGTAAAGCTCCCTCTACACTGTCCCATCAAACACTCCCAGGACAGGTACAGCATGGGTTAGATACAGAGTAAAGCTGCCTCTACACTGTCCCATCAAACACTACCAGAGCAGGTATAGCACGGGCTAGATAGAGAGTAAAGCTCCCTCTATACTGTCCCATCAAACACTCCCAGGGCAGGTACAGCACGGGTTAGATACAGAGTAAAGCTCCCTCTACACTGTCCCATCAAACACTCCCGGGGCAGGTACAGCATGTGTTAGATACAGAGTAAAGCTCCCTCTACACTGTCCCATCAAACAGTCCCAGGACAGGTACAGCATGGGTTAGATACAGAGTAAAGCTCCCTCTACACTGTCCCATCAAACACTCACAGGGCAGGTACAGCACGGGTTAGATACAGAGTAAAGCTCCCTCTACACTGCCCCATCAAACACTCCCAGGGCAGGTACAGCACGGGTTAGATACAGAGTAAAGCTCCCTCTACACTGTCCCATCAAACACTCCCAGGGCAGGTACAGCACGGGTTAGATACAGAGTAAAGCTCCCTCTACACTGTCCCATCAAACACTCCCGGGGCAGGTACAGCACGGGTTAGATACAGAGTAAAGCTCCCTCTACACTGTCCCATCAAACACTCCCGGGGCAGGTACAGCACGGGTTAGATACAGAGTAAAGCTCCCTCTACACTGTCCCATCAAACACTCCCGGGGCAGGTACAGCACGGGTTAGATACAGAGTAAAGCTCCCTCTACACTGTCCCATCAAACACTCCCGGGGCAGGTACAGCACGGGTTAGATACAGAGTAAATCTCCCTCTACACTGTCCCATCAAACACTCCCGGGGCAGGTACTGCACGGGTTAGATACAGAGTAAAGCTCCCTCTACACTGTCCCATCAAACACTCCCAGGGCAGGTACAGCACGGGTTAGATACAGAGTAAAGCTCCCTCTACACTGTCCCATCAAACACTCCCAGGGCATGTACTGCACGGGTTAGATACAGAGTAAAGCTCTCACTACACTGTCCCATCAAACACTCCTGGGGCAGGTACAGCACGGGTTAGATACAGAGTAAAGCTCCCTCTACACTGTCCCATCAAACACTCCCAGGGCAGGTACAGCACGGGTTAGATACAGAGTAAAGCTCCCTCTACACTGTCCCATCAAACACTCCCGGGGCAGGTACAGCATAGGGTTAGATACAGAGTAAAGCTCCCTCTACACTGTCCCATCAAACACTCCCAGGACAGGTACAGCATGGGTTAGATACAGAGTAAAGCTCCCTCTACACTGACCTATCAAACACTCCCAGGGCAGGTACAACACAGGTAGATACAGAGTAAAGCTCCCTCTACACTGTCCCATCAAACACTCCCAGGGCAGGTACAACACGGGTTATATACAGAGTAAAGCTCCCTCTACACTGTCCCATCAAACACTCCCAGGACAGGTACAGCATGGGTTAGATACAGAGTAAAGCTGCCTCTACACTGTCCCATCAAACACTACCAGAGCAGGTATAGCACGGGCTAGATAGAGAGTAAAGCTCCCTCTATACTGTCCCATCAAACACTCCCAGGGCAGGTACAGCACGGGTTAGATACAGAGTAAAGCTCCCTCTGCACTGTCCCATCAAACACTCCCGGGGCAGGTACAGCACAGGTTAGATACAGAGTAAAGCTCCCTCTACACTGTCCCATCAAACACTCCCAGGGCAGGTACAGCATGTGTTAGATACAGAGTAAAGCTCCCTCTACACTGTCCCATCAAACAGTCCCAGGACAGGTACAGCATGGGTTAGATACAGAGTAAAGCTCCCTCTACACTGTCCCATCAAACACTCACAGGGCAGGTACAGCACGGGTTAGATACAGAGTAAAGCTCCCTCTACACTGTCCCATCAAACACTCCCAGGGCAGGTACAGCACGGGTTAGATACAGAGTAAAGCTCCCTCTACACTGTCCCATCAAACACTCCCAGGGCAGGTACAGCACGGGTTAGATACAGAGTAAAGCTCCCTCTACACTGTCCCATCAAACACTCCCGGGGCAGGTACAGCACGGGTTAGATACAGAGTAAAGCTCCCTCTACACTGTCCCATCAAACACTCCCGGGGCAGGTACAGCACGGGTTAGATACAGAGTAAAGCTCCCTCTACACTGTCCCATCAAACACTCCCGGGGCAGGTACAGCACGGGTTAGATACAGAGTAAAGCTCCCTCTACACTGTCCCATCAAACACTCCCGGGGCAGGTACAGCACGGGTTAGATACAGAGTAAATCTCCCTCTACACTGTCCCATCAAACACTCCCGGGGCAGGTACTGCACGGGTTAGATACAGAGTAAAGCTCCCTCTACACTGTCCCATCAAACACTCCCAGGGCAGGTACAGCACGGGTTAGATACAGAGTAAAGCTCCCTCTACACTGTCCCATCAAACACTCCCAGGGCATGTACTGCACGGGTTAGATACAGAGTAAAGCTCTCACTACACTGTCCCATCAAACACTCCTGGGGCAGGTACAGCACGGGTTAGATACAGAGTAAAGCTCCCTCTACACTGTCCCATCAAACACTCCTGGGGCAGGTACAGCACGGGTTAGATACAGAGTAAAGCTCCCTCTACACTGTCCCATCAAACACTCCCAGGGCAGGTACAGCACGGGTTAGATACAGAGTAAAGCTCCCTCTACACTGTCCCATCAAACACTCCTGGGCAGGTACAGCACTGTAGGGGGTGGTGTTTTTGTGTCAGCTTTACCTCTGACTTCTGAGCGGTTCGAATCGCTCCCCCTCCCTTGGTTCTAGACCTTGGACTTATTTGGGGGTTGTGACAAAAGGTGCAGCAGACCACTGAGTTTGATGAAAGAACTTCAATCTTTATTAAAAGGTAAGACACAAATAATAACACTCTTAACACTCTAAAGGTGGGGACACTTCGGTACAAGCGAGGGAAATGACAGTAGAACAATACTTCACCCCTCCCAACCCCACTTTACCAGCTAAGTTGGGTTTTGAAGGACCAGGGATAATGCTCACCAATCCTTTGACAGTTGGGCTAAATCACGGTTTTGGGGTTCGCTGTTTATGGCGGTTAGTGCCTGCCGTACCCCATACGCGGTAGAGGACTTCACCTGGGTCTCTGGTCAGTCTTCGCTTGTCCGCTGATGCGGTAGGATGTCGTTATGGATTTATCTGGTGAGTACCCAATTTCTTTAGTTGAGCAGTAGGGTTTAGAGTCTTTGGGGAAAATCTTACCCAGGAGTAAGTCAGGAGTAGTTTGGAGTGTGGAAACTTTGCGATTCTTCGAGTTTTCTTCCCTGGAGTTGGTCTTTGTTGGTCGCGGTGGCCTGCGATTACCCGGTCAGTTGGGAGTAATGCGCGGTTGTTGGTTTCGTGAGGCCTTTGGTTTCCGCGATGACTTTAGGCCTTGATTGGTGTGTCGGTCGACCTCGTGGAGGCGTCGGTGACTGGTTGTTGCTTGTTGCTCCGGGTGACTGTGTTGGGGCTGTTGTTGGGGGTCCGTCGAGGTGGTGTCTTCGCGAGCTGGACTCAGGTGTGTCTGAGTGGTGAGCGATGCCGACTCGCTTCCAGCTCGGGCCTTCTTCTTCTTGGTCTCTCCTCTTCTCGCTGGCCCTCCTTCCTTCTTCTCTCTCTTGCTTCTCCGCTTCTGCCTCGTGTGTGCTTGGTGGGCCTTCAATTATACTGAATTGAAGTGGCCTTATCTACCCGCCAAATCTGTTTAGTTCATTGTCTAGCTTTGGTGGGCTCGTAAATTGGTAACGATTTACTAGCACATTAACTGGGTTTTAACAGGCCTTCAATCTGACCCATTGAATATGGCCTTTATCTACCCGCCAAATCTGTTCAGTTCATTGTCTGAATTTGGCGGGCCTGCTACCAGTAACTGCTCTGTAAGTGGCAAATGGGTTTCTGGGATGGTTTGCATCCTGTCGATTTTCTTGGCTGATTGCTGGTGATGGGTTTTGTGTTTTGGGTTCCGAGGCTGATCTATAGCCTAGTCCTGGGTGCTCTGTATTATGCATGTTTCTTGATGGGCCTTGTAATCGGTTTGATGGGACCTATTGTTCTGGGTGGGGCTGTCTTCTCCTAGGGTCTATTGTCAAAATGTTAATGCCTGCTGGGGCTTTGAGTGAGATCATCCCGGTTCCCCAGACATTGCAATTAACTGCAATACCCAAACTGCTTTTACAGATGTCGTACCAACTTCCTTCACAGCCTTTTCTCCCTTTACAGGCCCAGACATGTTTTTAAAATGCCAGAACTTGGTTTTTGGTCTTAAATTCCTTATGTTAGGCCCAAATGCATTTTCATCACTCTGAGGTAGTTCCAAAGTCCTTTTTTCCTTAGGTTTTGGGGATCTGCGAATTTTGGAAACCTTGCAGCACGGGTTAGATATAGAGCAAAGCTCCCTCTACACTGTCCCATCAAACACTCATTGACACAGAATAAACCCTCTAATGCACCAGTGTGACAATTTTTCTTTTCCCAATGCTGTTACTTTGTGGTTGATCTGAATGATGTAATTTGTTCTATTTAACTCCCTGTTGAATTCGTGCTATTTTTGTACCGTAGGACCGGGGCCGCAGGCTGGATTGTGATGAAAACATCACAGAGCAGCACAGGATTTATCTGGAAAAGCTTCTTCCCTGTCCAGCGAGTAAACGAGGCAGATCAACCTTGCTCTTCTCAGAGCAACAGTACTGAAAGCTAACTGATCAGAAAGAAAGAAAGACTTGCATTTCTATAGCGCCTTTCACAACCACCGGACGTCCCAAAGCGCTTTACAGCCAATGAAGTACTTTTGAAGTGTAGTCACTGTTGTAATGTGGGAAACGCAGCAGCCAATTTGTGCGCAGCAAGCTCCCACAAACAGGAATGTGATAATTACCAGATAATCTATTTTTAGTGATGTTGATTGAGGGATAAATATTGGCCCCAGGACACCGGGGAGAACTCCCCTGCTCCTCTTCGAAATAGAGCCGTGGGATCTTTTACGTCTACTTGAGAGAACAGATGGGGCCTCGGTTTAACGTCTCATCCGAAAGACGGCACCTCCGACAGTGCAGCGGTCTCATCCCTCAGTACTGCACCGGAGTGTCAGCCTAGATTTTTGTGCTCAAGTTTCTGGAGTGGGACTTGAACCCACAACCTTCAGACTCAGAGGCGAGAGTGCTACCCACTGAGCCACTAGCTGACAAAGTCAGGCTGATTTGTTGATTTTGCACACTTCCCTATTCTCTTTAACCAGAAGGCAGAATTGTAAATCTCCTCCTGCAAGCACTGACTCACGCTGGGAACGTTTCTATAGGGGCCCACCATCACCACCCTCCGCTACCTTGTCCAGGTGGAAGCCTCGACAGTGAGAGCTTGCAGGATAGTCAACCTGAACCTAATCATGTTCTCACCTGACGCACGTGTGCGCGAGCGCACTTTCAAGCAGGGGGACTGAGGCCCACTGTGGCAGACCAACCACTGCACCCGGCTGAGAGCCAACTCAGCAGAGATCATGGATTGGATCAAAGCCTCCTGGTCCCTACGGCTCACACTGGGAGATGCACTGAGTTATTGGGGGCTCCACATTATCAGCTTTTCTTAGCTTTTTCTTGGGCTCTCTCTGTGTCACGCATAATGTGGCTGGAGAGTCTAGAACCAGGGGTCACAGTCTCAGAAGAAGGGGTCGGCCATTTAGGACTGAGATGAGGAGAAATTTCTTCACTCAGAGGGCGGTGAATCTTTGGAATTCTCTACCCAGAGGGCTGTGGAGGCTCAGTCGTTGACAGAGATCGATAGATTTTTGGATATTAAGGGAAAGAAGGGATATGGGGATAGTGCAGGAAAGTGGAGATGAGGTAGAAGATCAGCCATGATCTCATTGAATGGCGGAGCAGGCTCGAGGGGCCGAATGGCCGACTCCTGCTCCCTTTTCTTATGCTCTTATAATGTATGAAATCATCGTAATGACAGTCATAGAATCATCGAAATTACAGCACAGAAGGAGGCCATTTGGCCCATCATGCCTGTGCAGGTGCTGGATCCTTAACTGGAGCTCCCTCCTGTAACCCCATTTCCTGCCCTTTCCCTGTATCCCTTGTATATATTCTTTTTCAAATACTTATCCAATTCCGTTTTAAACAACGCTACTGGCCCTGAATTTGCGTATGGTTCTTCCGCATTAACTTTGGCAAAACCCCTGGAGAAATGAGATAAACGGCCATTTATTGCTGTTGATGCCATTTCTCCAGGAGTTCTGCTGATCTCCAGCCGGAGAACCACTATGGAAATTCCAGCTGCTGCTCCCTAACTCAGTAGATACATTTGTTAAAGTATTCCATGTCCTTGGGAAAATGCTGGAGTCCATCATTAAGGATGTGGTAGCAGGATATTTCGAAAATCATAATATAGTCAAGCAGAGTCAGCATGGTTTTATGAAAGGGAAATCATGTTTGACAAATTTGCTGGAGTTCTTTGAGGATGTAATGAGCAGGGTGGATAAAGGGGAACCAGTAGATGTCGTGTATTTGGATTTCCAGAAGGCATTCGATAAGGTGCCACATAAAAGGTTATTACATAAGATAAGAGCTCACGGGGTTGGGGGTAATATATTAGCACGGATAGAGGATTGGCTAACTAACAGAAAACAGAGAGTCGGGATAAATGGGTCATTTTCAGGTTGGCAAACTGTAACTAGTGGGGTGCCGAAGGGTTCAGTGCTGGGGCCTCAACTATTTACAATCTACATTAATGACTTGAATGAAGGGACTGAGTGTAATGTAGCCAAATTTGCTGGTGATACAAAGATAGGTGGGAAAGCAAATTGTGTGGAGGACGCAAAGAATCTGCAAAGGGATATAGATAGGCTAAGTGAGTGGGCAAAAATCTGGCAGATGGAGTATAATGTGGGAAAATGCGAGGTTATCCACTTTGGTAGGAAAAATAAAAAAGCTAATTATTATTTAAATGGGGAGAGATTACAAAATGCCGAGGTACAGAGGGATCTGGGGGTCCTTGTACATGAATCACAAAAAGTTAGCATGCAGGTACAGCAAGTAATTAGGAAGGCAAATGGAATGTTGGCCTTTATTGCAAGGGGGATGGAGTATAAAAGTAGGGAAGTCCTGTTACAACTGTACAGGGCGTTGGTGAGACCACACCTGGAGTACTGCGTACAGTTTTGGTCTCCTTATTTAAGGAAGGATATACTTGCATTGGATGCTGTTCAGAGAAGGTTCACGAGGTTGATTCCGGAGATGAAGGGGTTGTCTTGTGATGAAAGGTTGAGTAGGTTGGGCCTATACTCATTGGAGTTTAGAAGAATGAGAGGGAATTTTATTGAAACATATAAGATTCTGAAGGGGCTTGACAGGGTAGATGCTGAGAGGATGTTCCCCTCGTGGGGGAATCTAGAACTAGGGGGCATAATTTCCCATGCATACTATGTCCGTGTGAAAACTACGTTCACGTGCAAAGTGTCCCCATGAAAACTATGACCCCGTGCAAACTATGCCAGCCTGCAAACAGACCGTGTGCAAACTATGTCCCCTTGCAAAGTGACCCCATGCAAACTATGAGCCCGTGCAAAGTGTCCCCATGCAAACTATGAGCCCGTGCAAAGTGTCCCCGTGTAAACTATGTCATAGAAACATAGAAACATAGAAGATAGGAGCAGGAGTAGGCCATTCGGCCCCTCGAGCCTGCTCCGCCATTCAATGAGATCATGGCTGATCATCCAAATTCAGTACACTGTCCCTGCCTTTTCCCCATATCCCTTGATACCTTTAGCCTTAAGAAATATATCGAACTCCTTCTTGAATATATTTAATGAATTGGCCTCAACTGCCTTCTGTGGTAGAGAATTCCACAGGTTCACGACTCTCTGGGTGAAGAAATTCCTCCTCATCTCTGTCCTAAATGGCTTACCCCTTATCCTTAGACTGTGACCCCTGGTTCTGGACTCCCCGACCATCGGGAAGATCCTTCCTGCATCTAGTCTGTCTAGTCCTGTTAGAATTTTATAAGTTTCAATGAGATCCCCTCTCATTCTTCGAAATTCCAGCGAGTATAAGCCCAATCGACCCAATCTCTCCTCATACGTCATTCCTGCCATCCCAGGTATCAGTCTGGTGAGTCTTCGCTGCACTCCCTCCATGGCAAGAACATCCTTCCTCAGATAAGGCGACCAAAACTGCATACAGTACTCAAGGTGTGGTCTCACCAAGGCCCTGTACAACTGCAGCAGGACATCCTTGTTCCTGTACTCGAATCCTCTCGCTACGAAGGCCAACATACCATTTGCCTTCTTAACCGCCTGCTGCACCTGCATGCTTACCTTCAATGACTGGTGCACAAGGACACCCAGGTCTCGTTGCACTTCCCCTTCTCCCAATCTATTGCCATTCAGATAATAATCTGCCTTCCCGTGCAAACTCTGTCCCCGTGCAAACTATGACCCCGTTCAAACTATGTCTCCGTGCAAAGTATCCCCGTGCAAACTATGTCTGCGTGCAAAGTATGTCCCCGTGTAAAGTATGTCCCCGTGCAAAGTGTCCCCGAGCAAACTATGTCTGTGTGCAAAGTATGTCCCCGTGGAAACTATGTCCCCGTGCAAACTATGACCCTGTGCAAACAATGTCCCCGTGTAAACTATGTCCCCGTGCAAACTATGACCCTGTGCAAACAATGTCCCCGTGTAAACTATGCCCCCGTGCAAACAATGTCCCCGTGCAAACTATGTCCCCGTGAAAATTATGACCCCAAGCAAACTATGTCCCCATGCAAAGTGTCCCTGTGCAAAGTGTCCCTGTGCAAAGTGTCCCCGTGCAAAGTGACACCGTGCAAACGATGTCCACTTGCAAAGTGTCCCCGTGCAATCTATGTCCCTGTGTAAACTATGACCCCGTGCAAACTATGTCCCCGTGCAAAGTGTCCCTGTGCAAACTATGACCTTGTGCAAACTATGTCCCCGTGCAAGGTGTCCCTGTGCAAACTATGTCCGCGTGCAAACTATGACTCCGTGCAAACTATGGCTGCGTGCAAAGTGTCCCCGTGCAAACTATGTCCCTCTGTAAACTATGACCCCGTGCAATGTGTCCCCGTGTAAACTATGACCCCGTGCAAACAAAGACCCTGTGCAAACTATGTCCCGGTGCAAAGTGTTCCCGTTCAAAGTGTCCCCGTGCAAACTATGTCCCCATTCAAAGTGCCCCCGTGCAAACTATGTCCCCGTGGAAACTATGTCCCTGTGCAAAGTGTCCCCGTGCAAACTATGTCCGCGTGCAAAGTGTCCCCATGTAAACTATGTCCCCGTGCAAACTATGACGCCGTGCAATGGGTCCCATACAAACTATGACCCCGTTCAAAGTATGTCCCCGTGCAAAGTATTTCCCCCTGCAAACTATGACCCCGTGTAAAAACTTATCCCGTGCAAAGTGTGCCCGTGCAAATTATGTCCCCCAGAAATCTATGACTCCGTGCAAACTATGTCCGTGTGCAAAGTGTCGCCATGCAAATTATGTCCACGTGCAAAGTGTCTCCGTGCAAACTATCACCCTGTGAAAAACTATGTTCGCGTGCAAAGTGTCCCCGTGTAAACTATTTCCGCGTGAAAAGTGTCTCCATGCAAACTCTGTCCCCGTGCAAACTATGTCTCCATGCAAAGTATCCCCGTGCAAACTATGTCTGCGTGCAAAGTATGTCCCCGTGGAAACTATGTCCCCGTGCAAACTATGACCCTGTGCAAACAATGACCCCGTGCAAACTATGTCCATGTGAAAACTATGTTCACGTGCAAAGTGACCCCTTGCAAACTATGTCCCAGTGAAAATTATGAGCCCATGCAAACTATGTCCCCGTGCAAAGTGTCCCGGTGCAAACGATGACCTCGTGCAAATTATGTCCCCGTGCAAAGTCTCCCTGTGCAAACTATGACCCCGTGCAAAATATGACTCTGTGCAAACTATGGCTGCGTGCAAAGTGTCCCCGTGCAAAGTGACACCGTGCAAACGATGTCCACTTGCAAAGTGTCCCCGTGCAATCTATGTCCCTGTGTAAACTATGACCCCGTGCAATGTGTCCCCATGTAAACTATGACCCTGTGCAAACTACGTCCCCGTGCAAACTATGACCCCGTGCAATCTATGCCCCCATGCAAACTATGTCCATGTGAAAACTATGCCCCATGCAAAGTGTCCCTGTGCAAACTATGTCTCTGTGCAAAGTGTCCCCGTGCAAAGTGTCCCTGTGCAAACGATGACCTCGTGCAAACTATGTCCCCGTGCAAATTGTCCCTGCGCAAACTTTGTGTGCGTGCAAACTATGACTCGGTGCAAACTATGGCTGCGTGCAAAGTGTCCCCGTGCAAACTATGTCCCTGTGCAAAGTGTCCCCGTGCAAAGTGTCCCTGTGCAAACTATGACCCCATGCAATCGATGTGCCCGTGCAAAGTGTCCCCGTGGAAACTATGTCCCTGTGCAAAGTGTCCCCGTGTAAACTATGTCCCCGTGCAAAATATGACCCCGTGGAAACTATGTCCACCTGCAAAGTGACCCCGTGCAAACTTTGTCCCCGTGTAAACTATGTTCGTGTGCAAACTATGTCCCCGTGCAAACTATGACCCCGTGCAATCTATGACCCCGTTCAAAGTATGTCCCCGTGCAAAGTATTTCCCCCTGCAAACTATGACCCCGTGTAAAAACTTATCCCGTGCAAAGTGTGCCCGTGCAAATTATGTCCCCCAGAAATCTATGACTCCGTGCAAATTATGTCCACGTGCAAAGTGTCTCCGTGCAAACTATCACCCTGTGAAAAACTATGTTCGCGTGCAAAGTGTCCCCGTGTAAACTATTTCCGCGTGCAAAGTATGTCCCCGTGGAAACTATATCCCCGTGCAAACTATGACCCTGTGCAAACTATGACCCCATGTAAACTATGCCCCTGTGCAAACTATGTCCATGTGAAAACTATGTCCCCGTGCAAAGTGTCCCTGTGTAAAGTGTCCCCGTGCAAAGTGTCCCAGTGCAAACGATGACCTCGTGCAAACTATGTCCCCGTGCAAAGTCTCCCTGTGCAAACTATGACCCCGTGCAAAATATGACTCCGTGCAAACTATGGCTGCGTGCAAAGTTTCCCCGTGCAAAGTGACACCGTGCAAACGATGTCCACTTGCAAAGTGTCCCCGTGCAATCTATGTCCCTGTGTAAACTATGACCCCGTGCAATGTGTCCCCATGTAAACTATGACCCTGTGCAATGTGTCCCCGTGCAAACTATGACCCCGTGCAATCTATGCCCCCACGCAAACTATGTCCATGTGAAAACTATGTCCCCGTGCAAAGTGTCCCCATGCAAAGTGTCCCTGTGCAAACGATGACCTCGTGCAAACTATGTCCCCGTGCAAAGTGTCCCCGTGCAAACTATGTCTCCGTGCAAACTATGTCCCCGTGCAAAGTGTCCCTGTGCAAACTATGTCCACGTGCAAACTATGACCCCGTGCAAACTATGTCACCATGCAAAGTGTCCCTGTGCAAACTATGTCCCTGTGCAAAGTGTCCCTGTGCAAACTATGTCCCTGTGCAAAGTGTCCCTGTGCAAACGATGACCTCGTGCAAACTATGTCCCCGTGCAAAGTGTCCCTGTGCAAACTTTGTCTGCGTGCAAACTATGACTTCGTGCAAACTATGGCTGTGTGCAAAGTGTCCCCGTGCAAACTATGTCCCCGTGCAAATTGACACCATGCAAACTATGTCCCCATGCAAAGTGTCCCTGTGCAATCTATGTCCCTGTGTAAACTATGACCCCGTGCAATGTGTCCCCGTGTAAACTATGACCCCGTGCAAACCAAGACACCGTGCAAACTATGTCCCGGTGCAAAGTGTTACCGTGCAAACTATGTCCGCGTGCAAAGTGTCCCCGTGCAAACTATGTCCCTGTGCAAAGTGTCCCCGTGCAAAGTGTCCCTGTGCAAACTATGACCCCATGCAAACGATGTGCCCGTGCAAAGTGTCCCCGTGGAAACTATGTCCCTGTGCAAAGTGTCCCCGTGTAAACTATGTCCCCGTGCAAAATATGACCCCGTGGAAACTATGTCCCTGTGCAAAGTGACCCCGTGCAAACTTTGTCCCCGTGCAAACTATGACCCCATGTAAACTATGTCCCCGTGCAAACTATGTTCGTGTGCAAACTATGATGCCGTGCAATGGTTCCGATACGAACTATGACCCCGTGCAATCTATGACCCTGTTCAAAGTATGTCCCCGTGCAAAATATGACCCCGTGGAAACTATGTCTCCGTGCAATCTATGACCCCATTCAAAGTATGTCCCCGTGCAAAGTATTACCCCCTGCAAACTATGACCCCGTGTAAAAACTTATCCCGTGCAAAGTGTGCCCATGCAAATTATGTCCCCCAGAAATCTATGACTCCGTGCAAACTATGTCCGTGTGCACCCGTGTAAACTATTTCCGCGTGAAAAGTGTCTCCATGCAAACTACGTCCCCGTGCAACGTGACCCCGTGCAAACTATGTCCCCATTCAAAGTGCCCCCGTGCAAACTATGTCCCCATGTAAACTATGACCCCATGCAAGGTGTCCCCGTACAAACTATGTCCGCGTGCAAAGTGTCCCCGTGCAAACTATGTCCCCGTGCAAAGAGTCCCCATGCAAACTATGTCCCCGTGCAAAGAGTCCCCATGCAAACTATGTCCCCGTGCAAAGTGTCTGTGTGCAAATTATGCCCCCTTGCAAACTATGTCTGTGTGCAAAGTATGTCCCCGTGCAAACTATGACCTGTGCCAACTATGTCCCCATGCAAACTATGTCTATGTGCAAACTATGTCCAAGTGCAAAGTGACCCCATGCAAACAATGACCCCATGCAATCTATGATCCCGTGCAAACTATGACCCCGTGCAAACTCTTACCCGTGCAAAATGTGCCCATGCAAACTATGTCTCCCAGCAATCTATGACTCCGTGCAAAGTATGTCTGTGTACAACATGTCGCAATGCAAAGTATGTCCCCATGCAGTGTCTGCGTGCAAAGTGTCCCCATGCAAACTATTACCCCATGCAAACAATGACCCTGTAAAAACTATGACCCATGTAAACTATGTCCCCATGCAAAGTGTCCCCGTGCAAACTATTACCCCGTGCAAACAATGACCCCGTACAAACTATGACCCATGTAAACTATGTCCCCATGCAAAGTGTCCCCGTGCAAACTATTACCCCGTGCAAAGTATGACCCCATGCAAAGTATGACCCTGTACAAACTATGACCCCGTGCAAACTATGTCCACGTGCAAACTATGTCCCCATGAAAACTATGACTCCGTGCAAACTATGTCCGTGTGCAAAGTGTCTCCGTGCAAACAGTGGATGTGGTGTATTTGGACTTTCAGAAGGCATTTGATAAGGTCCCGCATAAGAGATTGGCATGCAAAGTTAAAGCACATGGGATTGGGGGTAAGGTACTGACTTGGATAGAGAACTGGTTGGCAGACAGGAAGCAAAGAGTTGGAATAAATGGGTCTTTTTCCGAGTGGCAGGCAGTGACTAGTGGGGTACCGCAGGGATCGTTGCTAGGTCCCCAGCTATTCACAATCTATATTCATGATCTAGACAAGGGAACTAGATGTAATATCTCCAAGTTTGCAGACGACACAAAGCTGGGTGGGCATGTGTGCTGTGAGGAGGATGCAGAGAAACTCCAGTATGATTTGGACAGGTTGGGTGATTGGGCAGATGCATGGCAGATGCAGTATAATGTGGATAAATGCGAGGTTATCCACTTTGGTGGCAAAAACAGGAAGACAGATTATTATCTGAATGGCAATAGATTGGGAAAAGGGGAAGTGCAACGAGATCTGGGAGTCCTTGTGCACCAGTCGCTAAAGGTAAGCATGCAGGTGCAGCAGGCGGTTAAGAAGGCAAATGGTATGTTGGCCTTCATAGCAAGAGGATTCCAGTACAGGAGCAAGGATGTCTTGCTGCAGTTGTACAAGGCCTTGGTGAGACCACACCTTGAGTATTGTGTGCAGTTTTGGTCGCCTTATCTGAGGAAGGATGTTCTTGCCATGGAGGGAGTGCAGCGAAGATTTACCAGACTGATACCTGGGATGGCAGGAATGACGTATGAAGAGAGATTGGGTCGATTAGGCTTATATTCGCTAGAGTTTCGAAGAATGAGAGGGGATCGCATTGAAACTTATAAAATTCTAACAGGACTAGACAGACTAGATGCAGGAAGGATGTTCCCGATGGCGGGGGAGTCCAGAACCAGGGGTCACAGTCTAAGGATAAGGGGTAAGCCATTTAGGACTGAGATGAGGAGGAATTTCTTCACCCAGAGAGTGGTGAACCTGTGGAATTCTCTACCACAGAAGGCAGTTGAGGCCAATTCATTAAATATATTCAAGAAGGAGATAGATATATTTCTTAAGGCTAAAGGGATCAAGGGATATGGGGAGAAAGCAGGGACAGGGTACTGAATTTGGATGATCAGCCATGATCTCATTAAATGGCGGAGCAGGCTCAAGGGGTCGAATGGCCTACTCCTGCTCCAATCTTCTATGCTTCTATGTCCCATCAAACACTCATTGACACAGAATAAACCCTCTAATGCACCAGTGTGACAATTTTTCTTTTCCCAATGCTGTTACTTTGTGGTTGATCTGAATGATGTAATTTGTTCTATTTAACTCCCTGTTGAATTCGTGCTATTTTTGTACCGTGGGACTGGGGCCGCAGGCTGGATTGTGATGAAAACATCACAGAGCAGCACAGGATTTATCTGGAAAAGCTTCTTCCCTGTCCAGCGAGTAAACGAGGCAGATCAACCTTGCTCTTCTCAGAGCAACAGTACTGAAAGCTAACTGATCAGAAAGAAAGAAAGACTTGCATTTCTATAGCGCCTTTCACAACCACCGGACGTCCCAAAGCGCTTTACAGCCAATGAAGTACTTTTTGAAGTGTAGTCACTGTTGTAATGTGGGAAATGCAGCAGCCAATTTGTGCACAGCAAGCTCCCACAAACAGGAATGTGATAATTACCAGATAATCTATTTTTAGTGATGTTGATTGAGGGATAAATATTGGCCCCAGGACACCGGGGAGAACTCCCCTGCTCCTCTTCGAAATAGAGCCGTGGGATCTTTTACGTCCACCTGAGAGGACAGACGGGGCCTCGGTTTAACGTCTCATCCGAAAGACGGCACCTCCGACAGTGCAGCGCTCCCTCAGTACTGCACCGGAGTGTCAGCCTAGATTTTTGTGCTCAAGTTTCTGGAGTGGGACTTGAACCCACAACCTTCAGACTCAGAGGCGAGAGTGCTACCCACTGAGCCACTAGCTGACAAAGTCAGGCTGATTTGTTGATTTTGCACACTTCCATATTCTCTTTAACCAGAAGGCAGAATTGTAAATCTCCTCCTGCAAGCACTGACTCACGCTGGGAACGTTTCTATAGGGGCCCACCATCACCACCCTCCGCTACCTTGTCCAGGTGGAAGCCTCGACAGTGAGAGCTTGCAGGATAGTCAACCTGAACCTAATCATGTTCTCACCTGACGCACGTGTGCGCGAGCGCACTTTCAAGCAGGGGGACTGAGGCCCACTGTGGCAGACCAACCACTGCACCCGGCTGAGAGCCAACTCAGCAGAGATCATGGATTGGATCAAAGCCCCTCCTGGTCCCTACGGCTCACACTGGGAGATGCACTGAGTTATTGGGGGCTCCACATTATCAGCTTTTCTTAGCTTTTTCTTGGGCTCTCTCTGTGTCACGCATAATGTGGCTGGAGAGTCTAGAACCAGGGGTTACAGTCTCAGAAGAAGGGGTCGGCCATTTAGGACTGAGATGAGGAGAAATTTCTTCACTCAGAGGGCGGTGAATCTTTGGAATTCTCTACCCAGAGGGCTGTGGAGGCTCAGTCGTTGACAGAGATCGATAGATTTTTGGATATTAAGGGAAAGAAGGGATATGGGGATAGTGCAGGAAAGTGGAGATGAGGTAGAAGATCAGCCATGATCTCATTGAATGGCGGAGCAGACTCGAGGGGCCGAATGGCCGACTCCTGCTCCCTTTTCTTATGCTCTTATAATGTATGAAATCATCGTAATGACAGTCATAGAATCATCGAAATTACAGCACAGAAGGAGGCCATTTGGCCCATCATGCCTGTGCAGGTGCTGGATCCTTAACTGGAGCTCCCTCCTGTAACCCCATTTCCTGCCCTTTCCCTGTATCCCTTGTATATATTCTTTTTCAAATACTTATCCAATTCCGTTTTAAAAAACGCAACTGGCCCTGAATTTGCGTATGGTTCTTCCGCATTAACTTTGGCAAAACCCCTGGAGAAATGAGATAAACGGCCATTTATTGCTGTTGATGCCATTTCTCCAGGAGTTCTGCTGATCTCCAGCCGGAGAACCACTATGGAAATTCCAGCTGCTGCTCCCTAACTCAGTAAATACATTTGTTAAAGTATTCCATGTCCTTGGGAAAATGCTGGAGTCCATCATTAAGGATGTGGTAGCAGGATATTTCGAAAATCATAATATAGTCAAGCAGAGTCAGCATGGTTTTATGAAAGGGAAATCATGTTTGACAAATTTGCTGGAGTTCTTTGAGGATGTAATGAGCAGGGTGGATAAAGGGGAACCAGTAGATGTCGTGTATTTGGATTTCCAGAAGGCATTCGATCAGGTGCCACATAAAAGGTTATTACATAAGATAAGAGCTCACGGGGTTGGGGGTAACATATTAGCACGGATAGAGGATTGGCTAACTAACAGAAAACAGAGAGTCGGGATAAATGGGTCATTTTCAGGTTGGCAAACTGTAACTAGTGGGGTGCCGCAGGGATCAGTACTGGGGCCTCAACTATTTACAATCTACATTAATGACTTGAATGAAGGGACTGAGTGTACTGTAGCCAAATTTGCTGGTGATACAAAGATAGGTGGGAAAGCAAATTGTGTGGAGGACGCAAAGAATCTGCAAAGGGATATAGACAGGCTAAGTGAGTGGGCAAAAATCTGGCAGATGGAGTATAATGTGGGAAAATGCGAGGTTATCCACTTTGGTAGGAAAAATAAAAAGGCAAATTATTATTTAAATGGGGAGAGATTACAAAATGCTGAGGTACAGAGGGATCTGGGGGTCCTTGTACATGAATCACAAAAAGTTAGCATGCAGGTACAGCAAGTAATTAGGAAGGCAAATGGAATGTTGGCCTTTATTGCAAAGGGAATGGAGTATAAAAGTAGGGAAGTCCTGTTACAACTGTACAGGGTATTGGTGAGACCACACCTGGAGTACTGCGTACAGTTTTGGTCTCCTTATTTAAGGAGGGATATACTTGCATTGGAGGCAGTTCAGAGAAGGTTCACTAGGTTGATTCCTGAGATGAAGGGGATGTCTTATGAAGAAAGGTTGAGTAGGTTGGGCCTATACTCATTGGAGTTTAGAAGAATGAGAGGGGATCTTATTGAAACATATAAGATTCTGAAGGGGCTTGACAGGGTAGATGCAGGGAGGATGTTTCCCCTCGTGGTGGAATCTAGAACTAGGTGGCATAATTTCAGAATATGGGAGCACCCTTTTAAATCGGAAATGAGGAGGAATTTCTTCTCTCAGAGGGTCGTGACTCTTTGGAATTCTCTTCCCCAGAGAGCTGTGGAGGCGGAGTCATTGAATATATTCAAGGTGGAGATTGACGGATTTTTGAACGATAAGGGAGTCAAGGGTTATGGGTAGCGGGCAGGGAAGTGGAGTTGAGGCCAAGATCAGATCAGCCATGATCTTATTGAATGGCGGAGCAGGCTCGAGGGGCCCAATGACCGACTCCTGCTCCTATTTCTTATGTTTTTATGTTCTATTGACCCTCTGTGTGAAAGCATCGCTTCTCATTTCCCCCTTTGCTCTTCTAATGATACCCCGAGTCTATGTCCCCCTGTCACCAATTTGCCAATCTTCACTATTTACTCTCAAAATCTGTGATGCATAAAATGTCCAATGAATTTCTTGAGCTGGGCAGCTCACTGAAGTCCAGTTACAATATAATAGTTAGTGGGAGGCTGCTCCAGAAATCCATGCTATCTAAGTAACCAGACTGAAGCAGACAGCGCACAAACTTGGCCGGAATTTTCCCCGAAGAAGAAGGTGGGTTTGGAGCGTGGGGGCAGTTAAAGTGTGAAAAATGGGATTCCCGACCTGATCCCGCCTCCAACCCTCCCACTTCCGGTTTTCCAGGAGGCGGGACGGGAGCGGGACGTCAATGTAAATATTATAATGGGGCTGGAAGCCTCTATTTTCCCCACCATTTTGTGCTTAGAAAGAAAGACTTGCAATTCTACAGCGCCTTTCACACCCACCGGACGTCTCAAAGCAATTTACAGCCAATGAAGTACTTTATGAAGTGTGGTCACTGTTGTAATGCCTGGGGACGGGTTTCACACAAACAGAGGCGGGGACTGCTGCATCCAGGAGGTAAGTGGCTTTATACCCACCTCCTGGATCCAGGGTCCCTGCCTAGCCCACCCCCCCATGATCAGAGACCCCCCCATGAGGCCTCCGATCGCCTTCCCCAGGCCTCCCCCGCACCCCACCTATCATCCTGAGGTCAGACCCAATCTGCCAGTGTTCCATCCCAAGCCTCACCGACCTCCATTGGCTCCCCATCCCCAGCACACTCCATTTCTAAATCGCAACATAACATCACCTGCTCTGCCTCCAAAATCGTACACCCAGCCTCTGAAATCTGTTGCAGCGCTCCAGCCAGCTCACACCCTTCACTCCTCTGTGTCTGTTCTACTGTGCATTTCCACTTCCTCTGCCACACCCTCAGTGGACCTTCAGTCAGAGGTTTGGCGAGGGGCACCCCACTATGTAGTGAGCCACCAATTCTAAAGATTCTTCTCTAACATCTGGCTCACACACACACGACTGGATGTGAGGATGCCACAGTTGGGATCTAATACATCAGGCCCTAACCTGTATTTAGGGACCTCACCTTAGAACCTTTTGGGAAAGTCATGAACAGGAACTTTTTTTGAAATATTGTTGTTCATGGTATGTGGGTGATGCTGGCAAAGCCACAATTATTGCCCATCCCTAGAGTTGGAAAAATTGGGTATCGCCCATTTTGGGGCTAATATCGGCCGGGCGCAAGGTTTAGCGCCCGGCGCTAATTATCACCTCCGACTGCAAAATTCTCCTCTATCGCCCCTGGAGGTGATTTGACCGCTAAATCAGGCGCTACACACCTCTCTTAAGGCGCTAACGTCGGGGAGCGAGGCGCTACCTCAGAACGCTACCGAAGCTCAGGCGATGTCCGTTACCATGGAAGCCCGACAGACTGGCGCCGTCCAGTTCTTAAAGGGGAGGGGCCATCTTGCTGGCCAGCCACACCCTGCTCATTGCAGCCTTGAACCTCGGCCTGGAGAGACCTCGAAAGTAATTGTGTGGAAGCACTAATGGATAGGCCCAGGGAAAGAGCACGGCACTTAGGAACCTCAAAAGTGGTGCTGAGGGCCAAAACTCCTTAGGACAGCGTTAAAACCAAAAATTTTGCTGACAGGAAAAGGCAGGAAGCGCCCGCCTTTAAATAGCGCTCCCCCAGCCCCTTCCCGACTTGAAAACGTTCCCCTCTACCTGTCGTTCCTAGCGGCAGGCGCTAAGGCAGGGGGCACGACTCAATATCCGGTCCGGGGTGCTACCGGGGCGTTGCACACTTGACTGACGTCACGATCTGCGGGTGCAGGAGATCATGGCGGTAGTGTTTAGCGCTGACGCAAAACGACTGGTCAATTTCGCGAGCGGAGCTAACATCGCCACGCCCGGGCGCTAGCTGCTTTGCGCCCCCGTAGCACCCTCTTAGGGCGCTAACGGGAGACGCAAAGCAACCAAATTTTCCCCCCCAAGAGTCAACCAGGTAATGTGGGATGGGACCAGGTGGGCGTGGCAGGTTCATTTCCTGCAGGACACTAATGAACCAATTGAGTTCTTAATATGAGAATCCAGACGCTTTCATTAAAAAAACAGAAAATGCTGGAAACACTCAGCAGGTCAGGCAGCATCTGTGGAGAGAGAAACAGAGTTAACGTTTCAGGTCGATGACCCTTCGTCAGAACTGGAAAAAGCTGGAGATGTTACAGGTTTTAAGCAAGTGCAGGGGCAGAGAAAGGGGGGAGGGGAGGAAAGAACAAAAGGGAAGGTCTGTGATAGGATGGAAGGCCGGAGAGATTAAATGACAAACGGGATGATGGTGCGAGGCAAAAGGAGATGGTAATGGGACAAGTTAGGAAACAAAAGATGGGTCTAGAAGAGGTGTAAATGGGAATGGCAGAATCATCAACAGCTGCCATCTGAAAAAATTAGGGGCAGAGGTTATGGTCTGAAATTGTTGAACTCGATGTTGAGTCCAGAAGGCTGTAAAGTGCCTAATCGAAAGATGAGGTGCTGTTCCTCGAGCTTATATTGAGCTTCATTGGAACAGTGTAAGAGGCCGAGGACAGAGAGGTCTGAGTGGGAGTGGAGCGGAGAATTAAAGTGAGAGGCGACCGGAAGCGCGGGGTCACACTTGTGGACTGAAAGCAGTCACCCAATCTGCGTTTGGTCTCTCCAATGTAGAGGAGACCGCCTCGTGAGCAGCGAATACAGTATACTGCTGAGTATTTCCAGCATTTTTCTGTTTTTATTTCAATTTTCCAGTAAACGCTATATTTTGCTTTTGTGCTGGAAGTTTTCATGTTATCTAGTATCAGCCCACATACACCAGATTTAATGAATTAAAATCCCCAACTTAATTCAAACCCCATGGTTGGATTTGAACTCACAGCCTCTGGATTATCTGGACCAGTACCATAATGACCAGGCTGCCCTCTAAACCATACAAAGGAAGCTTGAGCAGTTACAAGATGGCCACCTTTAAATCGAGCAGCCCCATGGAATCTGGAATCGGTACACTTTGCTGATGAAGTAGACTCTGATCCTTGGCCATTCTACCCTTGTTACATCCCAGTGTTAATCGAGAATGATGCAAGTACCAGGGGGGAGCTACCCTTACATCTAGCGAGATCATGGGCGCAATGGCTACAAATTTCTGTCCATTCTACCAGGTAGAGTGTATTTATAATTCTGAAATATTTCAACAGTTGATCTTTCTGAGAGACGAATAGAATTTGAGTGTGTGACTTGGAAAAATATGACATCCCCCTTAAAACAGGATTTGTGGAATTGTCTGGCTGCCTAGGTTTATGATGTGGCAGATTGGAAGTGTAGTTACTGACCGAGTGATTGTGCGCGCTGTGCGGTATGGAAGTTGCACATTGTTTGAGAGTATGGAGCTGAAAATCTATGGACCAGCCCAATCCTGGACTTACACCGGGGTCACGCCCTCCAGGGACCCCCGTTGCTGACTGTGGCAACTTTCTGGGGGTCACGGGAAGGTTTCCTAATTAGCATTTGTACAGCAATATATTTCCAAGTCAGGATGGTGTGTGATTTGGAGGGGAACTTGGAGGTGGTGGTGTTCCCATGCGCCTGCTGCCCTTGTCCTTCTAGGTGGTAGAGGTCGCGGGTTTGGGAGGTGCTGCCGAAGAAGACTTGGCGAGTTGCTGCAGTGCAGTAAAATTGGCCGGTGTGGGGCTCACCTTTGGAGCCCAAGCCAGGGACTTGACCTGGACCCCCAATGAGGAAGTCCCATATTTTTGACAATAATTTAGGTAGCCCCCTTACAAACGGGGGCGGGGCATCTCTGATGTTTCGAGGTGGGTGTTAATCTGTCGTCCCGACTGGACACTGGCCAATTCATTGGTTGAATTTCTGATTTCCCCTGCATGGTGGGTGCCCCCAGTGTCCAGTCGGAACGACAGATTACCACCCACCTCGAGACATCAGAGATGCCCCGCCCCCATTTGTAAGGGGGTTACCTAAATTATTGTCAAAAATATGGGACATCCTCATTGGGGGTCCAGGTCAAGTCCCTGGCTTGGGCTCCAAAGGTGAGCCCCACACCGGCCAATTTTACTGCACTGCAGCAACTCGCCAAGTCTTCTTCGGCAGCACCTCCCAAACCCGCGACCTCTACCACCTAGAAGGACAAGGGCAGCAGGTGCATGGGAACACCACCACCTCCAAGTTCCCCTCCAAATCACACACCATCCTGACTTAGAAGTATATCGCCGATCCTTCATCGTCGCTGGGTCAAAATCCTGGAACTTCCTCCCTAACAGCACTGTGGAAGCACCTTCACCACACGGACTGCAGCGGTTCAAGAAGGCAGCTCACCACCACCTTCTCAAGGGCAACTAGGGATGGGCAATAAATGCTGGCCTTGCCAGCGACACCCACATCCCATATACGAATTTAAAAAAAATGCTTCATCAGAGCTCTGAGAGGCTGGGAGCATGGGAACTCCTCACGTGATGGGAACTCCTCACGTGATGGGAACTCCTCACGTGATGGGAACTCCTCACGGGCCTCTTGCGTTTTGAATTTGGGTCTTATTGAGGCCCAGTGAAACCCGACTATAATTTGAATCTATAACACGGACGGCAGGGATGAACAAACAGCAGCTCTCTTGTCATAGAATCACAGAACATGCAGCTCTTTGTACATCCCCAGATATTCAATTGCTGTTGAGAGGTGCTGAATAATTGAAAGTGACGGATCAGTCACAATAAAACAGACAGCCTTGAGGGAAGGAGAGGAAGAGGAAAGGTGTTCAGCTGCCTGGGCCCTAAGCTCTGGAATTCCCTCCCTAAACCTCTCCGCCTCTCTACCTCTCTCTCCTCCTTTAAGACACTCCTTAAAACCTACCTCTTTGACCAAGCTTTTGGTCACCTTGTCCTAATATCTCCTTATGTGGCTCGGTGTCAAATTTTGTCTGATAGTCGCTCCTGTGAAGCACCGCGTTTTACTACGTTAAAGGTGCTGTATAAATACAAGTTGTTGTTCTTGTTAGAGTTAGATAGAGTAAATAAAGAGAAACTGTTCCCATTGGCTGAAGGGTCGGTAACCAGAGGACACAGATTTAAGGTGATTGGCAAAAGAACCAGAGGCGACATGAGGAAAATCTTTTTTACGCAGCGAGTGGTGAGGATCTGGAACGCGCTGCCTGATAGGGTGGTAGAGGCAGATTCAATAGTAGCCTTCAAAAGGGAATTGGATAAAAATACCTGAAGGAAAAAAATTGCAGGGATGTGGGGAAAGAGCGGGGGAGTGGGACTGACTGGATTGATCTTCGAAAGAGCCAGCGCAGACTCGATGGGCCGAATGGCCTCCTTCTGTGCTGTAGTATTCTGTGATCCATTCTATGATTGTTGTTGAAAAGAAATAAACATTGAGAGAATGAGGAAGTGATAGAGGGATGAGAGAGAAACGATTCATTTCCATTTGGTGGTCACATATTTTGTAGTTATTTGTTACTTCGTAATTTATAGATTTTTTTAAAATGCAGGGAGCTGGGTTTGATTTCATATTAATCGTTTAATTATAATGTGTTGCGTCCCTGCCTGTTTTTGAGGCAGTGAACAAAAATTCTGTCAGCCCCTTTTAGCCCCGGATGTCTAATTCGAGGTAGTATTCCTATCAACCTTGCAAATTAAGTGATTGAATTAGAGCTCTAGCAGGTATTATATCAATAAAACATTCAAAAACGAGTTGGGGAAGGCAATTCATGGGCCAAGCCCAGAGGAATACACATTGGTATGTGTTGGAGCGGGCAGGGGCTGTGTAACAACTCATTCATTATTTGCCTATGTAACCGGTTTCTGCGGTGGCCAATTTCCTCTGGCCCTGCCGCAATGGCCAATTATTGTCAGTGGTTTCGCCCCGCCTGTAGCGAGCACGCAAGCCCCCTTACTACACGTTCTGGATGATAGGGATTACTGAGGACAGATTGGAACATGGACAGCGTTTTCGGGCTCACCCGGACAGTGTTTATTAAGGTTGACAAAACCACTCCACTCGCACACAGTACGAGCGGTGTGAACACAACAGTACAGTTTAAAACAGTACAACCCTGACTTGTCCAACAAGCCCCTGCCGTGCTGACTTACCACGGCCTCAAAACACCCTCCCGTGAACTAAACTATCACAGGACCCTTCCAACGCTAAACCCCCTCTGGTTTGGTAGGAACATACAGGCACCCCCTCACACAGCTAAGTGATCTTGTGGATGTTTAGGCTTGGCAATACTCACCTAGATTGCCCTTGATCTTGCTTGTCGCCTCCTCCCGTCCGTCTTTGCTACCTGGTTCCGTACCGGCCTTGCGGCATGCGAGTCCCAGCCTTAGTCGAAGTCCGTCTCGGTTGGAAGAGCAAGGCTCAGCTCCTCTGGACGTTCCGTTGTGGGGAGGGCAGGAGAGAGAGAGAGAGCTATCCAAAACTGCTCTCTGATATACCCCCCAATACACAGACCGCTGTCTGTGGTTTTAATGGACACATGGCCTCAGGGAAATGGTTTCCAAGCTTCCTCCCAGGTTTGAATGGTTTTCGATTTCATTTCGATCTCCCAGCCAATTAACTTAACGAGCTCATCTTGACCAGAAACAATGAATCGTCAGCCTTGTTAATCATGACTTGGGAGTGGGCCTCTCGGGCCATTGTTCCCAAGGACAGTCCGTTACTATACGAATGCAACCTGGTTACGCCAGCCACCTTCAGCTTGAGTGGTTTTTCACTGCTTCCCCCCCAAACAGCCTGTCCAGTTTTTAATAAGGGTATATGTTAAAAATCCCTGGAGTCTGCGCCGACGGCTACACCTATACCCCTCTCTCCTCCTCTTTACTCTTTCCAAGTTCCTCCTCTCATCTCTGCTCTCCCATTGGTCTCTACCATCTCCATGTAAAGTGTTATGGGATATTTTGTTATCTAAAAAATCCCACACAAAAACAATGGTCAATTTACATATGCAAATTAGGAACATTTGCATAAAGTATGAGTAGATAAATGGGATAAATGGTTCATTCTCAGACTGGCAATCAGTAACTAGTGGTGTTCCACAGGGGTCAGTGCTGGGTCCCCAACTCTTCACAATCTATATTAACGATTTGGAGGAAGGGACCAAGTGTAACATATCAAAATTTGCAGATGATACAAAGATGGGAGGTAAAGTAGTGAGTGAGGAGGACATAAAAAACCTGCAAGGGGACATAGACAGGCTAAGTAAGTGGGCAGAGATTTGGCAGATGGAATACAACACTGGAAAGTGTGAGGTGATGCACTTTGGCAGGAAAAATCCTAGAGCAATTTATTATCTTAATGGCAAGAAACTGGAGAGTACTGAAGTGCAAAGGGATCTGGGGGTCCTGGTGCACGAAACTCAAAAGGTTAGTATGCAGGTGCAGCAAGTGATTAAGAAGGCAAATGGAATGTTGGCTTTCATTGCTAGGGGGATAGAATATAAAAATAGGGAGGTATTGCTTCAGTTGTACAAGGTATTGGTGAGACCGCACCTGGAATACTGCATACAGTTTTGGTGTCCTTACTTAAGGAAAGACATCCTTGCTCTCGAGGCAGTGCAAAAAAGGTTCACTCGGTTAATCCCGGGGATGAGGGGGTGGTCATATGAGGAGAGGTTGGGTAGATTGGGACTCTACTCATTGGAGTTCAGAAGAATGAGAGGCGATCTTATTGAAACATATAAGATTGTGAAGGGGTTGGATCGGGTGGATGCGGGGAGGATGTTCCCGATGACGGGTGAGACGAGAACTAGGGGACATAGTCTTAGAATAAGGGGCTGCTCTTTCAAAACTGAGATGAGGAGGAACTACTTCACTCAGAGGGTGGTAGGTCCATGGAATATGCTGCCACAAAAAGCTGTAGAAGCTGCAACATTAATTAAATTTAAAACAGAAATAGACAGTTTCCTGGAAGTAAAGGGCATTAAGGGTTACGGGGAGCGGGCAGGAATTTGGACATGAGTCTAGGTTCGGATCGGTCATGGCCCTGTGGGTAGTGGAGCGGGCCCAGGGACTGTGTAGCCTGATTCTGCTCCTATTTCGTGTGTGCAATTCTGTTAGATGCAGGAGATGGTTCTGTGATAGATAGTAGATTGGCGGTTAGGATCAGATCAGCCATGATCTTATTGAATGGCGGAGCAGGCTCGAGGGGCCGATTGGCCTACTCCTGCTCCTATTTCTTATGTTCTTATGTAGATGGTCGTGGGGTCAAGCCCCAACTCCGTGAGACTTGAGAACAAAATCTCGGCCGACACTCCCGGCGCAGTGCTGAGGGAGCGCCGCACTGTCGGAGGTGCCGTCTTTCAAATGAGACGTTAAACCGAGGCCCCGTCTGCCCTCTCAGGTTGATGTAAAAGATCCCACAGCCGCTATTCAAAAAAGAGCAGGGGAGTTCTCCCCATTCGAGGCTCACACATGAATAATAGGTGAAGTGCTAGAAGTTGACGGGTGATCCTGGCACTGACCTTCTGCACGCAGTGAGTGGCTTCAGGGGCGGATGGGAGACAATCAGTGTCGACAGCTGGTGAGATAGAGCGAGCAAGTAGCGAAAACCTCAGGGGGCTACACTTCAAAACAAGTTACCGTAAATACTCGCATATGAAATGATCTCCCTACAGCGTCAAAACTCCATAGGAACTGTGTGGTCCTATTGCATTGATGAGGTCCTGAACAGTGTTGTATGTTCCTGAACCTCTTGTGACATTGGTTCAAATTCAGCCTAGATTGTTGAGGTGAATGTTTCCGCTGTTTGCTGGCTGTAAGGGTTCAATGGGTGTGGGCCCACAGCACAAATCTCTTCACAATTCAGAAGAAATCCCAAATTACTCAATTTCCCCCCCCCGCCAAACTGTTGTTTGACATCTTCTGCTCGACAAGGTAGATGCAGAGAGGATGTTTCCCCTCGTGGGGAAATCTAGAACTCGGGGGCATAGTTTCAGAATAAAGGGTCGCCCTTTTAGAACTGAGATGAGGAGGAATTTCTTCTCTCAGAGGGTCGTAAATCTGTGGAATTACTAATAACGTGGGCTGGATATTAAGCTTTTGAGATTGGCACCACAACGGCACAGTACATTGTACCAACCTGTGGCATCATGGATAAATGGAATAAAAAAGGGTTTTCACCATCCTACAAGGATGATACCAGAAATGCGAGGGTATCCCGATCAGGAAAGGATGATCAGGCTTTTAAAAGAGATGGCTAAGGGGCGACCTGATAGAGGTCGTTAAAATTATGAAAGGTTTTGATAGAGTGGGTACAGAGAGAGTGGCCGGAATTTTGCGGGGGGCCAGCGGGCGGGATCGGTGGCGGGTCGGTTGGGAAAGTGGTCGCTGCCACGCGCCTTTCCCGATGTCGGGTCTGTCGGCGCTGAGCAGACCCGACATGCAGCGGCGGGGGACCCAATTCGGGTAATTAGTGGCCTGTTTACAGCTACCTAAGAATGATTTTCAGCTTGACAGCTTGCCCATTGGGTCCACGCTGGTCGTGGACCACGTCTGTCAAGCTGAGGCGGGAGGTCAGTGGCCATTGAATCAGCTGTTGAGTTGACAGGCTCAAATGTACAGTAAAAGCTCCCACCTTGCAGAGATATCGTCCCTCAGCCACAAACTCTCCCTCACTGCATTTCCACAACAGATTCAGAATGCTGCAAGTCTTTACACAAGTCTCCATCCAGTCTGACCTCATTACCTCTCTCACCATTGACAGATCACTTCTGTCATCTCTACTTCACCTGTCATCTATTCCATCAGCATGGGTGCCTTTATACTCTCTCACCTTGGTCCTCAGAATCCGACCATGATCAGCCCCAAAACCAGCAGCACCAGGCACACCAGCAGCACCAACAACAACACCAACCTTCTCCACAATCACCTGATGCTGCACAGGACACAGGGCATCAGCACCCGAACACATTGCTGCCCGGGAGTCCAGGGATGGCCTCACCATGGCCAGATTTACTTCACTTGACGCTGTACACCCTGGCTGCCACATGATGCTCCAGCTTGGCACCTCCCACACCAACACCATAAAGCATCCCTACAATGCCCAAGGCATTCCTTTCACACTCATGATCATTGTGGGGGGTACAGTTATGTCTCACCATTCACTGCAACTCACTAAGCCACTTCCAAAGGTGCACATAAATCTGTTCAAGAACGCAAAGTGTTGAAAATAAAGGTTTCAATGTTTGACACCACATTAACAAAAACTTTACATGAACATTGCATAAAAAACCCAAGTGCCTACCCTCATGTGTTGTTAGTTGGTATGATTGCACTAGGATGAGGATGTGTGTGAGGGGTAGCTAGTGAGATGGGGATGTGGTAATGTAGATAGAGAGAGATGGGTGGAGGTGCAAGTTAAGTTGGTGTGAGAAAGGATGTGCAGGAGTAGGGTAGGGAATTTACATGGATTTATAAAAGGTAAATCATGCTTGACTAATCTACTGGAATTTTTTGAGGATGTAACTGGTAGACTAGATAAGGGAGAACTGGTGGATGTGGTATATTTGGACTTTCAGAAGGCTTTCGATAAGATCCCGCATAAGAGATTAGCGTGCAAAGTTAAAGCACATGGGATTGGGGGTAAGGTACTGATTTGGATAGAGATCTGGTTGGCAGACAGGAAGCAAAGAGTTGGAATAAACGGTTCTTTTTCCGAGTGGCAGGCAGTGACTAGTAGGGTACCACAGGGATCGGTGCTCGGACCCCAGCTATTCACAATATATATTAATGATCTAGATGAGGGAACTAGATGTAATATCTCCAAGTTTGCAGACGACACAAAGCTGGGTGGGCGTGTGTGCTGTGAGGAGGATGTGGAGAAACTCCAGTATGATTTGGACAGATTGGGTGATTGGGCAGATGCATGGCAGATGCAGTATAATGTGGATAAATGCGAGGTTATCCACTTTGGTGGCAAAAACAGGAAGACAGATTATTATCTGAACGGCAATAGATTCGGAAAAGGGAAAGTGCAACAAGACCTGGGTGTCCTTGTGCACCAGTCACTGAAGGTAAGCATGCAGGTGCAGCAGGCGGTTAAGAAGGCAAATGGTATGTTGGCCTTCATAGCGAGAGGATTCGAGTACAGGAGCAAGGATGTCTTGCTGCAGTTGTACAGGGTCTTGGTGAGACCACACCTTGAGTATTGTGTGCAGTTTTGGTCGCCTTATCTGAGGAAGGATGTTCTTGCCATGGAGGGAGTGCAGCGAAGATTCACCAGACTGATACCTGGGATGGCAGGAATGATGTATGAAGAGAGATTGGGTCGATTAGGCTTATATTCGCTAGAGTTTAGAAGAGTGAGAGGGGATCGCATTGAAACTTATAAAATTCTAACAGGACTAGACAGACTAGATGCAGGAAGGATGTTCCCGATGGCGGGGGAGTCCAGAACCAGAGGTCACAGTCTAAGGATAAGGGGTAAGCCATTTAGGACTGAGATGAGGAGGAATTTCTTCACCCAGAGAGTGGTGAACCTGTGGAATTCTCTACCACAGAAGGCAGTTGAGGCCAATTCATTAAATATATTCAAGAAGGAGTTAGATATATTTCTTAAGGCTAAAGGGATCAAGGGATATGGGGAGAAAGCAGGGACAGGGTACTGAATTTGGATGATCAGCCATGATCTCATTAAATGGTGGAACAGGCTCGAGGGGCCGAATGGCCTACTCCTGCTCCTATCTTCTATAGGGAAGGCAAAGTGATGGGGATGGCACAGCAGGATGAGGTTGAGTATGGGTTTGTACTAATGTTTCATGATTTACTGAGATCATTGAAAGGTTTGCGCCACTGCAGCCTGGTCCTCCTGACCACATCCCTGCTTGTTCCCTCCTCTGCAATGTGCAACCAGGCTGTGTTGGTCTCCTGGGGAGGTCTCTTCCGCCCATTGGAAGGGAAGAGACCTCTCTGTGTGCTGTGACTCCCTCCATAAGCATATGGAGGGAGTCATGGGAGAGCCTGTGTGCAGCCCTGCACCTTTCTGCAGTGCTTGTCAGTGTTTGCAGCACCTCAGTGCTGAAGAACACTGACAGTACAAATGTCAAAATCAATTTGCGCGTGGTCCCTCTAAGGAAACTAGCTGATGACGCATCATCAAATGATGTCACCAGACCCGTTTCCACTAATTGGCCATTAACATTAGAACATAAGAATATAAAAAATAGGAGCAGGAGTAGGCCATTCGGCCCTTCGAGCCTGCTCCACCATTCAATGAGATCATGGCTGATCTTCTGCCTCAACTCCATTCACCGGCCCTATCGCCATATCCCTTGATGCCCTTACTAGTCAGAAATCTATCGACTTCTGTTTTGAATATACCCAATGACTGAGCCTCCACAGCCCTCTGGGGTAGACAATTCCAAAGATTCACCACCCTCTGTGTGAAGAAAATTCTTCTCATCTCAGTCCTGAATGGCCTACCCTTTATCTTGAGGCTGTGGCCCCTGGTTCTAGACTCCCCAGCCAAGGGAAACATTCTCCCAGCATCCACCCTATCAAGCCCTGTAATAATTTTGTATGCTTCAATGGGATCCCCTCTCATTCTTCTGAATTCAAAAGAATACAGGCCTAGTTTACTCAATCTCTTCTCCTACGACAGTCCCGCCATCCCAGGAATCAATCTCGTGAACCTTCGTTCCACTCCCTCTATGGCAAGTATATCCTTCCTTAGGTAAGGAAACCAATAAATGCACTGGGTGGGCTTAACAAGCCCCATCAAGGGAATATCATTTTGGGCAGCGGGCTGGAGCCGGCAGTGAGGCCGGGACCCGCCACCGACATCGTCCGCCACGGACCCGCCGAGGTTAGCAAAATCACGGCCAGTGTTTCAACTTGTGGGGAAGAGCAAAACTAGAGGCCATCAACTTAAGATAGCTACCAAGAAATCCAATAGGGAATTCAGGAGAAACTTCTTTACCCAGAGAGTGGTGAGAATGTGGAACTCGCTACCACAGGGAGTGGTTGAAGCGAATAGTATAGATACATTTAAGGGGAGGCTAGACAAGCATATGAGGGAGAAGGGAATAGAGGGTTACGCTGATAGAGTTAGATGAGGAAAGACGGGAGGAGGCTCGAGTGGAGCATAAACGCCGGCATGGACTGGTTGGGCCGAATGGCCTGTTTTTGTGCCGGATATCCTATGTAATCCTATGTAATCCTTTGCCATTGTGTGGAGGGTCACACAGAGGCAGAGCACACCCCTAGAGAGAGTGAGGGAGCATCAAAGGGCGGCCGGATGCTGCCAGGCACCTCCTAGCTGGCAGCTAGAAACTAAGACCGGCAGAGGTGCAATTCCTGCTCACTCTCTGTATGCAGAGAAGAGGGTTGTGCGGATATTAGAGAGGCACAATCAGTTTGCATTGACATTACTTATGCAATAAAATCAGAGAAGTAAGGCGTTCTTTATTGAGAATCTAAGTAAGGGGCCCATGCCCACAGTGCAGGGCACCAGTAAGTTTGGAAAGAGTAGGAGAGAAGATGAGGAAAATCAGGAAGCACTGGTTCAGTGACAGCAGGCTTGAAAGACAGAGCGAGGTAAATAATGATATCAATTTACCTATAATTCAGAAATTGCCCTTGCAGCTCTGCGGGGAGATTAACCAGATATCAATGAGTGTGACGTATTATTTGACCTTCAAAGAGAAGACAGCCTGACAGAGACACATAAAAATAACTGACTGCAGCTCAGAGCTGTTACAAGCAATTGTTTAAATAATGTGCAGTTTTATTCCTGTTCAAGGCTTGAACACTGGGAATATTCCACCAGTACAATGCCTCGGGCCGTTCCCGCCCCCTCCCACAAACAACAGGAGGGGGCGCAGGCAGGAAAAGGCAGCCTACCATGAAATCCCATCGAGCGAAATCGTGCTTTCACGGATTTCTGTAGGACACGGACACTGCGATGACCTGACTGATTGAAGACCACCCACCCTCAGAGCAGACCAGGGAAAACAAAATTAGCAAATCAGTCCGAGGACTGAAAGGAATGGTGATGGCCAATCACTGACTGAGATGGAGGGGCCAAATTTCCTCTAATGCTCTGGCATAAGAACAGCATAAGCTGAGCAGGAAGGGACAGGAATTCAGTGAGCAAGCGTGACCCCAAGCTTCCGTCGCCTCTCACTTTAATTCTCCGCTCCACTCCCTCGACAGGAAACAGAGAGTAGGAATAAACGGGTCATTTTCGGGTTGGCAGGCTGTAACTAGTGGGGTACCGCAAGGATCAGTGCTTGGGCCCCAGCTATTCACAATCTACATCAATGATTTGGATGACCTGACCAAATGTAATATATCCAAGTTTGCTGATGATACAAAGCTGGGTGGGAATGTAAGTTGTGAGGAGGATGCAAAGAGGCTTCAAGGGGATATAGACAGGCTAAGTGAGTGGGCAAGAACATGGCAAATGGAATATAATGTGGAGTATTGTGAGGCTATCCACTTTGGTAGGAAAAATAGAAAAGCAGAGTATTTTTTAAATGGTGAGAGATTGGGAAATGTTGGTGTTCAGAGGGACCTGGGTGTCCTTGTACACGAATCACTGAAAGTTAACATGCAGGTACAGCAAGCAATTAGGAAAGTAAATGGTATGTTGGCCTTTATTACAAGAGGATTTGAGTATAAGAGTAAAGACGTCTTACTGCAATTATATAGGGCCCTGGTGAGACCACACCTGGTATATTGTGTACAGTTTTGGTCTCCTTACCTAAGGAAGGATATACTTGCCATAGAGGGAGTGCAACGAAGGTTCACCAGACTGATTCCTGGGATGGGGGGATTGTCTTATGAGGACAGATTGAGTAGACTAGGCCTATGTTCTCTAGAGTTTAGAAGAATGAGAGGTGATCTCATTGAAACATACAAAATTCTTACAGGGCTTGACAGGGTAGATGCTGGGAGGATGTTTCTCCTGTCTGGGGAGTCTAGAACCAGGGGTCACAGTCTCAGAATAAGGGGTCGGCCATTTAGGACTGAGATGAGGAGAAATTTCTTCACTCAGAGGGTGGTGAATCTTTGGAATTCTCTACCACAGAGGGCTGTGGAGGCTCAGTCGTTGAGTATATTCAACACAGAGATCGATAGATTTCTGGATATTAAGGGAATATTACCTTTGGTCCCCTCACCCAAATCATTGATATAGATTGTAAATAGCTGAGGCCCAAGCACTGATCGTTGCGGTACCCCACTAGTTACAGCCTGCCAACCCGAAAATGGCCCGTTTATTCCTACTCTCTGTTTTCTGTCCGTTAACCAATCCTCAATCCATGCTAGTATATTACCCCCAATCCTATGAGCCCTAATTTTGTTTAATAACCTCTAGGCCTTGCCCCTCCCTATCTCTGTAACTTCCTATAGCCGTACAACCCTCCAAGATCTCTGTAACTTCCTATAGCCGTACAACCCTCCAAGATCTCTGTAACTTCCTATAGCCGTACAACCCTCCAAGATCTCTGCGCTCCTCCAATTCTGACCTCTTGAACATCCCCGATTTTAATCGCTCCACCATTGGTGGCCGTGCCTTCAGCTGCTGAGGCCCTAAGTGCTGGAATTCCCTCCCTAAACCTCTCCGCCTCTCTACCTCTCTCTCCTCCTTTAAGATGCTCCTTAAAACCTACCTCTTTGACCAAGCTTTTGATCATCTGTCCGAGTATCTCATGTGGCTCGGTGTGAAATTTTGTTTTATAACACTCCTGTGAAGCACCTTGGGACGTTTTACTGCATTAAAGGCGCTATATAAATACACGTTGTTGTTGTTTACTATGTTGTGAAGGGCATTGAGGTGCCTTTAAAATTTTGCAATCGATTGTAGTTGGGAATCTGGCTAATTCTGAAAAAAGGACACTTTTAAATTTTCCTGCTGGCCCACTTATGCTGCAGCAAGGCATCATAGTGACCTTCCACCCCTTTATGTGAGGCAGGTGTCCTGTAGCGTTGTAAAATGCGGAAGGCACCCGGTCTATATATAAATGATGCTGTGGGCTGGGATCAGGTGCTTAACTATCGTCTGACAGAAACCCTACCCTGCCAAGAATGTGTCAGCATTACCAAGTGATAACAACTAACCCTAACACTGAATTATAGCAACTATATCAACAGCAGACACACAGATAATGATGACATATGGGACCCACATTTGTCCTACGTAATTAAACATACAAGATACAGTCACTGGAGCTCCTTGGGAACTGTTGTTCTAGTCTTTCTGAGGGTAGCATAAGCAGTCAAGTGACACACATTTGATCCTGGAGTAATCCTCGGTATGTGAGTATAATTGGTACCTAGATCGCATAAACACTGCATGTAGGGGGTTGTGTTTTATTCTCTCATTGACTTGATAAAGAGTATTAACCATCGGTTTTCAGTATTTCCTAGTCCTTGAACTTGTATTGGAGATAAAGGATGTTGGCAATATCTTATAATACCTCCACATAAGGGCAACAGGGATATATGACAATATCCTATATAACCCAAGCTGGGTCCGGAGAAGATGGTCGTGCTGGTTACGGTCAGTAATTTAGAGTGATGGGCACAGCCAGTGGGCACCAACCTGGGTTCTAAGGGTTGATAAACATGCAAACTGCAAACTTCGACGTTCTTGCAGCTTCAACAGGAACTATGCCAAGGACCATGGAAAATATGAGTCTCCCTCTGGCAACAGTTCACTGGCAAGCACTAACGTCAGCAACACAGAACACGTCCTCTCGAGCAGATATTTAACATACCTGAAACCGACAGACAGATGGCAGCCATCGATGACCTTCCTTACCCTTCACTGAAAATGGGACAGCTAACACATATCATTATTCTCACTCAGAGTGACTGTGATTCGGCAATGGATAATGCATTAACTCAGATGTAGCAAGGAGAGTTCATCCCAGTGTGGCATAAGAATAAAACAAAAAGGGTGACTCAACCGTGGCTAACAAGGGAAATTAGGGATAGCATAAAATTCAAGGAGAGGGCATATAAATTGGACAGAAAAAGCGGTAACCCTGAGGATTGGGACCAGTTTAGGATTCAACAAAGGAGGACAAAGGGATTAATTAAGAAGGGGAAAATAGAATATGAAAGTAACCTTCCTGGGAACATAACAACTGACTGTAAGAGCTTTTATAGATATGTGAAGAGAAAAAGATTAGTGAAATCAAGTGTAGGTCCCTTTCAGTCAGAAGCGGGGGAAGTAATAATGGGGAACAAAGAAATGGCAGACCAATTAAATGCATATTTTGGTTCTGTCTTCACAAAGGAGGACACAAATAACCTCCCAGAGATGTTGGAGAACATACGATCTGATGAAAGGGAGGAACTGAAAGAAATCAGTATTTGCAGGGAAATGGTATTAGGGAAATTGACGGTATTGAAGGCCGATAAATCCGCAGGGCCTGATAATCTACATCCTAGGGTACTTAAGGAAGTGGCCCTAGAAATAGTAGATGCATTGCTGATCATCTTCCAACATTCGATGGAATCTGGAACTGTACCCATGGATTGGAGGGTAGCTAATGTTACCCCACTATTCAAAAAGGGTGGTAGAGAGAAAGCGGGGAATTACAGACCTGACATCGGTAGTGGGGAAAATGCTAGAGTCCATTATAAAGGATGTAATAGCTGAGCACTTGAAAAACAGTGACAGGATCGGACAAAGTCAACATGGATTTACAAAAGGTAAATCGTGCTTGACTAATCTACTGGAATTTTTTGAGGATGTAACTGGGAAAATAGATAAGGGAGAACCAGTAGATGTGGTGTATTTGGACTTTCAAAAGGCTTTCGATAAGGTCCCACATAAGAGATTAGAAGTTAAGGCACATGGGATTGGGGGCAAGGTATTGACTTGGATAGAGAACTGGTTGGCGGACAGAAAGCAGAGAGTAGGAATTAATGGGTCTTTTTCCGAGTGGCAAGCAGCGACTAGTGGGGTACCGCAGGGATCAGTCCTTGGACCCCAGCTATTCACAATATACATTAATGATCTAGATAAGGGAACTAAATGTAATATCTCCAAGTTTGCAGATGACACAAAGCTGGGTGGGCGTGTGTGCTGCGAGGAGGATACCGAGAAACTCCAGGATGATTTGGACAGGTTGGGTGAGTGGGCAGAAGCGTGGCAGATGCAATATAACGTGGATAAATGTGAGGTTATCCACTTTGGTGTCAAAAACAGAAAGGCAGACTATTATCTGAATGGCAATAGATTGGGAGAAGGGGAAGTGCAACGAGACCTGGGTGTCCTTGTGCACCAGTCGCTGAAGGTAAGCATGCAGGTGCAGCAGGCGGTGAAGAAGGCAAATGGTATGTTGGCCTTCATAGCGAAAGGGTTTGAGTATAGGAACAGGGATGTCCTGCTGCAGTTGTACAGGGCCTTGGTGAGACCACACCTTGAGTACTGTGTGCAGTTTTGGTCGTCTTATCTGAGGAAGGATGTTCTTGCCATGGAAGGAGTTCAGCGAAGATTCACAAGGCTGATACCTGGGATGGGAGGAATGACATATGAGGAGAGATTGGGTCGATTGAGCTTATACTCGCTGGAGTATAGAAGAATGAGAGGGGATCTCATCGAAACATATAAAATTCTGACAGGTCTGGACAAACTAGATGCAGGAAGAATGTTCCCGATGGTCGGAGAGTCCAGAACCAGGGGTCATAATCTAAGGATAACGGGTAAGCCATTTAGGACAGAAATGAGGAAGAATTTCTTCACCCAGAGAGTGGTGAACCTGTGGAATTCGCTACCACAGAAGGTAGTTGAGGCCAAGTCATTAAATATATGCAAGAATGAGTTAGATATATTTCTTAAAGCTAAAGGTATCAAGGGATATGGGGAGAAGGCAGGTACAGGGTACTGAGTTTGGATGATCAGCCATGATCTCATCGAATGGCGGAGCAGCCTCGAGGGGCCGAATGGCCTACTCCAGCTCTTATCTTCTATGTTTCTATGTTTTTCTATGAGTGAGAGAGAGAGAATTGAGAGGTCGCACAACACCAGGTTATAGTCCAACAGTTTTATTTGAAATCACAAGCTTTCGGAGCTATCGATTGCCCCTTCCTCAGGTGAAGTAACTAGATACAGAATCGCCAAAGCATATATAGATAGACAACAAAGCATGTGTACCTTACAATTGCAGACAACTAAATTAAATCATCCTGACTATCTGCCGAGGTGTGATAAAGTTAATCAGGTCAGCCAGGAAGGTACCACATCAAAGACATAGCAAGATACAACTGAGACAATGAGGTGTAGTCGCAGGGGTTCTAACGTGTCAAAAGCTACAGACGGCAGCTTTTGACACGTTAGAACCCCTGCGACTACACCTCATTGTCTCAGTTGTATCTTGCTATGTCTTTGATGTGGTACCTTCCTGGCTGACCTGATTAACTTTATCACACCTCGGCAGATAGTCAGGATGATTTAATTTAGTTGTCTGCAATTGTAAGGTACACATGCTTTGTTGTCTATCTATATATGCTTTGGCGATTCTGTATCTATTTACTTCACCTGAGGAAGGGGCAATCGATAGCTCCGAAAGCTTGTGATTTCAAATAAAACTGTTGGACTATAACCTGGTGTTGTGCGACCTCTCAATTTTGTCCACCCCAGTCCAACACCGGCATCTCCGCATCATGAGAGAGAGAGAGACAGACAGAGAAACTGGGAGAAACAGAAACAGAGAGAGAGCAACTGGAAGACACAGTTGATGTAAGAAAGAGAGGGAGAGCCATAGTCACCTGGATTATCTGCTCCGGTTCAACTGTAAATCGGTCGGTCGGAAGTGGAAAGTGGATGGGAGTTCTGTTCTGCTAGAACTCTTCCCACTTAGGACTCTGCAGCAGGACAGACCCACCAGAGGTGGCGGCACAGTGGTATACAGTCGGGAATGAGCGGCCCTGGGAGTCCTCAACTTTGACTCCGGACCCCATGAAGTCTCATGGCTTCAGGTTAAACATGGGCAAGGAAACCTCCTGCTGATTATCACCTACCGCCCTCCCTCAGCTGATGAATCAGTACTCCTCCATGTTGAACACCACTTGGAAGAAGTACTGAGGGTAACAAGGACACAGAATCTACTCTGGGTGGGGGACTTCAATGTCCATCACTAAGAGTGGCTCGGTAGCACCGCTACTGACGGAGTTGGCCGAGTCCTGAAGGACATAACTGCCAGTCTGGGCCTGCGGCAGGTGGGGAGAGAACCAACACGAGGGTAAAACCTACTTGAACTTGTCCTCAGCAATTTATTTGTCGCAGATGCATCTGTCCATGACGATATTAGTAGGAGTGACCACCGCACAGTCATTGTGGAGATGAAGTCCTGTCTTCACACTGAGGACACCCTCCATCGTGTTGTGTGACACTACCACCGTGCTAAATGGGATAGATTCAGAACAGATCTAGCAGCTCAAAACTGGGTATCCATGAGGCGCTGTGGGCCACCATCAGCAGCAGAATTGTATTCCACCACAATCTGTAACCTCATGGCCCGGAATATGCCTCACTCTACCATTACCATCAAGCCAGGGGACCAACCCTGCTTCAATTAGGAGTGTAGAAGAGCATGCCAGGAGCAGCACCAGGTGTACCTAAAAATGGGGTGCCAACCTGGTGAAGCTACAACACAGGACTACATGCATGCTAAACAGTGGAAGCAGCATGTTATAGACAGAGCTAAGCAATCCCACAACCAACAGATCAGATCAGATACCACTGCAGATACTCTGCAGTCCAGCCACATCCAGCCATGAATGGTGGTGGACAATTAAACAACTAACGGGAGGAGGAGGCTCCATGAATATCCCATCCTCAATGATGGTGGAGCCCAGCAGGTGAGTGCAAAAGACAAGGTTGAAGCGTTTGCAACCAACTTCAGCCAGAAGTGCCGAGTGGATGATCCATCTCAGCCTACTCCTGAGGTCCCCACCATCACAGAAGCCAGTCTTCAGCCAATTCGATTCACTCCACGTGATAACAAGAAACGGCTGAGCGCACTGGATACAGCAAAGGCTATGGGCCCTGACAACATCCCGGCTGTAGTCCTGAAGACTCCAGAACCAGCTGCGCCTCTAGCCAAGCTGTTCCAGTACAGCTATAACACTGGCATCTATCTGACAATGTGGAAAACTGCCCAGGTATGTCCTACCCATAAAAAGCAGGTCAAATCCAATCTGACCAATTACCACTCCATCAGTCTACTCTCAATCATCAGCAAAGTGATGGAAGGTGTCATCGACAGTGCTATCAAGCTGCACTTACTCACCAATAACCTGCTCACCGATGCTCAGTTTGGGTTCCGCTAGGACCACTTGGCTCCAGTCCTCATTACAGCCTTGGTCCAAACATGGATAAAAGAGCTGAATTCCAGAGGTGAGTTGAGAGTGACTGCCCTCGACATCAAGGCAGCATTTGACCAAGTGTGGCATCAAGGAGCCCTAGTAAAATTGAAGTCAATGAGAATCAGGGGGTAAACTCGCCACTGGCTGGAGTCATACCTAGCACAAAGGAAGATGGTTGTGGTTGTTGGAGGTCAATCAGCTGAGCACCAGGACATCACCGCAGGAGTTCCTCAGGGCAGTGTCCTACGTCCCAACCATCTTCAGCTGCTTCATTAGTGACCTTTCCTCCATCATAAGGTCAGAAGTGGGGATGTTCGCTGATGATTGCACAGTGTTCAGTTTCATTCACAACTCCTCAGATAATGAAGCAGTCCATGCCTGCATGCAGCAAGACCTGGACAATATTCGGGCTTGGGCTGATAAGTGGCAAGTCACAAAAGTGCCAGGCAATGACTATCTCCAACAAGCGAGAGTCTAACCACCGCCCCTTGACATTCAACGGCATTATCATTGCCGAATCCCCCACCATCAACATCGTGGGGGTCACCATTGACCAGAAATGGTGCAGACTCAAGGGGCCGTATGGCCTACTTCTGCTCCTAATTCATATGTTCTTATGTTCTTATAAACTTAACTGGACCAGCCACATAAATACCATGGCTACAAGAACAGGTCAGAGGCTGGGTATTCTGTGGCGAGTGTCTCATCTCCTGACTCCCCAAAGCCAAGGCACAAGTCAGGAGTGTGATGGAATACTCTCCACTTGTCTGGATGAGTGCAGCTCCAACAACACTCAAGAAGCTCAGCACCATCCAGGATAAAACAACCCACTTGATTAGCACCCCATCCACCACCTTAAACATTCACTCCCTCCACCACCGGCGCACCGTGGCTGCAGTGTGTATCATCTACAAGATGCACTGCAGCAACTCGCCAAGGCTTCTTTGGCAGCACCGCCCAAACCCACGACCTCTTCCACCAAGAAGGACAAGGGCAGCAGGCACATGGGAACACCACCACCTCCAAGTTCCCCTCCAAGTCACACACCATCCTGACTTGAAAATATATCGCCGTTCCTTCATAGTTGCTGGATTAAAATCCTGGAACTCCCTCCCTAACAGCACTGTGGGAGAACCTTCACCACACGGACTGCAGCGGTTCAAGAAGGCGGCTCACCACCATCTTCTCAAGGGCAATTTGGGATGGGCAATAAATTCGGCCTTGCCAGCGACGCCCACATCCCATGAATGAATAAAATAAACCTTTGCTCTGTGTGTAGTTTTCAGGGCGCGGGGACCAATCGTGTTGGAGGCATCCGCTGCAAACATTTTCAGCTCATGTGCCTTTTCCAGTCAACCCACTAGACAAGAGTATAAAAGGATATGGAGCCAAGGCAGATAGATGGAGCTAAGATACAGATCAGCCATGATCTCTGAATGGCGGAACAGGCTCGAGGAGATGAATGGCCTGATCCTGTTCCTATGTTCCCTCAGATGCCTGAAGTAGATGTCAGGATACAGAACATGGTCGTCCACACACCTGCAGTGGTGACGCACAACAGTCCTCTCAGGACCCTGAGCTAATGGCCGGCTCGGTCCCAAGAGGCTACTTATGCCACAGTGCAGCCAAGTACTACTGGCGTTCCTGGCCCTCAGACAGCACCTCAGGTTTAAGAACAGCACAGAGAGGCACCAGGGACAGGCACGGTGGTGATAAGAAACACCTGTTGTTAATATGTGGACAGAAATACACAGTAGATACAGGAAACAGATAATGGGAAGATAGGGAAGAATTAGCGAAGGCTCTGACTGCAACCTCTCAAAATTCTGTGCAAATTGAAATTGCGACTGGATGGCTAACTTTTCTCTGCTTTGGGCTTTGGGTAAGCCTGTGTCCAAGGTCTCTCAAAGCAGAGGAAAAGGGATGGAGAGTCATTCCAACAGGTTTCCACCTCCTTTGTTTTTCACATACACTTAAAACCATAGAACTGCTTACAGCACAGAAGGAGGCAATTCAGCCCATTGTGTCTGTGCTGGCTCTCTTCTAGGGCAGGCCAGCAGACTGAGGATTGAGTGAGTGATTTTTAGGCAACCTTTTCTTCCCATTCCCCACCTGGGGAGAGCAGCGCTGTCCCTGAAAAGGGCTGCTCTGTCGTTCGGGGAGGATACAAGCGCTGCCGTCGCTCCAGGATCAACGTCACACAACCATCTCCCTCAAACTGCCAGTGTGCAGGTTTGTGACTCGGTACTCCCAGTGACATCCTCCACCTGTACTTGTCACCAAGCCCATCTCCACAGGTGTGGTGTCATAGATGTCCAGGTTGTGTGACAACTGAGAAACCTGCACATGGAGGATTATAGTGAGAGAGGCTCTGTGCAGTTGCCGGTCTCACTCTCTCATCTCATAGTGAGGAGTGCCTCAACGAGAGGACTATAGGCACCAAGGACAGGCACGGTGCTGATAAGAAACACCTGTTGTAAATATATGGACAGAAATACACAACAGATACAGGAAACGGGAAACTACAGCACTGGGCAGATGACACATGATGATCCTGCAACGCTGCTGTAGACTAGATGCTGAGTCCAGTTATTGGCTGGAACCCTCCTAGGCTGATTTCCAAGGCAGGCCCATGAGGTCAATCTCGCCCGGTCAAGTTTTATTCCCAGCCTGGGGAGTGCCGGCCGGTTCCGGTTACCCTTAACCTGATGGGGACCAAGCCTTCCCTGCCCCAGAGATAGCTTTCCATGCACATGTGGGGAGTTAAGCTCATCCTATGTACCATGCTAGGAGTCAGGTAACTAGGTGCACCTTTAGTACCTTCTGTAATTAGTCTATTATGTAGCATTCAGCAACTGCAAGACAGCTGGCTGTCATGAGTTCCCTAATATATACTGGTGTATCTTTGTTTTTTTTTGGTGAGTTAACATTAACTAATAATCATTAAATCTTTATGTACCTGGTCCATTGCGGGTGAATATCATGAGCGATGACTTTGCTTTAAACTGGGCTGTGCTGTACGTGAGGGCTCGCCACACACACCAGATGAGGTGATTTGGATGAGTGAAAGTTCCTGAAACGGGATTTTGAAAAGAGTGATTCTCTTTCACTGGGGGGTACAAGATCACAAGATAGTTATGGATGAGTTATGGATCCATGCAGAAACTTTAATGTCCCCCCCGCTCGCAGCATTCCATTGTCACTTAAATAATTTCACAGGTTTTGCCTCCGCTACTCGATCTGGGTCTTCATCCCATGTGTTGTTCACTCTCATGTGAAGATTTTCGTACTACCAGTTCTAAGTTTCCCATTTACTAGTGTACTCTTGTCTTAATCTCACAATTTCTAGAGTGAAATTAGGAAACACTTCTACACACTAAGGGTGATAGAAGTTTGGAACTCTCTTCAGCAAGCGGCAATTGATGCTAGATCAATTGTTAATTTTAAATCGGAGATTATCTTTCTGTTAACCAAAGGTATTGAGGGACATGGGCCGAAGGCGGGTATATGGAGTTAGGTCGCAGATCAGCCATGATCTCAATGAATGGCGGAGCAGGCTCGAGGGGCTGAATGGCCTCCTCCTGCTCCTATGTTCCTATGTAATTTAAAGTGATTTTCCAGATTTACCTTTCCTATACTGTTAACTGTCACACCCCTCTATCAGTTACCTCCTTCCCAGGCAGAAAGGCCCAGGTCTCCCCAGACTTTGCCGATAACCCAGACACTTGAATCTGGGAATCAGACTCGTGCCTCTTCTCAGCATCGTCTTCAGCACTTGAATAACTTCCTTGTGTCTCGGTAACCAGAACTGGACACAGTGCTCAAGGTGGGACTGACCAGAACTGGACACAGTGCTCAAGGTGGGACTGACCAGAACTGGACACTGTGCTCAAGGTGGGACTGACCAGAACTGGACACAGTGCTCAAGGTGGGACTGACCAGAACTGGACACTGTGCTCAAGGTGGGACTGACCAGAACTGGACACAGTGCTCAAGGTGCCTCTGACCAGGACTGGACACAGTGCTCAAGGTGGGACTGACCAGAACTGGACACAGTGCTCAAGGTGGGACTGACCAGAACTGGACACAGTGCTCAAGGTGGAACTGACCAGAACTGGACACAGTGCTCAAGGTGCCTCTGACCAGGACTGGACACAGTGCTCAAGGTAGGTCTGACCAGAACTGGACACAGTGCTCAAGGTGGGACTGGCCAGAACTGGACACAGTGCTCAAGGTGGGACTGACCAGAACTGGACACAGTGCTCAAGGTGGGACTGACCAGAACTGGACACAGTGCTCAAGGTGCAGTGTGACCAGAACTGGACACAGTGCTCAAGGTGGGTCTGACCAGAACTGGACACAGTGCTCAAGGTGCAGTGTGACCAGAACTGGACACAGTGCTCAAGGTGCAGTCTGACCAGAACTGGACACAGTGCTCAAGGTAGGTCTGACCAGAACTGGACACAGTGCTCAAGGTGCAGTCTGACCAGAACTGGACACAGCGCTCAAGGTGCAGTCTGACCAGAACTGGACACAGCGCTCAAGGTGGGACTGACCAGAACTGGACACAGTGCTCAAGGTGGGTCTGACCAGAACTGGACACAGTGCTCAAGGTAGGTCTGACCAGAACTGGACACAGTGCTCAATGTGGGTCTGACCAGAACTGGACACAGTGCTCAATGTGGGTCTGACCAGAACTGGACACAGTGCTCAATGTGGGTCTGACCAGAACTGGACACAGTGCTCAAGGAGCTGTCTGACCAGAGGCCCTGTACAGTGTTACCGTTATCTCCTCTGACTTGTATTCTACTGCTCTGACAATGCTGTTCAACATATTACGGGCTTTGCTTACTGTTCCTCTGCATTGGTTGGACATGTTGGGTGTTGATTCGACTAAGACTCCAAGGTCTCGTTCAGCATCATCCTTATCTGTTTTAACACCATTCACGGAGTACATGTTTTATCTACTTTTCCTTCCTGTTTACTGTACTTTACGCTTTAAATTCCACCTTCCGTTGTTCTGCCCACTTGCAAATTATGTTCACCTCATTCTATCATTTCGGAGCTGCCCCCTCCAATTCCCGAGCTCCTCCTAGTTTGATATCATCATCAAATTCGACCAGTTTACACTGAGTTTCTGCATCCAAACCATTGACGCAAGTTAGAGACAGTAATAGTCCCAGCACTGAGCCCTAGGGCACCCCACTCAGTACTTCCGTCCACCTCTAAGAAGTACCACCCGACAGCCAAGGGAAACCTCACAGATCTGTAAAATGGCAGGCTGTCTCGGGTTATGTTGGTCTCCTACCCTAGAATAGGTGCCCAGCTCCTTGCTGTAAAGTGCTGATAAAGGGCCTGTAAAGGAAGTAAGTATTCAGAGGGGAATCAGGGCACCTCATGGAATGGGGGTGGTCTGTATTAAGCCAAGTGCACTGTAACACAACGCTGATACCTCCCACATGTTATACTCCAGCTAGTAACAGTGCTGAGGGCCGGTCCACGGCTCAAAGTTCCTGGGGTGGGTCTTTCCTCTTCCACCCCTCTGCCCCAATCAAAATTTACAAGTCCTTGCCTACTCGAATGGAGAGGCCATGTTTGAATGTGACCTGATTGGACCGAACCAGATCTCATCAATTGGGACAACATGTTCCTCGTGAATCAATGCTTATGGTGCCTGTACCCAGAGAGGGCCAATACCTGTACACAGCGCGAGGCGGTGTCTGTACCCAGCATGAGGCGGTGCCTGTACCCAGCGCGAGGCGGTGCCTGTATCCAATGCGAGGCGGTGCCTGTACCCAGTGAGCGGCGGTGCCTGTACCCAGTGAGAGGTGGTGCCTGTATCAAATGCGAGGCGGTGCCTGTACCCAGCATGAGGCGGTGCCTGTACCCAGTGCGAGGCGGTGCCTGTACCCAGTGCGAGGCGGTGCCTGTATCCAATGCGAGGCGGTGCCTGTACCCAGCGCGAGGCGGTGCCTGTACCCAGCGCGAGGCGGTGCCTGTACCCAGTGAGATGCGGTGCCTGTACCCAGCGAGAGGCGGTGCCTGTACCCAGTGCGAGGCGGTGCCTGTATCCAATGCGAGGCGGTGCCTGTACCCAGTGCGAGGCGGTGCCTGTACCCAGTGCGAGGCGGTGCCTGTACCCAGTGCGAGGCGGTGCCTGTACCCAGTGCGAGGCGGTGCCTGTACCCAGCGCGAGGCGGTGCCAAGTACCCAGTGCGAGGCGGTGCCTGTATCCAATGCGAGGCGGTGCCTGTACCCAGTGCGAGGCGGTGCCAAGTACCCAGTGCGAGGTGGTGCCTGTATCCAGTGCGAGGCGGTGCCTGTACCCAGCGCGAGGCGGTGCCTGTACCCAGCGCGGGGCGGTGCCTGTACCCAGCGAGAGGCGGTGCCTGTACCCAGCGAGAGGCAGTGCCTGTACCCAGCATGAGGCGGTGCCTGTACCCAGCGAGAGGCGGTGCCTGTACCCAGCATGAGGCTGTGCCTGTACCCAGCGAGAGGCAGTGCCTGTACCCAGCGAGAGGCGGTGGCTGTACCCAGCGTGAGGCGGTGCCTGTACCCAGCGAGAGGCGGTGCCTGTACCCAGCGAGAGGCGGTGCCTGTACCCAGCGAGAGGCGGTGCCTGTACCCAGCGTGAGGCGGTGCCTGTACCCAGCATGAGGCTGTGCCTGTACCCAGCGAGAGGCGGTGCCTGTACCCAATGCGAGGCGGTGCCGTACCCAGCGCGAGGCGGTGCCTGTACCCAGCGCGAGGCGGTGCCTGTATCCAATGCGAGGCGGTGCCTGTACCCAGCAAGAGGCGGTGCCTGTACCCAGCGAGAGGCGGTGCCTGTACCCAGCGCGAGGCGGTGCCTGTACCCAGCGAGAGGCGGTCCTGTACCCAGCGCGAGGCGGTGCCTGCACCCAGCGAGAGGCGGTGCCTGTACCCAGCATGAGGCGGTGCCTGTACCCAGCGAGAGGCGGTGCCTGTACCCAGCGAGAGGCGGTGCCTGTACCCAGCATGAGGCGGTGCCTGTACCCAGCGAGAGGCGGTGCCTGTACCCAGCAAGAGGCGGTGCCTGTACTTAGCGAGAGGCAGTGCCTGTACCCAGCATGAGGCGGTGCCTGTACCCAGCGAGAGGCAGTGCCTGTACCCAGCATGAGGCTGTGCCTGTACCCAGTGTGGGCCCGTGCCTGTAGCTTTCACTTCCCCTCTCCTGAAAGTGCTGGGTCTGGCTGGGGGTCGGTATTGTTCCACGATCACTGGGCCCCCTCCGATCCTTCACTCATGTAGGAGGAAGACTCAGAGGTAGCGCAGGAATCCCCCAAGCCAGTGGCACTCGCTAACCGGTGTTCAATTTTGAATACCAGGGAGGGTGACGACTCCTTGGAGGAATGCAGTAAGAATCAAACCCCCGGCACCGCGGGAGATTTGACTGCACACAGGGGAAAAAGAAAGAGTAGAAATGCAGTAGTCATAGAGGATTCGATAGTTAGGAGCATAGACCGGCATTTCTGCAACCACAAACATGATTCCCGAATGGTCTAAGAACATAAGAATTAGGAGCAGGAGTCGGCCATACGGCCCCTCGAGTCTGCTCCGCCATTCAATAAGATCATGGCTGATCATCAACCTCAACTCCACTTTCCCGCCCGATCTCCATATCCCTTGATTCCCTGAGAGTCCAAAAATCTATCGATCTCTGTCTTGAATATACTCAATGACTCAGCATCCATAGCCCTCTGGGGCAGAGAATTCCAAAGATTCACAACCCTCTGAGTGAAGAAATTCCTCCTCATCTCAGTCTTAAATGGCCGACCCCTTATCCTGAGACTGTGACCCCTAGTTCCAGACACTCCAGCCAGGGGAAACAACCTCTCAGCATCTACCCTGTCAATCCCCTTCAGAATCTTGTATGTTTCAATGAGATCACCTCTCATTCTTCTAAACTCAGAGACTATTGGCCCATTCTACACAATCTCTCATCATAGGACAACCCTCTCATCCCAGGGATCAATCTAGTATGTTGCTTCCCTGGTGCCAGGGTATCACCGAGTGGGTGCAGGACATTCTGCGAGGGGAAGGGGAGCAGCCAGAAGTCGTGGTTCATGTTGGAACCAGTGACATAAGTAGAAAAAGTGCTGAGTTCCTTCAGGCAGAGTTTCAGGAGCTGGGAAAAAGATTAAAAAACAGGACCAGGTGTAAGGGGTTTTCTCCGATACCGGTTCCCCGTTACACACAGTTCTTGGACGTCAGGATTTATAAGAACAAAATACACACGGCACAGGGTTTTGGCTCAACCTTTGATTCGTTTGTTTATTGAACACACACACACAATTACTTCCCCAGTATAAATCCCTACGATTTATATCAGGCTAACAACCCCAAAATACAAACCCCTACGCAAGGGTCATTTGCATCGACACAATATGACACAGTTAAACCCGTCCGCGATTCGACTGTTACATATAAAATTGAGAGGTCGCACAACACCAGGTTATAGTCCAACAGTTTTATTTGAAATCACAAGCTTTCGGAGCTATCGATTGCTCCTTCCTCAGGTGAAGTAAATTGGATACAGAATCGCCAGAGCATATATAGATGGAAAACAAAGCATGTGTACTTTACAATTGCAGACCAATAAATTAAATCATCCTGACTATCTGCCGAGGTGTGATAAAGTTAATTAAGTCAGCCAGGAAGGTACCACATCAAAAGACATAGCAAGATACAACTGAGACAATGAGGTGTAGTCGCAGGGGTTCTAACGTGTCAAAAGCTGCCGTCTGTATGTAAAACGAAAAGCTTTAAAAAAAAATTACTTTTTTACTGGGAAAATTTTTACTTTTTTACTGGGAATCACATCTGTGAACAAGCTAACGACGACTCGAGTCCGGATCACGTCATGTATCGTGACATAAACCCAAGATCCCGATTGAGACCGTCTTCATGAGTGCAGAACTTGGCTATCAGTTTCTGCTCGATGATTTTGCGTTGTCGTGTGTTTCTAAGGTTGCCTTGGAGAACGCTTACCCGCAGATCCGAGGCTGAATGTCCTTGACTGCTGAAGTGTTCCCCGACTGGGAGGTAACAATCCTGCCTGGCGATTGTTGCGCGGTGCTCGTTCATACGTTGTCTCAGTGTCTGCATGGTCTCGCCGATGTACCATGCCGCGGTGCATTCTTTCCTGCAACGTATGAGGTAGACAACGTTGGCCGAGTCACATGAGTATGTACCATGTACCTGGTGGGTAGTGTCCTCACGTGTGATGGTGGTAACAACAGAAAACGCTGGAAAAACTCAGCAGGCCAGGTGTGATGGTGGTATCTGTGTTGATGATCTGGCATGTCTTGCAGAGTTTGCCATGGCAGGGTTGTGTGGTGTCGTGGTCGCTGTTATCCTGAAAGCTGGGTAATTTGCTGCGAACGATGGTACTTCTGAGGTTAGGCGGCTGTTTGAAGGCAAGTAGTGGAGGCGTGGGGATGGCCTTAGCGAGGTGTTCGTCGTCATCGATGACATGTTGAAGGCTGCGAAGAACATGGCGTAGTTTCTCCGCTCCGGGGAAGTACTGGACGACGTAGGGTACCCTGTTGGTTGTGTCCCGTGTTTGCCTTCTGAGGAGGTCTATGCGATTTTTCGCTGTGGCCCGTCGGAACTGTCGATCGATGAGTCGAGCGTCATATCCCGTTCTTACGAGGGCGTTTTTCAGCGTCCGTAGGTGTCCATCGCGTTCCTCCTCGTCTGAGCAGATCCTGTGTATTCGCAGGGCTTGTCCATAGGGGATGGCTTCTTTAACATGGTTAGGGTGGAAGCTGGAGAAGTGGAGCATCGTGAGGTTGTCCGTGGGCTTGCGGTAGAGTGAAGTGCTGAGGTGTCTGTCTTTGATGGAGATTCGTGTGTCCAGGAATGAGACCGATTCTGAGGAGTAGTCCATGGTGAGTTTGATGGTGGGATGGAACTTGTTTATGTTATCGTGTAGTCTTTTCAGTGATCCTTCGCCATATAAAGTTACATATAAAGTGGGATGGAACTTGTTTATGTTATCGTGTAGTCTTTTCAGTGATCCTTCAACATATAAAGTTACCCAGACTCAATCACAAAACCCTTATTGTGATCTGACTGAAACTCACAAACTTACTCAGACTCAATCATAAAAGCCCCCTCTGTGATTTGACTGAAACATACAATCACCACTCCCGATCGGCTGTCTCTTGGAGTTAATTGTCAGCCCGAATCTTTCTGTTCACTGTTCTGCCGTCGGCTTCCCACACCACTGTCTTCGAAGTGCTCTACTTTAAACCAAAACCAACCTTCAGTGTTCCCTGGCCCCTTCCTGAGCATGTGATGGCCATATCAAAATGTGTGAAGTGTTCCTGGTATTGCCCATTGATTTGAGATATCTTTCTGACAATGCAACCCTCCCAAAGTGACTGTATATGCGAAGTTGTTGGTTTCTGTTAGCATTCGTATTCAAAAGGTTCGAGGCCCGGCCCATTGTCTAGACCTGCCCTGAAACTGGTTATTCGGGAGCCATGGTCTAAGGTGGAAAATGTAACCCCTTAAGGTACATGAATATGCGGATGTTCTCATTCAGACTTTACATTCGTATATTAGATTGTCTGTGATCCAGTCTCTTGAAGGTTCGTAGTTTCGGCTGCAATGTCTGAATTAACCCTTTATTGCCCAGCTCTTTTTGCGGGCTGTGCACTTCTGGGGTTTTATATTTCATAGTCCAATATTTTTACCGTTGTGGGGGGGGGACGGGGGGGAGGAATCGATCCTACAACCTCAAAGGCAGTAATCTTGGAATTACTCCCAGTGCCACATGCTAGTGAGTATAGAAACAGGAAGATAGTGCAGTAAATGCATGGCTGGAGAAGGGATGCAGGAGGGAGGGCTTCAGATGCTTGGGTCATTGGGACAGGTTCTGGGGGAAGGGGCACCTGTACAAGATGGACCAGTTGCACCTGAACAAAGCCAGGACCAATGTTCTCGCTGAGAGGTTAAACTAATTTGGTTGGCGGAACGGAACCAGGAAAAAGCAGAGAGGAGCAGCAACGAGATCAGCGGACAGAGAGAGATATAAACAGCAGTAAAATTAGAAATATCCCAAAAATTGCAGGGACCAGATTGAGGAAAATAGCAAGAGTGAGGACGGAGATATTAAACTGTGTGTCCGTCAATGTCTGTAGTGTAACAATAAGGTCGGTGAGCTGTAGGCACAAGTTACCACATGGGATTATTACATGTTCACATTAACAGAGACACGGCTCAAACAAGGCCAGGAATGGGTTCTTAATATTCCTGGTTAACGTATTCAGGAATGATAGCGATGGAAAAGAGGAGGGGACGTGGCTGTATTGATTAAGGATGTTTCAGTTGTAAATAGAAAGGATTTACTCAATGGTTCGAGGACTGAATCTATTTGACTTGAGTTGAGGAACAGAGGAGGAGCTGTTACATTGTTGGGAGTTTTTTATAGAACTCCAAACAGTGAGAAGGAGATAGTTGAGCAAATCTGTTCCCAAATTTCAAAGGCGTGTAACAAAAATAGAGTAGTAATAGTAGGAGACTTTAATTACCCAAATATAGACTGGGAGAAACACAGTGCTAAGCGTAGGGCAGGTGAGGAATTTCTGATATGTACACAGGAGAACTTTCTCGATCAATATGTCTCCAGTCCAACAAGGAAGGAAGCAGTGTTGGATCTGGTTCTGGGAAATGAAGTCGGACAAGTGGAATGTGTTACAGTAGGAGATCATCTCGCTAACAGTGACCACAACATCATTCGGTTTAGAGTAATTATGGAAAGAGACCAGAAAATATCGGAGGTAAAAATGCTCAACTGGGGAAGAGCTAATTTCAGTGATTTAAGAAGGGACCGAGCACAGGTAGATTGGAAAAGGCAATTGCAGGGTAAAGCAGTAACGGAGCAATAGAGGGCATTCAGGGAAGGGATAGGTCAAGTACAAACTAGGCATATTCCTTTGAAGGGAAAGGTAGAGAGTAGTGGTAAACGGTTGTTTTTCGAACTGGAGGAAGGTACACAGTGGTGTTCCCCAGGGGTCGGTTCTAGGACCACTGCTTTTCTTGATATATATTAATGATTTGTATGTGGGTGTACAGGGCACAATTGCAAAACTTGCAGATGACACAAAACTTGGAAGTATAGTGAACAGTGAGGAGGATAGTGATAGACTTCAAGAAGACATTGACAGGCTGGTGAAATGGGCGGACACGTGGCAGATGAAATTTAATGCAGAAAAGTGTGAAGTGATACATTATGGCAGGAAAAATGAGAAGAGGCAATATAAACTAAAGGGTACAATCCTTAAGCAGGTGCATGAACAGAGAGACCTGGGGGTATATGTCGTTGAAGGTGACAGGGCAGGTTAATAAAGCGTTTAAAAAAGCATACGTGATCCTGGGCTTCATAAATAGAGGTATAGAGTACAAAAGCAAGGAAGTTATGATGAACCTTTATAAAACTGTAACGGAACAATGGGTGATCTTTAAGGAGGAGATGTTCCAAGTACAGGCTAGGTACATTCCAACAAGAGGGAAGGGTAAGGGAACCAAAGCAAGGACTCCTTGGGTGACGAGGGAGATAGAGAAGATGATGAAACAAAAAAAGAGGGTGTATGATGAATGTCAGGTGAATTCTTCAAGGGAGAACCAGACCAAATACAATAAGTTGAGAGGGGAAGTGAAGATGAAAATAAGATTGGCAAAGAGAGAATATGAGAGTAGAATAGTGGTTAACATAAAAGGGAACCCAAAAATCTTCTACCGGCATGTAAACAGTAAGTGGGTAGTAAGAGGCGGGGTGGGGCCTGTTAGGGACAAAGAAGGTGATATATGCTTAGAGGCGCAGGACAAGGCTAGAATACTCAATGAGTACTTTGTATCGGTGTTTACTAAGGAGGTGGATGCTGACAAAATATCGGTAGAAGTGGAAAAGGTAGAAGCAATGGAAGGGGTGAAAATTGATAGACAGGATGTACTAGAAAGGCTGGGTATGCTTAGAGTGGACAAGTCGCCTGGTCCAGATGGCTTGCATCCCAGGTTGCTAAGGTAATTGGGGGAGGAGATAGTGGAAGGGCTTGCCATAATTTTCCAATCTTCCCTAGATGCGGGGAAGGTGCCTGAGGATTGGAAAGTGGCAAATGTGACACCATTGTTCAAGAAAGGGTGTAAGGACAATCCTAGTAACTACAGGCCGGTCAGTTTAACATCAGTGGTGGGTAAAGTTAACGGGGCGCAAAGCAACTAGCGTCCGGGCGCGGCGATGTTTGCGCCGCTCGCGAAATTGACCAGACATTTTGCAGCGGCGCTAAACACTACCACCACGATCTCCTGCGCCTGCAGATCGTGACGTCAGTCGAGCGTCCAACGCCCCAGTAGCGCCCCGGAGCGGCTTTTGAGTGGTGCCCCCCTGCCTTTCCGTCTGCCGCTAGCGACGACAGGTAGGGGGGAGCGTTTTGCAGTCGGGAAGGGACTGGGGGAGCGCTATTTCAAGGCTGCCTCTTCCTGGTTTTTTTTGTCGGCGACAATTTTGCACCACACATTGAGAGAGAGAGAGAGAGACTTCTGGAGAGATTCAACGCTGTGTGAAGGAGTTTTGGGTACTGAGCAGCACTTTGCAGGTTCTTTTTGATTTGACCTTCCTTGCACTGATTTAGAAGCGACTGTGGGGGCTGCACTGATTTGGCGCGTCGTCCTGCACCTGCAGAATCGGAGGCATCAGAGACGCAGAGAGAGAGTGGCAATCATGGCCAGAGGGAGGAGGGCCAACAGCCCTCTGTACAGGAGACCTTACCCTCCCAGGGTATTCCGGGAACAATTCTCCTGCATTCATTTGTCTGAGGAGCAGTGTTTGCGCAGGCTACGCTTCAGCAAGGAGGTGGTCACTGAGCTCTGCCACCTGCTGCAACCAGATCTGCAGCCTCAACTGGGGACCAGGATGTCTCTGTCGGTGGCAGTGAAGGTGACAGTGGCTCTGAATTTTTATGCCAGCGGCTCCTTTCAAGCATCTACTGGGAACATCGGCAATATCTCCCAGTTCGCTGTCTATTGCTGTATCCAGGAGGTGTCGAATGCCCTCTATAAAAGGAGACGCCAGTACATCTCTTTCCCCATGACCCGGGCCAAACAGCATGAACGCACATGTGGCTTTGCTAGGATAGCGGGCTTCCCCATGGTGCAGGGCGCCATTCACTGCACGCATGTGGCATTGCGGGCACCGCATGAAAATGCAGAGGTTTTCCGAAACTGCAAGGGCTACCATTCCTTAAATGTCCAGTTGGTCTGTGACCACAGACAGCTGATACTCACCGTCACTCACACGTTACTATCCTGGCAGCAGCCATGATGCTTTCATCCTGTGTAGCCGTCGGCGCAGACTCCAGGGATTTCTTTTTTAGATTATGAACGTACACCCTTATTAAAAACTGGACAGGCTGTTTGGGGGGGAAGCAGTGAAAAACCACTCAAGCTGAAGGTGGCTGGCGTAACCAGGTTGCATTCGTATGGTAACGGACTGTCCTTGGGAACAATGGCCCGAGAGGCCCACTCCCAAGTCACGAATAACGAGGCTGGAGACTCATTGTTTCTGGAGAAGATGAGCTCGTTAAGTTAAATCGGCTGGGAGATCAAAACGAGATCTAAACCATTCAAACCTGGGAGGAAGCTTGGAAACCATTTCCCTGAGGCCATGTGTCCATTAAAACCACAGACAGCGGTCTGTGTATTGGGGGGTATACCAGAGAGCAGTTTGGATAGCTCTCTCTCTCTCTCTCTCCTGCCCTCCACACAACGGAACATCAAGAGGAGCTGAGCCTTGCTCTTCCAACCGAGACGGACTTCGACTAAGGCTGGGACTCGCATGCCGCAAGGCCGGTACGGAACCAGGTAGCAAAGACGGACGGGAGGAGGCGACAAGCAAGATCAAAAGGGCAATCTAGGTGAGTATTGCCAAGCCTGCACACCTACAAGATCACTTAGCTGTGTGAGGGGTGCCTGTATGTTGCTACCAAACCAGAGGGGGTTTAGCGTTGGAAGGGTCCTGTGATAGTTCAGTTCACGGGAGGGTGTTTTTAGGCCGTGGTAAGTCAGCACGGCAGGGGCTTGTTGGACAAGTCAGGGTTGTACTGTTTTTAACTGTACTGTTGTGTTCACACCGCTCGTACTGTGTGCGAGTGGAGTGGTTTTGTCAACCTTAATAAACACTGTCCGGGTGAGCCCGAAAACGCTGTCTGTGTTCCAATCTGTCCTCAGTAATCCCGATCGTCCAGAATGTGTAGTAAGGGGGTTTGCGTGCTCGCTACGGGCGGGGCAAAACCACTGACAATAATTGGCCATTGCGGCAGGGCCTATAGGAAATTGGCCACCGCAGAAACCGGTTACACCTGCACCAGACTGGTGTGCCAGACCTTTTCCAGGCACCGCATCAGCCAAGTGGTTGGCTCCTCGGGGACAAGGGTTACCCACTCTGCACCTGGCTGATGACACCGCTCCGTAACCCCAACACTCCAGCTGAGCTGCGGTACAATGAAGCCATATTGCAACCAGGAACATCATTGAGCAGATGATCGGCGTGCTCAAGCAACGGTTCCGCTGTCTGGACCACTCAGGAGGATCCCTGCAGTACTCGCCTGAGCGAGTCTCCCTCTTCATAGTTGTGTGCTGCATGCTTCACAACCTGGCAATCCTGAGGACCCAGCCAATGCCACCAGGGATTGGTGCACCACCGGAGGAGGAGGAGGAAGAGGAAGAGGAGGAGGAGGAAGAGGAGGATGATCAGCAGTAGCACCAAGGCGGGAGGGAGGCCCACAATGCTGCCACTGCAAGGGCCATCCGTCAACGGCTGATAACAAGCCGCTTCTAGGCCCCTACTCAGAAGATGAATTCTGGCATGGAGAACAACATGATGGAAAGCAACCCGCAACCCCCATAGCCGGCCAAAGCTGGAATGATTCCAAAGGTCAAACATGTAAATTTTGAATACAACAACTATTTTATTTAACAAATTCTGTGTGTGTCATTTATTCAGGACAAACAATTAGAAACAAACATAACAAATGATGAATTAACAGAACTGGTTCTCACAAGCTGGAGAAAAACGCCAAAACACTAAACAAATGTAATCAGACGAACCTTGACCTTTACTACAAACATTCCCACCATTTATTTAGACCTCCTACTGTTTGCCCTTCGAGGGTGATCTCCATCCCTTGCGCACTTCCCCCCTTCCCACCCTACTGCTCCTCCGTAATGGAGCCTCAGTGGCTGCAGCAAGGCTGGTGGAAGGCTGCTGATTCTCATAACCTGAGACTGCAGATGCCCCTGAAGGACGCCCTCGACCAGCTCTGGGCCTGGAGGCCCTGGCTGCAGACTGCACTAACTCTGCATGGGCGGCAGCAGTCTGGGCTGGCTGTGTTGCAGGCGGTGGCAAGTGCAATGGGGAAGTGCCAGTGGTGGGAGCAGGAATACTGTCATCCTGGGAGAGGACAGCACCTTCCTGCTCGACCGACAAACTGGCACTCCCACGGGGCAGTACCTCAGCATCCGGAGCAATCTGCTCGAGCACAGATTGCTGGCCTGCTGCGGCACCGTGAAAGCCCCGGGGCAATGTGGCCGAACCAGCGACGATGGCAGCAGTCAGTGCTTGCGTTACATCAATCTGAGTCTGCATGAGACCAGTCTGAGATTGGATGGCAGCAGCCAGTGACTGAATTGTAGCACAAAGCGTTGCTTTGCGTCGGCCTGTGCTGTAGCGCAGTGCTGCACACACCTTGCCAGTCCAACAATGCTTTCAAGCACCCTTGCCATTGCACCCATGAGCTGAGTGTGCATGTTCAAGGCCTGGCTATTCATTTCCGCGATGACGTGCTCCTCCTCTGCGTCCAGTGCAGCAGGACTTGCTGGCCTACTCGCCCTCCAGGGAGATGGCCCCCGAGCTTCCCTACCCCCATGGCGTTGCTGCAGCCCGCTCGGTCCCGGAGCTTCACCCTCATCAGACCCTTCCCCCCTGCTCCCCTCCAGGGAAGGCGTGGTCCCAGTGTGGGCATGGGCTCCCTCGGGAGACGCAGGCGCTGAGGCTCCGGCTTCCTCTTCCTCCTCGCCTGGGGCGTCGCTCCCACTGGTTGCTTGGGGGACCGTCTCCTCAGCTGGTGGTTCACCATCTGAAAGCAGGGAGGTACAAGAGTGGCTTTCGCGTCAGGACAGGGGGGCATTAAGGGAGCAAGGACTGGAGACATTTAGTAAGTTGGATTGAAAGTGTAAAAGGCTGATGTTGTGAGGGGCAAGTGGAATGAGAGAGGAGAGAAAGCTGATGAACTTACCATTGCTGTCCCAAGGGGGTCGACCTCTCCAGCGGCCACGGCACCTATCACCTGGCTGGCAACGATCCTGTGCACGCGCTGAGGGTTTGTAGCTGAGGCGGCCCTCCACCCGTCTGTTGCTGCTGGCGCCTGTTGTGAGATAGCTTGGCCTGCAAGAAAAAGGACGGCGTCTGAGTAAATATGAAGCCATGTGCTTGCCTGATGTGCCTCCCATAGGTGAATAGCCCTTAATGTATGCAAGGTGTGGAATGTGCGTGTGTGTTTTATGAGATGGCCATAGGTCTTGGATGAGTGTTGGGCATTTGGGGTTGTTAAACCCTCTGGGCAAAGAGTGAGGTTGAGATGGAGGGATATAGAGGAATTGAAAAGCAGCCACTCACCCTGACCACCCGAATGAGGTCGTTGAACTTCTTCCAACATTGGGTGTAGGTCCTGGGCACCATGCTCCTGGAGGAGACGTGCTGAGCCACTTCCCTCCAGATTCTTCTATAATCACGTGGCAATGGCCTCGTGCCAATCTGTGGGTAGAGTACTGACCTTCGGCCCTCCACTGCGCCAACCAGAGCCACCAAGGCCCGGTCGCTGATTCAGCAAAGGAGGACAAAGGGATTAATTAAGAGGGGGGAAATAGAATATGAGAGAAAGCTTGCAGGGAACATAAAAACTGACTGTAAAAGCTTCTATAGATATGTGAAGAGAAAAAGATTGGTGAAGTCAAGCGTAGGTCCCTTGCAGTCAGAATCAGGGGAATTTATAATGGGGAACAAAGAAATGGCAGGCCAATTAAATACATACTTTGGTTCTGTCTTCACAAAGGAGGACACAAATAACCTCCCAGAGATGTCGGGGAACATAGGGTCTAATGAGAGGGAGGAACTGAATGAAATCAGTATTTGTAGGGAAATGGTGTTAGGGAAATTGATGGGATTGAAGGCCGATAAATCCCCAGGGCCTGATAATCTACATCCTAGAGTACTTAAGGAAGTGTCCCTAGAAATAGAAGATGCATTGCTGGTCATCTTCCAAAATTCTATAGACTCTGGAATAGTTCCCATGGATTGGAGGGTAGCTAATGTAACCCCACTATTTAAAAAAAGTGGTAGAGAGAAAGCGGGGAATTATAGACCGGTAAGCCTGACATCGGTAGTGGGGAAAATGCTAGAGTCCATTATAAAAGATGTAATAGCCGAGCACTTGGAAAACAGTGACAGGATCGGACAAAGTCAACATGGATTTACAAAAGGTAAATCGTGCTTGACTAATCTACTGGAATGTTTTGAGGATGTTACTGGTAGGATAGATAAGGGACAACCAGTGGATGTGGTGTATTTGGACTTACAGAAGGCTTTCGATAAGGTCCCGCATAAGAGATTAGCATGCAAAGTTAAAGCACATGGGATTGGGGGTAAGGTACTAACTTGGATAGAGAACTGGTTGGCAGACAGGAAGCAAAGAGTTGGAATAAACGGGTATTTTTCCGAGTGGCAGGCAGTGACTAGTGGGGTACCGCAGGGATCAGAGCTAGTACCCCAGCTATTCACAATATATATTAATGATCTAGACGAGGGAACTAGATGTAATATCTCTAAGTTTGCAGACGACACATAGCTGGGTGGGCGTGTGTGCTGTGAGGAGGATGCAGAGAAACTCCAGTATGATTTGGACAGGTTGGGTGATTGGGCAGATGCATGGCAGATGCAGTATAATGTGGATAAATGCGAGGTTATCCACTTTGGTGGCAAAAACAGGAAGGCAGATTATTATCTGAACGGCAATAGATTGGGAAAAGGGGAAGTGCAACGAGACCTGGGAGTCCTTGTGCACCAGTCGCTGAAGGTAAGCATGCAGGTGCAGCAGGCGGTTAAGAAGGCAAATGGTGTGTTGGCCTTCATAGTGAGAGGATTTGAGTACAGGAGCAAGGATGTCTTGCTACAGTTGTACAGGGCCTTGGTGAGACCACACCTTGAGTATTGTGTGCAGTTTTGGTCGCCTTATCTGAGGAAAGATGTTCTTGCCATGGAGGGCAGTGTACGAAAGGCAGATATTTAGAGATATTTAGTAGACGAGAATCATATATGTATAGCTTCAAGTGTAGCCATTGACCAAATAATATTACCCATAATTACTCCTGGGTAACTAAAAAAGCTAAGACTTGTTCAAAATGTAGCTGCAGTCAGTCAAAAGCAGTTTTGACTAAGCTTTGATAACAAACAGTGAAGGTCAAATCATTAAATAACATATTATGATGCTAAGTAGAAATTAGAATTCACTTAACAAAACTAATTGCAACAATATTTAAGGAATAATTAGTATAAGGACATAAAATGAGAGAGACCATGGAGATAAGGTATTTATCTGGTAGATTAAAGTGAGATAGTTTGGATACCTCAAGACTAGTGAAACAGTGCTGGTATAAAGGCCTTGTACCAGGGAAGCTAGAAATGAAAGAGATAAAGTAAATTCCAATTGGGTGAAAAACTTTAAACAAGATAACACTGAACATGGCAATGTTGGTGGAAAAATACTGGAAAGGCGGGATACTACCTCAGTCTGAGTGACAATGGTATTTTGACCATTAGAACCAATTAAAAAAGGTGATTTTGTTAAAGACCATATATGGACACTGGCCAAACCAACTTTTGATAAGAAAAGGGTTAAAACCTCGAAACTCAAAGAACAACTTTACACTGACGTACTGCGAGAACAAAGGAACAGACTTAAGAAGACATCACCTGTGTCCGAGAGGTTCCAGAGACCTAGGGCTGCGAGCTACTCGTTAAAACTATCACCTAATATTAAGTATATTACGCTGTATGCTTAATAAATCTTGATCTATTGCTCAAATATACTGGTTGCTGCCTATTGGTGTCTTGTCCAAGAACTCAGAGATCAGTAAGATCTTACAGAGTGCAGCGAAGATTCACCAGACTGATACCTGGGATGGCAGGAATGACGTATGAGGAGAGATTGGGTCGATTGAAACATAGAAACATAGAAACATAGAAACTAGGAGCAGGAGTAGGCCATTCGGCCCATTGAACCTGCTCCACCATTCAATACGATCATGGCTGATCATCCAAATCCAGTACCCTGTCCCTGCTTTCTCACACAGAATCCCCATCGAGCCTGCACCGACACATATCCCACCCTATCCCCGTAACCCCACGTATTTAATTCCCCCTAACATATCCCATCCTATCCCCATAACCCCACATATTTAATCCTCCCCTAACACTAAGGGTCAATTTATCATAGCCAAATCAACCTAACCCGCACATTTTTGGACTTATACTCGCTAGAGTTTAGAAGAATGAGAGGGGATCTCATTGAAACTTATAAAATTCTAACAGGACTAGACAGACTAGATGCAGGAAGGATGTTCCCGATGGCGGGGAGTCCAGAACCAGGGGTCACAGTCTAAGGATAACGGGTAAGCCATTTAGGACTGAGATGAGGAGGAATTTCTTCACCCAGAGAGTGGTGAACCTGTGGAATTCTCTACCACAGAAGGCAGTTGAGGCCAATTCATTAAATATATTCAAGAAGGAGTTAGATATATTTCTTAAGGCTAAAGGGATCAAGGGATATGGGGAGAAAGCAGGGACAGGGTACTGAATTTGGATGATCAGCCATGATCTCATGAAATGGCGGAACAGGCTCGAGGGGCCGAATGGCCTACTCCTGCTCCTATCTTCTATGTTTCTATGAAACGCTGAGCTCGTTCCCTGGGTCTCTCCATTCTTCTTTCCAGCAGAATTCAAGTTGAGGTCTGTCCAGGCCGAGATTCAAGGCTACAATGAGCAGGGTGTGGCTGGAGAGCAAGATCGACCCTCCCCTTTAAGAACTGGCCGGCGCCAGTGTGTCTGTGTTCCATAGCTAACTGACATCACCTGAGCTTCGCCTGCGCTCTGAGGTAGCGCCTCGCTCCTCGGCGTTAGCACCTGAAGAGAGGTGTGTAGCACCTGATTTAGCGCTCCAATCACCTCCAGGGGTGATAGAAGCCAAGTTAGCAGTTGGAGGCGATAATTAGCGGTAGGCGCTAAACTTTGCACCCGGCCGATAATTGCGTCCCAAACGGGGCGATACCGAATTTCTCCCCCTTAGAAACAATAATCAAGGAAAAAATTAATGGGCACTTGGAGAGGTTTAAGCTAATTAAGGAGAGCCAACACGGATTTGTAAAAGGAAGATCGTGTTTGACTAATCTAATTGAATTTTTTGATGAAGTAACAGAAAGGATTGATGAAGGGAATGCAATGGATGTTGTCTACATGGATTTTCGGAAGGCGTTTGACAAAGTACCACATAGAAGGCTGGTTAACAAAATTGAGGCTCATGGAATAGGTGGGTCAGTGGCAGCTTGGATAAGGAATTGGCTTAAGGACAGAAAACAGCAAGTTGTGGTAAATGGCTGTTTTTCAGACTGAAGGATGGTAGACAGTGGTGTTCCCCACTGGGGCCACTGCTTTTTTTGATATATATATAAATGACCTGAATATTGGAATACAGAGTAGAATTTCTAAATTCCGATGACACCAAACTTGGGGGGGTGGCAAACAGTGATAATGATAGCAATTGACTGCAACAGGACATAGAAAGGCTAGCAGAATGGGCAGACAAGTGGCAGATGGAATTTAATACAGAGAAGTGTGAGGTGATTCATTTTGGCAGAAGGAACAGGGAGAGGCAATATACACTTAATGGCATAGTTTTAAAGAGTGTGCAGGGACAGAGGGACCTGGGAGATAATGTGCATAGGTCCCTGAAGTTGCTGGGAGTTATTGAGAGAGTGGTTAGCAAAGCATATGGGATCTTGAGCTTCATAAATAGAGGTATTGAGTGCAGAAGTTATGCTGAACCTTTATAAAGCGCTGATTAGGCCACAACTGGAGTATTCGATCCAGTTCTGGTCACCACACTTTTGACAATGATCAAAGCCTTCATTGGTGCTGGGTCGGCAGCCTGCAATTCCCTAACACCGCCATAAGATCACCATCACCAGAAAGACTGCAGCGATTCAAGGAGTAGGCCCATCACCACCTTCTCAGGGCAACTGGGGATAGCAATAAACTCGGCCTTGCCAGCATTGCTCAATTCTGAGAACAAATACAAGGAAAATTAAAATGACAGAATATCACCCGGAACAGTCTCCTTCAGTATATAACATAAAGAAAGAAAGAACTTGCATTTATATAGCGCCCTTCACGACCTCAGGACGCCCTAAAGCAATTTACAGCCAATGAAGTACTTTTTGAAGTGTAGTCACTGTTGTAATGTAGGAAACGCAGCAGCCAATTTGCGCACAGCAAGCTCCCACAAACGGCAATGAGATGCTGACCTGATCATGTTTTTTGGTGTTGGTTGAGGGATAAATATTGAACCGGGACACCAGGAAGAACTCCCCTGCTCTTCTGGACAGTCTCTAAAAATTACAGGGGAAATTCTCCCTCTGAAACCACACAGGACTGCCTCCCTCTAAATATTACAGTGAATGTTCTCTCTCTGAGTATCACAGGTTTGGAGACTCTTAAATGTTGTGAAGGGTTTCCACCTCTCGGCCACCAGCTGACAGAAACAAAATGACCACCGTGTATCAAAACAACAATGTAAGATGTTAATGATCTCTCAGAGTTCTTGGACAAGACACCAATAGGCAGTAGCCAGTATGTTTGAGCAATAGATCAAGATTTATTAAGCTTACAGCGTAATATACTTAATATTCGGTGATAGTTTTAACGAGTAGCTCGCAGCCCTAGGTCTCTGGAACCTCTCGGACACAGATGACATCGTCTTAAGTCTGTTCCTTTGTTCCTGCAGTAGGTCTGTGTAAAGTTGTTCTTTGAGTATCGAGGTTTTAACCCTTTTCTTATCAAAAGTTGGTTTGGCCAGTGTCCATATATGGTCTTTAACAAAATCACCTTTTTCAATTGGTTCTAATGGTCAAAATACCATTGTCACTCAGACTAAGGTCGCATCCTGTCTTTCCAGTATTTTTCCGTCAACCCTATCCTGCTGTCTTGTTATCTTGTTTATAGTTTTTCACCCCATTGGAATTTACTTTATCTCTTTCATTTCCTGCCTCCCTGGTACAAGGCCTTTATACCAAGGGCCCATATCAGCGCTGTTTCACTAGTCTTGAGGTATCTCTTTCATTTTATGTCCTTATACTAATTATTTTTTAAATATCTTTGCAATTAGTTTTGTTAAGCAAATTCTAATTCCTACTCAGCATCATAATCTGTTATTTAGCAATTTAACCTTCACTCGCAGCCTGTGGCTGTTTGTTATCAGAACTTAGTCAAAACTGCTTTTGACTGTCCTCGCAGCTGTATTTTGAACAAGTCTTAGCTTTTTAGTTACCCAGGAGTAATTATGGGTTATATTAGTTGGTCAATGGCTACACTTGAATTTATACATAATTGATTCACATCTACTAAATATCTTTAAATATCAGCCTTTCGTACAAGTCCCCACCTCGAGGATGAAATGTTTTAAACATTGATTCCTCGACTACTTCAATCTATTCTCTGACAAGCGTTGCTGCAAATTGGAGTCCTCTAATTAAGGGGAATGGAGCGCTTCTCAAATGAGGTTTTATCCGCCTTTTCATTATAGGCCTGGGTGCTAACTATGACACTCCCAGGGGCCGATCCCCTATCATCATGGCTGAGGGACACCCCGGGGTCTCCTCAACCATCATGTCGGCCGTGCTGATATGTCTTGCCTTCTAGTGCGTCCCAGTCTATCCTTTCTCCTCCGCCCGCTGCTCCTATTGCTGCATCATACGATCTGGCAGTAACGTCCATGATCTGACCCCTTACTCAAATTCAATTCACTGTTTCGGTGTTCCAATTCTGCCCCGCCTGGGGTATCCTCTGTTTCTTCTATCTCTCCTGATGTTACCCCACATGGGGTCTCCTCTACATTGCTTCAGATATTCTCTTTCGGTGTGCTCAATTAATTTGTTGGTGCTGGTTAGTCATAGGCATGAGTACCCAATTGGCTTATGTATCAAAGTCTTACTACACGGGTTACAGATATCAAATACACTATCATTACAAGTTGGAGAACTACCAGAGTGTGTGAAATAGTACGAACCTAAGAGTGTGCTGATGTATTAAGCCCAATATCCCACCAGTGTGAGTTGTCCCCTATGCTGTTAATTTCAATATTGTAAGGGTTTTTGTCTCTCAGCCTGTGAGATTCGTGTGGCTCTGTGCAGCCCGGGTGCTAGTGCGGGTTTAGGCCTTGTTGCCTGTTCTGGTCTCCAGCCAGTCTGTGAGCACTAGACACACCTGTGAGTGGTTCGACCCACTCGCCCTTAAGGTTCTTGACACTGGACTTAGATGCGAGAGCAGTAATGGAGATGAAACTCAGGTAGACTCGGTTGAATGGTACGAAATGGAAAATCTTTATTGCATATTATTTAAGATTACTAAATACATGTCATAAGCACAGATTAATGACAGTACAATCTTACACGCAGTTATGTAATTAATTTCAGGGAAACGAGGAACGAACGACACATCGTAAATGGGGGCACACATTACAATTATCCTTAATACTTAAAACCCTCCCCTATCAATATCTGTCCTAAGCTAGATTCGTAGGATTCGAGACTCATGCTCACCACTCGTGATAACTCGGAGAATTCCGAAAACTCTGATCGGATGTTTTTCACCGCAGCACCCACGTGTCGATCAGGGGGTCTCCGGCCCCACTTGTTTACTCGTTTCTGCTCCGGCTAGCAGGCTGGAACGTCTGCTGTCATGAAGATCTGTGTTGTCCTCGGAGTTCCGACACTGCTCAAAGAAGAGTCTTCCTGTGCCCTCGCACTGATAAAATTCGAAAAATAGTCTTCCTGTGCCAGTTCTGTAGAACTCAAAGAAGTCTTCCTGGCAAGGAAAGTGTTTATTCGACCTACAGGCGCGGTCGGAGCTTACTGACCGTGGCGATAAGTATGGTCTTCTTCTCATCTCATCTCATCTCATCTCATCTCATCTCATCTCATCTCGGGCCTTCGGTTCCAACACCGTTTACCGACTTATCGGGATGGTGCGCCCGCTTCAAGGCTTCAGAGCCCAGTTCGTCAAACAGGAACAAGACGGCGAGTCAAGAGCAGCCACGAGGATAAACACCAGCAGGATCAGAGGATAAGAGTCAAGAGTCAAGAGCCAAGAATAAGAGAGAGATGGACGGTTTGGAGCTTGTAATTATAGTGCAAAATCTTCCGTTTTCCCGCCCAACCTTAATGTCTTTTCTTTTGTTAGGGTTTGGCGCTCAAATGTCTTGTATAGGGTGATCTCCGTTTTAATGGGTTTTGGGGCTACTCGTAATTGTCTGAGTACCTGTTAATATTTCTCCCATTGTTTAATCGGTCGGTGTTCTCCCTGGAGGGGTTTTGGGGCTTCCAAGTGTTTTCTGTAACTACCCGCTAACGGCTCTCTCATCGTAGAGTCGTTGGGATTTTACATATTAATGTCTTTGGATGGGTTCTTGATTACTTGGTACAATAGCTCTTATTCGCACCTGGGAGACCGATTTCAGTATTTATGTGTATACTGTAAACCCATGATGTCTCGTGTATTATCTTAAATGTGCTGAGTCTTAATCGATCTTGCACAAATGTTTATTGGAACGCCATCTTGTCTGCCTGTCGAAAAGTCTAGAATGTTCTGTCACGAGGTGCGGCGGCCATTTTACAAGCTGCTTGTGTCCACTTTGAAAACCTGACAGCATTCTGCTGAAATAAAAGCTGTTTGAACGAAACTCTGTGTTTTTCTCCTTATTAATAAAATCGCGATATATTGCGAATTCTACAGTCCCTCCTGTTGATGCGAATAACTCCGCTTGTCGTATCAAAAAAATTGTGGTGAGCAATATTATCTCGATTTTCTCCGAATCCAGAAAATGTAATCCCATAACTTAAACTATCTAGGGTCTTTGCGTCGTCCTTATTTCCCAAGAAAATTACACTTTATATCACCGTAGGCATCATTTGCCTTTAAACTTACACCACTTGTTTTCCTTCCCGGCGTAACCAGGCCAATGGCTCTCGTATCACCTGTATATTCATCTTTTTATTTAGGGAAAGGAAAAACAAAACCAAAACCAAACAATCATTTTTAACTACAACACCATCACCAAAATAATCAACACCAACTCTTAAAACATGTCGAGTTCCAAACGTATTTACAGTCTTTGAAAATCATGATCGAGTACAAACTTCCGCGGCGCACGTGGCGAGCGGGAGTGAAGCCATTTTCCGATTACACGGTGCTTTCGTCGTGCACGTGCACGTAACGTTCTCGCCACTCTCCCGTGTTTTCATGCTTGGTGAGGCGTTTGCCTCTCTTACAATGTACGACCAATAGGTACACTACAATAAAAACTTGGCATACGACTAAAATGTGGGAGGCTATTCTGATCCATGAAGGTACTTCAATATTGGTGAACAGATTCCACCACAGTGGAATTACTATATCCAGAATGTCTGTCCCTATTTCGACAGTTTTCTGTTCGAGTGTGTAAAAATGTTTTTGTGACACCGTGACGGCTTTTAAAAGCTTGGTGAGGTGTTCAGGGAGAGGGGGAATGAGGTATCCGAAATGCGCGACGAATCGCTGCAAGTCGGTGAAATTCTCTTTTACTGTTAGATGAACAGTGGATGGTTCAGGGATTGGGACAATTCGCTGTTGTGCTACTTGAACTTCCGCCCTGGGTTTGAAACAGAAACTGCTGTCACTCACCGGACACCGGCTACGGTTTCCATGCTGGTAGTGTTGCGCTGCAGTGGTAACACAATATGTTCCACCCCCGATGTATGCTACCTGCGGAGGCACATGATCTTGTGCCATTGCCTCCATGGTGCAATTCATGGACTTGGCGCCAGCCGTTCTGAACCCGCACTGTGGTGTTAAAAAGGCATTCAAGTGCTGGGGGCACAGTATTATGTGTGCTCCTCTGCCACGACAACCAGAGAGATCTGTACCTGTCATCGTTTGCTCCCAGCGGATGACGTAGGGTGGAACCGCTGCATAGCGAATGTGGGCTCCCCCCTGAATGACACCAATGTTCTCTACCCGATACACCGGGGCGGGCTTCGCTGTGTCGCCCAAAACCGGCATACGTAATACTATACCCATGATAGTATGGTTTGATCGTCCGCAGTCCACGGGGACTGGGTATGCTTCTGAAGCTAACCTGAGCTGGCACGGGCTTAATGCGTTCTGAAAAGGGTGGAGCGCCCGCAGGTGTTTGTTACTTATCCAGGACGGGACCAAACCTTGTTTTAAATCCTCCAAATTACTGCGGCCCTCGCCCAGTAACCACGCCCCGTAAAGCACGCACACCTCATTCTGCGCAGCTTGATCGGATGCATTCCGATCTTCCCTAATCAGGGCATTTACCGTCTTTGCATGTTTCTCTAACTCTGCTATAATTTCCTTTAAATGGAGAGTCATTGCTTGGTCCTCGTGTAAACCCAACCCAACCACTTTATTTTCATCTGTTAGAATGTCTTTTAATTGCGTCTTTAAACCATTAATCTGGGTCTGCAGCTCCACACTATCTAGAGCGTTGACCACAGATGTACCCGTGTTAAACGCAGTGAACGCGTCGTTCACTACACCCCTTCTTTGCCTCCCCACTTGATCAAAAACTTCATGTGGTGCGGTGTACAAACTTGTTTTATCAATTTCCGCGAAATCGAATTCGTAAAATTGTCTGAACATCTTGGTCAGCAGGACCTGATATAACTGTTCCGTCTTTTTGGGGCACCACTCTGGTAACCGCACCTCGGTGAGATTTAAAATCACCGAGGCCACCGCGTAATGTACCCCTTGAAATAGTATCTGGTCTGTGGGGACCAGTACCAAACCATTCCCGGGTCCCTTACTAGTTTTAGGGCACCCTTCCTCTTTAGCTAGAACCACCGGAATCGTGGGCGGGGCTTTGCGTGGGCGCGTAATGAGCTCAGTGGCATTTACCGGGATCGAAGAGTATGGGGCTCCGCACCCCCTGGTGCTCGCATCCCACCTCATCCCCTGTCCGTTATCCTGCCATTGATTAATGAAAAATATGGAGATGCCTTTGGGGCAAGCGTACTTTGACCCCCACATGCATACATAAATTCCCTCATCCGGTTCCCACCATTTGTCCCAACAGACTCTCACTTGTCCGTTTGTCCCCGTAATTGTCCGATGGGTATTATTACCCAGTCGTTCCCACTCGACCGAAGAGTTCCTCATGTTTTTGCTCAGCTTTCGCAGCCACCACCATCGGCTCAATGGGACATTCCCATTACAAGTCAAACAAATCCGTTTGCCGACGGTGACACTGATCCTGGGTGCGATGATCCTTACTTTGGGGCACATTAAAGAAGTCTCTTGGTAGGCAAACCCCGATGTGCTGGAATACTCCGTTGAGTTCGTTCCCAGCTATCCTGGCCACCTTCCCTTGTGGAAATAGGTGGTGGTCTCCTCAGCCTCCCGTCTTCCGGTCCCATCCACCGCGATGGGGGCCGTGTCCCCGGAGCATCCAAACACCACGACATCCTTGGTGCGGCCTCGATAGGCCAATCCACATCCGATTGCCGCGAGCAATACTAGAATTCGTTCCATCCTTCCTTGGTTCCTGTGATCAGATAGAATGAGGTAACCAGCCTCGCAAGAGTCTCTGGCTTTTGTGAAGGGTGAGCGGGTCCCCTGACCTCGCCTCACGTAAACTTCAATGTTCACTAAATAAACTTTAACTAGACCTATCTCTAAAGCTCCCATCATTTTACCATTTTCTGTTAAAATTAAACTACAAACTTAACCTGATTTAAAACTATAAACTTATAACCTTAACCTGAAACTATAAACTTATAACCTTATTTAAAACTATAAACTTATAACCTTAAACTATAAACCTAGAAACTTATTCTTAACCTTAAACTTATAAACTGTACAGCGCCGCCCGTTCCCAGGGCGACCCCTTTAAATTCTGAGAAGGCTGCTGCGAGCTCTTCCCGACGGTGGGAGGGCACTGACCCCTTCCTTTGATCTGCCGCAGCCTGTTGCTGCTGCGATGGGACTGGGCCCTTCCTGGGCTGCCCTAACCTTGAGCCTACGCCTTGGGGCAGTCTGGGGACATGACCACATTTTCCTGGGCTGGGGTGCTCGACTTGACCTACGAGGAGTTGTCGGGGGCAGGAATCCCAGGACCGACGGACCGGGTTCCGAGACTTCCACCGGGACGACCTGTGGTCCCACCACAGTCGCTGGCTCCGCCTCCCCTGACTCCGCCTCCCTGACCTCGGGACTTGCAGCTTGTGGCACCGCCCTGCTCGGCCCAGCAGGCGGCCCTTCACTCGCAATCCCTACCTCCCTCGAGGGCAGGACGTTCAAGGCGGGCGGCTCGGGCTCTGAGGTTTCCGCCGTCACGCCCTGTGGTCTCACAGTGGCTGGCTCCGCCTCCCCTAGCTCCTCCCTCCTGTGTTCGGGACCTGCAGCCTCGGTGTCCACCCTGTGTGGATCTCTATCTGCAGCCCCTGTCCTCCCTATACCTGAATCGGGGGCGACCCTTGCATCCTCCGATTCCCACTCTCCACTACCTTCACTATCCTCATCTGACTTGAGTTCCCGGAACTCTCCCTCATCTGACTCCCAACCCCACAAAAATGTTTCACAATTTTCCAGGATGCCTCCTTCCCTGATGCAAGCTGCTCTGCCTGCCTGTGTGCCCTGTGGTCCTACCTGGGGCTGCGAGTCCCCACTCGCAGGGTTTGCCCCTGTGGTTTTCCCTTGTGCACCTGGCTTGTACAGTTTGCACTGATTTAAATCCCTGCTTCTGGCTACCTTGTAGGCTGCTTTTATCTCTCTAAGCTGCCCTTCTAGCCTGAGCACGTCTAACTTTCCCATTAAGCGGGCGTTCTCCTCCCGCAGGGCCTGCTCTCTAAGCTGCCCTTCCAGCCCATCTATTTTCCCTATTAAGCGGGCGTTCTCCTCCCGCAAGGCCTGCTCTTTTAACCTGGCCTCCTCACCGGAGACGCCCTCCTGTGCGTGTCTTTTAAAAGGACACAGGTAGGCAGGCTGCGTGGGCTCTAGTCATTGGGTACTATTGGACGGGCCTGTGGCACCTACGGGGCCGGTAGCAACCGCCACCCTTCCATGCGCACTCATGAGGGTGCGCATGGCTCCCAACACTGATTCGATCGCGTCGGGATGGATGGGTGCACTAGCTCCCCTATCAGAGACAGGCGCCTGGGCTCGGACCGCGGGATTTCTATCCCTGGAATCCTTCCAAGGGTTCCTGCAGTTCTTGCGCCAGTGCCCTGTCTTCCCACACCCGTAACAAGCATTACTTGCCTGCGGGGCGCGGTTACCCTCCTGATGCCACTCCTTTTGAGCCGGGGCTGCGGGTCGTACCTCATGCACCTTTCCCTTAAGGGGACGTGCTCCCATACTCCTGGTATTACGGTACCCTACCGTGAGTCGATTTAGGACCGACTCCTCTGTAGTGGCGGGGTTAGTGGGATCAAACCACGCTTTTGCCTGCTCCCTGACGGCTGGCAAACTGTTGGTCACTATACACCTGAGCCAATGAGTTAAACCGACACCGTCTAGGCGGTGACGCGCTGGTGCGCCTGGGCAGCTACGTTGATATACTGGCCACAGCCTGTCGGCGAAAACCTTCGGGGGTTCTCCCTCCATCTGCACTGTTTGTCCCAGTCTAACGAACGGACCTTCATCGTCCATTCCCAACACTTCTAGGACCTCATCTCTTAGCTCCCCATAGGTATTAATTCCCCTCTTGCTCTCGTCTGTGAGACACTGAAGGATCGAGCTGTCTAATGAGAATAACAGCATTTTTGCTTTTTCCCCATCATCGCAGCCGTTAATGGCTGCGGTTTGCTCTACTTCCCTGAAATGTACGGAAGGGTCGTCTGACTCGGCCAGCTTCCGTACGTGACTGATCATAACCCTCAGCTGGTGTGAGCTGTGAGGCAACACAAGCTGGTTGAGGAGATCCCCCTCTGCCCCATTCGCTCCGTTCGGGCCTCTTTTGATACCCGTAACCGGACACAACGGTCCCTTTTCCACTTCTCCCTCAGTGGGCTCTTTCGTTTCTTCTACTACTTCCTCCCTCACCCAGGTTGCCGAATAGCTGGGTGGCGCGGAGGGCGTAGTGGCTAATACTTCCTTTGCTTTGTTCGGTGGGGATTTCTGAAACTCCTCATCTACTAGCGGCTGGTGTGCTGACGGACTGATAAGGCACACCATGCCGTGCGCTTTGTTCAAGGCATTTTTAAGGTTCCCTATCTCTCTTTGGCAGACGCTGTGATCGGCCCCCTGAAATTTATCCTCGAGGGCCATCTTATATGCCGCCCTAACCCCCGTTAAGCTCTCTTCCTGGGCTTTTATTTGGGCAGCTAGGCGGGCACATCGTTCCTTTAATCTACCCTCACTTAACTTTGCCTCGGTGACCTGGCACTCGAGGTAATCTATTTTTGCTTCATGGTGGTTGGCGACTAACTGGCGTTCTTGATGTAACGCATTTAAAGTCGTGATGAGCTGCTGCCCCCCCGCGACCTTCTCGTCCATTTCCACCTCTAAACTCTTGATCTGAGCTGCCTGCGCTGTAATGACCTGGTTTGAAATCTGGACCTGCCTTTTATAACACATTAACCAGACTGCTTTCTCGACTGTCTTTTTATGTTCCTTACTATCTGTCCACCTCTCGGCTGCCTCTAGTGGACACTTATCCACTAGCAGGTCACTTATCCATTTCTTAGTCAAATTTACTTTTCTGAACACATAATCTGCTATTCTCTCTTCCATGACATTTCGCCCATTCATACCAGGGTCTAACACATTATTCTCTCGCTGCCAATGTCCTGCCGCGGTCGCCATTTTCTGTAAGGGTTTTTGTCTCTCAGCCTGTGAGATTCGTGTGGCTCTGTGCAGCCCGGGTGCTAGTGCGGGTTTAGGCCTTGTTGCCTGTTCTGGTCTCCAGCCAGTCTGGGAGCACTAGACACACCTGTGAGTGGTTCGACCCACTCGCCCTTACGGTTCTAGACACTGGACTTAGATGCGAGAGCAGTAATGGAGATGAAACTCAGGTAGACTCGGTTGAATGGTACGAAATGGAAAATCTTTATTGCATATTATTTAAGATTACTAAATACATGTCATAAGCACAGATTAATGACAGTACAATCTTACACGCAGTTATGTAATTAATTTCAGGGAAACGAGGAACGAACGACACATCGTAAATGGGGGCACACATTACAATTATCCTTAATACTTAAAACCCTCCCCTATCAATATCTGTCCTAAGCTAGATTCGTAGGATTCGAGCCTCATGCTCACCACTCGTGATAACTCGGAGAATTCCGAAAACTCTGATCGGATGTTTTTCACCGCAGCACCCACGTGTCGATCAGGGGGTCTCCGGCCCCACTTGTTTACTCGTTTCTGCTCCGGCTAGCAGGCTGGAACGTCTGCTGTCATGAAGATCTGTGTTGTCCTCGGAGTTCCGACACTGCTCAAAGAAGAGTCTTCCTGTGCCCTCGCACTGATAAAATTCGAAAAATAGTCTTCCTGTGCCAGTTCTGTAGAACTCAAAGAAGTCTTCCTGGCAAGGAAAGTGTTTATTCGACCTACAGGCGCGGTCGGAGCTTACTGACCGTGGCGATAAGTATGGCTCTCCTCTCCTCTCCTCTCCTCTCCATTCTCCTCTCCATTCTCCTCTCCTCTCCTCTCCTCTCCATTCTCCTCTCCATTCTCCTCTCCATTCCCCTCCCCCCCTCCCCTCCCCTCCGGTTCCAACACCGTTTACCGACTTATCGGGATGGTGCGCCCGCTTCAAGGCTTCAGAGCCCAGTTCGTCAAACAGGAACAAGACGGCGAGTCAAGAGCAGCCACGAGGATAAACACCAGCAGGATCAGAGGATAAGAGTCAAGAGTCAAGAGCCAAGAATAAGAGAGAGATGGACGGTTTGGAGCTTGTAATTATAGTGCAAAATCTTCCGTTTTCCCGCCCAACCTTAATGTCTTTTCTTTTGTTAGGGTTTGGCGCTCAAATGTCTTGTATAGGGTGATCTCCGTTTTAATGGGTTTTGGGGCTACTCGTAATTGTCTGAGTACCTGTTAATATTTCTCCCATTGTTTAATCGGTCGGTGTTCTCCCTGGAGGGGTTTTGGGGCTTCCAAGTGTTTTCTGTAACTACCCGCTAACGGCTCTCTCATCGTAGAGTCGTTGGGATTTTACATATTAATGTCTTTGGATGGGTTCTTGATTACTTGGTACAATAGCTCTTATTCGCACCTGGGAGACCGATTTCAGTATTTATGTGTATACTGTAAACCCATGATGTCTCGTGTATTATCTTAAATGTGCTGAGTCTTAATCGATCTTGCACAAATGTTTATTGGAACGCCATCTTGTCTGCCTGTCGAAAAGTCTAGAATGTTCTGTCACGAGGTGCGGCGGCCATTTTACAAGCTGCTTGTGTCCACTTTGAAAACCTGACAGCATTCTGCTGAAATAAAAGCTGTTTGAACAAAACTCTGTGTTTTTCTCCTTATTAATAAAATCGCGATATATTGCGAATTCTACAATATCTATTCTCGAGTTGTCTTGCTCCAAAACATAAAAATGCTTTAGAGAGGAGTTCAGTCGCATCATGAGCTCACTGAAACTCTTAGACAACGGGGGAATGTCGTATCCAAATTGTGCCACATAATTGTGCAGCTCATACTTAAGTATTTCATTTACTGTCAGTTTCACTTGAGCATAGGTTTTGATATTGATTAAAACATGTTGGTTGATGGGACAGGTCCTGTTAGATCCATAAAACATGGTAGTTGCGGTCATAGTGACACAGGAGGCACCACCAAAACCACCTCATACTGGATTCGTACTGGCTTTTCCCACGCTCTATTATCTACAAAACACAATTATTACAGTCACAGTTAAATTCAGTCTTATAATCATTTCAAGCGTCATTACAGTTTAACATCTAATCAGCAAATCATGGACTTAAAAGATTCTCCAGATCTCTTTTACTCGTATCCATCTTGTGGATAATTCTTACTAAACATGATTTCTCCTTAGCCCTCAATTGTCCCAATCCAAATTCCAAAAACTCTCCACTTCAACTTCAATTTCAATCCCTCTAACAGGTACCAGTGTGTTTAACTCTATTCTGATTGTTTCATTAATTAGATAGTTTCTCGATGGAATATGTGTCAATGCTTTAAAAGTTGTCTCACTCTCCTGAGCCACATTAACCATTTCATGTCATACTGTTGTCAAGTAACTGAGCATGTCTGAGACCCGTTCTTCAGTGCAAATTCACCATGAATTTCCGGATGGTAATTGCTTCATACGTTTAACAAATCACATTTGCACACTCATATCGGTATCTCCATGTTATGCCACATGTGCCATCTGATACAAGCCTTTCTCTGGCTTTCAGGTGATCTTATCAAAAGATTGACCACGGCACCGTGGTACAGGAAGCCGTTCAAGTGGGGGGAGAAAAAAAGGAAGGTGGTTGTAGTAGGCGACGGTATAGTTAGGGGGATAGACACTGTTCTCTGCAGCCAGGAGCGTGAGTCCCGAAGGCTATGTTGCCTACCCGATGCCAGGGTGAAGGACATCTCCTCCGGGCTGGAGAAGAACTTGGAGTGGGAGGGGGAGGATCCAGTTGTCGTGGTCCACGTAGGTACCAATGACATAGGTCGGACAAAGAAAGTGGTTCTGCTGAGAGAGTTTGAGCAGCCATGGACTAAATTAAAAAGCAGAACCACAAAGGTCATAATCTCTGGATTATTACCTGAGCCACGAGCAAATTGGCATAGGGTAAATAGGATCAGGGAGATGAATGTGTGGCTCAAAGATTGGTGTGGGAGAAATGGGTTTCGATTCGTGGGGCACTGGCACCAGTACTGGGGAAAGAGAGAGCTGTTCCGTTGGGACGGACTTCACCTGAACCATGCTGGGACCAGAGTTCTAGCGAATCGAATAACTAGGGAGGTAGATAGGGCTTTAAACTAAATAAGGGGGGGGGAGGGTCCCAGTGGAGAGAAATGCTAAAGAGAAAAGACAAGGAAGCAGTGCAGGAAAGTGATTGGGGTAAGGATAACCAGATTGTGTCAGGAAGGGACAGAGCGTATGAACAAAGGAGTGCACTAACAAATAGGGTCCGGGAAAGAAAAAATGGTAATAAGACAAATAGGGCCATAGTACAAAAAAATGTTGAGATGTCTAAAACTGTTAAAAAGACAAATCTAAAGGCACTGAATGCACAAAGCATTCGTAATAAGGTAGAAGAATTTACAGCACAAATAGATCTAAACGGATACGATATAATTGCGATTACGGAGACATGGCTGCAGGGTGACCAAGGCTGGGAGTTGAACATCCAAGGAAATTCGATATTTAGGAAGGACAGGCGAAAAGAAAAAGGAGGTTGGGTTGCCTTGTTAATAAAGGATGAAATCAGAGCAATAGTGAGAAAGGATATTGGCTCAGAAAATCAAGATGTAGAATCAGTCTGGGTGGAGCTAAGAAGCACCAAGGGGCAGAAAACATTGGTGGGAGTTGTCTATAGGCCTCCAAACAGTAGTGGTAATGTAGGGGATGGCATCAAACAGGAAATTAGAGATGCATGTAACAAGGGTACTACAGTAATCATGGGTGACTTTAATCTACATATAGACTGGCCAAACCAAATTAGCAATAATACTGTGGAGGATGAATTCCTGGAGTGTGTACGAGATGTTTTTTTAGAGCAGTACGTTGAGGAGTCAACAAGGGAACCGGCTATCTTAGATTGGGTATTGTGCAATAAGAAGGGGTTAATTAATAATCATGTTGTGCGGGGTCCTTTAGGGAAGAGTGACCATAACATGATAGAATTCTTCATTAAGATGGAAAGTGAAGAAGTCCAATCCGAAACTAGGGTCCTAAATCTAAACAAAGGAAACTACGAAGGTATGAGGAGTGAGTTGGCTATGATAGATTGGGGAGCTGCATTAAAAGGCATGACGGTGGATAGGCAATGGCTATCATTTAAGGAACGAATGCATGAATTGCAACAGTTATACATTGCTTTCTGGTGCAAAAACACAAAAGGAAAAGCGGCCCAACCGTGGCTAACAAAAGAAATTAAGGATAGTATTAGATCCAAAGAGGAGTCATATAAAGTTGCCAGAAAAAGTAGCAAGCCTGAGGATTGGGAGCAGTTCAGAGTTCAGCAAAAAAGGACCAAGAGATTGATTAAGAGGGGAAAAATAGAGTATGAGAGTAAACTTGCAAGGAACATAAAAGCGGATTGTAAAAGCTTCTACAAGTATGTAAAAAGAAAAAAGATTAGTGAAGACAAATGTAGGTCCATTATAATCAGAAACGGGAGAATTTATAATGGGGAACATGGAAATGGCATGGCAATTAAACTTTGGTTCTGTCTTCACGGAAGAGGACACAAATAAACTTCCCAGAAATGCTAGGGAACCAAGGGTCTATTGAGGAGGAATTAAAGGAAATTAGTATTAGTAAAAAATCATGCTGGAGAAATTAATGGGACTGAAAGCTGATAAATCCCCAGGGCCTGATAATCTGCATCCCAGAGTACTAAACGAGGTAGCCAAGGAAATAGTGGATGCATTGGTTGTCATCTTCCAAAATTCTATAGATTATGGAACAGTTCGTGCAGATTGGAGGGTGGCAAATGTAACCTCACTATTTAAAAAAGGAGGGAGAGAGAAAACAGGGAACTACAGACCAGTTAGCCTAACATCAGTAGTAGGGAAAATGCTAGAGTCTATTATAAAGGATGTGATAACAGGACACTTAGAAAATATCAATGGGATTAGACAAAGTCAACATGGATTTATGAAAGGGAAATCGTGTTTGACAAACCTACTGGAGTTTTTTGATGATGTAACTGGTAGAATAGATAAGGGAGAACCAGTGGATGTGGTGTATTTGGATTTTCAGAAGGCCTTTGATAAAGTCCCACAGAAGAGGTTGGTGTGCAAAATTAAAGCACATGGGATTGGGGGTAATATACTGGCATGGATTGAAAATTGGTTAACAGACAGGAAACAGAGAGTAGGAATAAATGGGTCTTTTTCGGGGTGGCAGGCGGTGACTAGTGGGGTACTGCAGGGATCAGTGCTTGGGCCCCAGCTATTCACAATATATATCAATGATTTGGATGAGGGAACCAAATGTAATATTTCCAAGTTTGCTGATAACACAAAACTAGGTGGGATTGTGAATTGTGAGGAGGATGCAAAGAGGCTTCAAGGCGATTTAGACAAGTTGAGTGAATGGGCAAATACATGGCAGATGCAGTATAACGTGGATAAATGTGAAGTTACCCACTTCGGTAGGAAAAACAGAAAGGTAGAGTATTATTTAAATGGTGATAGATTGGGAAATGCTGATGTACAAAGGGACCTGGGTGTCCTTGTACACCAGTCACTGAAGGCAAACATGCAGGTGCATCAAGCAGTTAGGAAGGCAAATGGTATGTTGGCCTTCATTGCAAGAGGATTTGAGTACAGGAGCAAGGATGTCTTACTACAGTTGTACAGGGCCTTGGTGAGACCACACCTGGAGTACTGTGTGCAGTTTTGGTCTCCTTACCTAAGAAAGGATATACTTGCCATAAAGGGAGTGCAGCGAAGGTTCACCAGACTGATTCCTGGGATGGCAGGACTGTCGTATGAGGAGAGATTGGGTTGACTCGGCCTGTATTCACTAGAGTTTAGAAGAATGAGAGGGGATCTCATTGAAACGTAAAAATTCTGACAGGGCTAGACAGACTGGATGCAGGGAGGATGTTTCCCCTGGCTGGGGGATCTAGAACGAGGGGTCACAGTCTCAGGATACGGGGTAGGACATTTAGGACTGAGATGAGGACAAATTTCTTCACTCAGAGGGTGGTGAACCTGTGGAATTCTCTACCACAGAAGGCTGTGGAGGCCAAGTCACTGAATATATTTAAGAAGGAGATAGATAGATTTCTGGACACAAAATGCATCAAGGTGTATGGGGAGAGAGCGGGAATATGGTATTGAGACAGAAGATCAGCCATGATCATATTGAATGGCGGAGCAGGCTCGAAGGGCCGAATGGCCTACTCCTGCTCCTATTTTTCCATGTTTCTATGTTTCTATTTTTCTATGTTCTATTGTCTGGAGGTCTTTGTTCATCTTCCACCGCATGGTTCTGATGTCTTGAATAGTGACCAGACTATCAAATTCAGTTTTCTTAGAAAGTTCATTATAGGCAGGGACACAAATGTTTCCAAGAGAAAGCTATTAATTTATTATTCTTAACTACACTTTCTTGACTTTCACTAGAAAGTTTGGAAAATTCCCATTTGGTAGTGTAATTTTCCTGTTTCTATCTCATACCCTCAATCACTTCCTCTCTCCATTTTACACATCCCATTAATTACCATTCACATCTCATTCATGAGCCCTGGAGGAACTTTACTATCCAGTACAATATTTAAGATTGAAAACATAGATCAAACATTCTCACTTGGTCCAAGTTATTAACACTTTTTATTTATCATTATTTTAGAGGATCTTTTATTTTCCCAAAAGTAACCCAATATATAGTGCCTGAGTCCATTTTGTTATTACAAAATTATCCCAAAATCCAAACAGCAGTATTGTTGAACTGATAGGTTTTGTCAATGTTCGATTTCATTTCTATCAATTTAGCTTCCATTTCCAATTTCAGAAATGAGTGATTCCCAGGCTAGGTGGCTTCTACAGTGTTTTAACATTAGAGACAGAAGTGCTGCAATTAGTTTACAAGTTAACTTCCATATAACAAAAGAAAGAAGATAATCCATTGTGACTCTGCTTAAGAGCCCAAGGGGTTAATTTATCAAATCATAATTTTCCTTCTGTCATTCTGGGGAAATATTAACTTAAAATTAAGACTTAAATTTAATAATGTCCAATATCTTTAAATGTCACACTAAAGTTGTTGCTTGGTGAACTTAATCAGCTGTCAGTGGAAAGGGTTAACTCCTTTGCAGGTTTTTAAGAAGGTGGAGTGAAACATTGTCAGGTGCACGCAATTGCGTCACTTCACGTAAATTTAAAAAAACTTTCCCGATCGAAAAAGACAGCTGTGTTTTCACACTTTAACTAAACACGAACAGAACAGATAAAACAAGACAAAATAGCACATGCTTGCAGAAAACAATAAATTACGTCATATTTCTTATTGTCCTTTCTTCAGATGCCTTTCCAAAATACTGTAAAAACATTGAATATAACTGGAGAAAAATTAGTTTTTCACATTTAAACAAATCAAATCAAATTGCTTTGGAAGATTGCACCATAGCAACCACGACTCCAAGATTAAATCTTGGACTGAAACTTAATCCTTTGTTAAACAAACTTTTTGTTGCTCTTCTCAGTTTTTACACACCAGCTTAACTTAAATTGTAGTTCAAAGTTTTTTTTCCAATTCTTGGGGCACAATCTTATTCGCACATTCTTAAAACTTGGAGGAGCTAAAACCAACATAACAGAATCTTTCTTTTAAAGACAGACTTTCAGACAAAAGAAACACTGTAACTTCTTAAACATTCATAGTCAGGAAAACTTTCACTATTGAACAAACACTTTCACAAAAACTGAAATTCCAGCATTTTTTAAGGTTCCTTTTACTCAGCAAATCTTGTGTTTTATTTGTCTCGGCACAGACGTTAATAACTTCCATGTCAGTAAAACTTTAGGTTTCTCTCTTTTTTTTCCTCTTTTTAGATTGGCGTCTCAGCAACCTTTCCTGGCTTTCCAAATCCCTGTTTTTTCCCTTCCTTTGCTGAGTTTTCAGGTTGGTTAGCCTGCAAATTAGATCTTTTTCCTTCTCTATCTCTCCCTCTCTCTCCTGCACTTTATGTTTAACCACCTGGCTATGTTTCTCTCTTTTCGTGGACCACTTTCCATACCTCGGGAGCCTACTGTCAACAAGGGCAGACGTCGATGACTAAGTCCAACACTGCCTTCAGTGTGCCAGTGCAGCCTTCGGTCGCCTGAGGAAGAGAGTGTTTGAAGACCAGGACCTCAAACCCGGCACCAAGCTCATGGTCTACAGAGTAGTAGTGATACCCGCCCTGTTGTATGCCTCAGAGACATGGACCATGTACAGCAGGCACCTCAAAGCACTGGAGAGGTACCACCAATGCTGCCTCCGCAAGATCCTGCAAATCCATTGGCAGGATAGGCGCACCAACGTCAGTGTTCTCGTTCAGGCCAACATCCCCAGCATCGAAGCTTTGACCACGCTCGATCAGCTCCGATGGACGGGTCACATCGTCCGCATGCCCGATACGAGACTCCCAAAACAAGCGCTCTACTCAGAGCTCCGACACGGCAAAAGAGCCCCAGGCGGGCAGAGGAAACACTTTAAGGACACCCTCAAAGCCTCCTTGAAAAAGTGCAACATCCCCACCGACACCTGGGAATCCCTGGCCCAAGACCGCACAAAGTGGAGGAGAAGCATCCGGGAAGGCACCGAACACCTTGAGTCTCTTCGTCGGGAGCAAGCGGAAGCCAAGCACAAGCAGCGCAAGGAGCGCACGTCAACCCAAGCATCTTCAACCACTGTCTGTCCCACCTGTGACAGAGACTGTAGGTCCCGCATTGGACTCATCAGTCACCTGAGAACTCATTTTTAATGTGGAAGCAAATCATCCTCGGTTCCGAGGGACTGCCTAAGAAGAAGAAAAAGTTTCTCTCTTAACTCGTTGTGTTTTTTCTGATTCACACGTTTCTGAATAAAGTTTATCACTTCTTCAAAGGGGACTCAGTCTCCTTTAGTTAAACGTTCCATCAATAATACCTGTACTTCCTCCGCACAGACTCCTCTGTCTAACTCACTGTTATATGCATTAACAAAACTTTTACTAGCCATTTGGTGATTTTCCTAACAGACCCCTAACATCAATAACTATCGGCGCACACTTCACAGGCACTCTCCACTCCCCACGGGGTTTATCCCTGCTCAAGAGCAGCAGCTGACCAGGAAGCTACTTTCGAGGTCAGATCTATTACACAATACTAGCCGTTTTGTCTTGTCCCATCTGGGGTGTCAATTGTAAGATGTTAATGATCTCTCAGAGTTCTTGGACAAGACACCAATAGGCAGCAGCCAGTATGTTTGAGCAATAGATCAAGATTTATTAAGCTTACAGCGTAATATACTTAATATTAGGCGATAGTTTTAACGAGTAGCTCACAGTCCTTGGTCTCTGGAACCTCTCGGACACAGATGACGTCGTCTTCAGTCTGTTCCTTTGTTCTCGCAGTACGTCTGTATAAAGTTGTTATTTGAGTATCGAGGTTTTAACCCTTTTCTTATCAAAAGTTGGTTTGGCCAGTGTCCATATATGGTCTTTAACAAAATCACCTTTTTCAATTGGTTCTAATGGTCAAAATACCATTGTCACTCAGACTAAGGTCGCATCCCGCCTTTCCAGTATTTTTCTGTCAACCCTATCCTGCTGTCTTATTATCTTGTTTATAGTTTTTCACCCCATTGGAATTTACTTTATCTCTTTCATTTCCTGCCTCCCTGGTACAAGGCCTTTATACCAAGGGCCCATATCAGCGCTGTTTCACTAGTCTTGAGGTATCTCTTTCATTTTATGTCCTTATACTAATTATTTTTTAAATATCTTTGCAATTAGTTTTGTTAAGCAAATTCTAATTCCTACTTAGCATCATAATCTGTTATTTAGCAATTTAACCTTCACTCGCAGCCTGTGGCTGTTTGTTATCAGAACTTAGTCAAAACTGCTTTTAACTGTCCTCGCAGCTGCATTTTGAACAAGTCTTAGCTTTTTAGTTACCCAGGAGTAATTATGGGTTATATTAGTTGGTCAATGGCTACACTTGAATTTATACATAATTGATTCACATCTACTAAATATCTTTAAATATCAGCCTTTTGTACAACAACTTAAAGTAGAAAGCATAGCAAGTTGTTTCACAGAGGGAAAAATAAAAAATAAAGGAGCGACACCGAATGCCAAGACACAGTGGTAAAGTCAGGCGAGGAGACCAAAAGCCTAGTCAAAAAGATGGGTTTTAAGAAGGTTTTTAAAGTGGAGACAGAAGGAGAGGTGGAGGCGTTTCGGGAGAAAGTTCTAGAAATTCTAAAATATTAATCTATCATAGAACCATCAAATAGTACAGCACAGAAGGAGGCCATTCGGCCCATCGAGTCTGCGCCGGCTCTTTTGAAGAGTGATCCAGTCAGTCCCACTCCCCCGTTCTTTCCCCATATGGAGTTCTCCCCGGCGTCCTGGGGCCAATATTTATCCCTCAACCAACAAAACAAAAACAGATTTTCTGGCCATTATCACATTACAGTTTGTGGGACCTTGCTGTGCGCAAATTGGCTGCCGCTTGTCCCACATTACAACAGTGACTCCACTTCAAAAATACTTCATTGACTGTAAAGCGCTTTGAGATGTCCGGTGGTCGTGAAAGGCGCTATATAAATGCAAGTCTTTCTTTCTTTTTTCTTTCATATCCCTGCAATTTTTTTCTCCTTCGAGTATTTATCCAATTCCCTTTTGAAGGCTACTATTGAATCTGCCTCCACCACACCATCAGGCAATGCATTCCAAATCCTAACCACTCGCTGCGTAAAAAAAGCATAGAATCATATAATCATAGAAATTTACGGCACAGAAGGAGTCCATTCAGCCCATTGTGTCTATGCCGGCCGAAAAAGAGCTCTCCAGCCTGATCCTACTTTCCAGCTCTTGGTCCGTAGCCCTGTAGGTTACGGCGCTTCAAGTGCATATCCAAGTACTTTTTCAATGTGATGAGGGTTTAGTGTGATAGTGGTATAACATTTGCATCCGTCCAGTTCTCTGGCACTGCTACTGTATCCAATGAGGATTGAAAGATTGTGACTGATACCTCTGCTATTTCTATCTTTGCTTCTTCCAGCAACACAGGATGCATTCCATCCGGACCAGGTGACCTACCAACTTTCAGTAATGCTAATCTTTTTAGTATGTCTTCTCTATCTATTACTATCCTGTCCATAACTTCCCTCTCCTCTTTTAGTGTAATCTTCACGTCATCCGCTTCCTTTGTGAAGACAGATGCAAAGTACTCATTTAATACTTTAGCCGTGTCCTCTGCCTCTACATGAAGATTTCCCTTTGGGTCCTTAATAGAATCAGAGACGTTTACGGCACAGAAGGAGGCCACCCGGCCCTGCGCGTCCGCGCCGCTTTTCTGCATGTCACCTCTGGTTCATTTGCCAATCATCTTAAATCTGTGCCCTCTCGCTGTCAACCCTTCAACCTATTTTAACAACCTGTGTACTTCCATCATTGAAGTGCTATGTCTTTACAGGACTACAACACCCAGAATGCTGTGCATTTCCTGCAATGTCCCAACCCTTCCTGAACTACAATTCCCACAATGCTGTGCATTTCCTGCAATGTCCCAACCCTTCCTGAACTACAATTCCAACAATGCTGTGCATTTCCTGCAATGTCCCAACCCTTCCTGAACTATAACTCCAAGAATGTTGTGTGTTTCCTTTTCGCAACTGAGGTTTAAGATTGCAACACTGCAAGTGTGACAAACACAGACGGAGAGAGGGAGTGAAAGAGACACAGACACAGAAAGGGGTAGACACAGAGAAGGAGAATAAGAGGGCAACAGGGAGAAAGAGGAAAGGACTAAGGGTGACTGACAGACAGACATAACCGTACAGAGAAAAAGAGGGCAACACAGACAGAGGAACGAAAAGTGAGAAAGACTAGAGAGAGAAAAGAGCAAAGGACAGTGGCACTTCGTGCTTTTCAATCTCTGGCGGGGGCACTGACTGGAGTGTTCACTTCCTTGGATTGCTTTGGCCAGAATGCAGTTGTAAGATTTGCTTTTTGCTGAATTATTATATTTTGAAAAGGTAAGTAAAGGGCAGAGTTAATTAACTGGTGCCTTTCCTGCAGATTTATTTCGCTGTTAAAATCCAAGTGAGGTGCTAAGTGCTGCTGCGATTACAGCATCAGTCTGATCTTCCCGGTCAGGTTTCTGGTGTGATACACTTCGAATCAACAGAAGAGGAGGCAACTAAGAACGGGAGGTGAGGCACGGGGCAACAGAAAAAGGGTACAGGTTCTAATTTAGAAATGGCGGGACATGAGGGCACCGAAAATGATTGGACCAGAATTGAGAACGCAATCCGTATGAGTTTAAGGCATTTACGGGACAGGTATATAGGGACCAGCAGACACCAGACAGAAGAGAGGACGCCTTTCGAGCTACAGTCAGAGCAATTAGAAGCGACGCCCTTACAGAGATTGCCGGTAAGGACTGGGTGTTCAGTTCCTCTGTGTCTCACCTTCTGTCCTCCTGGTGCAGGGAGTTCTTCGGTGTGTTTGTATAATGTCACAATCACAGATCTGTAACGTCCGACATAACTGAGCTACCACTCCCTCGGTTTCTAATTTAAAATTGATTTGTCTTAATCGCTGAGCAGGATGTCAGTGCTGGGATAGGGTATTCAAATCCACCTCCTGGAATAGGGAACTTCAATCCACCTCCTGGGATAGGGAACTCCAATCCACCTCCTGGGATAGGGAACTCCAATCCACCTCCTGAGATAGGGAACTCCAATCCACCTCCTGGGATAGGGAACTCCAATCCACCTCCTGGGATAGGGAACTCCAATCCACCTCCTGGGATAGGGAACTCCAATCCACCTCCTGGGATAGGGAACTCCAATCCACCTCCTGGGATAGGGAACTCCAATCCACCTCCTGGGATAGGGAACTCCAATCCACCTCCTGGGATAGGGAACTCCAATCCAGCTCCTGGGATAGGGAACTCCAATCCACCTCCTGGGATAGGGAACTCCAATCCAGCTCCTGGGATAGGGAACTCCAATCCACCTCCTGGGATAGGGAACTCCAATCCACCTCCTGGGATAGGGAACTCCAATCCACCTCCTGGGATAGGGAACTCCAATCCACCTCCTGGGATAGGGAACTCCAATCCACCTCCTGGGATAGGGAACTCCAATCCACCTCCTGGGATAGGGAACTCCAATCCACCTCCTGGATAGGGAACTCCAATCCACCTCCTGGGAATAGGGAACTCCCAATCCACCTCCTGGGATAGGGAACTCCAATCCACCTCCTGGGATAGGAACTCCAATCCACCTCCTGGGATAGGGAACTCCAGTCCACCTCCTGAGGATAGGAAACTCCAATCCACCTCCTGGGATAGGGAACTCCAATCCACCTCCTGGATAGGGAACTCCAATCCACTCTGGGATAGGGAACATCAATCCACCTCCTGGGATAGGGAACTCCAATCACCTCCTGGATAGGGAACTCCAATACACCTTCTGGGATAGGGAACATCAATCCACCTCCTGGGATAGGGAACTCCAATTCACCTCCTGAGATAGGGAACTCCAATCCACCTCCTGGGATAGAACACTTTTATACACTTCTGGGATAAAGGACATAGATCCATCTTCCACTTTTTGCACCTAGTATCAGCATCAAACACTCCCAGGGCAGGTCCAGCATGGGTTAGATACAGAGTAAAGCTCCCTCTACACTGTCCCATCAAACACTCCCAGGGCAAGTACAGCACGGGTTAGATACAGAGTAAAGCTCCCTCTACACTGCCCCATCAAACACTCCCAGGGCAGGTACAGCACGGGTTAGATACAGAGTAAAGCTCCCTCTACACTGCCCCATCAAACACTCCCAGGGCAGGTACAGCACGGGTTAGATACAGAGTAAAGCTCCCTCTACACTGTCCCATCAAACACTCCCAGGGCAGGTACAGCACGGGTTAGATACAGAGTAAAGCTCCCTCTACACTGTCCCATCAAACACTCCCAGGGTAGGTACAGCACGGCTTAGATACAGAGTAAAGCTCCCTCTGAACAGCCTCATCCAACACTTCCGGGGAACATATAACACGGGTTAGATGCGATCTTAGAATCATACAATCTTACTGTACAGAAGGAGGCCATTCGGCCCATCTTGCTAGTGCCAGCTCTCTGAAAGAGCGAGCTATTAGCTCTACTCTCCTGCTGTTTCCGCATTGCCCTGCAAATGTTTTGAGCACCTCTATTGATTCTCCCCTTAACCTCTGCTCTAAGGAGAAAAATCCCAGCTTCATTAGTCTCTCCATATAACTGAATTCCTCATCCCTGGTACCGTTCTGGTAAATCTCCTCCTGCACCCTCTCCAAGGCCTTAACATCCTTTCTAATGCATGGTGCTCATAATTGGACACAATACTCTGGCTGAGGTCTAACCAATGATTTATAAAGGTTTACCATAGCGTCCTTACTCTCTGCCTCTATTTATAAAACCAAGGATCCCGTGTGCTTTTTTAGCAGCTTCATCAACTTGTCCTACCAGCTTCAAAGATTTGTGTATATGAACCCCAGGGGGCAAAAATTGGGTCGCGCCCTGAAAAAATTAGCACACCCGCGCCCGAAATTCACAGGTAGCGCCCCAAGAGGGAGGTGGGGTGTTACTGGAAGCGCCCCGCCTCCCTCTTGGGGCGCTGCGAGTGAATATCATGGCAGTACGTGCCGCAGTGCCATGTTCTGCGGCATGTCGCGCCGCGGTACTGCAGGCCTTCCTCCCCTTATTAAAGGGGAGGGGCCTAGCGCAGCACGACCTGGGGCCCAGCTGGGCCACCAGGGATCGGAGTGCCGGCAAAAGAGCGGAGTGCCGGGCTCACAGAGCGCTGCCGGCACCCCACGGGAGGGATGTACAGAAGGCCGGGGACAGCAACGGGGGCAGGTGCTGGCAGGCGGCCAGCAACAAAAATGGCCGTCTGGCACCGCCCCTTTAATTAGCGCCACCCCAGCCGCAGGTAGTCCCCCCTGACCCTGTCAGACATAGCGTCCAGCGGTAAGTTAGGGTCGCTACCGAAGATCGCAGCTGGGGTGCTGCGCACGGCGATGACATCATCGCCAGAGGCGCAGCGCCACGGGGCGCTAACGGTTACCACCGCTGCTAACCTCCCGCTGAATTTCGCGGGAGGTGTTGGCGGTGCCGCGCCCAGGCGCTAGTTGCTTTGTGCCCCGCTAGCGCTAACGGGAGGCACAAATCAACCGAATTTTATCTCCAGGTGTCTCTGTTCCTGTACCACCTTTAAAATTGTACCTTTAGTTTATATTGCCTCTCTTTTTTTCCTTCCAAAATGCATCATCTCACACTTCTTTGTGTTAAATTTGAACTGCCGAGTGTCCGCCCATTTCATAAGTTGTCCTGAAGTCTGTTACTCTCCTCCTCACTGTTTACTACATTGTCAAGCTTTGTGATATCCGCAAACTTTGAAATTATGTCCCCTCTACCTAAGCCTAGGTCAATAATATATATCAAAATAAGCAGTGGTTCTAATACCAACCCGAGTGGAACGCCACTGTGTTCTTCCCTCCAGTATGGAAAACAACCTTTCACTCTACTCTCTCCGTTAGCCAATTTTGTATCCACACTGCCACTGTCCCTTTAATCTTTAATTTTGCTAACAGGTTTATTATGTGTTTGTTTTATTCATTCATGGGATGTGGGCGTCGCTGGCAAGGCCAGCATTTATTGCCCATCCCTAGTTGCCCTTGAGAAGGTGGTGGTGAGCCGCCTTCTTGAACCGCTGCAGTCCGTGTGGTGATGGTACTCCCACAGTGCTGTTAGGGAGGGAGTTCCAGGATTTTGACCCAGCGACGATGAAGGAACGGCCGATATATTTCCAAGTCAGGATGGTGTGTGACTTGGAGGGGAACTTGGAGGTGGTGGTGTTCCCATGCGCCTGCTGCCCTTGTCGCTCACGGTGGTAGAGATCGCGGGTTTGGGAGGTGCTGTCGAAGAAGCCTGTGGTACTTTATCAAACGCCTTCTGAAGTCCGTATACTCAACATCATCCGCAGTACCCTCATCAACCCTCTCCATTACTTCATCAAAGAACTCAATCAAGTTAGTCAGACATGATTTGCCTTTAACAAATCCGTGTTGGCTGTCGTTTATTAACCCATGTTATTCCAAGTGACAATTAATTTTGTCCCAGATTATTGTCTCTACAAGTTTCCCCACCACCAACGTTAGGCTGACTGGCCTGTAGTTGCCGGGTGTATCCATCTCCCCTTTTTCAAACAGGGGTGTAACATTTGCAATCTTCCAGTCTCTGGCACCACCCCCATATCAAAGGAGGATTGGAAGATTGTGGCCAGAGCTTCAGCTATTTCCACCCTTACTTCCCTCAGCAACCTAGGTTGAATCCCATCCAGACCGGGTGACTTTTCTACCTTGAGCACTGGCAACTATTTTAGTACATCCTCTTTATCTATTTTTACCCTCTGTAATGCCTCTACCACCTCCTCCTTTACTGTGACATTGGCAGCATCCTCTTCTCTACTGAAGACAGATGCAAAGTGCTCATTTCGTACCTCAGCCATGCCCTCTGCTTCCACAAGAAGATCTCCTTTTGGGCCCTTAATCAGCCCCACCCTTCCTTGGATATACTTTTTCTCTTTATATGTTTATAAAAGACTTTAGTCTTCTCTTTTATATTACCCACTAATCTTTTCGCATTACCCCTTTTATTTCCTTTTTTAGATCTCCTCTGCACTCTCTGTATTCTGCTTGGTTCTCTACTGTCTTATGAACCTGGCATTTATCATAAACCTCCTTTTTCTGTTTCATTTTAATCTCTATGGGCGTGGAATTTGGTACCGCCCCGCCCAGGAAGTGGAGTGCAATGTCGGGCGCTGCACTTCCTGGTGGGGTGGTAATCGAGGCGATGTCGGGACGCGATCGGCTGAGCTCCGCTGAGCGCTGCCGTGTTTCAACACCCCTCGCCTTCAGTTAAAGGGGAGGGCCGCTGCGCACTCTGCAGGGCCTCCAATGGCCCACACTAGGCCACCAGGGCGGCGTGGTGCCGCGTCCGCAGCCCAGCACCGAGACGTGGCGCCGGGCTGTGCGATGGCGGCCAGGACCACACCACAGCACACCACGGAGGGCTGACTTGGAGTAGGCCAAAAAAAGAAAATGGTGGCGCGGGTCGCGGCCGCACCTCCCCTTTAACTACCGCCCCGCAAGCGGAGGTTGGTCCGGCTCGCGACCCGTGAGGCTGGCGCCGACACTGCCCGCGGCAGCCTCGCCGAGCGCAGCCGAATTTCTGCCACAGGATGGTAAGGGGACGTCATTGCCCGGGGCGCTACCGGCGGGGGCGCAGCGCTATCGGGTAGCGCCTCAGCAACGCCCCGCCGAATTGCGCGGGAGGCGCTTTTTCCGCCTCCCCCCGGGTGATAAGCCCTTTGTGCCCTGTTAGCACCCCCCAGAGGCGCTAATGGCTGTCACAAAGGAGCCGAATTTTGCCCCCTAGATCCAGGGAGCTCTAGCTTTGGATGCCCTTCCTTTCCCCCTCATGGGAATGTGTCTCGTCTGTACTCAACCATCTCCTCTTTGAAGGCCTCCCATTGCTCATTTACTGTTTTACCAACCAATCATTGTTTCCAATCCAATCCACCTGGGCCAGATCCCTTTTCAACTCACTGAAATTAGCCCTCCTCCAGTTGAGTATTTTCACATTTGATTGTTCCTTGTCCTTTTCCATAACTACTCTAAACCAAATGATACTATGATCACTGTTCCTCAAAATGTCTCCCATTGAAACATGCTTCACCTGCCCCACTTCATTCCCCAGAACTCGATCCAGCACTGCTTCCTTCCTCGTTGGGCTCGAAACACACTGATCAAGGAAGTTCTCTTGTACACATTTCAGGAATTCCTCCCCCTCTTTGTCCTTCACACAATTTTTTCCCCAGTCTATACTAGGATAACTGAAGTCCCCCATTTTCACTACTATTGTTATTACATCTTTCTGAAATGTGTCCCTTTCTATCTTCCCATTATCGGGTGGTCTATAGTAGCTCCTCTTCTGCTCCTTATCTCTAACCACATAGATTCAGTCTTTGAACCCTTAAGTACAATGCATTGTGCAGTCAGCAGTGAACAAGTGGCGTTAGCCGTTCATTACACTTACCCACAGACTTTCTGTGGGCTTTTGCACTAGAATGTGCGTTACTAGAGAGCCAAAACAGCGCCGAGTCCTCTACAGGGGATCTGGGACCAGTGTGAACAGGGAAAGCAACTGTGCGTCTCCTTAACTAATCAGAGGGAAAGAAAGATGGGATTAAGAGAGAGAGCTAAAGAAACAAAGAAAAAGTTAAAGAAAAATATTTAAATTTTTTAATATCGCCAACACTAAGTGAAGGAATGAGACTCCACACTTGTGAAAGTTAATTTTCAGGGCCAGAGAGGTTGTTTGGCAGTACATAAGAACATAAGAACATAAGAACATAAGAAATAGGAGCAGGAGTAGGCCAATCGGCCCCTCGAGCCTGCTCCGCCATTCAATAAGATCATGGCTGATCTGATCCTAACCGCCAATCTACTATCGATCACAGAACCATCTGCTGCATCTAACAGAATTGCACACATGAAATAGGAGCAGAATCAGGCTACACGGTCCCTGGGCCTGCTCCACTACCCACAGGGCCATGACCGGATCCGAACCTAGACTCATGTCCAAATTCCTGCCCGCTCCCCGTAACCCTTAATGCCCTTTACTTCTAGGAAACTGTCTATTTCTGTTTTAAATTTATTTAATGATGTAGCTTCTACAGCTTTTTGTGGCAGCATATTCCATGGACCTACCACCCTCTGAGTGAAGTAGTTCCTCCTCATCTCAGTTTTGAAAGAGCAGCCCCTTATTCTAAGACTATGTCCCCTAGTTCTAGTCTCACCCGTCATCGGGAACATCCTCCCTGCATCCACCCGATCCAACCCCTTCACAATCTTATATGTTTCAATAAGATCGCCTCTCATTCTTCTGAACTCCAATGAGTAGAGTCCCAATCTACCCAACCTCTCCTCATATGACCACCCCCTCATCCCCGGGATTAACCGAGTGAACCTTTTTTGCACTGCCTCGAGAGCAAGGATGTCTTTCCTTAAGTAAGGACACCAAAACTGTATGCAGTATTCCAGGTGCGGTCTCACCAATACCTTGTACAACTGAAGCAATACCTCCCTATTTTTATATTCTATCCCCCTAGCAATGAAAGCCAACATTCCATTGGCCTTCTTAATCACTTGCTGCACCTGCATACCAACCTTTTGAGTTTCGTGCACCAGGACCCCCAGATCCCTTTGCACTTCAGTACTCTCCAGTTTCTTGCCATTAAGATAATAAATTGCTCTAGGACTTTTCCTGCCAAAGTGCATCACCTCACACTTATCGCGCCGTTAAAAAATTACTTACACTGGAATGGACAAATCCTAACCTTTTCTGGCGTGTTTTGTGGGTATCTATCACATAAGTACCGCAACTTCACAGGCTTCTATGTGTTTGAATGGCGAGTCTCTGGGGGAGATACCGGCGTATCGAAGCTTCTGGAGGAGTAAGGCAACTCGGGCAGAAACTTGCTGATTTCCACATTTAATTGCGCATGTTGGAAGTTGCTGTCCAATTTACTCCTTAATAGCAGTTATTCTACAGCAAAATCCGGGTCAATATTATCCTTTTCCAGGGCTGTAACAATTTCTTTGATCAATACTGCCACCCTCTCTCCTTTTTTGTCCTTCCCTATTTCTCCTGAATACAGTGTCGCTAGGAATGTTAAGTTCCCATTCCTCCCCTTGTTTGAGCCAGATCTCCGTTAATACCACTTTAGCATATTCCCAGGTGACAACTTGTGCCTGCAGATTACCAACCTTATTTGCCACACTCTGCATCTACACACATGCATTCCAAACCCCCCTTAGTCTGATTTTATTTCTCCGCTGTCTGATCCCTCCTATTTCTGTACTCCTGTGGCATTCCTGAGAATGACCATTTAGTGCCAAATTAGTGCCAATTTTGTGCTGTGGGTCCATCCCCATAGAACCCTTACAGCCAGCAGAAAGGGGAGACTCTCATTGCATTAGTGTGGGTTAGATTCAAACTATGTCCCAGAGGGGAAAGGACAGTATTTAAACCCCAGCAACATAATCATATAGGAAAATGCGCGAGCTTGTGAACTAGGAGTGTATGTCTCGAGCTCCAACTGCTGCCTTGCTTTGGTACTTTGACGTCTCAACTAATAGCCTGCATTTCCAACCATGCGACAAAAATCAATTCTTCATTCCTGAACTTTTCTTCGGGGATCCAAACAAAACTGCTACTCTCTCCCTCCCCTCAACTGTTGAAGTTTAAAATCCAGGGATTTGGCAGATTGAAATCTCTGTCGTGTTGTTCTAGGTCGAGGTGCAACTGCACATCATGGCCTTGCTGTCTCCGCGGGATGTGTGCCAACTGGGGAGCGTTAATCGTTATTGGAATGCCATGGTCCGTGACCCACTGTTGTGGCGCTACTTCCTACTGCGGGATCTCCCACACTGGAATTCTGTGGACCATCTCTCACTGCCAGATGCAGCATTACTGAGCAAATCACTTACAGACAGTACAGAGCAGGACTACATGGCAGCGTAAGTGAGACAGAGTTTTAAAAAAATATATCCAATTTCCTTCCCTCCCACTGACAGTCTTGGGTCTGGTTCTATGGGCATTGGCGACCTCCGTGACCTCTGCGAGCTGACCATTACTCATATGTGAGCCTAGTCAATGAGTGTCAACAGGATATTCATCCATGTGGCCGTCACTGCGGGGCTCAATGCTGCGAAGTGTCTACTCGCTATCCACTGCCCTCTAAAGTGCTATCTGTAACCAGTGCTGTAGATAGAATCATAGAATGGTTACAGCACAGAAGGAGGCCATTCGGCCCGTCGAGCCCGAGTCGGCTCTCTGCAAGAGCACTTCAGCTAGTCCCACTCCCCCACCCTTTCCCCGTAGCCCTGCAAATTTTTTTCCTTCAGGTACTTATCCAATTCCCTTTTGAAAGCCGTGATTGAGTCTGCCTCCACCACCCTTTCTGGCAGTGCATTCCAGATCCTAACCACTCACTGCATAAAAAGTTTTTCCTCTTGTCGCCTTTGGTTCTTCTGCCAATCACCTTAAATCTGTGTCCTCTGGTTCTCGACCCTTCTGCCAATGGGAACAGTTTCTCTCAATCTACTCTGTCTGGACCCCTCATGATTTTGAACACCTCTATCAAATCTGCTCTAAGGAGAACAACCCCAGCTTCTCCAGTCTATGCACGTAACTGAAGTCTCTCATCCCTGGAACCATTCTTGTAAATCTTTTCTGCACCCTCTCTAAGGCCTTCACATCCTTCCTAAATGCAGTGCCCAGATGGGTGAACATTATTATTTTTTTCTGTTTAACGGATTATATTTTATACCAAAGTAGGGCTGAAGATGGCACAGATTTACAATAATCACAAAAATAATTAAAGGAGGTTAGAAGAAATGCCTTTACAGAGGGAGGTTAAAATGTGGAATTCTGTGCCACAAACCATTGCTGAAGTGGAGTCCGTAAATTCTTTTAAAAGGGAATTAGGTAGTTGTCTGAGAAAGAGGAATATTAAAGGGTATGGGAAGCGAGCAAGAACATAAGAACATAGGAAATAGGAGCAGGAGTCGGCCATTCGGCCCTTCGAGCCTGCTCCGCCATTCAATAAGATCATGGCTGATCTTCTACCTCAACTCCACTTTCCTGCACTATCCCCATATCCCTTGATTCCCTTTGTTCCCAAAAATCTATCGATCTCAGCCTTGAATATACTCAATGACTGAGACTCCACAGCCCTCTGGGGTAGAGAATTCTAAAGATTCCCAACCCTCTGAGTGAAGAAATTTCTCCTCATCTCAGTCCTAAATGGCCGACCCCTTATTCTGAGACTATGCCCCCTGGTTCTAGACTCCCCAGCCAGGGGAAACATCCTCCCTGCATCTACCCTGTCAAGCCCCTTAAGAAAATATGGGGGGAAAAATTCAGTTGGTTGTGCCTCCCGTTAGCGCCTTAAGAGGGCGCTAATGGGGCGCAAAGCATCTAGCGCCCAGGCGCGGTGATGTTTGCGCCGCTCGCGAAATTAACTAGACATTTTGCGGCGGCGCTAAACACTACCGCCACGATCTCCTGCACCGGCAGATCGTGATGTCTGTCGAGTGCGCAACGCCCCGGTATCGTCCCAGAGCAGATATTGAGTGACCGCCTGACGCTAGCAACGACAGGTTGAGTGGAGCGTTTTGCAGTCATGAAGGGACTGGGGGAGCGCTATTTAAAGGCGACCGCTTCCTGCCTTTTATTGTTGGTGCCATTTTTGAACCACGCATTCTGAGAGAGAGAGAGAGAGAGAGAGAGAGAGAGACTTCTGGAGAGATTCAACGCTGTGTGAAGGAGTTTTGGGTACTGAGCAGCACTTTGCAGGTTCATTTTGATTTGCCATTCCTTGTAGCGATTTAGAAGAGACTGTGGGGGCTGCACTCTAAGCTCTTTCCCTGGTACTCTCCATTGTTCTTTCCAGCAGATTTGATGTGCAGGTCTCTCCAGGCCGAGATTCAAGGCTGCAATGAGCAGGATGTGGATGGAAAGCAAGATCAACCCTCCCCTTTAAGAACTGGCCCGCGCCATTGTGTGTGTGTTCCATTGCTGACTGACATCACATGAGCTTCGCCAGCGCTCTGAGGTAACGCCTCGCTCCTCAGCCTTTGCGCCTTAAGACAGGTGTGAAGTGCCTGATTTAGCGCTCCAATCACCTCCAGGGGCGATAAAAGTCAAGTTTGCAGTCGGTGGCGATAATTAGCGCCAGGCGCTAATCTTTGCGCCCGGCCGATAATTGCGCCCGAAATGGGGCGATACTGAATTTCTCCCCCAAAATGTTTCAATGAGATCACCTCTCATTCTCTAAACTCGAGAGAATATAGGCCTAGTCTACTCAATCTCTCCTCATAAGGCAATCCCCCCATCCCAGGAATCAGTCTGGTGAACCTTTGTTGCACTCCCTCTATGGCAAGTATATCCTTCCTTAGGTAAGGAGACCAGAACTGTCCACAATACTCCAGGTGTGGTCTCACCAATGCCGTGTATAGGGAGGGATTAGACCAGCTGGTTCACGTGGCGAGAAACACCAGCACTGACTTGAAGGGCTGAATGGTTTGTATCTGTGCTGGAACATTCTATGATTCTCTAGTTCATAGAACAGTAGAAGTTTATAGCACAGAAGGAGGCCATTCTGCCCATCTATCTACTGGATCTTTAATAGAATAATTCAAAACTACTCCCACTGCCCCACTCTCTTTCCATACTGCTGTACCTTCCTCTGCTTCAGATATTTATCTACTTTCCCCTAAAAGATGCAATGGTTCTGCCTCAAACACTCACTGTGGCAAAGCATCCCGTGCTCCAACAACGTTCCTAACCGCTCTCCTCACGATCAGTAACACACGTAAATTGATGACTCCTTGTCACTCACTGCCCAACCAGAGGAAATAGTCTTTCCCCTTTCACTATATCAAAGCTCTTCATAATTTAAAAAAACCTCTATTAAATCTCTTACCTTTGTCTGATACAGTGGAAATAGTTCCCGTATCTTTAGTCTCTCCTCAGAACTGTAGTTTCCCAAACCTGGCATCATCCTGGTGAATTTATGCTGTGTGCTCTCTATGGGTTTAATATCCTTTCTATAATGAGATACCCAGAATTGAGCACAGTATTGTGTCTAACTGTTGTCAAACCAATGTTTTGTATGTTTCTCATGACTTCTGATTTTCTTTCTCTAATTTGCTCATCGCTGCCACTTTGCTGTTGCTTTGTTGTAGGATGGAGCTGTGCTGTATGCGGTGGGTGGGAATTCCTGATCTGATAAAGCTATCTTGAGACTGATCCATAGAGTGAAATAGCCTTACATGAGAGGCTGGAGGTGTTGAACCGTTCCCACGATCTCAAAACTGTGGAACTTCCTCGGTTTCAATCCCTTCTTGGTTAATAATCTCAGTAAGGGAAAATTTATCAACAACAACTTGTATTAATATAGCGCCTTTAACATAGTAAAACGTCCCAAGGTGCTGCACAGGAGTATTATAAGACAAAAAATTTGACACCGATCCACATAAGGAGAAATTAGGGCAGGTGACCAAAAGCTTGGTCAAAGAGGCAGGTTTTAAGGAGCGTCTTAAAGGAGGAAAGAGAGGTAGAGAGGCGGAGAGGTTTAGGCAGGGAATTCCAGAGCTCAGGGCCGAGGCAACAGAAGGCACGGCCACCAATGATGGAGCGATTAGAATCCGGGATGCTCAAGAGGGCAGAATTAGAGGAGCGCAGATATCTCGGGGGGTGTTGTGGGGCTGAAGGAGATTAGAGAGATAGGGAGGGGCGAGGCCATGGAGGGATTTGAAAACAAGGATGAGAATTTTGAAATCGAGGTATTGTTTAACCGGGAGCCAATGTAGGTCAGCGAGCACAGGGGTGATGGGCGAACAGGACTTGGTACGAGTTAGGACACAGGCAGCAGAGTTTTGGATGACCTCAGTGATAATAATATGATCGAATTCAATGCAAATTGGAACTCACTAAAGTTAACGTAAGCAAGAAAACAATATTAGAAAAAAATAATGGCACTAAAGACTGATGAATCCCCAGGACCTGATGGTTTCCACCCCAGGGTCTTAAAGGAAGTAGGTGAGGAAATTGCAGATGCTTTAGCCATAATCTTCCAAAGCTCTCTCGTTTCAGGAATTGTGCCTTTAGACTGGAAAATTGCAAATATAACTCCATTATTTAAGAAAGGTGAGAGAGAGAAACCAGGAGATTATAGACCTGTTAGTCTGACATCTGTTGTGGGGAAGTTATTGGAATCTATAATTAAGGACAGAGGGACTGAACAGTTAGAGAAATCTGAGCTGTTTAGTGAGAGCCACATGGATTTGTAACAGGTAGGTCACATCTAACGAACCGAATTGAATTTTTTGAGGAAGTAACTATAGCAGTAAACAGGGGAATGTCTATGGATGTAGTTTATATGAACTTCCAGAAGGCATTCGATAAGGTTCCACACAAGAGACTGTTAGCTAGGATTAATGCTCATGAAATTATTGACCTGGTTAGGAGATTAGTTAGGCGGTAGAAGACAGAGAGTAGGGATAATGGGTACGAACTCGAATTGGAAGGAAGTGACTAGTGGTGTCCCACAAGGATCTGTGCTAGGGCCTCAATGATTCACTATATTTATTAGTGACTTTGATAACGCAATAGAGAGCCATATATCCAAGTTTGCTGATGACGCAACGATTGGTGGCACAGTAAGTAGTGTAGACGGGAGCATAAAATTACAAAGAGACATTGATAGATTCAGTGAGAGGGCAAAACTGTGGCAGATGGATTTCAACACAGGTAAGTGTGAGGTCATCTATTTTTGACCCAAAAAACAATAGATATGAAACTTTTTTAAAGATGGAAAGCTAGGAACAGCAGAGGTCCAAAGAGATTTAGGGGCTCATGTAAACAGATCACTAAGATGTAGTCAGGTACAAAAAATAATCAAAAAAGCTAATGGACATAAGAACATAAGAAATAGGAGCAGGAGTAGGCCAATCGGCCCTTCGAGCCTGCTCCGCCATTCAATGAGATCATGGCTGATCTTCTGCCTCAACTCCATTCACCGGCCCTATCGCCGTATCCCTTGATGCCTTTACTAGTCAGAAATCTATCGACTTCTGTTTTGAATATACCCAATGACTGAGCCTCCACAGCCCTCTGGGGTAGAGAATTCCAAAGATTCACCACCCTCTGTGTGAAGAAATTTCTTCTCCTCTCAGTCCTGAATGGCCTACCCTTTATCCTGAGGCTGTGGCCCCTGGTTCTAGACTCTCCAGCCAAGGGCAACATTCTCCCAGCGCCCATCCTATCAAGCCCTGTAATAATTTTGTATGCTTCAATGAGATCCTTTCCCATTCTTCTGAATTCAAGAGAATACAGGCCTAGTTTACTCAATCTCTTCTCATACGACAGTCCCGCCATCCCAGGAATCAACCTCGTGAACCTTCGTTGCACTCCCTCTATGGCAAGTATATCCTTCCTTAGGTAACGAGACCAAAATTGTACACAGTACTCCAGGTGTGGTCTCACCATGGCCCTATATAATTGGAGTAAGACTTCTTTACTCCTGTACTCAAATCCTCTTGTAATGAAGGCCAGCATACCATTTGCCTTCCTAATGGCTTGCTGCACCTGCACATTCACATTCAGTGACTCATGTACAAGGACACCCAGGTCCCTTTCAGCATCTGCATTCCCCAATCGTTCACCATTTAGGAAATACTCTGCCTTTCTGTTTTTTCTACCAAAGTGGATAACTTCACATTTATCCACATTATATTCCATCTGCCATGTTCTCGCCCACTCACTGAGCCTGTCGAGATCCCCTTGAAGCCTCTTCACATCCTCTTCACAACTGACACTGCCACCTAGCTTTGTATCATCAGCAAATTTGGAAATGTTACATTTAGTCGCCTCTTCCAAATCATTGGTATAGATTGTGAATAGCTGGGGCCCAAGCACCGATCCTTGCGGTACCCCACTAGTCACAGCCTGCCATCCTGAAAAAGACCCGTTTATCCCTACTCTTTGTTTTCTGTCTGTTAACCAATTCTCAATCCATGATAGTATATTACTCCCAATTCCATGTGTCCTAATTTTGTTCACCAACCTCTTGTGTGGGACCTTATCGAAGGCCTTCTGAAAATCCAGATACACCACATCTACCGGTTCCCCTTTGTCCACTCCACTAGTTACATCCTCAAAGAACTCCAATAGGTTTGTCAAACAGGATTTCCCTTTCATAAATCCATGTTGACTCTGCCCAATTTTACTATTAGTTTCTAAGTGCCCAGTTATTGCATCCTTTATAATAGATTCCAGCATTTTCCCAACTACTGATGTGAGGCTAACAGGTCTGTAGTTCCCCGTTTTCTCTCTCCCTCCTTTCTTAAATAGCGGAGTTACATTTGCTATCCTCCAGTCTGCAGGAACCGTTCCAGAATCTATAGAATTTTGGAAGATGACAACCAATGCGTCCACGATCCCAATGGCCACCTCTTTCAAAACCCTAGGATGTCGGTCATCCGGTCCTTGGGATTTATCGACTTTTAGTCCCATTAATTTTGCTAGTACTGTTTTTTTACTAATAATAATTTCTTTAAGTTCCTCATTCTCGCCACACCCTTGGTTTTCTCGTATTTCTGGGAGGTTTTTTGTGCCTTCCTCCGTGAAGATAGAAACAAAGTATTTATTTAATTTCTCAGCCATTTCCTCATTCCCCATTACAAATTCTCCCATCTCTGACTGTAAAGGACCTACATTTACCTTCGCCAGTCTTTTACTTTTCACATACCTATAGAAGCTTTTACAATACGTTTTTATATTTTTCGCTAGTTTGTGCTCATATTCCATTTTCCCTTTCTTTATCAATTTCTTGGTCCCCCTTTGCTGATTTCTAAAAAGATCCCAATCCTCAGGCTGACCGCTTTTTCTGGCAACTTTATAAGCTCCCTCATTTGACTTAATACTAGCTTTAATTTCTTTTGTTAGCCATAGTTGGATCACTTTTCCTTTTGGGTTTTTATGCCCTAGAGGAATATATGTTTGTTGCAAATTATGCATTATTTCCTTGAATGTTAGCCATTGTATGTCCACCTTCATACCTTTTAGTGTAGTCTCCCAATCTACCATGGCCAACTTGTCCCTCATACCCTTGTAGTTTCCTCTGTTTAGATTGAAGACCTTAGTTTCAGATTGGACTACATCACTCTCAAACTTAATGTAAAATTCAATCATATTATGGTCACTTGTCCCTAAAGGCCCCTTTTGCCACAAGATTATAAGAACATAAGAACATAAGAAATAGGAGCAGGAGTAGGCCAATCGGCCCCTCGAGCCTGCTCCGCCATTCAATAAGATCATGACTGATCTGATCCTAACCTCAAATCTAAAGAACACAAGAAGTAGGAGCAGGACCCAGCCCCTGGGCCCGCTCCGCCACCCACAGGGCCTTGACCTATCCGAACTCAGCCTCATGTCCAATTTCCTGCCCGCTCCCTGTAACCCCTAATTCCCTTTACTTCTAGGAAACTGTCTATTTCTGTTTTAAATTTATTTAATGATGTAGCTTCCACAGCTTCCTGGGGCAGCAAATTCCACAGACCTACTACCCTCTGAGTGAAGAAGTTTCTCCTCATCTCAGTTTTGAAAGAGCAGCACCTTATTCTAAGATTATGCCCCCTAGTTCTAGTTTCACCCATCCTTGGGAACATCCTTACCGCATCCACCCGATCAAGCCCCTTCACAATCTTATATGTTTCAATAAGATCGCCTCTCATTCTTCTGAACTCCAATGAGTAGAGTCCCAATCTACTCAACCTCTCCTCATATGTCCACCCCCTCATCCCCGGGATTAACCGAGTAAACCTTCTTTGTACTGCCTCGAGAGCAAGTATGTCTTTTCTTAAGTATGGACACCAAAACTGTATGCAGTATTCCAGGTGCGGTCTCACCAATACCTTATATAACTGCAGCAATACCTCCCTGTTTTTATAATTTATCCCCCTAGCAATAAAAGCCAACATTCCTTCTTGATCACCTGCTGCACCTGCATACTAACTTTTTGATTTTCTTGCACTAGGACCCCCAGATCCCTTTGTACTGCAGTACTTTCCAGTTTCTCGCCATTAAGATAATAACTTGCTCTCTGATTTTTCCTGCCAAAGTGCATAACCTCACATTTTCCAATATTGTATTGCATCTGCCAAATCTCCGCCCACTCACCCAGCCTGTCTATATCCCCTTGTAGGTTTTTTATGTCCTCCTCACTTTCTACTTTCCCTCCCATCTTTGTATCATCTGCAAACTTTGATATGTTACACACGGTCCCCTCCTCCAAATCGTTAATATAGATTGTAAAGAGTTGGGGGCCCAGCACCGACCCCTGCGGAACACCACTGGCTACTGGTTGCCAGTCCGAGAATGAACCATTTATCCCAACTCTCTGCTTCCTGTTAGATAACCAATCCTCCACCCATGCCAGAATATTACCCCCAATCCAGTGATTAGCCCTTTCTCATTACACAGTACCAGATCCAGAATAGCCTGTTCCCTGGTTGGTTCCTCCACATACTGATCCAGGAAACCATCTCGCATGCATTCCAAGAATTCGTCCTCCACACCATTAGTGGTAATTTAATTTGCCCAGTCTATATGTAGATTAAAGTCCCCCATGATTACCGTATTGCCCTTGTTACATGCACTTCTAATCTCTTGATTGATACTGTGCCCTACATTACCACTACTGTTTGGTGGCCTATACACAACTCCCACCAATGTTAGCCTTTATATCCAGAGAGCTACAATATGAAGGGGAGGAGGTTTTGCTGCAGCTATACAAAGCCCTGGTTAGACCACATCTGGAGCACTGTGTATAGTTCTGGGCTTTATACTGATCCTGGAGGGAGTGCATCGCAGATTCACCAGAATGTTACCAGGGCTCCAAGAGTTAAATTATGAGGGGAGATTACATAAACTACGCTTGTATTCCCTGGAATACAAAAGGTTATGGGGTGATTTGATTGAGGTTTTTAAGATTTTGAAAGAAATTGATAGGGTAGATAGAGAAAAACTTTTTCCGCTGGAGGGGGAGTCCAGTACAAGGGGACATAACCTTAAATTCAGAGCCAGGCCATTCAGGAGAGAAGTTAGGAAACATTTCTTCACGCAAAGGGTGCTGGATGTGTGGAACTCTCTGTCCACAAAAAGCAGTAGATGCAATTAATAATTTTAAATCTGAGATCGATAGATTTTTGCTAGCCAAAGTTATTAAGTGATATGGAGCCAAGGTGGGTGAATGGAATTAGGATACAGATCAGCCATGATCTCATTGAATAGCGGAACAGGCTCAAGGGGCTGAATGGCCTCCTCCTGTTCCTGTGTTCTACAACCTGTGGCCTTTTAAAATCCAAGCTTGTTGTCACCTCGTGACTAATTCTTAATGTACCTCCTTTGCTTTCTACACATTTCATCCTTGTTATGTCCTGCACTCTGGGCTTGAGCCCTTCACCCAGGCTTCTCAATAAAATAAGGCGAGATGATTACATCAATAAATCATAACAACTTGTTTTTTTTTTGGGGGCAGGTATTTGAAGAGCTTTCCTGAGGGCAGAAAGCACTGGAAACTGAGCCACCCGGTCTACAGCCCGGTGACTTCCTTCCTCTACTCCCTAGTGTCTCGGGCGGAACCCAGGTTTGCCATGTTTGGGCCTGGCCTCGAGCAATTGGACTCCTCCCTGGTCACAAAGATGATGAATTCACCAAGGCTGCTGCCTGTCGCGGGTTTCCCACAGCAACAGATCGACGGTACGTCACCTGACCCGAATGGCAGCCATTGCTTTATTTGTGACAGTATAAGCCCACCAGGAGCTCCCCCAAGGCGTCATTCTTCACGATTGAGCCTACAACAACAACTTGCATTTATACAGCGCCTTTAATGTTGTAAAACATCCCAAAGCGCTTCACAGGAGCGATTATCAAACAAAATTTGACACTGATCCACATAAGGAGATATTAGGACAGGTGACTAAAAGCTTGGTCAAAGAGGTAGGATTTAAGGAGCGTCTTAAAGGAGGTAGAGAGGGGCGGAGAGGTTTATGGAGGGAATTCCAGAGTTTAGGGCCTCGGCAGCTAAAGGCAGGGGTGATGAAAATCGGGGATGCGCAAGAGAGCAGAATTGGAGTAGCACAAAGATCTCGGAGGGATGTAGGGCTGGAAGAGTTTCCAGAGATAAGGAAGGGTGAGGCCATGGAGGAATTTGAAACAAGGATGAGAATTTTAAAATTGATGTGTTGCCAGGTCAGCGAGCACAGGGGTAATGGGTGAACGGGACTTGGTGCGAGTTAGGACATGGGCAGCAGTTTTGGATGAGCTCAAGTTTATGTAGGGTAGAATGTGGGAGGTCGGCCAGGAGTGCGTTGGAATAGTCGAGTCTGGAGATAACAAAGACATGGATGAGAGTGAGAGTTTCAGCTGCAGATGGGCTGACGCAGGGGGCGGAGATGGGTGATGTTTTGGAGGTGAAAGTAGGCGGTCTTAGTGATGCAGAGGATATGGGGTCGGAAGTTAAGCTTGGGATTAAATATGACACTGAGGTTGTGAACAGCCTGGTTCAACGTCAGACAGTGGACAAGGAGGGGGATGGAATCGGTGGCTAGGGAACGGAGTTTGTGGCGGGGACTGAAGAATCTGACTTCGGACTTCCCAATATTTAATTAGAGGAAATTTCTGCTCATAGAAACATAGAAGATAGGAGCAGGAGTAGGCCATTCGGCCCTTCAAGCCTGCCCCGCCATTCAATGAGATCATAGCTGATCATCCAAATTCAGTACCCTGTCCCTGCCTTCTCCCCATATCCCTTGATCCCTTTAGCCTTAAGAAATATATCTAACTCCTTCTTGAATATATTTAATGGTTTGGCCTCAACTGCCTTCTGTGGTAGAGAATTCCACAGGTTCACCACTCTCTGGGTGAAGAAATTCCTCCTCATCTCAGTCCTAAATGGCTTACCCCTTATCCTTAGACTGTGACCTCTGGTTCTGGACTCCTCCGCCATCGGGAACATCCTTCCTGCATCTAGTCTGTCTAGTCCTGTTAGAATTTTATAAGTTTCAATGCGATCCCCTCTCATTCTTCTAAACTCTAACGAATATAAGCCCAATCGCCCCAATCTCTCTTCATACGTCATTCCTGCCATCCCAGGTATCAGTCTGGTAAATCTTCGCTGCACTCCCTCCATGGCAAGAACATCCTTCCTCAGATAAGGCGACCAAAACTGCACACAATACTCAAGGTGTGGTCTCACCAAGGCCCTGTACAACTGCAGCAAGACATCCCTGCTCCTGTACTCGAATCCTCTCGCTATGAAGGCCAACATACCATTTGCCTGCTTAACCGCCTGCTGCACCTGCATGCGTACCATCAGCGACTGGTGCACAAGGACACCCAGGTCTCGTTGCACCTCCCCTTTTCCCAATCTATTGCCATTCAGATAATAATCTGCCTTCCTGTTTTTGCCACCAAAGTGGATAACCTCACATTTATCCACATTATACTGCATCTGCCATGCATTTGCGCACTCACTCAACCTGTCCAAATCATACTGGAGTTTCTCTGCATCCTCCTCACAGCACACACGCCCACCCAGCTTTGTGTCGTCTGCAAACTTGGAGATATTACATCTAGTTCCCTTGTCTAAATCATTAATATATATTGTGAATAGCTGGGGTCCTAGCACCGATCCCTGTGGTACCCCACGAGTCACTGCCTGCCACTCGGAAAAGACCCGTTTATTCTAAGTCTTTGCTTCCTGTCTGCCAACCAGTTCTCTATCCAAGTCAGTACCTTACCCCCAATCCATGTGCTTTAACTTTGCACGCTAATCTCTTATGCGGGACCTTGTCGAAAGCCTTCTGAAAGTCCAAATACACCACATCCACTGGTTCTCCCTTATCAATTCTACTAGTTACATCCTCAAAAAATTCCAGTAGATTTGTCAAGCGTGATTTACCTTTGTAAATCCATGTTGACTTTGTCCGATCCTGTCACTGTTTTCCAAGTGCTCTGCTATTACATCTTTTATAATGGACTCTAGCATTTTCCCCACTACCGATGTCAGGCTAACCGGTCTATAATTCCCCGCTTTCTCTCTACCACCTTTTTTAAATAGTGGGGTTACATTAGCTACCCTCCAATCCATGGGAACTGTTCCAGAATCAATAGAATTTTGAAAGATGACCAGCAATGCATCTACTATTTCTAGGGCCACTTCCTTAAGTACCCTAGGATGTAGATTATCAGGCCCTGGGGATTTATTGGCCTTCAATCCCGTCAATTTCCCTAACACCATTTCCCTACAAATATTGATTTCATTCAGTTCCTCCCTCTCATTAGACCCTATGTTCCCTGACCTCTCTGGGAGGTTATTTGTGTCCTCCTCTGTGAAGACAGAACCAAAGTATGTATTTAATTGGTCTGCCATTTCTTTGTTCCCCATTATAAATTCCCCTGATTCTGACTGCAAGGGACCTACGATTGACTTCACTAATCTTTTTCTCTTCACATATCTATAGAAGCTTTTACAGTCAGTTTTTATTCTCTGCAAGCTTACTCTCATACTCTATTTTCCCCCTCTTAATTAATCCCTTTGTCCTCCTTTGCTGAATCCTAAACTGCTCCCAATCCTCAGGTTTGCTGCTTTTTCTGACCAATTTATATGTCTGCTCCTTGGATCTTATGCTATCCCTAATTTCCCTTGTTAGCCACGGTTGAGCCACCTTTCCTGTTTTATTTTTATGCCAGACAGGGGATGAACAAATTCTATAGTTCATCCATGTGATCTTTAAATGTTTGCCATTGTCTATCCACCGTCAACCCTTTAAGTAACGTTACCCAATCCATCCTAGCCAACTCGCGCCTCATACCGTCGTAGTTTCCTTTATTTAAATTCAGGACCCTAGTCTCTGAGTCAACTACGTCACTCTCCATCTTAATGAAGAATTCTATCATATTATGATCACTCTTCCCCAAGGGACCTCACACAACAAGATTGCTAATTAATCCTTTCTCATTACATAATACCCAGTCTAAGATGGCCTGATCTCTAGTTGGTTCCTCGACATATTGGTCCAGGAAACCATCCCGTATACACTCTGGGAATTCCTCCTCCACAGTATTGTTACTAATTTGGTAGATTAAAGTCACCCATGATAACTGCTGTGCCCTTATTGCATGTGTCTCTAATTTCCTGTTTAATGCCATCCCCAACCTCACCACTACTGTTTGGGGGTCTGTATACAACTCCCACTAACGTTTTCAGCCCCTTGGTATTTCGCATCTCTACCCATACAGATTCCACATCATCCGAGCTAATATCCTTCCTTACTATTGTGTTAATCTCCTTTTTAACCAGCAATGCTACCCCACCTCCTTTTCCTTTTTGCCTGTCCTTCCTGAATATTGAATATCTCCGGATGTTGAGTTCCCAGCCTTGGTCACCCTGGAGCCATGTCTCCGTAATCCCAATTATATCGTATTCGTTTACATCTATTTGCGCAGCTAATTCATCCACCTTATTACGAATGCTCCTCACATTAAGACATAAAGCCTTCAGGCTTGTTTTTTTAACACTCTTCGTCCTTTTAGAATTATTTTTAACTGTGGCTCTGTTTGATTTACACCCTTGATTTCTCTGCCTTCCACTTTTGCTTTTCTCCTTCCTATCTTTTGCTTCCATTCTTGTTTCCCTTTTCTCTTCTCCCTGCACAGGTTCCCAACCCCCTGCCATTTTAGTTTAAACCCTCCCCAACAGCACTAGCAAACACTCCCCCTAGGACATCGGTCCCGGTCCTGCCCAGGTGCAAACCGTCCAGTTTGTACTGGTCCCACCTCCCCCAGAACCGGTTCCAATGTCCCAGGAATTTGAATCCCTCCCCCATGCACCATTCCTCTAGCCACGTATTCATCTGAAATATCCTGCTATTTGTACTCTGCTCATTGTCTGACAAGCAGTGTGACAAATCAGAGGTGGTGGTGAGGTAGAGCTGGATGTCGTCAGCATACATGCACAGCCTTATTCGACTGAGAAGGGTATCACAGCTGAGCTTGGTCCTGTCACACCCTCATATGCACACACACGCACACTTTCCAGCTTGCATGACTGATGGTGATCAGGAGCAGGAATTATGTGTTATTTTTATTCCCTCCTAGCTTAGGAGCCTGAGGCTAATTGCAGTGCCCTTGCTGAGCAAGTCATTCTAATGTGAATGTTGAACACTCAGTCACCAAGGGCAGTTTGGATAAGGAGCACTGGGAGCACAGCATAAAAGCGTGAGGTTAAAAATCAAGGTGGTCACGAGCTGTATCTGAGAGTTGCGAGCAGTCCCAATAGCCAAGGAGATGTTCCAGCTTTTCCAGTTCAAATTCTCCTAGAGAGCTTGTTCAATTTTTTCTAAATAACAAGTGCTGTGACAGTGGGCAGTGCCATCTCTTTTGGGGAGGGGTATGATGAAGATTTACTTCCCCGCCCTCTACCTAAACTGGGGAGTTCCCAATTCCCAGAATGGTGTACTGTCAGGTGCCGTCCTTCAGATGAGACGTAAAACTGAGGCTCCAACTGTATGTCAGCTGCAGCCCAGTTGGTAGCACCCTTGCCTCTGAGTCAGAACGTTGTGGGTTCAAGTACCACTTGAGGGACTTTAACACAAAAATCCAGGCTGACACTCCAGTGCAGTCCTGAGGGAGTGCTGCACTGTCGGAGGTGCCGCCTTTCAGATGAGGCGTTAAACCGAGGCCCCGTCTGCCCCTCAGGTGGACATAAAAGATCCCATGGCACTATTTCGAAGTAGAGCAGGAGAGTTCTCCCCGGTGTCCTGGCCAATATTTATCCCTCAATCAACATCACTAAAACATATTATCTGGTCATTATCACACTGCTGTTTGTGGGAGCTTGCTGTGCGCAAATTGGCTGCCGCGTTTCCTACATTTCAACAGTGACTACACTTCAAAAAGTACTTTGTGACATCTGGTGGTCGTGAAAAGCGCTGTAGAAATTCAAGTCTGCCTATCATGTTCAGGTGGGTGTTGGAGATCCCATGGCGCTAGGGGAGTGTCCTGGCCAACATTTATCTCTTAACCAACACCATCAAAAACAGATTAACTGGTCATTAGTCTGTTTGTGGGACCTTGTGTGCAAAATAGCTGCCACATTTTCCATTTAACAGTGACGGCACTTCAAAAGTAGTTGATTGTGTGAAGTACTTTATATGTTTCTGAGAGATATGATAAGGAGAAAGAATGCAACTTTATCCTTCAGTCCTGGAGAAGGGGATGTAGAACTGTTCTAGGGTTACACTCCTATGCCACAAAGCGGAGGGTTGGAATGAGTCAACTGTCTGGCTTGTCGCCCAGGAGAAAAGGGTCCAGGGAAAAATAATCGAGAATTTCACAGTCTTATAAACTATCGCTCTCAGACCAGTCCAGAACGCTTTATGTTTTGTGTTCGTTTGTGGGGATGGGTGGGGGTGGTTGTGTAAAAAAACAAAGACTTGAAAGGCTTGCATTTATATAGCGTCTTTCACAACCGCAGGACGTCCCAAAATGCTTTACAGCCAATGTGTAGTCACTGTTGTAATGTAGGAAACGTGGCAGCCCATTTGCACACAGCAAGCTCCCACAAACAGCAATGTGATAATGACCAGATAATCTGTTTCTTTAGTGATGTTGGTTGAGGGATAAATATTGGTCAAGACACCAGGGATAACTCCCCTACTCTTCTTCGAAATAGTGCCATGGGATCTTTTATGTCCACCTGAGAGAACAGACGGGGCCTCAGTTTAACGTCTCATCCAAAGACGGCACCTCCGACAATGCAGCGCTCCCTCAGCACTGCACTGGAGTGTCAGCATAGATTTTGTGTTCAGGTCTCTGGAGTGGGATTTAAACCCACAACCTTCTGACTCAGAGGCGAAAGTGCTGCCCACTGAGACACAGGCTGACACTTAAGCAGAGCTGCAGGCAAAACAATGAGGTTCGTATCTGTGGAAATTAGTCCACTGGTTTCGAAGTGGTTCATTATCATCATAGGGTGAAGTGTAGAGGGAGGTTTACTCTGTATCTAACCCGTGCTGTACCTGCCCTGGGAGTGTTTGATGGGACAGTGTAGAGGGAGCTTTACTCTGTATCTAACCCGTGCTGTACCTGCCCTGGGAGTGTTTGATGGGGACAGTGTAGAGGGAGCTTTACTCTGTATCTAACCCGTGCTGTACCTGCCATGGGACTGTTTGATGGGACAGTGTAGAGGGAGCTTTACTCTGTATCTAACCCTATGCTGTACCTGCCCTGGGAGTGTTTGATGGGACAGCGTAGAGGGTGCTTTACTCTGTATCTAACCCGTGCTGTACCTGCCCTGGGAGTGTTTGATGGGACAGTGTAGAGGGAGCTTTACTCTGTATCTAACCCGTGCTGTACCTGCCCTGGGAGTGTTTGATGGGGACAGTGTAGAGGGAGCTTTACTCTGTATCTAACCCGTGCTGTACCTGCCATGGGACTGTTTGATGGGACAGTGTAGAGGGAGCTTTACTCTGTATCTAACCCTATGCTGTACCTGCCCTGGGAGTGTTTGATGGGACAGTGTAGAGGGAGCTTTACTCTGTACCTAACCCGTGCTGTACCTGCCCTGGGAGTGTTTGATGGGACAGTGTAGAGGGAGCTTTACTCTGTATCTAACCCTATGCTGTACCTGCCCTGGGAGTGTTTGATGGGACAGTGTAGAGGGAGCTTTACTCTGTATCTAACCCGTGCTGTACCTGCCCTGGGAGTGTTTGATGGGGACAGTGTAGAGGGAGCTTTACTCTGTATCTAACCCGTGCTGTACCTGCCCTGGGAGTGTTTGATGGGACAGTGTAGAGGGAGCTTTACTCTGTATCTAACCCGTGCTGTACCTGCCCCGGGAGTGTTTGATGGGACAGTGTAGGGGGAGCTTTACTCTGTATCTAATCCGTGCTGTACCTGCCCTGGGATTGTTTGATGGGACAGTGTAGAGGGAGCTTTACTCTGTATCTAACCCGTGCTGTACCTGCCCTGGGAGTGTTTGATGGGACAGTGTAGAGGGAGCTTTACTCTATATCTAACCCGTGCTGTACCTGCCCTGGGAGTGTTTGATGGGACTGTGTAGAGGGAGCTTTACTCTGTCTCTAACCCGTGCTGTACCTGCCCTGGGAGTATTTGATGGGACTGTGTAGAGGGAGCTTTACTCTGTATCTAACCCGTGCTGTACCTGCCCTGGGAGTATTTGATGGGACTGTGTAGAGGGAGCTTTACTCTGTATCTAACCCGTGCTGTACCTGCACTGGGAGTGTTTGATGGGACAGTGTAGAGGGAGCTTTACTCTGTATCTAACCTGTGCTGTACCTGCCCTGGGAGTATTTGATGGGACTGTGTAGAGGGAGCTTTACTCTGTATCTAACCCGTGCTGTACCTGCCCTGGGAGTGTTTGATGGGACAGTGTAGAGGGAGCTTTACACTGTACTCCTACCCGGTGACACTCACTGCCCAGGTTCACACATGGGCGGAGTACGGGAGGGCACTCGGTGACTGTTGAACCTTACAGGAATAAAAACTAGTGAAGGAGGGGAATTGAAAGGGGTTTGCCACCCTAGGGTCCATGTGCTGTTTACAATAATCCAGAACCGATGATTGTTTTCTGTTGGGCTGTGTTACATGGTAAAATCGCTGTCCTAATGTTTCCTGTTTCAGGAATTGGATCAGGAATCAGCTTCTTATTCAACAATGAGCACAAGTTTAACATCCTGACTTTATATTCAACAACATGGTAAGTAATGATTGGGTGAGGAAGGCAGGGAGCTGGCATCGGAACAGTAAGAACTTTCATCCCTTTGTAGTCTAGCCCCTTTGAGATAAAGGCTAACACCCGATTCACCTTTTAAATTATTTTTGTATCTGTCCACTAGTTTTGAGTAACTTTGAGTAACCTGCAGGGATCTGTGTTGGGGCCTCAACTATTCACAGTATTTATTAACGACTTAGATAATGGCATAGATAGTCATATATCCAAATTTGCTGATGACACAAAGATAGGCGGCATTGTAGGCAGTGTAGATGAAAGCATAACATTACAAAGGGATATTGCTAGATTAAGTGAATGGGCAAAACTGTGGCAAATGGATTTCAATGTAGTCAAATGTGAGGTCATCCACCTTGTACCTAAAAAGGATAGAACAGGGTACTTTCTAAATGGTGAAAAGCTAAAAACAGTGGAGGTCCAAAGAGACTTGGGGGTTCAGGTACATAGATCATTAAAGTGTCATGAACAGGTACAGAAATTAATCAAAAAGGCTAATGGAATGCTGGCCTTTATATCTAGAGGACTAGAATACAAGGGGGTAGAAGTTATGCTGTAGCTATACAAAACCCTGGTTACAGCACACCTGGAGCACTGTGAGCAGTTCTGGGCACCACACCTTTGGAAGGATATATTGGCCTTGGAGGGAGTGCAGAGTAGGTTTACCAGAATGATGCCCGGACTTCAAGGGGTTAAATTACGAGGAGCGATTACACAAACTAGGGTTGTATTCCCTGGAATTTAGAAGGTTAAGGGGTGATCTGATCGAAGTTTTCAGGATATTAAGGGGAACAGATAGGGTAGAGAGAGAGAAACTATTTCGGCTATGATAAATTGACCCTTAGTGTTAGGGGGGGATTAAATATGTGGGGTTATGGGGATAGGATGGGATATGTTAGGGGGAATTAAATACGTGGGGTTACGGGGGTAGGGTGGGATATGTGTACTGTGGGGATTAAAGCAGGGACAGGGTACTGGATTTGGATGATCAGCCATGATCGTATTGAATGGCGGAGCAGGCTCGACGGGCCGAATGGCCTACTCCTGCTCCTAGATTCTATGTTTCTATGTTTCTATTTCCACTGGTTGGGGAGTCTAGGACTAGGGGACATAGTCCAAAAATTAGAGCCAGACCTTTCAGGAGTGAAATTAGGAAACACTTCTACACACAAAGGGTGGTAGAAGTTTGGAACGCTATTCTGCAAACGGCAATTGATGCCAGATCAATTGTTAATTTTAAATCTGAGATTGATAGATTTTTGTTAACCAAAGGTATTACAGGATATGGACCAAAGGCGGGTATATGGAGTTAGGTCGCAGATCAGCCATGATCTCATTGAATGGGGGAACAGGCTCGAGGGGCTGAATGGCCTCCTCCTGTTCCTATGTTGAGTGATTTCTGTACCTGGACCCCTAAATCTCTCGGCTCAACCACAGTTCCTAGCTTCTCACCATGTAGAAAATACTCTGATCCATGTTTCTTACGTCCAAGGTGGATGACTCCACACTGAACTTCATCTACCACAGTTTTGCCCACTCACTTAATCTATCAATATACCTTTGCAACTTTCTGCTCCTGTCTACACTACTTATTGTGGCACCTAACTAAGTGTTGCCAACAAACTTGCAATAATGGCTCTCTATTCCTTCAACTAAGTCATTGATAAATAGGGAGTGAAAGGCTGAGGCTCCAGTACAGATCCCTAGGGGACAACACCGCTAGCCACATCCTGCCAACTGGAATAAACACTCATTATTCCTACTCCCTGTCTCCTACCGGCTAACCAATTCCCTACCCGTGTCAAAAGGTTGCTTCCAATTCCACGTGCTTCCATTTTTCCCAACAGTATCTTGTGTGAAACCTTATATCGGGGACCTTTTGTAGAGTAGGAAGCCTTAGCTCTCTAAGCATATTGTCGGAGGTGCCATCTTTCAGATGAGACGTTAAACCGAGGCCCCGTCTGCTCTCTCAGGTGGACGTAAAAGATCCCATGCCACTATTTCGAAGAAGAGCAGGGGAGTTTTCCCGGTGTCCTGGCCAATATTTATCCCTCAACCAACATCACTAAAAATCAGATGAACTGGTCATTATCACATTGTTGTTTGTGGGATCTTGCTGTGCGCAAATTGGCTGCCGCGTTTCCTACATTACAACAGTGACTACACTCAAAAGCACTTCACTGGCTGTAAAGCGTTTTGGGACGTCCTGAGGTGGTGAAAAGCGCTGGAGAAATGCAAGTCTTTCTTTCTGATTGTGGTAACTAAGGACCATTAAACTAGGTATCAGTCTAGTGGCCCTTCTCCAAACATTTTTCAGGATCGCTACATCACCAACCGTTTGAGGGGATTAAAACTGGACACAGTATTCTAAATGAGGCCTAACTGAATCATTAGCCAAAGACAATATAGTTGCTTTTATTTTGTATTTAATTGTCCTGGCATCATTTTGAACACCACTATCAGGTCTCCTCTTAAACTTATTTGTTTAAATGAAAATAGCCCCAGTTTCCCTTGTCTCTCACCATAACTAAAGTCTCTCATCTCTGGGATCATCTGAGTAAATCTCTTCTGCACTCAGCCTGTGGCCTTGGTAACCTTTCTAAAGTTGGGAGCCCTTAACTGGACACAATATTCTCACTGTAGCCTAACCAGTGATTTGTACAAGTTTAGCATTACCTCTTTGCTTTCATTCAGACACCCTGGTTATAAAATCAAGTATCCCACATGCTTTTTTACAGCTTTTTCACCTTGTCATCCTGCATTTTATTTCGCATTTCAAGCATTTGCAGCTTATTTCTATTTATTGGTAAGAGGAGAATTTTTTGCATCTGTTTTCACTATGGAGAAGGACGATGCAGACATAAAATTAGGGCAGGGGGACTGTGATATACTCGAACATTTTAACATCGAGAGGGAGGAGGTATTGGCGGTTTTAGCAGGTCTAAAAATGGATAAATCCCCAGGTCCGGACGAAATGTATCCCAGGCTGCTGTGTGAGGCAAAGGAGGAGATTGCAGGGGCTCTAACACATATATTCAGAACCTCTCTGGCCACAGGGGATGTGCCAGAGGACTGGAGAACCGCTAATGTAGTACCATTATTCAAGAAAGGGAGTTGGGAAAAACCGGGGAACTACAGGCCAGTGAGCCAGGTAGGAAAATTATTGGAAAAAATTCTGAGGGACAAAATTAGTCTCCACTTGGAGAGGCAAGGATTAATCATGGTTAGCCAACATGGCTTTGTCAAGGGAAGATCATGTCTGACTAATTTGATTGAATTTTTTGAGGGGGTGACTAGGTGTGTGGATGAGGGTAACGCAGTGGATGTGGTATACATGGATTTCAGTAAGGCCTTCGATAAAGTCCCGCACAGGAGACTGGTCAAGAAGGTAAGAGCCCATGGAATCCAGGGTGCCTTGGCACATTGGATACAAAACTGGCTCAGTGGCAGAAGGCAGAGGGTGATGGTCGAAGGTTCTTTTTGTGACTGGAAGCCTGTGGCCAGTGGGGTACCACAGGGATCGGTGCTGGGTCCCTTGCTGTTTGTGGTCTACATTAACGACTTGGATATGAATGTAAAAGGTATGATCAGTAAGTTCGCGGATGATACAAAAATTGGTAGGGTGGTAAATAGTGAGGAGGGTAGCCTCAGTCTGCAGGACGATATAGATGGGTTGGTCAGATGGGCGGAACAGTGGCAAATGGAATTTAATCCGGAAAAGTGCGAGGTGATGCACTTTGGAGGGACTAACAAGGCAAGGGAATACACAATGAATGGTAAGACCCTAGGCAAGACGGAGGGTCAGAGAGCTCTTGGTGTGCAAGTACACAGATCCCTGAAGGCGGCGGAACAGGTGGATAAGGTGGTAAAAAAGGCATATGGGATACTTGCATTCATTAGCCGAGGCATAGAATATAAGAGCAAGGAGGTTATGATGGAGTTGTATAAAACACTGGTTAGGCCACATCTGGAATACTGTGTGCAGTTCTGGTCGCCACACTACAGGAAGGATGTGATCACTTTGGAGAGGGTGCAGAGGAGACTCACCAGAATGTTACCCGGGCTGGAGTGCTTCAGCTATGAAGAGAGACTGGGCAGATTGGGTTTGTTTTCCTTAGAGCAGAGGAGGCTGAGGGGGGACATGATTGAGGTGTACAAAATTATGAGGGGCATAGATAGGATGGATACTAAGGAGCTTTTTCCCTTAGTAGAGGGGTCTATAACAAGGGGGCATAGATTCAAGGTAAAGGGCGGGAGGTTTAGAAGGGATTTGAGAAAGAACTTTTTCACCCAGAGGGTGGTTGGAGTCTGGAACTCACTGCCTGAAAGGGTTGTGGAGGCAGGAACCCTCACAACATTCAAGAAGCATTTAGATGAGCATTTGAAATGCCATAGCATACAAGGCTATGGACCAAATGCTGGAATATGGGATTAGATTAGACAGGGCTTGATGGCCGGCGCGGACACGATGGGCCAAAGGGCCTCTATCCGTGCTGTAACTCTATGACTCATCTTTGAGCGAGACTGCTTGTGCCTGCACACTCACCGGACAACGCAAGCTCAGCTTATTTGCATATGTTAATGCTCTGGGTGCATTGTTGGCCTGAGGCCCAAAAGTAAGGGGAGTAGATGCCAAATTGGCCATCGTACGCCATCATATTATCGTCGCCACAGTCTCAGTGAAACATACCATCGTGAATTGGAGATCCAGCGGTGGGGGTGTGGGGGGGAAGAAAGGTAAAAACGGCATTTCCTTTTTGCTAGACCTCATGATCTCTATTTAGCTGCGGTTCCGTGTTCTGTGCACTTCACCGAGCATCACAGCAAGCAATGTGAATGTACTTTTAGGAGACACTTGGAGAAATTCCGTCAAAAACTTGTCGGCTGTTCTCTCACCTCCAGCCTCCAACTTCTCTGACTCGATCATGATCTGTCTGTTTCTCTTCTATCGATGCTACTATCATCAATGCTCTCCTGAACTTCTCTCTCCTTTGCCACCCGAGCTCCAATTACTCTCCCACGCACTCTTTCCCCTTCCTGCATGTTGAAATCCAGACTGTCTCCTAATTCATTCTTTCACACAGGATCTCAACTCTGGAATTTTTTTTTATTCGTTCCTGGGATGTGGGCGTCGCTGGCAACGCCAGCATTTATTGCCCATCCCTAGTTGCCCTTGAGAAGGTGGTGGTGAGCCGCCGCCTTGAACCGCTGCAGTCCGTGTGGTGAAGGTGTTCCCGCAGTGCTGTTAGGGAGGGAGTTCCAGGATTTTGACCCAGCGACGATGAAGGAACGGTCGATATACTTCTAAGTCAGGATGGTGTGTTACTTGGAGGGGAACTTGGAGGTGGTGGTGTTCCTATGCGCCTGCTGCCCTTGTCCTTCTAGGTGGTAGTAGTCCCGGGTTTGGGAGGTGCTGCCGAAAAAGCCTTGGAGAGTTGCTGCAGTGCATCTTGTAGATGGTACACACTGCAGCCACGGTACGCCGGTGGTGGAGGGAGTGAATGTTTAAGGTGGTGGATGGGGTGCCGATCAAGCGGGCTGCTTTGTCCTGGATGGTGTCGAGCTTCTTGAGTGTTGTTGCAGCTGCACTCATCCAGGCAAGTGGAGAGTATTCCATCACACTCCTGACTTATGCCTTGTAGATGGTGGAAAGGCTTTGGGGAGTCAGGCGGTGAGACACTCACTGCAGAATACCCAGCCTCTGACCTGCTCTTGTTGCCACAGTATTTTTGGCTTGTCCAGTTCAGTTTCTGGTCAATGGTGACCCCCAGGATGTTGATGCTGGGGGATTCGGCGATGGTAATGCCATTGAATGTCAAGGGGTGGTGGTTAGACTTTCTCTTGTTGGAGATAGTCATTGCCTGGCACTTTTGTGGCGAATGTTACTTACCATTTATCAGCCCAAGCCCACCTCTATCAAATCACCCCTCAACCTCCTTTGTTCGAATGAAAACAAATTCAGCTTCTCCAACCTGCCCTTGTAGCTAAGATCCCCCATCCCCGGAACCATTCTGGTAAATAAGCTTTATGTTTCATGCTAGACTGGCTCCCTAGTATGACTTCACTCCAGAAAGACATTGGTATTGTAAATGCTGCCAGATTTTTGTACTGTTAGTATCAAGACTTGAGTCCTTGTGGAGGCCCGATGATGTAAACTGGCCTTTTGAAATGTCAGTCTGAAGCTGAGATCTCTGTATCAGCAGACTTTAAGACAGCCTGGAAACAACTGCTGACTAAATAAGGCTTGTGTCAGCGATCAATTTCCTGGTGTCAGTCCGTAGCACAGATGCCATTTGTTTTCTAATAACCGGTGATTTTTATCTCTGTGGATACCTGGGAGTGAACTGCACTGAGATGTAATCGTGATCCATTTCTCCTCGATTGTATATTTTCCTTTTTTAACCCCTTTTGGGAGGCAGGAGTGGCGGCCTGGCTGGCAGAGAGCTGCACCACTGCTCAAGCCTCATCACCCCAGTAACAGGCGGAACTCAAGCACAGCAAGCCAGATGGCTCTTTCAAAAAATAGATGTAGTTGAATAATCTTAATTATGAGATGAAGTAATCTGGGTCGAGGCTCATGTGGAGCATAAAGACCGACATAGACCCGTTGGGCCGCACGGCCTGATCCTGTGCTGTAAATATCATGTAATACTAAATACATTCTCAGCTTCTGTTTTTCTTCCTTCAGGAAGGAAAGAGAGAGCGCAAGAATGGAGGAAAATGCAGCCATTAATAAACTCTTTGTGCAGCAAGGCGTTGATGATATGGACCAAGGTGACGCAGAGAGTGTCCAGAGGCGGGGGGCACGTTACAGCATCATCCTCAGGTCCAGAAAGTGTGCAGGGTGGTGGATGGTTTCATCTACGTGGCAAATGCTGAAGCCAGGAGAAGTTAGTGCATCTCTTTCATTCGGTACTGTCACTGAGTGAATATGGCTGCCGCGGGGGTTTGGTCCTGTGACAGGATGTGTATATATAACACACCCCTCAACAGCTGCGTAATAACAGGGAGCCAACAATACATTTTCCTGCGTCCGCTAGCAGCTTTTTAGATAATTTTACATTTATATCAATTTAGTGCTGAGCAATGCGGCACTTTGAGCATCATTGATAGCATCTGGTTCGGCCTCAACTGGAGTATTGTGCCCAGTTCTGGGCACTGCACTTTAGGAAGGATGTGAAGGCCTTAGAGAGGGTGCAGAAAAAATTTACAAGAATGGTTCCAGGGATGAGGGACTTCAGTTACGTGGATAGACTAGAGAAGCTGGGGTTGTTCTCCTTAGAGCAGAGAAGGTTGAGAGGAGATTTGATAGAGGTGTTCAAAATCATGAGGGGTCTAGACAGAGTAGATAGAGAGAAACTGTTCCCATTGGCGGAAGGGTCGAGAACCAGAGGACACAGATTTAAGGTGATTGGCAAAAGAACCAAAGGCAACACGAGGAAAAACTTTTTTACGCAGCGAGTGGTTAGGATCTGGAATGCACTGCCTGAAAGGGTGGTGGAGGCAGATTCAATCGTGGCTTTCACAAGGGAGTTGGATAAGTACCTGAAGAAAAAGAATTGCAGGGATGCGGGGAAAGGGCGGGGGAGTGGGACTAGCTGAAGTGCTCTTGCAGAGAGCCGGCACGGGCTCGATGGGCCGAATGGCCTCCTTCTGTGCTGTAACCCTTCTGTGATTCTATCAAACACTCCCAGGGCAGGTACAGCATAGTAGACAAGAGAGTAAAGGAGTAATAGGCGCACCAACGTCAGTGTTCTTGCTCAGGCCAACATCCCCAGCATCGAAGCTTTGACCACGCTCGATCAGCTCCGATGGATGGGTCACATTGTCCGCATGCCCGATATGAGACTCCCAAAACAAGCGCTCTACTCGGAGCTCCGGCACGGCAAGAGAGCCCCAGGTGGGCAGAGGAAATGCTTCAAGGACACCCTCAAAGCCTCCTTGAAAAAGTGTAACATCCCCACCGACACCTGGGAATCACTGGCCCAAGACCACACAAAGTGGAGGAGAAGCATCCGGGAAGGCGCCGAACACCTCGAGTCTCTTCGCCGGGAGCAAGCGGAAGCCAAGCGCAGGCAGCGCAAGGAGCGCACGTCAACCTAAGCACCCCACCCACCCGCCCCTTCAACCACCGTCTGCCCCACTTGTGACAGAGACTGTAGGTCCCGCATTGGACTCATTAGTCACCTGAGAACTCATTTTTAATGTGGAAGCAAGTCATCCTCAGTTCCGAGGGACTGCCTAAGAAGAAGAAGAAAGGAGTAATGATAGATTTGTACAAATCAATGTTTAAGCCACAGTTCTAGTCATGTGTGCTGTCTAGGACACCCCATTCTAGAAAGAACATTAAAGCCATAAAGAGTGTAGAAGTTAGGTTCACCATGAACATTGCAGAGATGGGAAACTATATTCATGGCGAGAGATTCGAGCTATTGGGACTATTTTCATTGGAGCAAAGAAGGCTGAGGAAATTACATACAGGTTTTACAATTATTAATTTTGATAGAGTGAATGGGGAAAGACTATTTTCCCTGGTTACGGAATCAGTGATGAATGGTCATCAATTTAAGATTAAAAGTGAGGACCGACGTTAGGAGAAATTTCTTTATGATGCGGAGATGCCGGTGTTGGACTGGGGTGGACAAAATTGAGAGGTCGCACAACACCAGGTTATAGTCCAACAGTTTTATTTTAAATCACAAGCTTTCGGAGTTAAAACTCCTTCGTCGGGTGAAGTGAGGATCTTGGGTTTATGTCACGATACATGACGTGATCCGGACTCGAGTCGTCGTTGGCTTGTTCACAGATGTGATTCCCAGTAAAAAAGTAAAAATTTTAAAGTTAATCGTTTTACATACAGACGGCAGCTTTTGACACGTTCGACCCCCTGCGACTCCACCTCATTGTCTCAGTTGTATCTTGCTATGTCTTTGATGTGGTACCTTCCTGGCTGACCTGATTAACTTTATCACACCTCGGCAGATAGTCAGGATGATTGAATTCAGTTGTCTGCAATTGTAAGTTACACATGCTTTGTTCTCTATCTATATATGCTTTGACGATTCTGTATCTCCTCACTTCACCCGACGAAGGAGTTTTAACTCCGAAAGCTTGTGATTTAAAATAAAACTGTGAAATTTCTTTACACAGGGTTGTTGGAGCAGGAATGTTTCGTCACAGGGAGTGACCGAGGCAGAGACACCCCCATGAAGCACTACCCAGACAGCTATAGCATGGGTTAGATACAGAGTAAAGCTCCAGTGCGAATCTTTCTATTTTTTACATATTACATAGGATTACATAAGATATACGGCCCAGAAACAGGCCATTCGGCCCAACCAGTCCATGCTGGTGTTTATGCTCCACTCGAGCCTCCTCCCATCTTTCCTCATCTAAATCTATCAGTATAACCCTCTATTCCCTTCTCCCTCATATGTTTGTCCAGCCTCCCCTAAAATGTATCTATACTATTCGCTTCAACCACTCCCTGTGGTAGCGAGTTCCACATTCTCACCACTCTCTGGGTAAAGAAGTTTCTTCTGAATTCCCTATTGGATTTCTTGGTGACTATCTTATATTGATGGCCTCTTGTTATGCTCTTCCTCACAGAGTGGATACAGAGAGAATGTTTCCACTTATCAAAACCTTTCATCATTTTAAAGACCTCTATTAGGTCACCCCTCAGCCTTCTTTTTTTAAGAGAAAAGAGACCCAGCCTGTTCATCCTTTCCTGATAGGTATACCCTCGCATTTCTGGTATAATTTTTTTGATTTTATATTATAAATTTTGAGCAGGAGCCATCATTGAGTCAGGCTATCAGTTTAATGGCAATGTAATGCCAGATACTATCCGTTTATAACTTTTGCCCATGCCCTTTAGGAACTATGTTTGAGACATCTAAAGGTGTTTGACTTTATTGTCAAAGGAAAGTGAGGAGAGTTTCATCTAATTACTCTAGGCAAGATTCAACATCATAGTCCCAAGTGGGAGAACAGTGTCCTAAAGCAAGGTGTCAAGCATCAACAGCCATTTTCTGAGTCTTGTGTTAATGGGCAGGGTGATTGGGGTGTCTGCCTGTTTATGTTAGTTTGAGGTTCCAATGTCTGTTAAAGCCCCTGCATGTCTCCATGGTAGCTGCAGATGTCCTTGCAGCAGATAGCACAGCTCTACATTTGCCTCCCTGCTGATCCAGACCCTGAGAAGGCAGGTGAGGTCACCTTGTCATTCCCAGGTAGGTGTGCCAGGGCCTGTAGGCAATGCTGGATCTTGGCATGACTTCCTCTGTGCAGCACCATGTAAAGTATAATATTCTTTGATTGGGATGTATTTATCTCGTACTCTCCCCCTCAGAGCACGAGCGAAAAAAGGAACTGCTCCAGATCCAGGCCATGATCGACCCAACTCTTGGCTCTCCAAACCGCCCACTCCTAGTATTGTGCTGCATTTCCCAGTCTGATGTCCAACGGATACCATGTGTTTATGTATCTCACCAGTTGCAGTTAAGCCTGCTGGACAGACCTTGGCTGGTAAGTACAATAGGCTTCCCTTGTAATGTTCCTGAATCAAACTAATAAACACAGAACACATGAACAGCTGCTCTTATACCACATCCCTGCACCATTGCTAAGAGAGCTGACAAAAGGTGGACAAAGCAGAGCCAAACAGAGCAAGAAGGTTCCAAGTTCCATGCCGAGTCTGGGCTGATTTAGTGGATCTCGGCGAGGCTGGTGGTATTGATTCTATGATCAGCATCAGCATTCCCTGGGCCAGAGAGGGGTAGGTCAGCCAGGGTTCCTGCTCCTCACTGCGATCCAGTGATCCCCCTGCTGGAGAATGTGCATCAGGTGAGGAGATTATCAGGATCGGCTGTGATTTCCCGCTCCTATTGGCCAAGTATCCTGTTGGCTATCGCTGTTTACGCCCATTCAGGACAGGAATGCTCACACTTGGGCAAGGTACCATAGGACACCTGTGAAACCGTACCCAAGCTTACCAAGCAACCCTAGACAGTCAATTCTACAGAGATCAGAGATACCATAGAATAGTACAGCACAGAAGGAGGTCATTGGCCCATCGAGTCTGCGCCGCATCTTTCGAAGAGTGATCCAGTTAGTCCCACTGTCCGCTCTTTCCTCAGAGCCCTGCAATTTTTTCTCCAAGCAGAGACCCATCCCTTTTGAAGGCTACTATTGAATCTGTTTCCACCACTCTATCAGGCAGCGCATTCCAAATCCTAACCACTCGTTGCATAAAAAAGGTTTTCTTTATGTCGCCTCTGGTTCTTTTGCCAATCACCTTAAATCTGTGTCCTCTTGTTATTGACCCTTCAGCCACTGGAAACAGTTTCTCTTTATTTACTTTATTTAAACCCTTCATGACTTTAAACACCTCTATCAAATCTCCTCTTAGCCTTCTCTGCTCTAGGAAGAACAATCCCAGCTTCTCCAGACTATCCACGTAACTGTATTCCCTCATCCCTGGAACCATTCTAGTAAATCTCCTCTGCAGCCTCTCCGAAGCTTTCACATCCTTCTTAAAGTGTGGTGCCCAGAATTGGACACAATGCTCCAGCTGGAGCCGAACTAGTGTTTTATATGAGGGATGGAGCAGCTGATTTACTACAGTTACCTGGGGAGAAAGCTGGTTATCACTGGCAAGCTCCAAATAATGCAGATTGTCAACAGGTTAGATGAGTGTACCTTTGTCGTCAGTGTGTGTGAACTAACAGCTCCCTCCATTTCCGGTTATTTATTTGATTAGGCACATGATACTGATGCAGAGTCTCTTGTCGGGTTTCTCGAAGGCATCGAATGGATTCTTCGGGAAGTTGGGAGATTGTGAACCACTTGAGTGGCAGCTGGGACTTGATGGAGAAGGAGACCATCAATGGGGAATGACGTTAGATCCAAGCAGCTCAGCTATCCTGAATCCCCCAACTCTGTCAGGACAAACTGCTCATGACACTGCATTATATCTCAAGGAGGTGGATGGATACTGGCGAGATGATGTACTTCGCTGATGCACTGGTCATCAATCAGTCTTGTGCATCTATGTTGATTTTCCTTCTATGCTGGATTATGAAGTAGAATCGATAAATATTTCTGGTGTGTTTTTAGCTGCCATTCCGAACTGTTCCCTTGAGCAGTATTTATTTGCAAGGTGGAGCCAATACAATGCACCAATACATGGGTGCCATGGAGTGGAGGGGAACAGGCTCGATTTTCCCCTCCCTTCGTTTCCCACTATGCTGTAAGGCTCTAGGAAAGAATCAGGCCATGGGTGGAGGCCAGACATCGCTACCTAAGGATGCAACAAAATTGGGCAGAGCGTAATTACCTTGGTCCCAGGAGAATGCCTGCGTCCATAGCCCCCTCCGTGACCCAGTGACACCAAGGGACAAAATAGGAGAATTCATCAAATCACAAAAAACGTGCTGTGCATATTAATTGTGCTGTGGTGCTCTTCTCCCCCCGCAGATTTTACACTGTCTTCAGAATCTACTCTTACAGCTTATGAACATTTCTGTTTGAATTTATCCAGTGAAATGTCTTCATTAAAATGAACTGTGAAAGGAAACACCTCTTCAATCTTCTTTTCCAATTTTTTACATTTGATATTTGGGTTGTTTATTGACAAGTGTCTGAGAGAACAGAATTTGGATTTCCTTTTCTCCCTGTGCCAGGTCCTCTGACAAATTTCCCTTTCTCCTCTTTGCCCATCCTCTCTCCACCCTCTTTGTATCTAGCTTCCGACTCTGTGCCCAGCATCGTCTTGGTACTTTCAGGATCATGCCCATGTCCCGTGATGACAAGTGAAAGTCTGCATTTGAAATTTTGCATTCTTTGTTTATTCTGTAATATATGGTTGGAATGGTTGAGTCTCTCATTCATGGGTATCGATTGCGTTATTAATTCATGTTTATCTGAGAGGGAACTCAAAAACAAGAAGAGCAGAGAAAGGGTTAACTTAGAGGAGGGATCCCCTGGAAAGACTGTACCACTCTTTGACTGGAGGAGACAAACATTCCTGCATTTAGGCACAGAGCCTTATTTTCAGAGGCTGCATGCCATCAGCAGAGCTTTGTACACTGCCAACATGTGTCGGGAAATTAGTCGGGGGACCTCGAGTGTCAGAAGCTCTCTGTATCTGATTTTCCTGGCAATATTTTGGGTTGATTTTGGAGACTTGCTACTGGCATCTACCCACCCATTTAATCTCCTCCCACAGCCCATGTACACTCTCCCCTATCATGGACTGAACCCACCCATTTAATCTCCCACAGCCCATGTACACTCTCCCCTATCATAGACTCTACCCACCCATTTAATCTCCTCCCACAGCCCATGTACACTCTCCCCTATCATGGACTCTACCCACCCATTTAATCTCCTCCCACAGCCCATGTACACTCTCCCCTATCATGGACTCTACCCACCCATTTAATCTCCTCCCACAGCCCATGTACACTCTCCCCTATCATGGACTCTACCCACCCATTTAATCTCCTCCCACAGCCCATGTACACTCTCCCCTATCATGGACTCTACCCACCCATTTAATCTCCTCCCACAGCCCATGTACACTCTCCCCTATCATAGACTCTACCCACCCATTTAATCTCCTCCCACAGTCCATGTACACTCTCCCCTATCATGGACTCTACCCACCCATTTATTCTCCTCCCACAGCCCAGTACACTCTCCCCTATCATGGACTGAACCCACCCATTTAATCTCCTCCCACAGCCCATGTACACTCTCCCCTATCATAGACTCTACCCACCCATTTAATCTCCTCCCACAGTCCATGTACACTCTCCCCTATCATGGACTCTACCCACCCATTTAATCTCCTCCCACAGCCCATGTACACTCTCCCCTATCATGGACTTTACCCACCCATTTAATCTCCTCCCACAGCCCATGTACACTCTCCCCTATCATGGACTCTACCCACCCATTTAATCTCCTCCCACAGCCCATGTACACTCTCCCCTATCATGGACTCTACCCACACATTTAATCTCCTCCCACAGTCCATGTACACTCTCCCCTATCATGGACTCTACACACCCATTTAATCTCCTCCTGCAGCCCATGTACACTCTCCCCCATCATGGACTCTATCCACCAATTTAATATTCTCCCACAGCAATGAGACCTGGGTGTCCTTGTGCGCCAGTCGCTGAAGGTAAGCATGCAAGTGCAGCAGGCGGTTAAGAAGGCAAATGGTATGTTGGCCTTCATAGCGAGAGGATTCGAGTACAGGAGCAGGGATGTCTTGCTGCAGCTGTACAGGGCCTTGGTGAGACCACACCTTGAGTATTGTGTGTAGTTTTGGTCGCCTTATCTGAGGAAGGATGTTCTTGCCATGGAGGGAGTGCAGCGAAGATTCACCAGACTGATAACTGGGATGGCAGGAATGACGTATGAAGAGAGATTGGGTCGATTAGGCTTATATTCGCTAGAGTTTAGAAGAGTGAGAGGGGATCTCATTGAAACTTATAAAATTCTAACAGGACTAGACAGACTAGATGCAGGAAGGATGTTCCCGATGGCGGGGGAGTCCAGAACCAGAGGTCACAGTCTAAGGATAAGGGGTAAGCCATTTAGGACTGAGATGAGGAGGAATTTCTTCACCCAGAGAGTGGTGAACCTGTGGATTCTCTACCACAGAAGGCAGTTGAGGCCAAGTCAGTAAATATATTCAAGAAGGAGTTAGATATATTTCTTAAGGCTAAAGGTATCAAGGGATATGGGGAGAAGGCAGGAACAGGGTACTGAGTTTGGATGATCAGCCATGATCTCATCGAATGGCGGAGCAGGCTCGAGGGGCCAAATGGCCTACTCCTGCTCCTATCTTCTATGTTTCTATGTACACTCTCCCCTATCTTTGGCCGCGATTTCGCGGTGGGAGTGCTGATTGGTGGGTTCCAGTCCCACTCCCAGCTGCAGCCGCTCTCTAAAAAGGATTTTCCGTTAATAGGAGTTATTAAGCCCGCCTTGGGGGCTTCCCTGCCAATTAAAAGGAAGCGTGATGTCATTTGATGACGCGTCATCAGCCGGTTTCCTTAAAGGGTCCACGGCCACATTGATTTTGACAGTTCTGCTGTCAGTGTTCTGCAGCATTGAGGTGCTGCAAATACTGACAATCACTGCACAGAGGTGCACGGCTGCACCCAGGCTCTCCCATGACTCCCTCCATATGCTTATGGAAGGAGTCACTGCACGCAGGGAGGTTCTCTTCCCTTCCAATGGGCGGAAGAGACCTCCACAGGAGACCAACGCAGCCTGGTTGCACATTACACAGGAGGGCACAAGCAGGGATGTCGTCAGGAGGACCAGGCTGCAATGGCGCAAACCTTTCAATGATCTCAGTGGATCACGAAACGTTACTGCAAAGTCACACACAACCTCATCCTGCTGTGCCACTGATCACATCCCCATCACTCTGCCTTCCCTACCCTAATCCTGCACATCCATACACCAACTGACCTTGCACCTCCACCCATCCCTCTCTATCTACATTATCACTTCCCTATCTCACTAGCCACCCCTCACACTCACCCTCATCCTAGTCCAATCATACCAACTAACAACACACAAGGGTAGGCACTTGGGTGTTTTATGCAATGTTCATAGAAACATAGAAGATAGGAGCAGGAGTAGGCCATTCGGCCCCTCGAGCCTGCTCCGCCATTCGATGAGATCATGGCTGATCATCCAAACTCAGTAGCCTGTCCCTGCCTTCTCCCCATATCCCTTGATACCTTTAGCCTTAAGAAATATATCTAACTCCTTCTTGAATATATTTACTGACTTGGCCTCAACTGCCTTGAATTCCACAGGTTCACCACTCTCTGGGTGAAGAAATTCCTCCTCATCTCTGTCCTAAATGGCTTACCCCTTATCTTTAGACTGTGACCTATTGTTCTGGACTCCCCCGCCATCGGGAACATCCTTCCTGCATCCAGTCTGTCTAGCCCTGTTAGAATTTTATAAGTTTCAATGAGATCTCCTCTCATTCTTCTAAACTCCAGCGAGTATAAGCCTAATCGACCCAATCTCTCCTCGTACGTCATTCCTGCCATCCCAGGTATCAGTCTGGTGAATCTTCGCTGCACTCCCTCCATGGCAAGAACATCCTTCCTCAGATAAGGCGACCAAAACTGCACACAATACTCAAGGTGTGGTCTCACCAAGGCCCTGTACAGCTGCAGCAAGACATCCTTGTTCCTGTACTCAAACCCTGTACTCATGATGTAAATTTTCGGTTAATGTGTTGTCAAACATTGAAATCTTTATTTTCAACACTTTGCCTTATTGTACAGATCTGTGCTCGCCTTTAAAAGCGTCTTAGTGAGTTGCAGTGAATGGTGAGACATAACGGTATCCCCCACAATGGTGATGAGTGTGAAAAGAATGGCTTGGCCATTGTAGGGATGCTTTATGGTGATGGTGTGGAGTGGTGTTAACCTGGCGCATCATGTAGCAGCCAGGGTGTACAGCGTCAAGTGAAGTAAATCTGGCCATGGTGAGGCCATCGCTGGCCTCCCGGGCAGCAATGTTGTCAGGTGCTGATGCCCTGTGTCCTGTGCAGCATCAGGTGATTGCGGAGAAGGTTGATATTGTTGTTGGTGATGTTGGTGTGCCTGGTGATGTTGGTGTTGGGGCTGATCATGGAGGAGTTGAGAGGACCAAGGTGAGATTTTTTTCAAGGGCACTGATGTTGCTGGAATAGATGGCAGCTGAAGTTGAGATGACAGAAGCGATCTGTCAATGGTGAGAGAGCTTCCTCCAAGGAGGTGACAGTGGATAGAGAGTTTACTCCAAACACTTCCAAACTGCATACAGCTCAAAAGTGTCTTCCAAGTCCTGAAGGCTCAAGCTTCTGACATTGGAAAGTGACCAGCTCTGAAATGGTAGCTTTCAGACCACTTTTGCAGCTGTCACCTATTCACAGCAATGGGTAGACATAGAGAACCCGAGCTACTTACCTGACGTGATCTATGAACAATGTGAACCCCGTTAAAAATGTGGTAAAATAGAAATAGGCTGGCAAAATAGTAGTAAACAAGCACTTAACAAGCAGTTAAGTATTTTAAATGCCTCCCCTGCCGCTTGGTGTCGGGTCTGTTCTGAAATCACAGAAACTTACATGGAGGCGGGTTCGCAGCGGGTTCCCAACCCACTGTCAATCGTTTCGATTTTGACAGCAGACCCGCCTCCAAACCCGCCCTCTGAGCGCCGGCAAAATTCAGCCCATGGACTCTACCACCCATTTAATCTCCTGAGGGAAAGAACTGCAATTCTCTCTATCCAAAATGTTAATGAAGCAAAGCTCTGGAATATTCGATGCAACCTCACATCCTCCATTCTTAATGCTGACATGAAAATTCCACAATATTTCACACAACATTTCATTATCCTTCACTATTCCCCTTTTACTGGAGTCTCTGCCAGGTTTCCACTGCTCCAGTCTGGTTTGAAGATTACTGAGCTGACAGCACAGATAAATTACTTTGCGAGATAAACAAGACCGTGGGCACCTCTTAACATATTAAGGAGGCGAGAGAGGAAAGTTTGAATCATTTAGATTCAAAATATCCTTTCTTGATGGGATGACAAAAATATTACAGCACAGCTTTCAAACTTCTGTCAGGAAGGATATTGCCAGTCTATGCAGCTCAGTGTAAAGTTGTGTGCTATGACCATGCCAGGCCACAAGATGGTGATGTGGGATTTAATATGAGCGAGGTTTTCGGTGTAATCAGTGCTGAGGAACAAAACAACAACCCTTCTTGGCAACCAAGCGGTGATCAGGCAAAGCCATGTGACTTCAGGTCTTGCACCATTTTTCTTATTGATTCATCGAGTTATGTGGAACTAGGTTTTTCACAGCAGGTGTCAGTATTGCCAACTCTTGCGAATCCATCGTGAGAGACCCGGTTTCAGAGTGAAAGAAAGCATCACTCGCGATGGAACACCTAAATCTCGGCACACGCGATTTGCGCATGCGCGAAGAAGAAATACGCCGATTGATGTTATTAGTGAAATCACAAACAAGTTCTTTTGCATTTGAAACTTTGCTGAAATGCCCACCAGAGGAAATCTTTATCACGGCATTTACAACGTCATTGCACATCGCGACCAGAGCAATACATCTTCTGTTGGCTACCATATATGCCTTAAATATCTGATTCCAACCTACTGACCTATCAGTGGTCATTAACAGCAGTCTTCCAGAAGCCCTTTCAAAGCTGACAAATTTCTGCCTTCTAGTAAACCAGGGACGATTATCAAATAAAATTTGAAATCGAGCCACGTAAGAAGATATTCGGGCAGGTGACCAAAAGCTTGGTCAAAGAGGTCAGTTTTAAGGAGCGTCTTAAAGGAGGAGAGGTTTAGGGAGGGAATTCCAGAGCTTAGGGCCCAGGCAGCTGAAGACATGGCTGCCAATGGTGGAGCGATTAAAATCGGGAATGCGCAAGAGACCAGAATTGGAGGAACGCAGAAATCTTGAAGGGTTTTAGGGCCGGAGGAGGTTATGTTCTGGAATGAGTGACGGTCAAAATCAGAACGAGGCCGGCCTGCTAGTGAGGCGACAGCGTGGCCACCGATCCACCTGCTCCTGCTCCTATTTCTTATGTTCTTGTGTCAGTAATTGGTTAGTGACGGCTGAATGTGCTTCCAGTCCGGGAGCAAAGGTCAGCAAGGGGTCGAGAAAGAAAATAGAAACTCACGATTTCCATAACAAATCTCATGGATTTTTAAGATTTTGTCTCTTGATTTATGAGACGGAGGAGGTTGGCATTACAGGGTGCAGATGACTAGATTTTGTCGATTTTTTGTTACCACACTGATAATGCAAGCAGCTCGGTAAGGGCCACGATGAAAACTGACCAGCTAGGTGTCAACAACCACATTGTCACAAAGAAATTATAAGTTAATTTCAACGAATGTGCATCAGATTGCTGATAGTGCTGGTACAAACCAGGTGATGTGGGGCTGGTGCTCAGCCATAGGCTCTTGTCTTGTTATAATCACGAGCAGGCCTCAAATACATGTACTCGGTGGTCACCAGGCAGTGCTGATGACTGGCTATGATTGACGAGTCTGCTTTTCTGCCTCTCCACCTCGCCTACAGATCAAAGTGCATTCCCCAGCGGAACACCAGTAACAAGAGCTCCAGCAAAACCAAACAACAGCAACAACCTAATGTACGAGGACTACTCAAACTTACCGTGTGTGTATGGAAGTGAGGAATATCAGTGGTGGGTAATGAAAGAATGTGTCAGGTAGAGCACGGGTTAGATACAGAGTAACGCTCCCTCTACACTGTCCCATCAAACACTCCCAGGGCAGGTACAGCACGAGTTAGAGACAGAGTAAAGCTCCCTCTACACTGTCCCATCAAACACTCCCAGGGCAGGTACAGCACGGGTTAGATACAGAGTAAAGCTCCCTCTACACTGTCCCATCACACACTCCCAGGGCAGGTACAGCACGGGTTAGAGACAGAGTAAAGCTCCCTCTACACTGTCCCATCAAACACTCCCAGGGCAGGTACAGCACGGGTTAGATACAGAGTAAAGCTCCCTCTACACTGTCCCATCAAACACTCCCAGGGCAGGTACAGAACGGGCTGTGTTTTGGGGTTTTTTCTTATTTACTTCAGTGTTTTTTGTTTCAGACCACTATTGTATTTCTTAATTCCTTATGTCCCAGAGGGAGTATTTTCACTTGCCTTTATATCTCGGTAAATTCATTGCGTGCCCAGGGAACAGATAGGGGACTCGTTTAAGTTTATTTTAGATACTGGTTTTATTGCATGATCCTCCGTATCTTCAAAAGGCACCAGAATTGCACAACCCTAGAATTTAATTTCAGCTTTAACTGCCAAACAAACAGTAAAAGGATGAATTGTGGTCATAACATATATTTTTACAATATTTAAGCAAGCTAGCTACCTGTAAATAATTAGTTTGCAACTGCTGAGTTAAACTGACATATAGATAACAGTAGTTTCCTTCACCATCTGAAGAAACTATCTGGCCTTGCATTGTGTCATCAAAAGCTACGAACAGGCTCAGCAATTTGAACAAGGCAGGTTGGTAAACGCCTTCAGAAAAAGTGATCGGTAGCAAACTGATTTAAATAACTTGGTTAAATTCACAAATAGCTGTCAATTTTTTTTATTCGTTCCTGGGATGTGGGCGTCGCTGGCAAGGCCAGCATTTATTGCCGATCCCTAGTTGCCCTTGAGAAGGTGGTGATGAGCCGCCTTCTTGAACCGCTGCAGTCCGTGTGGTGAAGGTGCTCCCACAGTGCTGTTAGGGAGGGAGTTCCAGGATTTTGACCCAGCGACGATGAAGGAACGGCCGATATATTTCCAAGTCAGGATGGAGTGTGACTTGGAGGGGAACTTGGAGGTGGTGGTGTTCCCATGGAGGGAGTGAATGTTTAAGGTGGTGGATGGGGTGCCAATCAAGCGGGCTGCTTTGTCCTGGATGGTGTCGAGCTTCTTGAGTGTTGTTGGAGCTGCGCTCATCCAGGCAAGTGGAGAGTATTCCATCACACTCCTGACTTGTGCCTTGTAGATGGTGGAAAGGCTTTGGGGAGTCAGGAGGTGAGACCCTCACCGCAGAATACCTAGCTTCTGACCTTTGCTGGTTGCCACTTTATTTATGAGGCTGGTCCAGGTAAGTTCCAGTTAAATTAAACACATTTGAACAAATCCCAAAAGATGTCTGCATTTGAATTCAAAATGTTTGGTCATTCAGAGTAAGGCCCCTCTGCAATGTTCCATTAAATACTCACAGTTTACACAGCGTAATCAGCTGGCACCTGTAACAGTGGTATCAGCTAGGGCCTGATTTTTGAGAGTGAAGCTGGTTTTAAACCTCTTATGTACTGGACAGAATTAAAGAAGCCTATACTAAAAACTAGATAAAAATGCTTCATTTTTTTCATCATAACATCTTTACTATCTCAACCATTTCCCCAGGAATCAAGGATCCAAGGCCTATATTATTCCACTGCTTTAACTTAAGTGTCAGCCATGGCTCAGTGGGCAGCACTCTCGCTCTCTGAGTCATGAAGGTTGTGGGTTCAAATCCCACTCCAGAAACTTGAGCACAAAAATCTAAGCTGACACTCCAGTGCAGTGCTGAGGGAGTGCTGCACTGTCGGAGGTGCCTGTTTTTCAGATGAGACATTAAACCGAGGCCGCGTCTGCTCTCTCAGGTGGACGTGAAAAGATCCCATGGCACTGCTTGAAGAAGAGCAGGGGAGTTTTCCCTGGTGTCCTGGCCAATATTTATCTCTCAACCAACAGCACTGGCCACTTATCTCATTGCTGTCTCTGGAATCTTGCTGTGCACAAGTTGGCTGCCATGAATTCCCTACATTACAACATTGACCATACTTCAAATAGTACTTTATTGGCTGTAAATCACTTGGACATTCCTGAGGTGTTATATAAATGTGCATTCTATCTTTCCTCTTTACTCATTCCCCTATAATGGGGAATGACTACCTCTGTCCGCTGTTGACAGTGAAATGGAGAATAGCTTCATGAAGAATGTGTATGATTTTAGTATCAATCTATGGCCGATTTTCCTTCACAATGTATGTTTAATGATTCAACAACAACAACTTGCATTTATATAGCGCCTTTAACGTAGTAAAACGTCCCAAGGCGCTGCACAGGAGTATTATAAGACAAAAGATTTGTCACCGAGCCACATCAGGAGAAATTAGGGCAGGTGACCAAAAGCTTGGTCAAAGAGGTAGGTTTTAAGGAGCGTCTTAAAGGAGGAAAGAGAGGTAGCGAGGTGGAGAGGTTTAGGCAGGGAATTCCAGAGCTTAGGGCATCCATCTACAAAGTAGTTAACAACCCGTCTGAATAAGAAACATTCATCAAAACTGCTGCAGGCAAAGAGAGGACAAATGGGGGTAGAAATTACTTTGCTGGATCCAAAATGGGCGCCACAAAGTTGAATTCTGCAGCTCGACGTTCCTTGCTGGAAGCGCGCCTGACATCATATTGGTTTGGGTGCTCAAAAGGTATCCTTGCTGGTCACCAGCAACAAACACAGGCATCAGTTACCTGTTCTAGTGCTACTACGAGGTGGCTCCCCAGTGGCTACAGCTTGGGAGGTGGAAGGTTGCTGAACCTCTGGTGAGAGTCCTTGAGATGGCCATAGTGGACCACCTCAAGGAGCTGTGACCAGTGATGACTGCTGGGACTCGGCTTCAGCTGTTCCAGGTGGCTGTCTGGCATCAATAAGGGCACTGGTTGAAAGGCTTGTGGGGGAGCAGGCGTGCTGTCCTCCTGAGAGAGGACAGCAGGTGCCTCTCCCATGGAGCCAATCCTATTCTTAAGGTGTTGAGCCTCAGCACTATCACTGCTCTGCGCAAGAAGAGAGTGCAGGTGTGCTGGGAGGCTCTTGAAGCATCTATCCATGCTCTCCTTCAGGTTTTGCTTTGAGGACATGAATGTCAGGGTAGAATAGGGTGTGAAAGGTGGCAGAGGTGTGAGGAGGTGAAGGAAGTAAGAGTGAGGTGAGTAGCAGATGTAGAGTGTTGCAGTTGGAGCAGAAGGAAGTGGAGTAAAGTGTGTTGCAGTGATTGGAGGAGAATGGTAATTGTCCCAAACCCGCGGCCTCTACCACTTAGAAGGACAAGGGCAGAAGGCGCATGGGAACACCACCACCTCCAAGTTCCCCTCCAAGTCACACACCATCCTGTCTTAGAAATACATCGGCTGCTCCTTCACCATCGCTGGGTCATAATCCTGGAACTCCCTCCCTAACAGCAGTGTGGGAGCACCTTCACCACACGGACTGCAGCGGTTCAAGAAGGCAGGCTCACCACCACCTTCTCAAGGGCAATTAGAGATGGGCAATAAATAGGAACATAGGAACAGGAGGAGGCCATTGAGCCCCTCGAGCCTGTTCCGCCATTCATTGAGATCGTGGTTGATCTGTGACCTAACTCCATATACCCGCCTTTGGCCCAGATCCCTCAATACCTTTGGTTAACAAAAATCTATCAATCTCAGATTTAAAATTAACAATTGACCCAGCATCAATTGCCATTTGTGGAAGAGAGTTCCAAACTTCTACCACCCTTTGTGTGTAGAAGTGCTTCCTAATTTCACTCCTGAAAGGTCTGGCTCTAATTTTTAGACTATGCTCCCTAGTCCTAGACTCCCCAACCGCAGTTTAACATTGCAAAAGCTGGTCCCGAGTTGTGTGGGACCGGCAGACAGCTGTGCGGCCATGCAGCTTATAGGGAACTTTGCTACCCACCCATTAATCTCCTTCCACAGCCCATATATACTCTAACCCTATCATGGACTTTGTGCCACCCATTAAACTACTTCCACAGCTATGTAGACTCTAAACTCTAGGCCTATATTCCCTAGAGTTTAGAAGAATGAGAGGTGATCTAACTGAAACATATAAAATTCTTAAGGAGCTTGACAGGGTTAATGCTGAGAAAATGTTTCCCCGGCTGGGGAATCTAGAACTAAGGGGTCACAGTCTCAGAATAAGGGGTCGGCCATTTCGGACTGAGATAAGGAGAAATTTCTTCACTCAAAGGGTTGTGGATGCTCAGTCGTTGAGTATATTCAAGACAACGGTCGATAAATTTTTGGGGACTAAGGGAATTAAGGGATATGGGGATAGTGCGGGAAGGTGGAGTTGAGGTAGAAGATCAACCATGATCTTATTGAATGGCGGAGTAGGATCGAAGGGCCGAATGGCCTACTCCTGCTCTTATTTCTATGTTCTTATGAAGGATTGTACCCAATATTTAGTCTCTTGCGTGAAGTTACTGAAAGGTTCCTCACTGTTTCCATCTAAAGGTAGCCAAGGAAAACTTCAAATTAACAAACGATATTGTTTATTCCTGATCAGTTGCTTTCCATGACATAGCACTTCCATAATACCAATGTCTCATAAAGGACTATGTTGCTATGTCCTGTAATGTGGAAACTGCTTTCTTATCTGGACTGCAGTCCTAACCTCTGATGTCATCTAAAACAACAGGTTTGGTATCCCCTAATCACTACTTGCTGATTGATCTTCTCTTATATTTTATTTTCTTAAGCCTCATTGCATCTGCATTCTAGGCCTTGGTCCCTCACCTGGGTTCTCGGTGATAAAACATCTGCTTTGATAGGATACTTTTATAAGGCTCCACTGCTGGCATAGCTCCTCGTTATACGTTGGCGAGGGACAGGGATAGGGCTATGATAATGTAGGCTCAATTGTCCAGCTTGTGCGTGTACTAGTGAGGATCTGCACTGGCACCAAAGCCTTGCAAAATGGCCCTGATAGTGTTTACCAGTTTTGAACAGACTGCAATTCATCAGCAGTACAAAGTTGCTGGTCTGTGCCCTGGTCTACAGCTGCAGCCTGCACTAAAGCCCAAATTTTCACTTGTCCTTTTTTGACACAGCACTGAATGTTTTTCCTTTAAGTTGAGATGGTTCTGGCTACGATCCTGACCAAAAATCGGAACACCAGTACTGGAGAGAAAACCAGCAAAAATGATATGTTTGTTTGGTTGTTTCAACTGAAAGGAAGACTGGACTCTGAGCTGTTGGCAGTCGCTCCTGATTTCCTCCCAGTTTGAACAGACAGAGACTAGCACTCCTACTTACTCAGGGAAATAAAGCTTTCCTTTTTAGAATTTTGGACCTTCTGTTCAAAATAAATTAAAGTTCCAGTGCAATGATCCTATAAGCCACAACCTTAGGAGAAAAACCCCTCCCCTTGCACTAGAGTGGCATTTCCATTTCTCAAATTAGCTACCCCCGAAGGCCCCTCTGACTGAGATTGTCAATTTAGTGCCAAGAAGAGCTGAATTAGGGGCAATTTTGAGCTGTGTGTTTTGCAGTCACAAGCATTTCATTAAGACTGTCCCAAACTCATTTCACCTTGGACCCTTTCAATACTTTCATCTGATCGTTTAGGCTTTCTTCAACCCCTCCCCACCTGTGGAAGAGTAAGCAGCAAAGACTCCAGGTATGGCCCAGACCTCTGGCTGAAGTGACTGCAAGAAGGAGTTGGTTGGCACGGGAGTGTTTATGTGGTCTCACTATTGCTAACCACCAACAGTCAAAAGTCAAGAGACATTTAAAAAGAAATCATGTTCGAGTGCAAAAGAACTTGATTCAAAGATTTGGTAGGAAGAATAAAAAAGCAAAATATTTAAATGGAGAGAGACTACAGAATGCTGCGGTACAGAGGGATCTGGGTGTCCTCGTACATGAAACACAAAATGTTAGCATGCAGGTACAACAAGTAATTAGGAAGACAAATGGAATATTGGCCTTTATTGCAAGGGGGATGAAGTATAAAAATAGGGAAGTCTTGCTACAACTGTACAGGGCGTTGGTGAGACCACACCTGGAGTACTGTGTACAGTTTTGGTCTCCTTATTTAAGGAAGGATATAATTGCATTGGAGGCAGTTCAGAGAAGGTTCACGAGGTTGATTCTTGAGATGAAGGGGTTGTCTTATGAGGAAAGGTTGAGCAGGTTGGGCCTATACTCATTGGAGTTTAGAAGAATGAGAGGTGATCTTATTGAAACATATAAGATTCTGAAGGGGCTTGACAGGGTAGATGCAGAGAGGATGTTTCCCCTCGTGGGGGAATCTAGAACTCGAGGGCACAGTTTCAGAATAAGGGGTTGCCCATTTAAAACGGAGATGAGGAGGAATTTCTTCTCTCAGAGGGTCGTGAATCTTTGGAATTCTCTACCCCAGAGAGCTGTGGAGGCTGGGTCATTGAATATATTTAAGGCGGAGATAGACAGATTTTTGAAAAACAGGGGAGTCAAGGGTTATGGGGAGCGGGCAGGAAAGTGGAGTTGAGGCCAAGGTCAGATCAGCCATGATCTTATTGAATGACGGAGCAGGCTCGAGGGGCCGAATGGCTGACTCCTGCTCTTATTTCTTATGTTCTTATGTAAAGTCTTTAGAAATCACAGGAAGTAATATCTGCTTTAAATATTTTAAATTTAAAGTAATGTCTATTGAAATATTTTGATAAATTTAAGAGTATGACCCAGTCCTGCATTGAATTTGCCATGGAGTAGATCCAGGCTCCCGATACACTCCTGGAGAAACTCCCGATACACTCCTGGAGAAACTCCCGATACACTCCTGGAGAAACTCCCGATACACTCCTGGAGAAACTCCCGATACACTCCTGGAGAAACTCCCGATACACTCCTGGAGAAACTCCCGATACACTCCTGGAGAAACTCCCGATACACTCCTGGAGAAACTCCCGATACACTCCTGGAGAAACTCCGGATACACTCCTGGAGAAACTCCCGATACACTCCTGGAGAAACTCCCGTTACACTCCTGGAGAAACTCCCGATACACTCCTGGAGAAACTCCTGATACACTCCTGGAGAAACTCCCGTTACACTCCTGGAGAAACTCCCGATACACTCCTGGAGAAACTCCCGATACACTCCTGGAGAAACTCCCGTTACACTCCTGGAGAAACTCCCGTTACACTCCTGGAGAAACTCCCGATACACTCCTGGAGAAACTCCCGTTACACCCCTGGAGAAACTCCCGATACACTCCTGGAGAAACTCCCGTTACACTCCTGGAGAAACTCCCGATACACTCCTGGAGAAACTCCCGATACACTCCTGGAGAAACTCCCGATACACTCCTGGAGAAACTCCGGATACACTCCTGGAGAAACTCCCGTTACACCCCTGGAGAAACTCCCGTTACACTCCTGGAGAAACTCCCGATACACTCCTGGAGAAACTCCGGATACACTCCTGGAGAAACTCCCGTTACACTCCTGGAGAAACTCCCGATACACTCCTGGAGAAACTCCCGTTACACTCCTGGAGAAACTCCCGATACACTCCTGGAGAAACTCCCGTTACACTCCTGGAGAAACTCCCGATACACTCCTGGAGAAACTCCCGATACACACCTGGAGAAACTCCTGTTACACTCCTGGAGAAACTCCGGATACACTCCTGGAGAAACTCCGGATACACTCCTGGAGAAACTCCCGTTACACTCCTGGAGAAACTCCCGATACACTCCTGGAGAAAGTCCCGTTACACTCCTGGAGAAACTCCCGTTACACTCCTGGAGAAACTCCCGATACACTCCTGGAGAAACTCCCGTTACACTCCTGGAGAAACTCCCGATACACTCCTGGAGAAACTCCCGTTACACTCCTGGAGAAACTCCTGATACACTCCTGGAGAAACTCCTGATACACCCCTGGAGAAACTCCCGTTACACTCCTGGAGAAACTCCCGATACACTCCTGGAGAAACTCCCGTTACACTCCTGGAGAAACTCCCGTTACACTCCTGGAGAAACTCCTGATACACCCCTGGAGAAACTCCCGATACACTCCTGGAGAAACTCCCGTTACACTCCTGGAGAAACTCCCGATACACTCCTGGAGAAAGTCCTGTTACACTCCTGGAGAAACTCCCGATACACTCCTGGAGAAACTCCCGTTACACTCCTGGAGAAACTCCCGATACACTCCTGGAGAAACTCCCGTTACACTCCTGGAGAAACTCCCGTTACACTCCTGGAGAAACTATTGATATTCATATTGAGTAGGCTAGGCCTATATTCTCTGGAGTTTAGAAGAATGAGAGGTGATCTCATTGAAACATACAAAATTCTTACAGGGCTTGACAGGGTAGATGCAGGAGGATGTTTCCCCTGGCTGGGGAGTCTAGAACCAGGGGTCACAGTCTCAGAATAAGGGGTCGGCCATTTAGGACTGAGATGAGGAGAAATTTTTTCACTCAGAGGGTGGTGAATCTTTGGAATTCTCTGCCCCAGAGGGCTGTGGAGGCTCAGTCGTTGTGTATATTCGACAGAGATCGATAGATTTTTGGATATTAAGGGAATCAAGGGATATGGGATAATGCAGGAAAGTGGAGTTGAGGTAGAAGATCAGCCATGATCTTATTAAATGGCTGAGCAGGCTCGAGGGGCCGAATGGCCGCCTCCTGCTCCTATTTCTTATGTATCTGGTGAAACTTTCAATATGCATCTGGTGAGACTCTTCATACACTGCCAGGCCGTGATTTCGCCAACCGTGGCAAGTCCGGTGCGGCTTCAAACCCCGCTCCCATTTTCATCCCGCCTCCTCCAAGGATGATTGGGCTTATTAAGCCCGCCTTGCGAGGTTCCCAGCCAATTAAAAGGAAGCGGGTCTGATAACGTTATCTGATGGCACGTCATCAGCCGGTTTCCTTAAAGGGGCCATGTCCACATTCATTTTGACAGTTGTGCTGTCAGTGTTCTGCAGCATTGAGGTGCTGCAAATACTGACAATCACTGCACAGAGGTGCACGGCTGCACCCAGGCTCTCCCATGACTCCTTCCATATGCTTATGGAGGGAGTCACAGCACGCAAGGAGGTTCTCTTCACTTCCAGTGGGCGGAAGAGACCTCCCCAGGAGACCAATGAAGCCTAGTTGCACATTGCACAGGTCATATTAATGAATATCCTGGTGACTCCCTTGCCTAGTAAACCGCAACGTCAGCTTCTCTTTCTCCTGACTATCCTGTCAGCCAGTATCACTACTGGAGAGACGATGCTGCTGAGAATGTCATTTTAATGCGCCACTCCACCCCATCCCTGATAGACAAAGCGTGATGGGAATTGTCCCTTCTGAGTATCCTTTTCATAGCTGCAGCAAACCTTTCTGCCTCACCTTCTCATTGAGACTCACTGCAGGTGGTTGACTGGTTCGATTACAAACAGATTTAATCATCACGCTGTGTGCCAGCGTCAACGGCTGGTTAATGCAAGGTTGTGGGAGTACTTTAGGTCCCTAGCACAGATCAGGCTCTCAGGGAGCTGAGGGGGAAAGCAGATTCTGTTAGTTAATACCTACTGCGTGACTGTGATACTTGAACACCTCCATTCCTGAACTTTGCCACTGATTAACAGCCATATTTCTGTTTATTTGCTACACTCAGGCAAGAATTAGTGAGTTTAAAGCCGTGTTTCCTGCTTTATGATCTATGTCTACATTTTCATCAAAATCAGTGAATGCTGGAAAATACAGCCTGAAGGACAGCAGGTAGGTGATTGGTTGGTGAGTATTAAGGTTTTTTTTCTCTCTCTTTTCTCTCTAACATCGAGCAGAAACTGATAGCCAAGTTCCGCACTCATGAGGATGGCCTCAATCGCGATATCGGGTTCATGTCACGATACAGAACATGACTTGACATCATGGCCGGTCTTTCCAGCCTTTTTAAAAAAAAAAACTAACACAAGAACCAAAGTCAACTGCAGAGGATATGCAGCCAGCAGGTGTTTTGACGCGTTGGACCCCCTGGGACACATCTCATTGTCTTGGCTGTGCTCTTAGTGTGTCTTTGATGTAGGGAAAGATTTGAATACATTTTTTCTGTGTTTATATTGTGAATTCTGGGAGATTCTCTCACTGCTAACCTACCTGAGGAAGGAGCGACAGCTCCGAAAGCTTGTAATTTTAAATAAATCTGTTGGACTATAACCTGGTGTTGTGCGACTTCTCATTTTTGTCCACCCCAGTCCAACGCCGGCATCTCCACATTATGCTCTCTAACATGGACAGTGGTTTAAACTAGGTGTGGGAAACTATAACGTACTGTATTAAATTTATAGCTTAACTAGTTAAACTAATTAACATAACTATAAATAATCGTTGAATAAAGACTTCAACTAATTAATTAAATAAAATAAGGCTAGACTAAGATATGGCAGGGCAGGTTGTGCGTCTGGACTGCAGTCTGTGGGAGTTTGTGGACGGTGAGACTGTCCCGAGCGAACACGTCTGCAGGAGATGTCTCCGTCTCGAATCTCTCTGGCTCAGAGTCATTGAGCTGGAGCGCGAGTCGGAGACACTCCGACACATAAAGGAGGGGGCAGAATTTCTGGACAGTTTTATCCAGAATACAGTCACACCCCAGAAGAAAGCACAGGTTCAGGAAGGGGAGGGTGTGACTGCTGGGGAGCTGGGTAGCGGGGATTTAGGAGAGGTTGAGAAGGAGGTCCCGCAGACACTGGTCCTGTCCAAATGGTGCTCAACAGAGTGCAGGAACAATATATTCCGCTAAAAGTAAAGAACAAACTAAACACTAATGAGACTCCATTGATGAATAAAGACATAAGGGAACAATTGAGGGTAAGGAAAGAGGCATACATTAAGTACATGGACAGCAGGGGAGTGCATGATAAGGGAGAATACAAAGAGATTAGGAGATAAGTCAAAAAAACAATTAGGAAGGCAAAGTGGAACTATGAAATTAAATTATCAAGGAACATAAAACAAAATAGTAAAATATTTTACAGGCACATCAATAAAAAAAGGAAGGTTGGGATGGGAATAGGGCCATTAAGGGATAGACAGGATAATACCACAGGTAACGATAGGGAGATGGCAGAAATATTAAATAATTATTTTGCTTCAGTATTTACCAGGGAGATAGAACAGGTGGACATGACATTGGATGATGAGATTAGTAATGAGATAAGTGCATTTAAAATAAAAAGAGGGGATATATTAAATAAACTAATCAAACTCAAAGAGGATAAAACCCCTGGTCTGGATGGATTGTATCCACGCATTTCAAAAGAATCTAGGGAAGAGATAGCAGAGGCATTATTACACATATTTAATAATTCATTAGAAAAAGGTGTAGTGCCAGAGGACTGGCGGATAGCTAACGTAATACCGATATTTAAGAAGGGGGATAGAACATGTCCAGGGAATTATAGACCAGTCAGCTTAACATCGGTGGTAGGAAAAATAATGGAATCCCTACTAAAGGAGAAAATAGAAGAGCATCTAGAAACCAAAAACATAGCAATGAATAGTCAGCATGGATTTCAAAAGGGAAAGTCTTGCTTGACCAACCTCATTGAATTTTTTGAAGAGGTAACAGAGAGAGTAGACAATGGTAATGCAGTAGATGTAATTTATCTGGATTTTCAAAAGGCCTTCGATAAGGTACCCCATAATAGACTGATGAACAAGGTCAGAGAATGCGTAGTCAGGGGACAAGTAGCAGAATGGATTGCTAGCTGGCTTCAGGACAGAAAGCAGAGAGTAGGGGTAAAGGGTAGCTAGTCACAGTGGCAGAAGGTGGGTAGTGGTGTTCCACAAGGATCAGTGCTGGGACCATTGCTGTTCACAATTTACATTAACGATTTAGACTTTGGAATTAAACACACAATTTCTAAATTTGCGGATGACACCAAATTGGGGGGGATAGTCAATACTGAGGCGGACTGCAACAAATTACAGAAGGACATTAATAAACTTGCAGAATGGGCATATAATTGGCAAATGAAGTTCAACACGGATGAATCTGAGGCATTACATTTTGGTAGGAAGAATAGGGAGGTCACTTATTACTTGGAGGGTGCGAGTCTAGGTGGGGTTAAGGAACAAAGGGATCTTGGAGTACAAATACACAAATGACTAAAAGTTGCGACACAGGTTAACAAGGCCATAAAAAAAGCAATCCAAGCACTAGGGTTTATTTCTAGAGGTATAGAATTGAAAAGTAGGGAAATTATGCTAAACCTATATTGAACCTTGGTTAGACCACACTTAGAGTACTGCGTTCAGTTCTTGTCGTCATATTATAAAAAGGATACAGAGGCACTGGAGAGGGTGCAGAGAAGATTTACAAGGATGATACCAGAAATGCGAGGGTATGAAAAAAGAAGACTGAGGGGTGACCTAATAGAGGTCTTTAAAATTATGAAAGGTTTTGATAGAGTGAATACAGAGAGAATGTTTCCACTTGTGGGGAAGAGCAAAACTAGAGGCCATCAATATAAGATAGTCTCTAATAAATCCAATAGGGAATTCAGGAGAAACTTCTTTACCCAGAGAGTGGTGAGAATGTGGAACTCGCTACCACAGGGAGTGGTTGAAGCGAATAGTATAGATGCATTTAAGGGGCGGTTAGATAAGCATTTGAGGGAGAAGGGAATAGAGGGTTATGCTGATAGAGTTAGATGAGGAAAGACGGGAGGAGGCTCGAGTGGAGCATAAACGCCGGCATGGACTGGTTGGGCCGAATGGCCTGTTTCTGTGCCGTATATCCTGTGTAATCCTATGTAATATGTAAAGAGTAGAGTGCCAATTATAGCTCTACGCCTTCACCAGCCAATTCAGCATAAAAACAAACAGAGCCTCCCCACAGCTAGGCAGGTAAAAGCAGTAACCAGCGCAGAGCTGAACAATACCGACAAGGGAAGTCTCAAGGCTGATCCCCGGCCTGTGCCAAGTGAGCTGAGTTCAGTCGGAGCAGAAGCAGGGATGCTACAGTTGGACTCAGTGTCCCTGGGTTAGGGAGAGAAAATCATCCAGGGTTCCTGCTTCTGATCCCTGGGCCATGACCTCTTAAATGGAAAGTGCACGTGCGAAGTGATGCATTTTGGTAGGAAGAATGAGGAGAGGCAATATAAACTAACGAACTGGACGCTACCAGAAGCTGCGCAGAAGCATTCTGCGCATAAATGTCAGGTCCCAAATTTGAAAAAGTAATGCTCACCACAACCGGCAGAGCAGCTGATGGCGATAAGCACAATCGGCGAGAGTGCAATAAAACTCTCACAAGCTGACAACATCCTAATGTCATCTTCAAGTCACATTTCCTCGTTAAATCGTACTGGAAGTTTTAGCAGTTCATTCTGATGAACTAATCACACCGCTGCCACTCTCTCTCTCACTTCTCGCGTTCCTTCTCCGCCCTCCCTCTTGCTTTCCTCCCCAGTCTCTTTGTCTAGAGCTCCTCTCTCTCTCTCCGCACTGTCTCCACTCTCTTTCTCAATGATCCTTTTCCCAGCTGATTAAATCCTAACATCCTGCGCCTGCATTGTGTTCACCAGCCGCATGTTCAAACCACAACAGACAAAGGAGCTGATAGCGATAAACACACTCCGTGAGAGTGCAATAAAACTCTCAAAAAATTGACAACATCCTAATATCACCTTCAAGTCACATTACAGGCCTCACAATACCTGAAATTTCCACCCCTCACCTTTCTCTCTCACTAATCTGTGCTAAGTCCGGCGAGAACAAACCAAAAAAACCACTGGAACTGCACAGGTGCAACTGCTTCCAGTCCATTGACAGCAGTCGTGTCCATAAACTAAATGGTACAATTTTCAAGGGCGTCTCGGAACAAAGAGACCTGGAGGTGTATAATTTCAAAGTTTGCAAATGACACGAAACTCGAAAATGTAGTAAACAGTGAGGAGGATAGTAACAGACTTCAGGAGGACACAGACAGACTGGTGAAATGTGCAGACACATGGCAGATGCAATTTAATGCAAGTGTGAATTGATTCATTTTGGTAAGAAGAATGAGGAGAATAATATAAACTAAATAGTACAATTTTAAAGGGGGTACAGGAACTAACGGTCCCTCTAAGCTGCGGGGCGGGCCAGCTCTCTGCCGGTCCCGTGCAGCCTGGGACTGGCTTTTCCAATGTTAAATTTCGTGCATGCGCAAAACTGTGAATGGACCACGCAGCCCCTTAAAGGGGCCGTGTACCCCCAAAGAAATTAGGGGGAACATTGGCAGGAACAGAGAGACCTGGGGGTGTATGTACACAAATCTTTGAAGGTGGCTGGATAAGTTGAGAAGGCTGTTAAAAAGGTATACGTGATCCTTGGCTTTATTAATAGAGGCATTGAGTACAAAAGCAAGAAAGTTATGCTAAACCTTTATAAAACACTGGTTAGGCCCCAGTTCAATTCTGGGCACCACACTTTAGGAAGGATGTCAAGGCCTTGGAGAGGGTGCAGAGGAGATTTACTAGAATGGTACCAGGGATGAGGGAACTTCAGTTATGTGGAGGGACTGGAGAAGCTGGGATTGTTCTCCTTAGAGCAGAGAAGGTTAAGGGGAGATTTGATAGAGGTGTTCAAAATCATGAACGGTTTTGATAGAGTAAATAAGGAGAAACTGTCTCCAGTGGCAGAAGGGGCGGAAACCAGAGGACACAGATTTACGGTAATTGGCAAAAGAACCAGAGGCGACATGAGCACATGCTACATTCTTCTATTATGCAGCGAGTTGTTATGGTCAGTAATGCACTGCCTGAAAGGTGGTGGAGGCAGATTCAAAAGTAACTTGCTAAATGGAATTGGATACATACTTGAAGGGGAAAATTTTGCAGGGCTATAGGGAATGAACCGGTGAGTGGAACTAATTGATCGCTCTTTCAAAGATTCCGGCACAGGTATGATGGGCCGAATGACCTCCTTCTGTGCTGAATGATTCTACACTGAAAAATTTAAATTCATCCTGTCCCACACTGAGTCCTGCGCCCCTATCACGCCTTCTCGCTGACCTTCATCAGCTCCCATTTCCCATTGCATTGAAATCAAAATCCTCACCTACGAGTCTCTCCTGTAAGTCCCAGTGCACATGCTACATTCTTCTATTTTTGGCCTCCTGTATGTCCACCCTCTCTTTAGTAGCAGAGTCTTCACCTGCCTCAGCCCTACTCTCTCGATCTCTCTCCCTAAACTCCTCACCCTTGCTACCCCTCTCCCCACCATCAACAGCTTCCTCAAACCTCTCTCGTTAACTGTGCCTTCAGCAACCTACTACTGCTCAGTCTCTGTTTGTCCAGTCTAAAGTGCTTTGCGATGTTTTCTACATTAAAGTGATACCGAAAATCAAGTTGCTACTTTTATTAATGGGCTGCTGTGTATCTCCAGCATTTCCTATTATTACTTCAGATTTTAGCATTCCCAGTTGTTTGAAAATTCCTAGGCAAACTGCCTTCAGTTCTTCACTTCTTTCCTGCCATGAGGAACCTTGCTCTCTGCTAGCAAATCTGGCGAGATTGACACTGTCAGCTAAGGTGGCCCCATGGACAGCAACCTGTGACCACAGGAGAATGTAAAACAGATGCGCTTGATGTGACTCGTTTCTGAAGTAGGGGAGGAGGGCGAGCAGCATCACTGGGACACAACACAGCCTTTGCAAAGTGCACTGAATGTGAAAGGCGCAGCCTGCCTCGTGGTTGTAAGCCAGCAAACAAATCACAACAGTTTGATTCTGAAATAAGGAAAGTGCACGTAGAGTATGTGCCAGTGGGGAGTGAGCCAGACGGGACTGCTAATTAATCCATTGAAGCAAGGAGCTGGAATTCCCTGTATTGCACTCCACTGAGTGGGAAGGAGGTGATGGGGAGATACATAGTGCTGGAACAGAGTCAGGTTAATCATTCTTTCTCGCTGTAATTTATACCCTGCCATTTTGTTCTTGTTAGTGATCACTATTTTTTTTCAAAACATTTCCAATTCACGGGCCCAATATCTGCCCTGTGATCAGGCTGAAAAAGGTAAGTTAAGAACACAGCAGCCTCTATTCATGTAAGGACTATGGGGGAGAAATTCGGTGTTGCCCCGTTTGGGGCGCAATTATCGGCCGGGCGCAAAGTTTAGCGCCTGGCACTAATTATCGCCTCCGACTGCAAACTTGGCCTCTATTGCCCCTGGTGGTGATTGGAGCGCTAAATCAGGCGCTTCACACGAGGCGCTAGCTCAGAGCGCTGGCGAAGCTCATGTGATGTCAGTCAGCAATGGAACACAGACACACTGGCGCCAGCCAGTTCTTTAAGGGGAGGGTCGATCTTGCTCTCTATCCACACCCTGCTCATTGCAGCCTTGAATCTCGGCCTGGAGAGACCTGTACATCAATTCTGCTGGCAAGAACAATGGAGAGTACCAGGGAAAGAGCTCAGAGTGCAGCCCCCAAGTCTCTTCTAAATCGATGCAAGGAAAGTCAAATCAAAATGAACCTGCAAAGTGCTGCTCAGTACGCAAAACTCCTTCTCACAGCATTGAATCTCTCCAGAAGTCTCTCTCTCTCTCTCTGAATGTGTGGTGCAAAAATGTCGCCGACAAAAAAAGGCAGGAAGCGGTTGCCTTTAAATAGCGCTCCCCCAGTCCCTTCCCGACTGCAAAACGCTCCCCTCTACCTGTCGTTGCTAGCGGCAGACGGAAAGGCAGGGGGCGCCACTCAATATCCGGTCCAGGGCACTACTGGGGCGTTGCACACTCGACTGATGTCACGATCTGCGGGCACAGGAGATCGTGGTGGTAGTGTTTAGCGCCGCCGCAAAACGACTGGTCAATTTTGCGAGCGGTGCAAACATCGCTGCGCCCGGGCGCTAGTTGCTGTGCACCCCATTAGCGCCCTCTTAGGCTGGGGTTTACTTCCACAGCCACCAGTTACTGTCTGGTAGCTCACCCAAGTAAGAGAAGGAAAAAGGGTTGAATGAATTTGGGATCAGGGTGGGTTAATATGATTATGGAGGGTAAATGCTAACATGGACTGGTTGGAGTGAATAGCCTGTTTCTGTCTTACATAGAAACATAGAAACATAGAATCTAGGAGCAGGAGTAGGCCATTCGGCCCGTCGAGCCTGCTCCGCCATTCAATACGATCATGGCTGATCATCCAAATCCAGTACCCTGTCCCTGCTTTAATCCCCACAGTACACATATCCCACCCTACCCCCGTAACCCCACGTATTTAATTCCCCCTAACATATCCCATCCTATCCCCCATAACCCCACATATTTAATCCCCCCTAACACTAAGGGTCAATTTATCATAGCCAAATCAACCTAACCCACACATTTTTGGACTGTGGGAGGAAACCGGAGCACCCGGAGGAAACCCACGCAGACACGGGGAGAATGTGCAAACTCCACACAGACAGTCACCCGAGGTCAGATTCGAACCCGGGTCTCTGGCGCTGTGAGGCACCAGTGCTAACCACTTCTATGTATTTCATCAGACTCCATACTCTGGGGAATCCACAACACTGAACTCTCTACGGTTGGATGCTGTGAAGGGCTGAGACTGAGTTAACACTGACTCCAGCAGGCTGTAGAATTCTTCCCCTCCCCTTGCTATAAGTTTGGATGCAATCCAGAGAAACAGCACAAAGCATCTCTGAGATTTTTTCCCCCTGTAATAGTAACTCACACAGGAGAAATCTGTGAAATTAGGTTAAAGGTACAACATCCCCCAGCCTGGGCCTCTCAGACCAGCATTCCAATCTGCCTTAAAGGGACAGCCAGCACATTTAGATATCCTTTAATATTTTTTCTCAACAACATCTGCTTTTTTAAAAACTGCTTCAGAAGAACCTTGTTCTTTTTTTAATTTACTTTTTGAAAGGAGGTTGTTTTTATGCCAATCCCTCATCTTACCCGTGTTAAAGTTGCCCTCTCCTCCTTGAAGACGCTGACTCTAACTGGGGTATGGGTTCCACAGGATCTGACCGTTCTCTGGTACCTCCCCAGTGTTCACTGCATGAATTGAGACAGTAAGGCCTCGATATTAACCCTGTCATGACCGGCAGGAGAGGATTGGGGAGTTAAACCATCAAATACGCGAAACACAACAAAAATGCGCGACGCAACCACCCGTTGCTGTTTTTACAGCCGTAGGTTTTGTGCCGTCCGAGTGACCTGTGTGGAGAGGCGGGACACTTCATTAACATATTTAAATCGGGTTCCCACAGTGTCATTGTAAAAACGATTTAGAATTCACTGCTGCTGCGTGGGTTTCCCAGGGGTCGGGAAACCCAGCAGTGAAAGGGAGACGGGAGCTGCCAACACCATAAAGTAAGTGCTTTTTTCAGCACTCCTTGTGGGCCGGAAGTTACAGGAGTGCTCCCACTGATACCCCTTCCACCTGTCCTGCTTCATTCCCTAAAACTAAGTCCAGAACCAACCCCTCTCTTGTTGGGTTTGCTACATACTGGCTAGAAAAGTTCTCCTGAACGCATTTTAAGAATTCTGCGCCCTCTATACCTTTTACACTGATTTTAACCCAGTTATTACGGTCGTTTTCTTCTCGTGGGATGTGGGCGTCGCTGGTAAGGTCAGTATTTATTGCCCATCCCTAAATGCCCTTGAGAAGATGGTGGTGAGCCGCCTTCTTGAACCGCTGCAGTCCGTCTTCTTTACCGTGGTTTGTTACAACTGAGTGGCTTGCGCTGGGCCATTTCAGAGGGCAGTTAAGAGTCAACCACATTGCTGTGGGTCTGGAGTCACATATAGGCCAGACCAGGTAAGGACGGCAGATTTCCTTCCCTAAAAAGGACATTAGTGAACCAGAAGGGTTTTTATGACAAGCTGGTAGTTTCATGGTCACCATTACTGATACTAGCTTTTTATTCCAGATTTATTGAATTAACTGAATTTAAATTCCCCAGCTGCCATGGTGGGATTTGAACTGGATCCCACTGTTGCCTGCAAGAGATATTTGTGCTAATCTGATACGGCAGACTTTCTATTGACGATCACATCGGGCCAATGCATGAACAGTCCTGTCTACAATTTACCCTTCCCACCATAAAGAAACCATTAACTCACACAGCTCCTATTCATGTTAACTGATGAAAGCCACTTCCAGAGTTTGCCAAAAACAATGTCTGGACACAACAACTTTAGTACAATCATCATTTTAATCCAAACACATGTTGCGTGTACCTATTGCTTCTTTCCACACTGCTTGCCCTTGTTGTCAGCGTGTAATGTGGGACTTATTCTTAGCCTCATGATTCTTCAAGTCTACCTGAGGAGCTGGCAGGCGAGAGATGGTTGGCTGCTAAGTATTATTATTGAGGTTCTTGGGGCAGGTGGTTGGCTCATAGCAGCTGCTCTGAGAAGAGTCTGCAGCAGGCTGAATGGGCAGCCTGTCACTGCACCCTTTGTTCCAGGGCCAGGCTTCTGAGAGAGTTCAGCACTCGTGTGCTGTTGTCCTGTGAGAGCAGTATTGCTGTGCCACTGGCTCTGCATGGCTACTGATTGGTTCCAATCAGATCAGTGAAGCTCTGAGAGATACTTGTCTGTATCCTAACCCAAATATCTTGTGAGCCAGAACAGATAGAGCTCCCCAGTCTGGTGACCAAACTCCATGGCAGCATTCTGACCGTGCATGGCAGAAGACAACACTATCCACAGGGCCTTTCTGGTGGTGCTTCTGTCGCAGATCCATCAAAGTTCCGCAGATGTGGGTTATGGAATCCTCTAATTGACCTGCCATCTGCTGCACACAATCAGGAGCCCATTCCATTGCAGGCACATAGTAAGCCAACGGGGGATGACCGCTGACCCGCAAGTGAACAACATCATCCTCCACATGTCCCAACCTCAAATCTTCTTGCCCATTTGTGCTCTGTGTCAACCAGTATACTCTTCTCTGCCTCATTCTCTAATGCCTCTTGGTGGCTATTTGTGGATGTCTGCGTGACAGGGAGCAGGTGTAGTGGAGTATTGGCAAGGATGGAAGCTGAGTGGCTACATCTAGAAGACAAGATGAAGCGATGTTAGGACGGATTGCTGAGGAACGGAGTTTGCATATTCTTCATCCAGCTATGGACTGTGTGTAAATCCTACAGAGAATGGCTGAACAGATATTCCATACAGTGAGGTTCAATAACCGGGGCCTGGCTGCTCTCATTGACAGAGCCATCCTGAGGCAATTTTCTATGGGCAGGGCATCCTCTGAATATCATGAAGTCACAACAGAACATGTTTTACAAATTTGTGCTCTTGGTGAGAAGCTTTGCACACTCGGAGGGCACATTGGGGAACTTGACACACAGATCAGTAGGATTTTCCATCCATTCATTTTAATCTACTGACATAGCGTGCCATTGGGAAGAAGGCGGGGTGGTAAAGGTGAGGGCCCCAAGTTATCACAACCTGACGCAGTGTTCTGACACACCATGGCAGCAAACCTACAGTATCATTTTTAATATCAATACCTTCACCACACGGACTGCAGCGGTTCAAGAAGGCGGCTCACCACCACCTTCTCAACAGGCAACTAGGGATTGCAGTAAATGTCGGCTTTGCTAGCGATGCCCACATCCCATGAACGAATTAAAAATAAAATCTTACTGAAAATACAGAGGAAGGTTTGTGCTGACCATCTTCAAGAAAGGTGACAAGTCCGATTGCGGTAATTACAGAGGAGTTTCCCTGCTGTCTGCCACAGGGAAAGTCATTGCAAGAATCCTTCTCAATCGACTTCTCCCAGTGGCCGAAGAGCTCCTCCCAGAGTCGCAATGCGGATTCCGTCCACTAAGGGGCACAATGGACATGATCTTCACCGCGCGTCAATTACAAGAGAAATGCAGGGAACAGCACCAACTGCTGTACCTGACCTTCTTTGATCTCACAATGGTCTTCGACACTGTCAACCGCGAGGGATTGTGGAGTGTCCTCTGTAAGAATCTCAAAATTCACAGATTCCCCAAAACTCGAAGACAAACCCTAAGGAAAAAGACTTTGGACTCTTTTTCTAACTATTACAGGGTAGTGAAATGCATTGGGCTAAACCGAAGGACATTTTAGTGCAAAAACCGAGATTTGGTATTTTAAAAGACATGTCTGGACTTGTAAGGGAGAAAAGGCTGTGAAGGAAGGTGGGGTCAACCTCTGCAAAGACAGTTTGGATATTGGAGTTAATGGGAACTGTCTGGGGAACCGCATGACCTCGCTTGGAATTAAATCAGCCCCTATCAGACATTAACATCCTAACAAAAGAAGAGGAAAACCAGTCTCCACCCAAATTTACAGAACCCATCCAAACATGCATAAAACCGATCACTGAGACCCACTCTATAGGAATCCCAGACCCAGTCAAGAAACTCAAAACCTGGGAACAATCAAGACACATTAAACAACAAATCGACAGGATGGAGCCATCCTGAAACGACTTCACACATTCACAAACAGGTTACTGTTAACGAGCCCACCAAAATCTTACAATAAACCGGGACTGATGAGTATAATTGAGGGCCTGTTTTCTCAAGAAGTCAGTTCAGCAGTTACAACAAGTTCTTTTACAAGTTCAAGGGTGGAGCAGTTACACAGTTACAACAGAAAGGAGTTCTCCAGTACAACCGTACACAGTTCAACAGAAACAAGTTCAACAAGCAGGCAGCAAGGATTCAAGCAGTTCGAGGAGTTCAGCAGCAGCAAGGGGTTCAACAAGTTCAGGAGTTGAGCAGTTACGTGTCCAGCCAGGAGGTCGACAGCTCGGAACAAGACCGTTCAACAAGGCGAGGGGGCAACAGAAAGAAATTCAACCGAGAAGGCCAGCAGCTCTAGAAGCAGGCCGACCCACAAGAAGAAACCAGAGCAACAGCCCCAGTGACCATCAAACACCTCGCAGCAACAAAGGCCTTACGAAACATTTTACTTAAAAAGACTCTAAACCCTATCTCTAACAGAGGAAAAGTGGGTACTCCAGCGAACCCCGAAACCGCGAACCAGCTCAACTGTCAAGGATGCGTTTGGTGAGCATTATCCCTGCTTCTCTAGAGCCCAACTTAGCTGGTAAAGTGGGATTGGGAGGGGGGAGGTATTCTTCCAATGTGATTTCCCTCGTATGTACCGAAGTGTTCCCCATTTTATTAGAGTGTTAAGATTGTTGTGTTGTATTTACTCTCTTGAATAAAGATCAAAGTTCTTGCATCAAACTCAGTTGTCTGTTGCACTTTTGTCACAACCCCCAAATAAGTCCAAGGTCTAGAACCAAGGGAGTGGGAGCGATTCGAACTGCTCAGAAGTCAGAGGTGAAGCTGACACAACCCACCACCCCCTACACCTCCTCAAATTCGGCTGCCCTCAAAAGTTTGTCACCATCCTCCGCCTGCTTCACGATGACATGCAAGCCATGATCCTGACCAAAGGTTCCACCACAGACCCAATTCACGTACGGACCAGGGTCAAACAAGGCTGTGTCATCGCACCAACGCTCTTCTCGATCTTCCTTGCTGCAATGCTCCATCTCACCCTCAATAAGCTCCCCGCTGGAGTGGAGTTAATTTACAGAACAAACGGGAAACTGTTCAACCTCCGTCGCCTCTAGCCCAGATCCAAGGTCGTCCCATCCTCTGTCGTCGAATTACAGTATTCAGACGACGCTTGCATCTGCGCTCACTCGGAGGTCGAACTCCAAACCATCGTCAACACCTTCACCGAAGCGTACGAGAGCATGGGCCTTACACTAAACATCCGTAAGACAAAGGTCCTCTCCCAACCTGCCCCCGCCACATAGAACTGCCCCCCCGATTATCAAAATCCACGACAAGGCCTTGGACAACGTGGACCACTTTCCATACCTCGTGAGCCTACTGTCAACAAAGGCAGACGTCAATGACGAAGTCCAACACCGCCTTCAGTGTGCCAGTGCAGCCTTCGGTCGCCTGAGGAAGAGAGTGTTTGAAGACCAGGACCTCAAACCCGGCACTAAGCTCATGGTCTACAGAGCAGCAGTGATATACACCCTGCTGTATGCCTCAGAGACATGGACCATGTACAGCAGGCACCTTAAAGCACTGGAGAGGTACCACCAATGCTGCTTCCGCAAGATCCTGCAAATCCATTGGCAGGATAGGCGCACCAACGTCAGTGTTCTCGCTCAGGCCAACATTCCAATCATCGAAGCTTTGACCACGCTCGATCAGCTCCGATGGACGGGTCACATCGTCCGCATGCCCGATACGAGACTCCCAAAACAAGCGCTCTACTCGGAGCTCCGGCACGGCAAGAGAGCCCCAGGTGGGCAGAGGAAATGCTTCAAGGACACCCTCAAAGCCTCCTTGAAAAAGTGCAACATCCCCTCCGACACCTGGGAATCCCTGGCCCAAGACCGCACAAAGTGGAGGAGAAGCATCCGGGAAGGCGCCGAACACCTCGAGTCTCTTCGCCGGGAGCAAGCGGAAGCCAAGCGCAGGCAGCGCAAGGAGCGCACGTCAACCCAAGCACCCCACCCGCCCCTTCAACCACCGTCTACCCCACCTGTGACAAAGACTGTAGGTCCCGCATTGACTCATCAGTCGCCTGAGAACTCATTTTTAGTGTGGAAGCAAGTCATCCTCGGTTCCGAGGGACTGCCTAAGAAGAAGAAGAAGAGTAGTGGAATAATGGCAAGGATGGAAGCTGAGTGGCTACATCTAGAAGACAAGATGAAGCGATGTTAGGACGGATTGCTGAGGAACGGAGTTTACATATTCTTCATCCAGCTATGGACTGTGTGTAAATCCTACAGAGAATGGCTGAACAGATATTCCATACAGTGAGGTTCAATAACCGGGGCCTGGCTGCTCTCATTGACAGAGCCATCCTGAGGCAATTTTCTATGGGCAGGGCATCCTCTGAATATCATGAAGTCACAACAGAACATGTTTTACAAATTTGTGCACTTGGTGTGAAGCTTTGCACACTCGGAGGGCACATTGGGAACTTGGCACACAGATCAGTAGGATTTTCCATCCATTCATTTTAATCTACTGATATAGCGTGCCATTGGGAAGAAGGCGGGGTGGTAAAGGTGAGGGCCCCAAGTTATCACAACCTGACGCAGTGTTCTGACACACCATGGTAGCAAACCTACAGTATCATTTTTAATATCAATACCTTCACCACACGGACTGCAGCGGTTCAAGAAGGCAGCTCACCACCACCTTCTCAACAGGCAACTAGGGATGGGCAGTAAATGCTGGCCTTGCCAGCGACGTCCACATCCCAGGAACGAATTTTAAAAATCTTACTGAAAATACAGAGGAAGGTTTGTGCTGCATCAAATGGCAGATACATGTCCAGTAAGGGGTTAGGCCATTACAGGCTCCTTTCAGTCAATGTATGGGGAAAGACTCCTAAAATGCCTTCAAAGACTCACAGTGAGGCAGAAAATCCCAGAATGAGGGAGTAAATAAAGCAGATCACACTCTGCAGATGGCACTGATCTTTCTGTATACAGTAATTAAAATCACCCTGGGGAGGCACTTACTAATGTGTTGTATCAACCTTTCAGTTATTTAAAACATAAATTAATACTGCCTTCTTAAATTAGATTTATTTTAATCTTCCTCTGCCTGTGACTCACTTTCTCACATTTATTTTCTCCCTATCTGTCAATGCCTATATTTCAGTGTCTCTTCGCTTCTTTTGCTTTGGGGCTCTTTGTGTATCTCTTTCTTTGTGTTTTTATGTGTGTGTCTCTCTTGATGTGTTTATTTCTGTGTCATAAGAACATAAAAATAGGAGCTGGAGTAGGCCATTCGGCCCCTCGAGCCTGCTCCACTGTTCATTAAGATCATGGCTGATCTTCTACCTCAAATCCACCTTCCTGCCCTATCTCCACACACTTGATTCCCGTAGTATCCAAAAATCTATTGATCTCTGTCTTGATTATACTCAACGACTGAGCATCCTCAGCCCTCTGGGGTAAATTCCAAAGATTCACAACTCTCTGAGTAAGGAAATTGCTCCTCATCTCAGTCCTAAATGGCCGACCCCTTAATCTGAGACTGTGACCCCTGGTTCGATACTCCCCAGCCAGGGGAAACATCCTCCCCGCATCTACCCTGTCAAGCCCTCTCAGAATCTTACATATTTCAATGAGATCATCTCTCATTCTTCTAAACTCTAGGGAATATAGGCCTAGTCTACTCAATCTCTCCTCATAGGACAATCCCCCCATCCCAGGAATCAGTCTAGCGAACCTTTGTTGCACTCCCTCTAAGGCAAGTATATTCTTCCTTGGGTAAGGAGACCGAAATTGTCCACAATACTCCAGGTGTGGTCTCACCAAGGCTCTATGTAATTGCAGTAAGAATTCCTTACTCTTATACTCCAATCCCTTTGTAATAAAGGCCAACATACCATTCGTGTACAAGGACACCCAGGTTCCTCTGAATAACAATTTTCTTAGTTTCTCACCTTTTAAAAAATATTCTGCTTTTCTATTTTTCCTACCAAAGTGGATAACTTCACATTTTGCCACATTATACTCCATTTGACATTTTCTTGCCCACTCACTTAACCTATCTATATCTTTGCAGCCTCTTTGCGTCCTCCTCACAACTTATTTTCCCACCTACCTTTGTATCGTCAGCAAACTTGGATACATTGTACTCTGTCCTCTTATCTGATTCATTGATATCGATTGTAAATCTATATGGTGTCGGTTTGTCTCTCTATATCTTAGTCCCTGTATCATTTTGTGTCTCACTTTCTGTGTCTGTTTTTTCACTCTCTTATTCTGTGATCTTTTGTCTCTCTTCCTTCATATATCAATCGACTGCAACAGGACATAGAAAGGCGAGCAGAATGGGCAGACAAGTGGCAGATGGAATTTAATACAGAGAAGTGAGGTGATGCATTTTGGCAGAAGGAACAGGGAGAGGCAATATACACTTAATGGCACAGTAATGGAAAATATAGGGAAGGAAAAAAGGGAGGTGGGGTGGCAGTGCTGATTAAGGAAGACACTGTAGTGTTAGAAAGGGAGGATGTTCTTGAGGGGACAAGGACAGAATCCATTTGGTTAGAGTTGAGGAGCAAAAAGGGTATGATCACGCTATTGGGGGTATTCTACAGGCCTCCAAATAGTGAGAGGGAGGTAGAGGAGCAAATCTGCAGGAAAATCGCAGAGACATGCAAGAGCTATAGAGTGGTGATATTGGGGTACTTTAATTACCCAAATATCGATTGGGATAATGCTGGGGTAAAGGGAAAGGAGGGGGAGGAATTTCTGAAATGTGTTCAGGGGAATTTCCTTGACCAATATGTTCTTGGCCCAACTAGGAAGGAGGCATTGCTGGATCTGGTGCTGGGGAATGAGGTGGACCAGGTCGACCACGTGTCTGTGGGAGAACACTTGGGTACGAGTGATCATTGTATCATAAGATTTAGATTAGCAATAGAGAGGATCAAGGAACAATCTAGAGTGGAACTTCTAAACTGGAATAGGACTAACTTCAATGAGAAGCAAAAGGATCTAGCCAGGGTAAAATGGAACCAAAGACTGACAGGAAAAACTGTAACGGAAAAGTGGGTGATCTTCAAGGAGGAGATGTTCCAAGTACAGGCTAGGTACATTCCAACAAGAGGGAAGGATAAGGGAACCAAAGCAAGGGCTCCTTGGATGACGAGGGAGATTGAGAAGGTGATGAAACAGGAGTATGAGGGTGTATGATGCATGTCAGGTAAATTCATCAAGGGAGAACCAGACCAAATACAATAAGTTGAGAGGGGATGTGAAGATGAAAATAAGATTGGCAAGGAAAGAATATGAGAGTAGAATGGCGGTTAACATAAAAGGGAACCCAAAAATCTTCTACCGGCATGTAAACAGTAAGCGGGTATTAAGAGGCGGGGTGGGGCCTATTAGGGACAAAGAAGGTGATATATGCTTAGAGGCGCAGGGCAAGGCTAGAATACTCAATGAGTACTTTGTATCGGTGTTTACTAAGGAGGTGGATGCTGACAAAATATCGGTAGAAGTGGAAAAGGTAGAAGCAATGGAAAGGGTGAAAATTGATAGACAAGATGTACTAGAAAGGCTGGGTATGCTTAGAGTGGACAAGTCGCCTGGTCCAGATGGCTTGCATCCTAGGTTGCTCAGGGAATTGGGGGAGGAGATAGTGCCATAATTTTCCAATCTTCCCTAGATGCGGGGGAGGTGCCTGAGGATCGGAAAGTGGCAAATGTGACACCATTGTTCAAGAAAGGGTGTAAGGACAATCCCAGAAACTACAGGCCGGTCAGTTTAACATCAGTGGTGGGTAAAGTTTTAGAAACAATAATCAAGCAAAAAATTAACGGGCACTTGGATAGGTTTAAGCTAATTAAGAAGAGCCAACACGGATTTGTAAAAGGCAGATCGTGTTTGACTAATCTAATTGAATTTTTTGATGAAGTAACAGAGAGGATTGATGAAGGGAATGCAATGGATGTTTTCTAATGGATTTTTGGAAGGCGTTTGACAAAGTACCACATAGAAGGCTGATTAACAAAATTGAGGCTCATGGAATAGGTGGGTCAGTGGCAGCTTGGATAAGGAATTGGCTTCAGGACAGAAAACAGTGAGTTATGGTAAACGGCTGTTTTTCAGAGTGGAGGATGGTAGACAGTGGTGTTCCCCAAGGGTCAGTACTGGGGCCACTGCATTTTTTGATATATATAAATGACCTGGATATTGGAATACAGAGTAGAATTTCTAAATTTGCCGATGACACCAAACTTGGGGGTGTGGAAAACCAATCAACTGCAACCGGTCTCTGAAGGTGGCAGGACATATTGAGAGAGTGGTTAACAAAGCATATGGGATCTTGGGCTTCATAAATAGAGGTATTGAGTACAAAAGTAGAGAAGTTATGCTGAACCTTTATAAAGCACTGGTTAGGCCACAACTGGAGTATTGCGTCCAGTTCTGGTCACCACACTTTAGGAAGGATGTGAAGGCCCTTGAGAGGGTGCAGAGGAGATTTACCAGAATTGTTCCGGGGATGGGGGATCTTAGCTACAAGGACAGGTTGGAGTAGCTGGATTTGTTTTCATTGGAGCAAAGGAGGTTGAGGTGTGATTTGATAGAGGTGTACAAGATTATGACGGGTTTGGATAGGCTAGACAGGGAAAGGCTGTTCCCACTAGTTGATGGTACAAGGACTAGGGGACACAGATTTAAGGTTTTGGGCAAGAGATACAGGGAGGATGTGAGGAAAAACTTTTTTACACAGCGAGTGGTGAGGACCTGGAACTCTCTGCCGACGGAAGTGGTGGAAGCGGAGACACTCAATGTTTTCAAGGGGAGACTGGATAGGCACTTGAGGGAAATAAACTTGCAGGGCTACGGGGATAGAGCGGGGGAATGGGACTGACTGGATTACTCTACAGAGAGCCAGCACGGACTCAATGGACAGAATGGCCTTCTTCTGTGCCGTTTTGACTCTATGGGCTGGATTTTACCATTGGGGGCGGGCTGGGGGTGTGTCAGGTGGTCAGCGGTTCCCGACCCCGCCTCCGATATGAGTCGGGACAATTGGTCGATTTTCCCCTAATTGGGCACTTGATTTCCAGCGTGTGGGAACCCCTGGCCCAATGAGTATTTTGGTGCAGAAACTCGCCTCTGATGACATCATCTATGCAGCTGGATTTAAGGCCTGCAAGCAGCCTTGGTTCTTTTTCTGCCTTAGAACTTTTGGTTGATACTTCTGAGGGATTCGTGCTCCAACCCTGTCAAGCAGCAGACCAAAGTGTGCACCCCGATTCGATGAGAACTCCCTCCAAGCTCTGGTGGAGGGAGCAAGAGCGAATAAGGAAGTGCTCTTTCCTTCTTCTGGGAGGAAAAAGCCTCCCCAACAGACCAAAGCTGTGTGGCTGCAAGTGGCACAGGAGGTGAATGCGATCTCAATGTGCAGCAGAACCTGGCTGCAGTGCAGAAAGAGGTTTCATGACCTTCTCCACACAGGAAAAGTGAGTATTACATCCCCAACACCCTCAATCTGATCCCCATCACCTCTCATCACCAGCACTCTGCTTTGTCAACCTCCTCCTCCACATCCCACTTGACCCTTATCCCTGCACCCTTAACCATTCCCTCTCTCTGTTTGTTCACATTCACTTAACTATTCGACTATGCAGGCCTCACACTCCCTATCACTGTGATGCTATGACAACAACTTACAACACACAGGGAGGGCCCTTGGTCTTGCCACCTCACTCCATCTTTGTATCCTTCTAGGCATCTATGCTATGGATTCTCTGCACTCACTCCTTCATTCTCACTCAAACTCCACTTGTGTCCCTCATTGCAGGAAAAGAGAGCCCACAATAAGAGGGAGAGGGCGAGGACAGGAGGAGGGCCACCCTCAATAGCCCAGCTCACCACTTTGGAGGAGGCGGCCCTGGAGATCGTGGGAGTGGAGGAGGATTCGCATGTGGGGGAGGGACAGACGAGCGCATCACAGCAAGCTGGTGACAGAATAGTTTTTCATCTCTCTCATTGACATTGCATGAGTGACTGATCTTGATTCTAATGCTCTAACAGATTGACTAATGATCATCTGCACAAGTCAATGTGCATGCAACATTTATCTCACATTCCTAACTCTTTCCTTTACTCCCCCACAGGACCATCCAAAGTCCCCCTGCCACTGTCCAGGAGAAACAGCCTGAGCCACCACACTCCTCAGAGGAAGCTGCAACCTCTGAGGGCGCAGCGTCAGCAGAATTAAGCGCACCCAGCACCAGCACAGACACTCACAACTCGGTGGGATGTTCGCGAGATAGAGTAGTGTTGTCACCAGGTGTATCAACGATCACAAGTGAGCATCAGCAGATGGTGGAGACAGGGACAGCAGTGGAGAGTCATTGTCGGAGGGCGCAGGAGTCTCCCAGCTCGGCTCAGCTGCATGTCGACCATGTGCCTCCGGGTCCATCCAGAAGGAGAGCGGTGCTGGAACTCCAGGAACCTGGTGCAGGAGTCTCTGGCAGGTTTTGTCTCCAGGGTCGCTGTGAGTGTGGAGCGAATGGAGGAGTCCATTGCTAACATGAGCAGAGCCTTTGTGGAGGCATTGGCGCATGAACGCATCACCATGGAAAGGATGGCAACCTCCGTGGAAAGGATGGCTACCTCCGCGGTAAGGCTGGCTACCGTAGAGGAGAGGATGGCTACGGTAGAGGAGAGGGTGGCTACGGCCATGGAGGGTCTTGAAAACATGGTCATTGTTCAAAATAGACTGACATCTCTTGAGGAGCGATGGTCAGCTATTGAGCAGAGAAACCAGAGCTTCATGGAAGTCCTCTGGAGTAGGACTGCCAGTGCAGAAACAGGTCCTCATGGCCCCCCTGAAGTGCAGCAAGGTGCTGTCAAGCCACTTGCTAGCTCTGAAGTGGGGCTGACCCATGAGAGGGATGTTGGTGGCAGACAACCAGGAAGTGGGGGCTCCTCTCCAAACGCTCACACGACCATGCCACTGCAGAGCCCTCGGTCAGAGCCCCACCAGAGTCCTCACCCAACTGAGATCGGTGTCTCAGCCCCTGCACAGCCGCAGGAGCAGCAGACTGTTGGCGAGCCCTTACAGTCTCCCAACCCCAGAGGACGCCCGCCAAACGGTGTTGAGGCAGGAGCAGCAAGAAAGTGAGCAAGGGGCCTCCACATCTGCTGAAGCCACAGGGGAACCACCACGTAGGAGCACGCATAAGAGGAAGATAAAGCACAAGTAGTCACAAGGGTAGTCACTTGGATCTTGTGCTGTGTTTATTTTTGAAAAGCCATCCGTGCCTTTATGTGATTAAATAACTTGATGGCAAACTGTTGATGTTGTGGGATGTGTAATTTTGCCAATGGAACTTCCACAATGAGTAGGCCTGATTAAAGTTCTTCCAGACCTGAGAAAACAAAGTTCTGCCACCTGCAAATGATGATTGTTGAAAACTTCTTTTTAATGGTGGAGCTGCAGCTGCTAGTAAGCCATCCACTGGTGAGGCCGCCAGGATTAACTGGTGTGTTCCAGAGGAAACGTGCAGCACGGGGAAAATGTGTTAAACTTATAAAGGCCTCTCAAAATTGGATTATAGAGGCAATTAAGTGCTTGTTAAGGGCCTTAAGGGCCTATCCCGCCTCTTGGAGGCGGGATGGAAACGGGGTCTGAGAGTCCGATTTCGGGAAAATTGCTCGGAGGAGGGATTGGATCTGCCCGCCAGTTTCTGCTAATTTAGCACCTCACACTCCTCCAAACCCGCCTCCTCGGGCCTGGCAAAATCAAGCCCAATGACTCTATGGCTTACCTATAGAAGCTTTTACAGTCTGTTTTTATGTCTCTTGCTAGTTTACTCTCATATTCTATTTTCCCTTTCTTTATCAATTTCTTGGTCCTCCTTTGCTGAATTCTAAAATCCTCCAATCCTCAGGCTTACTAGTCTTTTTGGCAACATTATAAGCCTCTTCCTTTGATCTAATACTATCTTTAACTTCTCTTGTTAGCTACGGTTGGACCACTTTTCCTGTGGGGTTTTTGTGCCTTAAATGAATGTATATTTGTTGTAAATTATGTATTAATTCTTTAAATGCTAGCCATTGTTTGTCTACCATCATACCTTTTAATGTAGTTTCCCAATCTACCTTAGCCAACTCGCCCTCAAACCTACCTAGTTTGCTTTGTTTAGAATTAAGACCCTAGTTTTGGATTTAACTAAATCACTTTCAAACTCAATGTAAAATTCTACAATATTATGGTCACTTTTCCCTAAAGGCCCCTTTACTACAAGGTTATTAATTAACCCTTTCTCATTGCACAATACTAGATCTAAAATAGCCTGTTCCCCAGTTGGTTCCTCAACATACAGATCTAGAAAACTATCTTGCGTACATTCCATGAATTCGTCCTCCACACTATTACTGCAAATTTGGTTTGCCCAGTCTATATGTAGATTAAAGTCCCCCATGATCACTGTATTACCCTTGTTACATGCGCCTCTAATTTGCTGATTTATACTCTGCCCTACATTACAACTACTGTTTGGGGGCCTATAAACTACTCCCACCAATGTTTTCTGCCTCTTGCTGTTTCTTAGCTCCACCCAAACTGATTCTACTTCTTGATTTTTGGAGCTAAGATCCTTTCTCTCTACTGTCTTTATCCCATCCTTTATTATCAGGGCTACCCCTCCTCCTTTTCCATTTTGCCTATCTCTTCTAAAAATTAAGTATCCTGGAATATTTAGTTCTCAACCTTGGCCACTTTGCAACCAAGTCTCCATTATGGCTATTAGATCAAACCTGTTCATTTCTATCTGCGCTATTAATTCATCTATTTTGTTGCGAATGCTTCGCGCATTCAGATATTGTGCCTTCAAGACCACTGTAATGTATTATCGCATGGTTTGGAATGAGCATGCTCAGTTGGCTCTGGCCTAATAAAGCAAGCACATGGACTAGCAACTCATTGTGTCTCTGTCCTTCATTTGTTCTACCCAAGTATATTACGACCACCATTTTCCCACTCTTTAATTTTAGCTGTTAAACAATCAAAGAGCACAGAATGAGGCTATTCAGCCCATCGTGCCTGTGCCGGCTCTTTGAAAGAGCTATCCAATTACTCCCACTCCCCTGCTCTTTCCACAAAGCCCTGCAGATTTTTCCTTTTCAAGTATTTGTCCAATTCCCTTTTGAAAGTTACTATTGAATCTGCTTCCACTGCCCTTCCAGGCAGTGCGTTCCAGATCAGTATATTTGGTCAGTAGATGAAGGGTGGCTCCTCCCGATTAAAGTTCACGCCCGGTAACGTTACACCTGATTTTCTTTTGTTCACCTTTTGACTGACCCATTGCGTTGGCAGAACTTTTGTTTCGGGATTTCTGGCATTGCTGGCTTTGCCTTTGATCTGTAAAGCTGGAGGACTGCTTGCCCAGCCTCTGCTGAGGGGCCCAGCTGGAAGATGCCAAACGGCTCTTTCCCCTGACTGGTGTTTTGCTTTTTATGAAACCACTGGTGGCGGCCTCTTGCACTCACCCGGCCCAGGCGCCTCCCACGGTTGCATTGACATTGATGTAATCTCCGCCCGTCTGGCGCCCAATCTCCGCCCGTCTGGCGCCCAATCTCCGCCCGTCTGGCACCGCCGCGGCACGCGCCCCGCACGGCCGTTGGAAATTGGCGCCAAGCCCGTCCGCACATGCGCAGTAATGGCCAGCGTCAGCCGGCTGCCGGAGATCGCCGGCGGCGGCGGGCACCACTGCGCATGCGTCGCTCGGAGGCCGCCGCTGGCGGTCTGGGGGCGCGCATGTGCGGACGGGGCTTGGCGCCAATTTCCAGCGGCAGAGAGTCTGCATGAAACGGTGTGGGCTGAGAGTCGGCTCTTCACCTTCACACACATCTTAAATGGGATATGTGGCCAGCTTGGTGAGTGTAAGAGGCCCACAATTGTTTAATATGAGGAGAACAACAACAACAGCAACTTGCATTCATATAGCACCTTCAACATCGTAAAACATCCCACGGACAGCGCTGCACAGGAGCGTCATCGGACAAAACATTTGACACCGAGCCGCGTAAGGAGAAGAGAAGCATATAGGCACAGCATATATAGTCAGAGAACACTGCCAGACGACTACAGTTAATCTTTCCAACTGCCCTTTATCACACCTCGGCAGAGAGATAATCACGGCAATCAAAGGTGTGGATGGTGTCCAAACAGGTCAGTCAGGAAAACATTACATCAAAGACAATGAGGTGGGGTCACAAGGGGTCAAATGTGGCAGATGCTGGTGTCTGTATGGAAAACAAAAAACTTTTTTTGCTGGAAATCACAGCAGGTCCGGCCGCAGCTGTGTAGAGAGAACAAGCCAACGACGACTCGAGTCTGGATGACTCTACGTCAGGTGGGGTTACATGTAGCGTGACATGAACCCAAGATCCCTGTTGAGGCCGTCCTCATGGGTGCGGAACTTGGCTATCAGTTTCTGCTCGATGATTTTGCATTGTCGTGTGTCTCGAAGGCCGCCTTGGAGAACGCTTACCCGAAGATCGGAGGCTGAATGTCCTTGACTGCTGAAGTGTTCCCCGACTGGGAGGGAACACTCCTGCCTGGCGATTGTTGCGCGGTGTCCGTTCATACGTTGTCGCAGTGTCTGCATGGTCTTGCCGATGTACCATGCTCCGGGGCATCCTTTCCTGCAACGTATGAGGTAGACAACGTTGGCCGAGTCACATGAGTATGTACCATCCACACCTTTGATTGCCGTGATTATCTCTCTGTCGAGGTGTGATAAAGGGTAGTTAGAAAGATTAACTGTAATCATCTGGCAGTGTTCTCTGACTATATATGCTGTGCCTATATGCTTCTCTTCACTTCACCCGACGAAGGAGCAGCGCTCCGAAAGCTTGTGATTTCAAATAAAACTGTTGGACTATAACCTGGTGTTGTGCGACTTCTCACATTTGTCCACCCCAGTCCAACTCCGCATCATAAGTTAAGAGGCACAGTAAAAGTTCTGATGAAGGGTCATCGACCTGAAACGTTGACTCTGTTTCTCTCTCTACAGATGCTGCCTGACCTGCTGAGTGTTTCCAGCATTTTCTGTTTTTATTTCAGATTTCCAGCATCTGCAGTATTTTGCTTTTGTATCAGTAAAATGTGTAGATGGGAGGAGGAAGTTACAAAGGGACGTAGACAGACTAAGTGAGTGTGCAAAACTATGGCAGATGGCGTTCAATGTGTGAGGTCTTTGTCACTTTGGATCTGAGAAAGACAAATTGGAATATTTTCTCAATGGTGAGAGACTAAGAGCTGTGGAGGAGCAAAGGGATTTAGGTGTTCATGAACACAAATCACTAAAAGCTAGTGCACAGGCACAAAAAGATGAATGGGATGTTGGTCTTTATCGCAAGGAAGTTTGAATTCAAAAGTGAGGAAGCGATGCTTCAGTTGTACAGAGCCTTGGTCAGATCCCCATCTGGAGCACTGCGTTCAGTTTTGAGCACCGCACCTCAGGAAAGATATACTGGCCTTGGAGTGGGTACATGAAGATTCACCAGAATGATACCGGGGATTGAAGGATTAAATTATAAGGACAGGCTGCATAAACTTGGATTGTATTCCCTTGAGTTTACAAGGTTGAGGGGTGATCTAATTGATATTAAAATGGTAAAGTAATTCGATAGGATCGATAGAGAGAAACTATTTCCTCTGGTGGGGGAATCCAGAACAAGGGGGAATAATCTTAAAATTAGAGCCAGGCCGTTCAGGGGTGATGTCAGCAAGCACTTCTTCACACAAAGGCTAGTGGAAATCTGGAACTCTCCCCTAAAAGTCTGTAGATGTTGGGGGGTCAATTCAAATTTTCAAGACTGAGATTGACAGATTTTTTGTTTGTTAAGAGTATCAAGGGATATGCAGGTATCAAAGGTGAGTAAATGGAGTTCAGGTACAGATCAACCATGATCTGATTGAACAGCAGAACAGGCTCGAGGGGCTGAATGGCCTACTCTTGTTCCTGTGAGCTGGACAGGGTGCAGAGCTTTCATGGGGTGGAAGCGATCACTCAACTGTCGGGCATCAGTGGTGGCACTCGTGGGAAACAGAACTCTTTATACCAACCTCATACTCAGATGGTATCTGACTAAAGCAACATCATTATACACATCAGTGGCCACAATATGGGAAGTAGGCATTATGCCTTCGTAATGTGGCAGTCCCAAGACCCTTTGGGGGCTCATAGGAGACTAGGGATAACCTCTGCGTCCATGGCTGCTGACCCACTGAGAAATCTCCCCAACCACTGAGCCATGCCTCTGCCTGGACACCTGAATATCTGTTTGCAGATACTCAGCTGCCATCTCCACCAGCAAGAAAAAGTGCACTCTGCCACTTGAGCAATGAAAGAATGTGTGCAATGTTTGTATTCAGTGCTTCAACTGGTACTTCACAGAGAGTGCAGCAGTTCCCAACATTTAGTTTTGTGCCATGGTTGATGGGTCCCACATGAAATGTGAACAAAAATGAACAGCAGACTGACCTTTGCCTTCCTCCTGTTACCAGCAACTTCTCCCTCATTGGGTTCCTAGTACAAGGCAGCTGGAAGCCTGGATTGACTCGGTTGGTGGCCTCCCTCCATGCAGCTAGCCTGTACTTTTACTAGATGAGCCAGCACAGCCCCATCGTTGGCATTCTCATAGAATCATAGAATGGTTACAGCACAGAAGGAGGCCATTCGCCCGTCGAGCCCGTGCCGGCTCTCTGCAAGAGCACTTCAGCTAGTCCCACTCCCCCGCCCTTTCCCTGGAGCCCTGCAAATTTTTCTCCTTCAGGTACTTATCCAATTCCCTTTTGAAAGCCATGATTGAATCTGCCTCCACCACCCTTTCAGGCAGTGCATTCCAGATCCTAATCACTCGCTGAGTAAAAAAGATTTTCCTCATGTCGCCTTTGGTTCTTCTGCCAATCACCTTAAATCTGTGTCCTCTGGTTCTCGACCCTTCCGCCAATGGGAACAGTTTCTCTCTAACTACCCTGTCTAGACCCCTCATGATTTTGAACACCTCTATCAAATCTCCTCTCAACCTTCTCTGCTCCAAGGAGAACAACCCCAGCTTCTCCAGTCTATCCACGTAACTGAAGTCCCTCATTCTCGTCGATCTTTCCTGCACCATCTCTAAGGCCTTCACAACCTTCCTAAAGTGTGGTGCCCAGAATTGGACACAATCCTCCAGTTGAGGCTGAACCAGTGTTTTATAAAGGTTCATCATAACTTCCTTGCTTTTGTACTCTATGCTCTATTTATGAAGCCCAGGATCCCATATGCTTTTTTAACCGGTTTCTGAACCTGCCCTGCCACCTTCAACGATTTGTGCACATATATCCCCAGGTCTCTCTGTTCATGCACCCCCTTCAGGATTGTACCCGTTAGTTTATATTGCCTCCCCTCGTTCTTCCTACCAAAATGTATCACTTTGCACTTTTCTGCGTTAAATTTCATCTGCCACATGTCCGCCCATTTCATCAGCCCGTCTATGTCCTCTTGAAGTCTATCACTATCCTCCTCACTGTTCACTATACTTCCAAGTCTTTAAATAGGTTGATAGGCAACACATTATAAAATGTAGCTTTGGGCAGTGTACTCCATACATGATTTCTTCTGGTTTCCAATTACCAGGTATATTGAACTTGGAATTGTGGAATTTAATTCCATGATTTCTTGGTTGACAGTCCCATACCTTAACCAGTATAGTCCTATACCCACACATGTTGTTACTTACCTTGAAGTGCTGCTGGCCAGATGTTCTTTGTCCTCCATTCAGCTAGCTCTCTGCATAGGGCCAAAGTTGCACGTGGAAAATTGAAGACTGCTGGCTAGCTTTATCCGAACAGCCAGGCAGAAAAGCCTAAACTTAGCTTGGAGCGGAAATAGTCTCTCTTCAATTATTTTTTTCCTTTATATTTTGTCTGTTTATTTGTCTGTATGTCTTTAATTCTATTCAACTTAAATTTTATCGATATTTGACGTAGTATAAGTTAGATAAAATTATAAAAAATGTTACAATGACAGGACAGCTGCTACCTGAGTTGAATGAATCTTGCCAGATGTGAGTGTTTCTGGATGGTTTCAGCATCCAGGGTAACCGCCCTCACAGGAAGTGTCTCCAGCTGTATTCACTCAAGATGAGATTACTGAGCTCGAGGACCAGAGGGAGACATTGCAGCCCAGATTTTTCAATTGGAGTTATTTTAATCCCCTCAGTAACCCACTTAAAGTCAAAGTTTTATAGCTTGCGTTAAAATCATGACACTCTGAAAATCAAGGCTTAAAGTACCTATAGGAGGGGAGGGCTTTCTGGGGTACATGTTTCAAGAGGTGGTCACCCCACAAACCAGACAGAGATATAGAGAGACAATAGCAAAACAATAGCAAAATACTGCGGATGCTGGAAATCCGAAATAACAACAGAAAACGCTGGAAAAACTCAGCAGGCCAGGCAGCATCCGTGGAGAGAGAAACAGAGTTAACATTTCAGGTCGAAGACCCTTCGTCAGAACTGGAAAAAAGCAGGAAATGGAATAGATTTTAAAGCAGGTTTAGGGGCTGGGAAATGGGGGAGGGGATGAAAGAACAAAAGGGAAGGTCAGTGATAGGATAGAAAGCAGAGAGATTAAGAGACATTGAGAGACATTAAGAGATATTCAAGGCAAGAGGAGGTGGTAATGTGACAGGTTGAGGAACAAAGGATGGCTCTAGATGAAGTGTGAATTGCGCTGGCAGAATGAAGGACAGCTGCCATGTGGGAGGGGAGAAACAAAGGCCAAACAAAAAAGTGTGGATAAAAAAAAATATATGATAGGGGCCGAGGTTCTGATCTGAAATTGTTGAACTCGATGTTGAGAGATATAGAGAGTATGGATTGGAAGTGGGTGACCATCCTTTGTGGTGGAAAGAGGAGTCGGCCTTGCCAAATACATTTTCCATACAGAAAACCTGTCCCAAGGGTGATGATTTGAGAAAGGGAGGCTACAAATAATGCCATGGCTTTGTGGAAAAAGTAATTTCCTGAGGGAAAGAGCTCAGCGCTGGAACACTCTGGTAATGGGAAATATTAGTGAGAGGAATAGACAGTTACTTCTGTAACTGTAGATGTGAGTTCCGAATGGTGTATTGCATTCCTGGTGCCAGGGTAAGGGACATAATAGAATAGGTGCAGAACCTCTTAGACAAGGAAGGGGAATCAGCCAGTAATTATGCTTCATGCCAGATACAAACACATAGGAAAGAATTGGATTCATATAAATGACCTGGAGTTGGGCATAAGGGATAAAATATCAACATTTGCAGCCGTTACAAAAATAAGGAGCATGCTTAACTGTGAAGAGGACTCCAAGTTCCCCTCCATTTTACACACCATCCCGACTTGGAAATATATCGGCCATTCCTTCATCGTCGCTGTGTCAAAATCCTGGAACTCCCTCCCTAACAGCACTGTGGGAGTACCTTCACCACACGGACTGCAGCGGTTCAAGAAGGTGGTTCACCACCACCTTCTCAAGGGCAACTAGGGATGGGCAATAAATGCTGGCCTTGCTAATGACACCCATATGCCAAAAATGATTTTTAAAAAAAATCAACTCCAGGCATATATAGATTGGTTAGTAGATTGAGCAGATAGATTTTAGATGAAATTTAGTGCAAAGAAATGGGCGATGATATATTTTCGGAGGAAGAATAAAGAAATATAAGCGGTAAAACCTTAAAAGATATACAGGAGCAGAGAAACTTGGTGATTTTGATGCACAATCTTTAAATGTGGGAGGACAAGTTGAGAAAGCTGTAAAAAAAATAGCATATGGGATCCTAAGTTTTTAAAATAGGGGCACTGAATACAAAAGCAAAGATTTAATGCAGATCAATATAAATCATTGGTTAGGTCGCGGTTAGAATATTGTGTCCCGTTTTGGACACCTTACTTTATGAAGGCGGTCAATCTGTCTTTTGCATAGACTGAGATTCTGTCTCAAGTGGACGTAAAAGATCTCACAGTACTATTGAAAGAAGAGCAGGCAGTTCTCCTGGTCTCCAGGCCAACAGTCCTCCCTTGACCAATACCACCAAAAATTAGATTATTGTCATTTATCTCGTTGCTGTTTGTGGAAACTTGCTGCCACATGAATTGGCTGCCACATTTCCCTGCATTACCACGCTGACGACACTTCAAAATATTTGATTGGCCGTGAAGCACTTAGGGCATCCTAAGATTATGAAAGCACTATTTCATCTGGTTCTAGATAATCAGATGGAGCAAGTTGCTGCCATAAAAGTAGGGAAACATTTAGGAAATAGTGACTACAATATAATTAGGTTTACTGTAAGAATAGAGAAGAAAAAGTCATGGACAGGGTACTTGACTCGAAATAAAGTAAGGTAGAACGAGTAAAACAGGGACTTGGTTCAGATTAAATGAAGGGAAAATTGGCAAATAAACCATAGGTTAACAACTTTTTTATTTGTTATTGGTGTGGGCAATGCTGGCCAGGCTGTCTTTCCAGTCGCCCTTAGGTGGAAATCAAGTATGTTTCAGTAAGAAAAAAGGAAGTATATTGAAGGCTGGGGTTTTATGGATGAATAGAAAAATAAATTTCAACCAGAAAAAGCATAAACAGGGCAGATAATAAAGAAGAAAGCCAGGACAAATATATGTCGGAAATCTACAAAAAAGGGAGATTAGAAAGGCTAAGAGGGGGTATTGAAAAAAATTAGCAAAAAAACATGGGTATTCTGCGGCGGGTGTCTCACCTCCTGACTCCCCAAAGCCTTTCCACCATCTACAAGGCGCAAGTCAGGAGTGTGATGGAATACTCGCCACTTGCCTGGATGAGTGCAGCTCCAACAACACTCAAGAAGCTCAACACCATCCAGGACAAAGCAGCCCGCTTGCTCGGCACCCCATCCACCACCTTAAACATTCACTCCCTCCACCACCGGCGCACTGTGGCTGCAGTGTGTACCATCTACAAGATACACTGCTGTAGCTCACCAAGGCTTCTTCGGCAGCACACTCATTCTTCTAAACTCCAATGAATATAGGCCCAACCTGCTCAACCTTTCTTCATAAGACAACCCCTTCATCTCAGGAATTAACCTAGTGAACCTTCTCTGAACTGCCTCCAATGCAAGTATATCCTTCCTTAAATAAGGAGACCAAAACTGCACGCAGTACTCCAGGTGTGGTCTCACCAGCACGCTGTACAGTTGCAGCAAGACTTCCCTACTTTTTTACTCCATCCCCCTTGCAATAAAGGCCAACATTCCATTAGCCTTCCTAATTACTTGCTGTACCTGCATGCTAACTTTTTGTGTTTCATGTACGAGGACCCCCAGATCTCTCTGTCCCGTAGCATTCTGTAGTCTCTCCATTTAAATAATAATTTGCTTTTTTATTTTTCCTACCAAAGTGGATAACCTCAAATTTTCCCACATTATATTCCATCTGCCAAATTTTTGCCCACTCACTTAACCGATCTATATCCCTTTGCAGACTCTTTGGCTGCGATTTTTCCTATCGATGCGGCTTGGGGGTGGGACAGCTGCTTTCCGGATTCCAGTCACGGTCCCAACGACATCAGACGCGATTACGTCCACTGGTTCCCCTTTATCCACCCTGTACGTTATGTCCTCAACGAACTCCAGCAAATTTGTCAGACATGACTTCCCCTTCATAAAGCCATGCTGACTTTGTCCTAATAAATTGTGTTTATCTAAATGTTCCGTTACTGTCTCCTTGATAATAGACTCCAAAGTTTTACCCACCACAGATGTTAGGCTAACTGGTCTATAATTTCCAGCCTTCTGCCTACAACCCTTTTTAAATAAAGGTGTTACATTAGCAGTTTTCCAATCTGTCGGGACCTTTGCTGAGTCCAGGGAATTTTGGAAAATTATTACCAAAGCATCCACAATTCCTACTGCCACTTCTCTCAAGACCCTAGGATGTAAGCCATCAGGTCCAGGGGATTTATCCGCCTTGAGTCCCATTATTTTACTGAGTACCAATTCCTTAGTGATTTTAATCGTATTTAGCTCCTCCCCCACTAGAGCCCCCTGTTTGTCCAGTGTTGGGATATTCTTAGTGTCCTCTACCGTAAAGACTGAAACAAAATATAGCATTTTTGCCATCTCCATGTTTCCCACCATTAATTTCCCGGTCTCATCCTCTAAGGGACCTACGTTTGCCTTAGCCACCCTTTTTCTTTTTATATAACTATAGAAACTCTTGCTATCTGTTTTTATATTTTTTGCTAATTTATTTTCATAATCTATCTTCCCTTTCTTAATCAATCCTTTAGTTACTTTTTGCTGTCTTTTGAAGACTTCCCAATCTTCTATCCTCCCACTAAGTTTGGCTACCTTATATGTCCTTGTTTTTAGTCGGATACTATCCTTAATTTCTTTACTTAGTCACGGATGGCTGTCATTTCTTTTACACCCTTTTTTCCTCAGTGGAATATATATTTTTTGAAAGTTGTAAAATAACTCCTTGAATGAACACCACTGCTCATGTACCGTCTTACCCTTTAATCTATTTTCCCAGTCCACTTTAATCAATGCCGCTCTCATACCATCATAGTCTCCTTTATTCAAACTAAGTACGCTTGTTTGAGAACCAACCTTCTCACCCTCTAATTGGATATGGAATTCAACCATGTTATGGTCACTCATTCCAAGGGGATCCTTAACTAGGACATTATTAATTAATCCTGACTCATTACACAGGACCAGGTCCAAGGTTGCTTGCCCCCTTGTAGGATCAGTTACATACTGCTCAAGAAATCCATCCCTAATACACTCAATAAACTCTTCCTCAAGGCTGCCCTGCCCAATTTGATTTGTCCAGTTAATATGATAGTTAAAATCTCCCATAATTATAGCTGTTCCCTTATTACATGCCCCAACTATTTCCTGATTAATACTTCTTCCAGCAGAGTTGCAACTATTAGGAGGCCTATATACTACGCCCACTAGTTTTTTTTCCCCTTATTATTCCTTATCGCCACCCAAACTGTTTCATTATCCTGATCCTTTGACCCAATATCATTTCTCTGTATTACAGTGATTCCTTCCTTTATTAACATAGCCACCCCACCTCCCCTTCCTTCCTGCCTGTCCTTCCTGATTGTTAAATACCCTGGCATATTTAATTCCCAGTCGTTGTCACCCTGCAGCCATGTTTCTGTAATGGCCACAAGTTCACACCCATACGTAGTTATTTGTGCCGTTAACTCGTCCATTTTGTTACGAATGCTACGTGCATTCAGATAAAGAACTTTCAAATATGTTTTGTGACACTTAGTTCCTGCTTTTTCCTTTTTTAACACTTTACCTTTTACTCCATACCTTCTGTCCCTTCCTGACACGCTTTCCTCTGTCTCCCTGCTCAGGTGCCCAACCCCCTGCCACTTTAGTTTAAACCCTCCCCAACAGCACTAGCAAACACTCCCCCTAGGACAGCGGTCCCAGCCCTGCCCAGGTGCAGACCGTCCGGTTTGTACTGGTCCCACCTCCACCAGAACCGGTTCCAATGTCCCAGGAATTTGAATCCCTCCCCCTTGCACCATTCCTCTAGCCACGTATTCATTTGAAATATCCTCCTATTTCTACTCTGACTAGCACATGGCACTGGTAGCAATCCTGAGATTACTACCTTTGAGGTCCTATTTTTTAATTTACCTCCTAAATCCCTATATTCTGCTTTTAGGACCTCAATCCCCTTTTTTACCTATATCGTTGGTGCCTATGTGCACCACGACAGCTGGCTGTTTGCCCTCCCCCTCCAAAATGTTCTGTAGACGCTCCAAGACGTCCTTGACCCTTGCACCAGGGAGGCAACACACCATCCTGGAGTCTCGGTTGCGGCCGCAGAAACGCCTATCTATTCCCCTTACAATTGAGTCCCCTATCACTGTAGCTCTTCCACTCTTTTTCCTCCCAGCCTGTGCAGCAGAGCCACCCATGGTGCCAGGAAGTTGGCTGCTGCTGCCTTCCCCTGATAAGTCATCCCCCCCAACAGTATCCAAAGTGGTATATCTGTTTGAGAGGGGGATGTCCACAGGGGACCCCTGCACTACCTGCCTGCACCTCTTACTCTGCCTGATGGTCACCCATTTACTTCCTGCCTGTACACCCTTTGCCTGCGGTGTGACCAACTCGCTAAACGTGCTATCCATGAGGTTCTCAGCATCGCGAATGCTCCAATACGCATCCATCTGCAGCTCCAGCGCCGCAATGCGGTCTGTCAGCAGCTGCAGCTGGATACACTTCCCGCACACATGGTTGTCAGGGACACCGGAAGGGTCCCTGATTTCCCACATCGAGCAGGAGGAGCATAACACGGGGCTGGGCTGTCCTGTCATGACTTACCCTTTAATTAATTGAACTTAAATTAAATCAAATCAATACCACCAATTACATTCAATTAAATGATATACTCAAGGGCCCTTGGTTACTAGCACTAGAAACGATATCCACAAAATTAAGACCTTCTAAACTTTATAAACTATGGGGTAAAAATTCAGTTGGTTGCGCCTCCCGTTAGCGCCTTAAGAGGGCGCTAATGGGGCGCAAAGCCGCTAACGCCCGGGCGAAGCGATGTTTGCGCCGCTCGGGAACTTAACTAGACATTGTGCGGCAGCGCTAAACTTTACCGCTGCGACCACCTGCGCGCGCAGATTGTGACGTCATTCCATGGTGCAACGCCCTTGTGGCGCCCCGGAGCGGAAATTGAGTGGCGCCCCCTGCCTTACCGCCTGGCGCATTCAACGACCGGAAGACTGGAACGCTATCAATCGCTGTGGGGCTGCGGGGGGTGCTATTTAAAGGGGGCCTCTTCCTGTCTTTTTCTGTGGTTGACATTTATGCACCACTCGTTCTGAGAGAGAGAGAGAGATTCGGAGAGAGAGAAAGAGAGACTTCTGCATTGACTCAACGCTTTGTGAGGTAGTTTTGCCTACTGATCCTAACTTCGCTAGTACTTTGGTTGCTGTCCTTCATTACTTTGCTTGCAAAGAGACTATGGGGGCTGCACTGATTGGGGGCGTCGTCCTGCTCCAGCTGAATCGGAGGACACAGAGACGCAGAGAGAGAGTGGCAATGATGGCCAGACGGAGGAGGGCCAACAGGCGTATGTACAGGAGAGCTTACCCTCCCAGGGTATATCGTGAACAGCTCTCCTACCTTCATATGTCTGAGGAGCTGTGTTTGCGAAGGCTGCGATTCAGCAAGGAGGTGGTCACTGAGCTCTGCCACCTGCTGCAGCCAGATCTGCAGCCTCAACTGAGGTCCAGGACGTCTCTGTCGGTGGCAGTGAAGGTCACAGTGGCTCTCAACTTCTATGCTACTGGCTCATTTCAAGCTGCTGCTGGGGACCTCGCCAATATCTCCCAGTTTGCGGTGCATTGCTGCATCCGGCAGGTCACAAATGCCCTCTTTAAAAGGAGACGAGAGTTCATCTCTTTCCCCATGACCCCAGACAAGCAGCGTGACCACGCTCTGGGCTTTGCGAGGATAGCGGGCTTCCCCATGGTGCAGGACGCCATTGACTGCACGCATGTGGCTTTGCGTGCTCCACATGAGAATGCCGAGGAATTCCGGAACAGAAAGGGGTTCCATTCCTTGAATGTTCAGTTGGTCTGTGACCACAGACAGCTGATACTCGCTGTCAATGCCCACTATCCTGGCAGCTGCCACGATGCTTTCATCCTGCGCCAGACTACTGTGGCAGAACTTTTCGAGGCACCGCATCAGCCAGTTGGTTGGCTTCTCGGGGACAAGGGGTATCCATTGAGCACCTGGCTGATGACACCGCTCCGTACGCCCAACACCCCTGCTGAGCTGCGGTACAACGAGAGCCATCAAGCTACCAGGAACATCATTGAGCGCACAATCGGCGTGCTGAAGCAACGGTTCCGCTGTCTCGACCATTCTGGAGGAGCCCTGCAGTACTCGCCTGAGCGAGTATCCAACTTCGTAGTTGTGTGCTGCATGTTGCATAACATGGCAATCGTCAGGACCCAGCCAATGCCACCAGGCCTTGGAGCACCACCAGAGGAGGAGGAGGAAGAGGAGGAAGAGGACGAGGAGGATGATCATCAGCAGCACCAAGGCGGGAGGGCGGCCCACAATGGTGAAACTGCAAGGGCCGTCCGTCAACGGCTGATAGCAAGCCGCTTCTAGGGCCCCTGCTGTGGAAATGGCTTCTGCCATTGCTAACAACATCAATGAACCCAGCACGCAACCCCTAAGCCGGCCAAGGCACCAATAATTCCAAACACCAACCATGTATATTTTGAATACAGAAACTTATTTATTTTACAAACTCTGTGTGTGTTATTTCCTCATGACAAACTCATAGAAATAAACACAAAAAAACAGTCAATAACATAACTGGTTCTCACAACCTGGAGATAATGTCCAAAACACTAAACAAAAGTTGGACCACGAACCTCGGCCTTTAATAAAAAAATGACCAGCATTTGTCACACCTCCTACTTTTTGCCCTTCGAGGGTGATCTCCTTCCCTTGCGCACTTCCCCCCTTCTAACCCTACTGCTCCTCCGTAATGGGACCTCAGTGGCTGCAGCAAGGCTGGTGGAACGCTGCTGATCGTCAGACCCTGACACTGCAGATGCCCCTGAAGGACGGCCTCGACCAGTTCTGGGCCTGGAGGGCCCGGCTGCAGACTGCACCAACTCTGCATGGGCGGCAGCAGTCTGTCCTACAGGCGGTGGCAAGTGCAGTGGAGAAGTGACAGTGTTGGCAGCAGGAATGCTGTCATTGTGAGAGAGGACAGCAACTCCCTGCTCGCCCGACACACTGGCACTCCCACGGGGCAGCACTTCAGCATCCGGAGCAATCAGCTGGAGAACAGATTGCTGGCCTGCTGCGGCGCGGTGAGAGCCCCGGGGACATGTGAATAAACCATCGAGGTTGGTAGCAGTCTGTGCTCGCGTGGCCTCAATCTGAGTCTGCATGAGAGCAGTCAGAGATGGGATCACGGCAGCCAGTGACTGAATTGCAGCACTAAGCGTTAGTGTGGCATCCGCCTGTGTTACAGCGAAGTGCTCCACACTCCTTGCCAGTGACTCAATGCATTCGGGCACCCTTCCCACTGCACCCATGAGCTCAGTGTGCATGCCCACCGCCTGGGTGTTCATTTCTGCGATCAGCCGCTCCTCCTCTGCGTCCATTGCAGTAGGAGTCTCTGGCATACTCTCCCTCTGGGGAGAAGGCCCCCGTTCTTCCCTACCCCCATGGCGTTGCTGCAGCCCGCTGGGTCCTGGAGCTTCACCCTCATCAGACCCTTCCCCCCTGCTCCCCTCCAGGGAAGGCGTGTTCCCAGTGTGGGCATGGGCTTCCTCGGGAGAGGGTGGCACTGATGCTCCGGCTTCCTCTTCCTCCTCGGCTGCAGCTTCACTCCCAGTGGCAGCTTCAGGGCCCGTCTCCTCAGCTGGTGAATCACCATCTGAAAGCAGGGAGGTACAAGAGTGGCTTTAGCGTGAGGACAGGGTGGCAGTAAGGGAGGAATAAGTGCAGCGAGTTAGCAAGTTGGATTGAAAGTGTCAAAGGCTGGTGTTGTGAGGGACAAGTGGAAGGACAGAGGACAAAAAGGTGATGACCTTACCATTGCTGTCCAGAACGGGGTCGGCGTCTCCAGTGGCGACGGGACCGATCACCCGGTTTGCCACAATCCTGTGGACGTGCTCCTCAAGATCGCTGAGGGGTTGCAGCTGAGGCCGCCCTCCAGCTGTCCGTTGCTGCTGTCTCCGATTATGCGCCAGCTTGGCCTGTAAGAAAAAGGACAGCATCTGAGTAAATATACAGCCATGGTCTTGCCTGATGTGCCTCCCATAGGTGAATAGCCCGTACTGTATGCAAAATGTGGAATGTGTGTGTGTGTTTCATGAGAGGGCCATAGGTGTTGGATGAGTGTTGTGCATTGGGGTTTTAAGACCCTCTGGCCATAGAGTGAGGTTGAGATGGAGGGATGGAGAGGTATTGAGAACAAGCCACTCACCCTGACGACCCGAGTGAGGTCGTTGAACTTTTTGCGGCATTGAACATGGGTCCTGGGCACCATGCTCCTGGAGGAGACGCTCTGAGCCACCTCCCTCCACACTCTTCTGTACTCGCGTGGCAAAGGCCTCCTGCCACTCTCAGGGAAGAGTATACATCTTCTGCGCTCCACCGCGCCAACCAGAGCATCCAAGGCCCGCTCGGTGAAGCGATGAGCTCGTTCTCTCACCCTCTCCATCCTTGGCAGCAAAATGGATTCACAGGTCTCTCCAGGCCGAGATTCAAGGCTGCAATGAGCAGGGTGTGGCTGGGGAGCAAGTTGGCCCCCCCCCCCGCTTTAAGAACTGGCCGGCGCCAGTGTGTCTGTGTTCCCTCGCTAACTGGCAGCACCTGCGCTGCGCTCGCGCTCTGAGTTAGCGCCTCACTGCTCGGCCTTTGCGCCTTAAGACAGGTGTGCAGCGCCTGATTTAGCGCTCCACTCACCTCCCGGGGCGGTAAAAGTGAAGTTTCCAGTCAGTGGCGATAATTAGCGCCAGGCGCTAATATTTGCGTCCAGACGATATTTGCGCCCCAAATGGGGCGCGACCTAATTTCTACCCCTAACTGTCAAACTATAGAGTAGTATAAATACTTACCTAGCCGTACTCACCCAATCAACTGCTCCCTCCTGCCCGCATCACGTTTTGAATCGTGACGTGGCTCTGGAACGCCGCCGCCGGTCTGAGATTGGTATGCGTGTGAAAGAAAAGCCCGCGAAAGTGAGTTTAAATACTCACTGGAACCTCCGGTCTCGCCGCTCCCGACACCAGCCTGTGAAAGAAAAGCCCGCGAAAGTGAGTTTTCTAGGTTACGGCACTTCAAGTGCATATCCAAGTGCTTTTAAATGTGATGAGGGTCTCTGGCTCTACCACCCTTTCAGGCAGTGAGTTCCCACTTACTTAACCTGTCTATATCCCTTTGCAGCCACTTTGTCTCCTCACAGCTTAATATCCCACTGAGCTTTGCATCGTCAGCAAACCTGGATACATTACACTCGGTCCCCATATCAAATTCATTGATACAGATTATAAATAGCTGAGGCCCAAGCACTGATCCTTGCAGCACCGCACTAGTTACAACCTGCCAAGCTGAAAATTACCCATTTATTCCTTCTCTGTTTTCTGTCCATTAACCAAGCCTCAATCCAGGCTAATATATTACCCCCAATCCCATGAACCCTAATCTTGTGTAACAACCTCTTGTGCTACAATTTATAGAATGCCGTTTGAACATACATAAGAATATACATAAGAAATAGGAGCAGGAGTAGGCCAATCGGCCCCTCGAGCCTGCTCCGCCATTCAATAAGATCATGGCTGATCCAATCTTGGCCTCAACACCACTTTCCCGCTCGCTCCCCATACCCCTTGACTCCCTTGTCGTTAAATGTCTGTCTATCTCAGCCTTGAATATATTCAGTGACTCCGCCTCCACAGCTCTCCGGGGTAGAGAATTCCAAAGATTCACGACCCTCTGAGAGAAGAAATTCCTTCTCATCTCCGTCTTAAATGGGCAACCCCTTATTCTGATACTATGCCCCCTAGTTCTAGATACCCCCACTAGGGGAAACATCCTCTCAGCAGCCACCCTGTCAATCCCCCTCAGAATCTTATATGTGTCAATAAGATCACCTCTCATTCTTCTAAACTCCGATGAGTATAGGCCCAACCTGCTCAACCTTTCGTCATACGTCAACCCCTTCATCCCAGGAATCAACCTAGTGAACCTTCTCTGAACTGCCTCCAATGCAAGTATATCCTTCCTTAAATATGGAGACCAAAACTGTACGCAGTACTCCAGGTGTGGTCTCACCAGCGCCCTGTAAAGTTGCATCAAAACTTCCCTACTTTTATACACCATTCCCTTTGCAATAAAGGCCAACATTCCATTAGCCTTCCTAATTATTTGCTGTACCTGCATGCTAAGTTTTTGTGTTTCATGTACTAGGACCCCCAGATCCCTCTGTACCTCAGCATTTTATAGTCTCACTCCATTTAAATAATAATTTGCTTTTTCATTCTTCCTTCCAAAGTGAATAACCTCACATTTTCCCATATTGTACTCCATCTGCCAAATTTTTGGCCACTCACTTAACCTATCTATATCCCTTTGCAGACTCTTTGTGTCCTCCTCACAACTTGCTAACTCACCTATCTTTGTATCATCAGCAAATTTGGCTACAGTACACTCGGTCCCTTCATCCAAGTCATTAATATAGTACTATAATCCAAATATACTACGTCAACTGGTTCCCCTTTATCTACCCTGCCTGTTACACCCTCAAAAAACTCTAACAGATTTGTCAAACACGATTTTCCTTTCATAAAATCGCGTTGACTCTGCCTAATCATATTATGATTTTCTAAGTGCCCTATTACCACGGCCGCGATTTCCCCTACCTCGGCAGGTCTGTGGCGGGCGACGTCAGTGGCGGGTCCCATCCCTGCTGCTGGCTCCAGCACACTGTGTAGAATGATTTTACGTTGATTTGGGCTTGTTAAGCCCGCCCAGCGCGTTTGTCGGCCAGTTGAATGAAGCGGGTCTGATGACGTAATTTGATGGAAGTGGCTTAGTGAGTTGCAGTGAATGGTGAGACATAACAGAACCCCCTGCAATGGTGATGAGTGTGAAAGGAATGGCTTGGTCATTGTAGGGATGCTTTATGATATTGTTGTGGGGTGGTGCCAACCTGGCGCATCATATGGCAGCCAGGGTGTACAGTGTCAAGTGAAGTAAATCTGGCCATGATGAGGCCATCCCTATGCTCAGGTACTGATGCCCTGTGTCCTGTGCAGCATCAGTTGATTGCGGAGAAGGTTGGTGTTGTTGTTGGTGCTGCTGGTGTGCCTGGTGCTGCTGGTGTTGGGGCTGATCATGGTGGGATTCTAAGGACCAAGGTGAGATAGTTTCAAGGGCACCCATGCTGATGTAATAGATGAACTTGAAATGACAGAAGCGATCTGTCAATGGTGAGAGAGATTGCTCCAAGGAGGTGACACTGGACAGAGCGTTTACTCCAAACACTTGCAACCTGCATAAAGATCAATCTGTCTTCCAAATTCAGTAAGCAACAGCCTCTAAGCTTGGAAAGTGAACAGCTGTGAGATGAGAGCTTTTATAGCACATTTGCAGCTGTCAAGAAATTAGATTATTCCATGGTCATACAATTCCTGACCTGCTTACCTGACGTGATCCCCGAGCAGTGTGGACCCCGTGGGCGACCTCGTAAAATGTAAAGGTGAGCTCAAAATACTTTTTAACGGGCTGTTAACAAGGTCATAATGACCTGAATTGTCTCCCCTGCCGCTGCGTGTCGGGTCTGTTCAGCGCTGACAGACCCGACATCTGCGAAAGGTGCGTGGCGGCGGGTTGACAGCGACGTCCTGACATGCTGTCCAGAAAAAAAAAATTTCCCACCCGACCCGCCACCAAATGCGCCCGCTGACCCCCGAAAAATTCCCCCCCACATTCCTAATACTGGATTCCAGCATTTTCCCTACTACTGATGTCAGGCTAACTGGCGTGCAGTTCCCTATTTTCTCTCTCCCTTCTCTAAAAATGTCTACTTAAAATAAGCATGTAAGGATGTTAAGTGGTGGAAAGCACCTAGAATGTCATGGGAAAGAGTACAGCAATATTAAATGTTAATGTATTTTAGCAATTTTTAACCAATTTTCTTTGTTCTTTTCCTCTAAGCACTTAGGTTCCCATGAGCCTTTGTGCCCATTAATGTAAATGATTCCCCCCCACCACCACCCCGCGCCCCCCCCGCCCCCTGCACCACAACTGGCATCCTTGCTTAGAATCCCCTTAGCTGGAAGAAGAGCACCAACAGGAGGCAGGTCAGGCTGCACAGGAGATGCTCTGTGTCCTCAGTGACATTGTCAAAATATCAAACTTTGACCCCTTGCCAGTATCTGGCCACCATTACTAGCATCTGCAGACAAAGCTGAACATCTTACTTTTACAGACGATTGGAAGTTAATCTTCCAGAAGAAAACTGAAACATTAGACCAAGTGGATCACGAAGATATGCAGCTGCCTGACAAAGCCCACATTTGGATGCTTCCTCAGAAACACTTCAGCAGCAGCTCCCAATCCCGCGACCTCTACCACCTAGAAGGACAAGGGCAGCAGGCGCATGGGAACACCACCACCTCCAAGTTCCCCTCCAAGTCAACACCATCCTGATTTGGAAATATATCGACCGTTCCTTCATCGTCGCTGGGTCAAAATCCTGGATCTCCCTACCCGACCACTGTGGGAGCACCTTCACCACATGGGACTGCAGCGGTTCAAGAATGCGGCTCACCACCACCTTCTCAAGGGCAATTAGGGGATGGGCAATAAATGCTGACCTTGCCAGCGAAGCCCACATCCCAGGAACGAATAAAAAAAAACACCCTGATAGCATTATGTCCCACTTTCAGTGGCACAGTATCAGAGAACTTCACTGCACAGAAAGGGCCATTCAGTATCTATTGCGCCTGTGCCTGCTCAATGAAATAGCTAGCCCTTATTCTCATTCCCCTTCCCTTTTTCCACACCAGTATAAGTTTTTATCATTCAATATCTACTATTTTATGCTGGATTGGTGCACAGAGAACATTAAGGCACGGAAACTGGCCCCAACAAATTCAGAAATCTGAATATTATGCTCTTCTATTGTTGAACAGGGAATTAGGGATGCATGTAACAAGGGTACTACAGTAATCATGGGTGACTTTAATCTACATATAGACTGGCCAAACCAAATTAGCAATAATACTGTGGAGGATGAATTCCTGGAGTGTGTACGAGATTTTTTTTAGACCAGTACATTGAGGAGCCAACTAAGGAACAGGCTATCCTAGATTGGGTATTGTGTAATGAGAAGGGGTTAATTAATAATCTTGTGCAGGGTCCTTTAGGGAAGAGAGACCATAACATGATAGAATTCTTCATTAAGATGGAAAGTGAAGAAGTCCAATCCAAAACTAGGGTCCTAAATCTAAACAAAGGAAACTACGAAGGTATGAGGATTGAGTTGGCTATGATAGATTGGCGAGCTTCATTAAAAGGCATGACGGTGGATAGGCAATGGCTAACATTTAAGGAACGAATGCATGAATTGCAACAGTTATACATTCCTTTCTGGCGCAAAAACACAAAAGGAAAACCGGCCCAACCATAGCTAACAAAAGAAATTAAGGATAGTATTCGATCCAAAGAGGAGTCATATAAAGTTGCCAGAAAAAGTAGCAAGCCTGAGGATTGGGAGCAGTTTAGAGTTCAGCAAATAAGGACCAAGAGATTGATTTGAAAGGGGAAAAATAGAGTATGAGAGTGAAGTTGCAAGAAACAGAAAAGCGGATTGTAAAAGCTTCTGCAAGTATGTAAAAAGAAAAAGATTAGTGAAGACAAATCTAGGTCCCTTACAGTCAGAAATGGGAGAATTTATAATGGGGAACAAGGAAATGGCAGCTAAATTAAACAAATACTTTGGTTCTGTCTTCACGGAAGAGGACACAAACAACTTCCCAGAAATGCTAGGGAACCAAGGGTCTAGTGAGAAGGAGGAATTAAAGGATATTAGTATTAGTAAAAAAATAGTGCTGGAGAAATGAATGGGACTGAAAGCCGGTAAATCCCCAGGGCCTGATAATCTGCATCCCAGAGTACTAAAAGAGGTAGCCATGGAAATAGTGGATGCGTTGGTTGTCATCTTCCAAAATTCTATAGATTATGGAACAGTTCCTGCAGATTGGAGGGTGGCAAATGTAACCCCACTATTTAAAAAAGGAGGGAGAGAGAAAACAGGAAACTACAGACCGGTTAGTCGAACATCAGTAGTAGGGAAAATGCTAGAGTCTATTATAAAGGATGTGATAACAGGATGCTTAGAAAATATCAACGGGATTAGACAGTCAACATGGATTTATGAAAGGGAAATCGTGTTTGACAAACCTACTGGAGTTTTTTTTGAGGATGTAACTGGTAGAATAGATAAGGGAGAACCAGTGGATGTGGTGTATTTGGATTTTCAGAAGTCCTTTGATAAAATCCCACATAAGAGGTTAGTGTGCAAAATTACAGCACATGGGATTGGGGGTAATATACTGGCATGGATTGAAAATTGGTTAATAGACAGGAAACAGAGAGTAGGAATAAATAGGTCTTTTTCGGGGTGGCAGGCGGTGACTAGTGGGGTACCACACGGATCAGTGCTTGGGCCCCAGCTATTCACAATATATATCAATGATTTGGATGAGGGAACCAAATGTAATATTTCCAAGTTTGCTGATGACACAAAACTAGGTGGGATAAGAACATAAGAAATAGGAACAGGAGTAGGCCAATTGGCCCCTCGAGCCTGCTCCGCCATTCAATAAGATCATGGCTCATCTGATCCTAACCGCCAATCTACTATCACAGAACCATCTCCTGAACCTAACAGAATTGGACACACGAAATAGGAGCAGGATCAGGCTACACGGCCCCTGGGCCCGCTACGCTACCCACAGGGCCATGACCGATCCGAACCTAGACTCATGTCCAAATTCCTGCCCGCTCCCCGTAACCCTTAATTCCCTTTACTTCTAGGAAACTGTCTATTTCTGTTTTAAATTTATGTAATGATGTAGCTTCTACAGCTTTTTGGGGCAGCATATTCCATGGACCTACCACCCTCTGAGTGAAGTAGTTCCTTCTCATCTCAGTTTTGAAAGAGCAGCCCCTTATTCTAAGACTATGCCCCCTAGTTCTAGTTTCACCCATCATCGGGAACATCCTCCCCGCATCCACCCGATCCAACCCCTTCACAATCTTATATGTTTCAATAAGATCACCTCTCATTCTTCTGAACTCCAATGAGTAGAGTCCCAATCTACCCAACCTCTCCTCATATGTCCATCCCCTCATCCCCGGGATTAACTGAGTGAAACTTCTTTGTACTGACTCGAGAGCAAGTATGTCTTTTCTTAAGTATGGACACCAAAACTGTATGCAGTATTCCAGGTGCGGTCTCACCAATACCTTGTACAACTGAAGCAATACCTCCCTATTTTTATATTCTGTCCCCCTAGCAATGAAAGCCAACATTCCATTGGCCTTCTTAATCACTTGCTGCACCTGCATACTAACCTTTTGAGTTTCGTGCACCAGGACCCCCAGATCCCTTTGTACTTCAGTACTTTCCAGTTTCTTGCCATTAAGATAATAACTTGCTCTACTATTTTTCCTGCTAAAGTGCATAACCTCACACTTTCCAGTATTGTATTCCATCTGCCAAATCTCTGCCCACTTACTTAGCCTGTCTATGTCCCCTTGCAGATTTTTTATGTCCTCCTCACTCACTACTTTCCCTCCCATCTTAGTATCATCTGCAAACTTTGATATGTTACACTCGGTCCCCTCCTCCAAATCGTTAATATAGATTGTAAAGAGTTGGGGACCCAGCACTGACCCCTGCGGAACACCACTAGTTACTGATTGCCAGTCTGAGAATGAACCATTTATCCCAACTCTCTGCTTTCTGTTAGATAGCCAGAATATTACCCCTAATCCCGTGATTTTTTATCTTAAGCAATAATCTTTTGTGTGGCACCTTGTCAAATGCCTTTTGGAAGTCTAAATACACCACATCCACTGGTTCCCCTTTATTCACCCTGAATGTTACTTCCTCAAAGAACTCCAGCAAATTTGTCAAACATGACTTCCCCTTCATAAAACCATGCTGACTTTGTCCTATTAAATTATGATTATCCAAATGTCCCGTTACTGTCTCCTTAATAATGGACTCCAAAATTTTACCTACCACAGATGTTAGGCTAACCGGTCTATAGTTTCCAGCCTTCTGTCTACTGCCCTTTTTAAATAAGGGTGTTACATTAGCAGTTTTCCAGTCTGCCGGGATCTTTGCTGAGTCCAGGGAGTTTTGGAAAATTATTACCAATGCATCCACAATCCCTACCGCCACTTCCCTCAAGACCCTAGGATGTTAGCCATCAGGTCCAGATGATTTATCCGCCCTGAGTCCCATTATTTTACCGAGTACCACTTCCTTAGTGATTTTGATTGTGTTTAGCTCCTCTCCCCCTATAGCCCCCTGTTTGTCCAGTGTTGGGATATTCTTAGTGTCCACTACTGTAAAGACTGATACAAAATATTAATTCAGTGTATTTGCCATCTTCATATTTCCCACCATTAATTTCCCGGTCTCATCCTCTAAGGGACCAACATTTACTTTAGTCACCCTTTTTCTTTTTATATAACTGTAAAAACTCTTACTATCTGTTTTTATATTTTTTGCTAATTTACTTTCATAATCTATCTTCCCTTTCTTAATCAATCTTTTTGTTATTTTTTGCTGTCTTTTAAAGTTTTCCCAATCCTCTATCCTCCCACTAGATTTGGCTACCTTATAAGTCCTTGTTTTTAGTCAAATACTATCCTTAATTTCTTTACTTAGCCACGGATGACTGTCTTTTCTTTTACACCCTTTTCTTCTCAGTGGAATATATTTTTTTTGGAAGTTGTAAAATAACTCCTTAAATGTACACCACTGATCATGTATCGTCTTACCCTTTAATCTATTTTCCCAATCCACTCTACTCAATTCCACTCGCATACCTTCATAGTCTCCTTTATTCAAGCTTAGCACGCTTGTTTGAGATCCAACCTTCTCACCCTCTAATTGAATATGGAATTCAACCATGTTATGGTCACTCATTCCAAGGGGATCCTTTACTAGGACATTTTTAATTAATCCTGTCTCGTTACACAGGACCAGATCTAAGGTTGCTTGCCCCCTGGTCGGTTCAGTTACATACTGCTCAAGAAACCCATCCCTAATACACTCAATTAACTCATCCTCCAGGCAGCCCTGCCCAATTTGATTTGTCCAATTAATATGATAGTTAAAATCCCCCATAATTATAGATGTTCCCTTATTACAAGCCTCAACTATTTCTTGATTGATACTCCGTCCAACAGAGTTGCAACTGTCCGGAGGCCTATAGACTACGCCCACTAGTGTTTTTTTTCCCCTTATTATTCCTTATCTCCACCCAAACTGTTTCATTATCCTGATCTTTTGACCCAATATCATTTCTCTGTATTACAGTGATTCCTTCCTTTATTAACATAGCCACCCCATTCCCTTTCCTTCTTGCCTGTCCTTCCTGATCGTTAAATAACTTGGTATGTTTCATTCCCAGGCATTGTCACCCTGCAGCCATGTTTCTGTAATGGCCACAAGATCATACCCATATGTAGTTATTTGTGCCATTAACTCGTCTATTTTGTTACGAATGCTACGTGCATTCAGATAGAGAACTTTCAAATATGTTTTGTGACACTTAGTTCCTGCTTTTGCCCTTTTTAGTACTTTACCTTTTACTCCATACCTTCTGCCCCTTCCTGACACACTCTGGTTTTTAATTTCCCCACTGCTACCTAAGTCTATGACCTTCTCTGTTGTCATTTTTATTATTTGCTCTCTAGGAACCTCCCCCCACTAGTTAGTTTAAAGCCCTCTCTATTGTGAGTTGTGAGGAGGATGCAAAGAGACTTCAAGGCGATTTAGACAAGTTGAGTGAGTGGGCAAATACATGGCAGATGCAGTATAACGTGGATAAATGTGAAGTTATCCACTTCGGTAGGAAAAACAGAAAGGCAGCGTATTATTTAAATGGTGATAGATTGGGAAATGTTGATGTACAGAGGGACCTGGGTGTCCTTGTACACCAGTCACTGAAAGCAAACATGCAGGTGCAGCAAGCAGTTAGGAAGGCAAATGGTTTGTTGGCCTTCATTGCAAGAGGATTTGAGTACAGGAGCAAGGATGTCTTACTACAGTTATACAGGGCCTTGGTGAGACCACACCTGGAGTACTGTGTGCAGTTTTGGTCTCCTTACCTAAGAAAGGATATACTTGCCATAGACGGAGTGCAGCGAAGGTTCACCAGACTGATTCCTGGGATGGCAGGACTGTCGTATGAGGAGAGATTGGGTCGACTAGGCCTGTATTCTCTAGAGTTTAGAAGAATGAGAGGGGATCTCATTGAAACGTATACATTTCTTACAGGGCTAGACAGACTGGATGCAGGGAGGATGTTTCCCCTGGCTGGGGGGTCTAGAACGAGGGGTCACAGTCTCAGGATACGGGGTAGGACATTTAGGACTGAGATGAGGAGAAATATCTTCACTCAGAGGGTGGTGAACCTGTGGAATTCTCTACCACAGAAGGCTGTGGAGGCTCAGTCACTAAATATATTTAAGAAGGAGATAGATAGATTTCTAGACACAAAAGGCATCAAGGGGTATGGGGAGAGCGCGGGAATACGGTATTGAGATAGAGGATCAACCATGATCATATTGAATGGTGGAGCAGGCTCGAAGGGCTGAATGGCCGACTCCTGCTCATATTTTTCTATGTTTCTATGAAGCAGAGATTGACACCGTCTCCCAATAATAAGAGAAAAAATCATCAGAGCATCAGAACTGTGAAAATAGTTCTCATGTTTTAACAAAACTGATTTGAGATGAGCTAATTCCCAACAGACACAGAAGATCAACACTAATTAACACTGATTTGGGTTAAAAGATTTGTGGACAGCCTAGTAAATTAACTGGCCAGCAGGGGTTACAGTCGAGGTGGAACAACGTTGATCAAGTGGTGATCCTGCTAGAAAGTGGGTGTGTGGACCTCAGGTGAGGACAGGACTGTGCTTGGTCAGAATTGTCTTCTATGATTAAATAACCTCTTGAAATTCATTGTTGGTGCTCACACGTCGAGGAGGATTCACAGGCTGGGCTACCAGGGACTGCCGCACCCTAGAAATTCAGCATAAGACACCACTCTCAGGAGAGAAGCAGTGAAAGTTGAAAAACTGAAATAAACACATCGAGACAGTGAAACAAGGTCAATACCATTTTTTAAAAAATTGTTTATGGGATGTGGGCATCGCTGGCAAGGCCAGCATTTATTGCCCATCCCTAATTGCACTTGATAAGGTGGTGGTGAACCGCCTTCTTGAACCGCTGCAGTCCATGTGGTGAAGGTACTCCCACAGTGCTGTTAGGGAGGGAGTTCTAGGATTCTGACCCAGCGACGATGAAGGATCGGTGATATACTTCTAAGTCAGGATGGTGTGTGACTTGGAGGGGAACTTGGAGGTGGTGGTGTTCCCATGCACCAGCTGCCCTTGTTCTTCTAGGTGGAAGAGGTCGCGGGTTTGGGAGGTGCTGCCGAAGAAGCCTTGGCGAGTTGCTGCAGTGCATCTTGTAGATGGTACACACTGCAGCCATGGTACGCCGGTGGTGGAGGGAGTGAATGTTTAAGATGGTGGATGGGGTGCCAATCCAGCGGGCTGCTTTGTCCTGGGTGGTGTCGAGCTTCTTGAGTGTTGTTGGAGCTACAGTCATCCAGGCAAGTGGAGAGTATTCAATCACACTCCTTACTTGTGCCTTGCAGATGGTGGAAAGGCTTTGGGGAGTCAGGAGGTGAGACACTCACCGCAGAATACCCAGCCTCTGACCTGTTCTTGTTGCCACAGTATTTATGTGGCTGGTCCAGTTAAGTTTCTGGTCAATGGTGACCCCCAGGATGTTGATAGTGGGGGATTCGGTGATGGTAATACCGTTGAAGTCAAGGGGAGTTGGTTATACTCTCGCTTGTTGGAGATAGTCATTGCCTGGCACTTCTGTGGCGCGAATGTTTACTACCACTTATCAGCCCAAGCCTGAACGTCGTCCATGTCTTGTTGCATGCGGGCATGGACTGCTTCATTATCTGAGGAGTTGGGAATGGCGCTGAACACTGTGCAGTCATCAGCGAACATCCCCATTTCTGACCTTATGTTGGAGGGTAGGTCATTGATGAAGCAGCTGAAGATGGTTGGGCCTAGGACACTGCCCTGAGGAACTCCTGCAGCAATGTCCTGGGGCTGAGATGATTGACCTTCAACCACCACAACCATGTTCCTTTGTGCTAGGTATGACTCCAGCCAGTGAAGAGTTTTCCCCCCGATTCCCATTGACTTCTTGATGTCACACTCGGTCAAATGCTGCCTTGATGTCTAGGGCAGTCACTCTCACCTCACCTCTGGAATTCAGCTGCCTTGTCCATGTTTGGACCAAGGCTATAATGAGGTCGGGAGCTGAGCGGTTTTGGCGGAACCCAAACTGAGCATCCATGAGCAGGTTATTGGTGAGTAAGTGCCACTTGATAGCACTGTCAACGACACCTTCCATCACTTTGCTGATGATTGAGAGTAGACTGATGGGGCAGTAATTGGCCGGGTTGGATTTGTCCTGCTTTTTGTGGACAGGACATACCTGGGTAGTTTTCCACATTGTCGGATAGATGCCAGTGTTGTAACTGTACTGAAACAGCTTGGCTATGTGGAAGTGCAGTTTTTGTCGCGGACAAAATAGTTTCCTTGAATTTAAACTAATAAAATGGCCGACTCTGACTTGTGTGGAAAAGGAAAAAAATCCATTGTTATGTTCTTTTCTGAAAATAACTTTAAATTCTTAGACTATGCTGTCAGCAAAAGACTGCCTGCACAAAAGAAAACAGGCTTAATATTGAGATAACCAAGGGCTAGTAAAGTAAACAAACCAGGCGCCTTGGCCTTGGTGAGAGAAGTAAACTAGATAGATTCCATTTTATAGAGATTAGCTAGTCTCATTGTAAGGCATTTCTAATGTGTTTTTTCTAATTGTTAACTTAGCTTACCTTAAACAACATGTCATGTGATATTATACTGTATAAGAATACTCCATTTTCTGTGATTCGGCAGTCTGTCATCATAGCTAATTGGGCTATGGTTGCAGTCTCCTTGCAAGTAAAATATAATAAAAAGCCTTCTTTGACGATATTGTTTACAAGAGTCTTTAATCGGAAGTCGAAACTTCGACAGCTAGAGGCGCTGCTAGTTCTGGAGCACAAGTCTTCAGCACGATAGCCGTGATGTTGTTGGGGCCCACAGTCTTTGCTGTATCCAGTGCGCTCAGCCGTTTCTTGATATCACGTGGAGTGAATCGAATTGGCTGAAGACTAGCTTCTGTAATGGTGGGGACCTCAGGAGAAGGCGGATTCGGATCATCCACTCGGCACTTCTGGCTGAAGATGGTTGCAAACACGGGTGCGGAGTTCTCATACATCCAGAGTTCAAAGGGCAACAAAGGTATCTCCCCTTCTCCTTCCTCCACAACAAAATAGACAGACACTAGAATATAAGTGTGCACAAAGCTGGATTTCTGACAGTTTACTGGAGTATGAAGGCACATGCAGGGGCCAAGGCTTTACATGACTCACTGTTATCATTGTACATAATCCTGCTCCATTTCTGTTGTTCAACCTGATCTATTCCAGTGAATTGAATTGGTACTATTACTGAGCTGTGCAAGATTTATGAAGAGCTACATGTAGAGGCTTGAGCTCTGTGCATGATGTGTTGAAATGTTTGTGCAGCAATCTGAGAGCTGCACTCAGTGTCAGCCATGGCTCAGTTGGTAGCACTCTCACCTCTGACTCCCACTCCAGAGACTTGAGCGCAAAAATCTAGCCTGACACTCCAGTGCAGTGCTGAGGGAGTGCTGCACTGTTGGAGATGTCGTCTTTCAGATGAAACGTTAAACTGAGGCCCCATCTGCTCTCTGAGATGGATGTAAAGGATTCCATGGCACTATTTTGAAGAATAGCTGGGGAGCCAACTTCGTGCTGCCTTCTCATTCTAATGACTTCAGCGTGCAGCCAGTGCTAACAGCGCTGTTAAGAACATAAGAAATAGGAGCAGGAGTCGGCCATTTGGCCCTTCGATTCTGCTCCGCCATTCAATGAGATCATGGCTGATCTTCTACCTCATCTCCACTTTCCTGCACTATCCCCATATCCCTTGATTCCCTTAATATTCAAAATACTATCGATCTCTGTCTTGTATATACTCAACGACTGAGCCTCCACAGCCCTCTGGGGTAAAGAATTCCAAAGATTCACCTCCCTCCAAGTGAAGAAATTTCTCGTCATCTCAGTCCTAACTAGCCGACCCCTTATTCTGAGACTGTGACCCCTGGTTCTAGACTCCCCAGTCAGGGGAAACATCCTCCCTGCATCTACCCTGTCAATCCCTGTAAGAATGTTGTATGTTTCAATGAGAGCACCTCTCATTCTTCTAAACTCTAGAGAATATCGGCCTAGTCTACTCAATCTCTCTTCATAGAACAAACCCCCTAACCCAGGAATCAGTCTGGTGAACCTTTGTTGCACTCCCTCTATGGCAAGTATATCCTTCCTTAGGTAAGGAGACCAAAACTGTACACAATACTCAGCTGTGGTCTCACCAGGGCCCTCTATAATTGCAGTAAGATGTCTTTACTCTTATAGAAACATAGAAACATAGAAAATAGGTGCAGGAGTAGACCATTCGGTCCTTCGAGCCTGCACCGCCATTCAATGCATTCATGGCTGAACATGCTACCTCAGTACCCCATTCCTGATTTCTCGCCATACCCCTTGATCCCCCTAGTTGTGAATATTATATCTAACTCCCTTTTGAATATACTTAGTGAACTGGCCTCAACTTATCCTCAAATCCTCTTGTAATAAAGGCCAACATACCATTTGCTTTCCTAATTGCTTGCTGTACCTGCATGTTAACTTTCAGTGATTCATGTACAAGGACACCCAGGTCCCTCTGAACACCAACATTTCCCAATCTCTCATCATTTAAAAAATACTCTGCTTTTCTATTTTTCCTACCAAAGTGGATTTCTCCATATTATATTCCATTTGCCATGTTCTTGCCCACTCACTTAGCTTGTCTATAACCCCTTGAAGTCTCTTTGCATCCTCCTCACACCTTACATTCCCACCCAACTTTGTGTCATCAGCAAACTTGGATATATTACATTTGGTTCACTCATCCAAATCATTTATATAGATTGTAATAGCTGAGGCCCAAGCACTGATCCTTGCAGTACCCCTCTAGCTACAGACTGCCAACCAGAAAATGACCTGTTTATTCCTACTCTCTGTTTTCTGTCCGTTAACCAATCCTTAATCCATGCTGGTATATTACCCTGAATCCTATGACCCCTAATTTTGTTTAATAACCTCTTGTGTGGCACCTTAACGAATGCCTTCTGAAAATCCAAATACACCACATCCACTGGTTCCCCCCTTATCTATTCTGCTAGTTACAACCTCAAAAAACTCTATAACAGATTCGTCAAACACGATTTCCCTTTCATAAATCCGTGTTGACTCTGGCCAATCCTATTATTATTTTCTAAGTGTCCTGTTACCACATCCTTAATAATAGATTCTAGCATTTTCCCTACTACTGATGTCAGGCTAACTGGTCTGTAGTTCCCTGTTTTCTCTCTCCCTCCTTTCTTAAATAGTGGGCTTACATTTGCTACCTTCCAATCTGCGGGAACAAATCTTACCTTTTTTACATACCTATAGAAGCTTTTAGTCTGTTTTGATGTCTCTCGCTAGTTTGCTCTCACATTCTATTTTCTCTTTCTTTATCAATTTCTTAGTCCTCCTTTGCTGAATTCTAAAATCCTCCCAATCCTCAGGCTTACTCCTCTTTTTGGCAACATTATAAGTCTCTTCCTTTGATCTAATACTATCTTTAACTTCTCTTGTTAGCCACGGTTGGACCACTTTTCGTGTGGGGTTTTTGTGCCTTAAAGGAATGTATATTTGTTGTAAATGATGTATTAATTCTTTAAATGCTAGCCATTGCTTATCTACCGTCATGCCTTTCCCAATCTAGCCCAGCCAACTCGCCCCTCATACCATGTTGTTTGCTTTGTTTAGATTTAAGACCCTAGTTTCGGATTTAACGAAATCACTTTCAAACTCAGTATAAAATTCTATCATATTATGGTCACTCTTCCCTAAAGGCCCCTTTACTACAAGGTTATTAATTAACCCTTTCTTGTTGCACAATACTAGATCTAAAATAGCCTGTTCCCCAGTTGGTTCCTCAACATACTGATCTGGAAAACTCTCTTGCATACATTCCATGAATTCATCCTCCACACTATTACTGCAAATTTGGTTTGCCCAGTCTATATGTAGATTAAAGTCCCCTATGATTACTGTATTACCCTTGTTACATGCGCCTCTAATTTGCTGATTTATACTCTGCCCTACATTACAACTACTGTTTGGGGGCCTATAAACAACTTCCATCAATGTTTTCTGCCTCTTGCTGTTTCTTAGCTCCACCCAAACTGATTCTACTTCTTGATTTTTGGAGCCAAGATCCTTTCTCTCTACTGTCTTTATCCCATCCTCTATTATCAGGGCTACCCCTCCTCCTTTTCCATTTTGCCTATCTCTTCTAAAAGTTAAGTATCCTGGAATATTTAGTTTCCAGCCTTGGCCACATTGGTCTCCATAATGGCAATTAGATCAAACCTATTAATTTCTCTCTGCGTTATTAATTCATCTATTTTGTTGCGAATCTTCACACATTCAGATATAGTGTGTTTAGCTTTGACTTATTTCTATTTTGTCCTGATGTAACCTTAGTCACTGAAGCCTTATTACCTTTGTTACTCTCTCTGTCCCTTCTGACCCACTCTGCTTATTTTTACCCAAAAACTCTACTCTGCTCCAGAGCCTTGACATTTCTCTCACTGCTTTTAAATTTACTCTTTCGTGAATCCTCCCACCACCCCTTCATTAGTTTAAAGCCCTGTCTACTGCCCTAGTTATTCAGTTCACCAGGACACTGGTCCCAGCATGGTTTAAGTGGAGTCCATCCCAATGGAACAGCTCCCTCTTTCCCCAGTACTGGCACCAGTGCCCCATGAACTGAAACCCCTTCCTCCCACATCACTCGTTGAGCCACGCTTTTAAACCTCTAATCTGTTTGTCCCTATGCCAATTTACGTGTGGCTCAGGTAACAATCCAGAGATTATTACCTTTGAGGCTTTGCTTTTTAATTTGGATCCTAGCACCTCAAACTCCCTCAGCATAATCTCATTCCTAGTTCTACCTATGTCGTTGGTTCCTATGTGGACCACGACAACTGGAACCTCCCCCTCCCACTCCAAGTTCTCCTCCAGCCGTGAGGAGATGTCTTTAACCCTGGCACTGGGCAGGCAACACAGCCTTCAGAACTCTCGGTCGCGGCTGCAGAGAACAGTATCCATCCCCCTGAGTATACTGTCCCCTACCACAACTACATTCCCTTTCATTCCCCCCAGTTGAATGGCCTCGTGCACCATGGTGCCATGGTCAGCTTGCTCATCCATCCTGCAGGCTTTTCCCTCATCCACACAGGCAGCAAGAACCTCATACCTGTTGGACAAGGGCAAAGGCTGAGGTTCCTCCAGCACTGCACCTGGGGTTCCCTTATCTGCCTGAGTTGCAGTCACACTCTCCTGTCCGTGACCACTAACCAGACCTGTACCACTACATAACCTAAGTGGTGTGTCTGCCTCCTGGATCAAAGTGTCCAGGTAACTCTCCCCATCCCTGATGCCCCGCAATGTCTGCACCTCAGACTCCAGCTCAAAAACTCTGAGCTGAAGTTCCTCAAGATGCAGGCACTTACCGCAAGCGTGGTTGTCCGGGATCACAATGCTCTCCACAAACTCCCACATGCTGCAGTTGCAGCACACCACCTGCACTGCCATCCCTCAATGACCTTGTTTTATTTAATTAAATTTAATTACATTTGTAATTAGGTAACTTAGTTTACAGTGTAGTTTCTTGACTATTTACTTGATCTATGGGCACTGGAATTAAATATCTACCTGTAACACAAAGCACTACAAGTAGTTTAGGCAAAAAGCAGCAGCTCCTTCCCCCTCTTCTCCAAATTCCCACTCTTTCCAAATTCCCAAATAAAACACTCTGTTTAAGTCCACTCCATTTTAATCCTGCTCTGTTTTCTCTGTGCTCTGCAGACCTGTTTACTTTTATACTCTAGGAGCCTCACCCAATTTACCAAGTGTTGACTCAGCTGCCCTGCTCCTGGTGATTAGCGCCTATTCAAGACAAACACTTACAGCTGACTGACAGTTAACTGCCACTTGCAGGCAGCTTCTGTTAATTACAGTTTTTAAAGTTCTAGGTTAAAATCAAAATGTTAAACTAAATTTCACTTTTTACATCTACTACTTCCCCAATACTTACCAGAAATTCCCACTCTTTCCAAATTCCCAAATAAAACACTATGGGGGAAAAATTTATTTGGTTTGCACCTAATGGGGCACAAAGCAACTAGCGCCCAGGCACGGCGATGATTGCACCGTTCGCGAAATTGACTAGAGTTTTTGCAGCGGCGCAAAAGTTTACCGCCCCGATCTCCTGCGCCCGCAGATCGTGACGTCAGTCGAGCGTGCAATGCCCTGGTGGCGCCCCGGACCGGATATTGAGTGGCGCCCCCCCTCCTCTCTGCCTGGCGCAAGCAACGACAGGGAGACTGGAACATTTCCCAGTCGGTGAGGGGCTGGGGGGGGCGCTATTTAAAGATGCCCTCTTCCTGGCTTTTTCTGTGGTAGACATTTTTGCACCACTCATTCTGACAGAAAGAGAGATTCTGAGAGAGAGATAGAGAGACTTCTGCATAGAGTCAACGTTGTGTGAAGTAGTTTTGGCTACTGAGCATCACTTTGCAGGTATTTTTGGATTTGACCTTCATTACTTCGATTGCCAAGAGTCTATTGGGGCTGCACTGATTTGGGGCTTCGTCCTGCGCCTGCAGAATTGGAGGCAACAGAGACGCAGAGAGAGAGTGGCAATTATGGCCAGACGGAGGAGGGCCAACAGGCCTCTGCACAGGAGACCTTACCCTCCCAGAGTATTCCGGGAACAATTCTCCTACATTAATTTGTCTGAGGAGCAGTGTTTGCGCAGGCTGCACTTCAGCAAGGAGTTGGTCACTGAGCTCTGCCACCTGCTGCAGCCAGATCTGCAGCCTCAACTGAGGACCAGGACATCTCTGTCGGTGGCAGTGAAGGTCACAGTGGCTCTGAATTTTTAAGTACACTCCGTTTTAATCCTGCTCTATGCAGATCGCTCTGTGCTCTTAATTATCCCCAGACAGGCTGGAAAAAAGGCAATACAGATGGTTAAAGTAGAGAATGCTATTTTTGATTCATCCAAGACTGTTTCCTAGATTAATATGTGTCTAGTCCAACAAGGATACAAGCACTGCTTGGTTTAGTTCTGGGAAATAAAGTGGGGCATAAAATCAAAGTGAGAGTGGGAGAACAATAGTGACCACAGCTTAGGTTAAATATAAATCTCGTAAGTCAAAAAAATGCTGAACTGAAAGAACGCAATGTTCAGTGAGATAAGAAGAGATTGGTCCCAAATTAACTGCCCAGAAAGGCTAGTAAACAGATCAATGGAACAGCTGTGTGGAAAATCTTCTAAATGACCTGGATAGAATACAAAATAGATATATTCCTATTGGACAAAAAACAGGTGCTTCAAAGAATAAAGTTCTATGGATACAGAGAGATTAAAACCAAACTGCAATTTAAAAGGGAGGCATATGATGAAATTAGGACTAACAATACCAAACCCGTCACCCTCCCACTATAGCCCTGAACCACCATCTCTATCTAGTTTCTTCTACGTGGTCCTCTGGTCAGATCACACTGTGAGTACTGTGCCAGTTCTCGTCACTGATACACGAGGAAGGCATTCAAGTATTGGAGGTTATATTGGAGGTAATATAGAGGAGCTACAATGTCGAACCTTAATATTAGAGGTCTGAAATAAGAGGAAAGATTGAAGAAACTTGGGATTTTAGGAGGTGTCTGAGAAGTGACTGTATAAAGGTATGTAAGATAGTAAAGAGTATGGAAATGGTAAATCCATTGCAAGAATGAGATAAGGGGACACAGGTTCACACTGGTAAAAGGCAAATTTGGGACACACAGAGTAATCAACACATAGAATGGGCTCCCAGATGTAACAGTGGCGGTGAAACCCTGAACTTGTTTAAGAACCAATTGGATGCTGCAGTAGGGGGAGTATAGGGACTTTCTGAATTGATAAATGAAAATAAGCTGAATGGCCTTTGTTATCCATAAGTATCTTGTAATAATTCCCAATACGTGCTCCTGCTAAGTGATCTCTGCACCCAGAGTATGGATTTGTAAAATTGTCCTTGTCAGTTTCTGGAAGTGGTACCACTTAAATCTGCAATGCCCTATTTCAATTCTTTTGGATTCATAGGCCTATAAACTTAAAGTCTTACTGCTGGCTGTTAAGGCCCGTTTCGGGGAAAAAAATGGTGGCCGCCGCACTTCCGCCCGCTGCCCATGGGTCCCGAGGCGGCCGCCATTTTGGCAGGTCGGCAGTGCTATGCTCACCGAAAGTATTGTAATTAGTTGGAGCATGGCATCAATCAGCGTTCATCGGCGAGTTGACGCCCGCTTGTCCATTTTGGATATGGCCGCTCCTCTTGGCGCCCTCTCCAAAGCACGCCCGTGCGCGCAGCCGCTAAAATCCCTTCAGCAGCCATGAGGACACTTCAACTGACAAATGTAAGACAGCCAGGATTCTCCACGCAGCAGTGTTTATATTATTCGCAAGCCTGGGTCTTGAGAGCTAACCCTTGGGATTTGTAGGTTATGGGCTTGATTTTGCCAGGCCCGAGGAGGCGGGATTGGAGGCGTGTGAGGTGTTAAAATCGCAAAAACTGGCGGGCGGGCCCGATCCCGCCTCCATCCCGCCTCCAAGCAATTTTCCCACATGCGAGTTTTCTGACCCCGTCTCCATCCCGCCTCCAAGAGGCGGGATAGGCCCTTAAGGCCCTTAACAACCAGTTAAGTGCCTCTATAATCCCATTTTGAGAGGCCTTTCTGATTTTAACACTTTTCCCACGTGCTTCACGCCTCCTCTGAAACACGCCAGTGAAACCTGGCGGCCTCACAAGTGGACTGCTTACTAACAGCTGCAGCTCCACCATTAAAAAGGAGTTTTCAGCAATCTTCATTTGCAGGTGGCAGAACTTTGTTGTCTCAGGTCTGGGGGAACTTTTATATGGTATAACCACAGCTGTGGAAGTTTGGAGCCTGACGCCCATCACAGTGTGACCTCCTGGGAAACCCCTCTCGCCACCTTGACTGAGCGCTTCCTCAACTGAGGCATATACCAGAAGCATGGGAACCATTTATTTCCTTTCCTCCTGGACATCAGATTCGGACGAAGACCAGCCGTGGCAGCAGCAGAACCATGAACAACAGCACCACCACCAGCAGCAGCATCAACAGGAGCGCCAAGCTGCTGCTCACCCACCTGAAGCTGCACAGGCCAGAAGGCTCCAGCGCGCGACCACATTGCTGCCCGGGATGCAAGGGACGCACTCATCTTGGCCAGATTTGCTTAGCCTGCACAATCAAACATTTTTGCCTTGCACCTTCTTATCAGACCATCGACAATGGCCAAGATCCTGCAGGATTCTTATCACTCTGACCACCATACTGACAATTGCAAGTCATCCTAAGCCCTCAATGTGGAAGTCCCATTTGCGAAATGACAGACACCACAACTTCAGCAGCTTGCTAGCAGAATTTTTAATCACACCAAGCAAGTGCTGGCATTTCAAGATTAAACACAATATTACACCCAAGTGACTACCCTTGTGACTCCTTGTGCATTATTTTTCTTTTACGCGTGCTCCTACATGGTGCTTCCCCTGTGGCTTCAGCAGATGTGGAGGCCCCTTGCTCACTTTCTTGCTGTTCCTGCCTCGACACCTTTGGCGGGCGTCCTCTGGGTTTGCGAGCCTGTGAGGGCTCGGCAACAGTCTGCTGCTCCTGCGGCTGTGCAGGGGTTGAGACGCCAATCTCAGTTGGGTGGGGACTATGGTGGGGCTCTGACCGAGGCTCTGCAGTGGCATGGAAGTGTGAGCGCTTGGAGAGGAGCCCCCACTTACATAGATACATAGATACATAGATACATAGAAGATAGGAGCAGGAGTAGGCCATCCGGCCCTTCGAGCCTGCTCCGCCATTTAATGAGATCATGGCTGATCCTCCAATTCAGTATCCCGTCCCCGCCTTCTCTCCGTAACCCTTAACCCCTTTTGCCTGTAGAAATACATCTAATTCCCTCTTAAATATATTTAATGAGCTGGCGTACACTGCCCTCTGTGGCAATGAGTTCCACAGGTTCACCACCCTCTGAGTGAAGAAATTCCCCCTCATTTCTGTCCTAAATGGTTTAGCCCTTATCCTTAAATTATGTCCTCTAGTTCTGTTCTCACCCGCCAAGGGAAACATTCCTTCTGCATCTAGTCTGTCTAGACCTGTCAAATTTTATACACTTCTATGAGGTCCCCCTCAATCTTCTAAACTCCAGTGTGTACATCCTAAACTACATAGTCTCTCCTCATAGGTCAATCCCGCCATTCCTGGTATCAGCCTGGTGAATCGCCGCTGCACCCCCTCCATGGCAAAGAACATCTTTCCTCAGATGAGGCGACCAAAACTGTACACAGTACTCGAGGTGTGGTCTCACCAGTGCCCTGTACAGCTGCAGCAAGGTATCCCTGTTCCTGTATTCCAACCCTTTTGCTATGAAGGCCAGCATACCGTTTGCCTTCTTGATCGCCTGTTGCACCTGCATGCTCGCCTTCAGTGACTGGTGTACAAGAACACCCAGGTCTCTCTGTACTTCCCCCTCTCCAATTTATTGCCATTTAAATAATAATTTGCCCTCCCGTTCCTGCACCCAAGGTGGATAACTTCGCACTTGTCCACATTATAGTGCATCTGCCATTTATCCGCCCAATCACCCAGTCTGTCCAAATCGCTCTGGAGCTTCCTGGTCTCCTCCTCTGAGCCCACCCCCCCTCCTAGTTTAGTGTCGTCTGCAAATTTGGAAATGCTGCATCCGACTCCCTGATCCAGGTCATTAATGTAAATTGTGAACAGCTGGGGACCCAGGACAGATCCCTGTGGTACCCCACTTGTTACTGCCTGCCATTCAGAAAATGAGCCTTTATTCCAACTCTCTGTTTTCTATCTGACAGCCAGTTCTCTATCCACGTCAATACTTTCCCCTTTATCCCATGAGCTTCAATTTTCCCTGCTAATCTTTTATGTGGGACCTTATCGAAGGCCTTTTGGAAGTCCAGGTACACCACATCTACTGCTCTCCCCCATCTATTTTACCAGTTACTCCCTCAAAAAATTCCAATAGATTAGTCAAGCACGATTTACCCTTTGTAAATCCATGTTGACTCTGTCCTATCTGTCCCCATTTGCTAAGTGCTCCGCTATTTCATCCTTAATGATGGACTCCAGCATTTTGCCCACAACTGATGTAAGGCTTACAGGTCTGTAATTACCTGCTTTTTCCCTACCCCCTTTTTGAATAGTGGGGTAACGTTAGCTACCCTCCAATCCATGGGCACTGTTCCCGAGTCTAATGAATTTTGAAAAATCATACTTAGTGCATCCGCTATCTCTAGGGCCACCTCCTTCAGCACCCTAGGATGCATGTTATCAGGCCCTGGGGATTTGTCCGCCTTCAATCCCTTTAGCTTCCTTAACACCATATCCTTAGAGATATTGACTTGCGTCAGTTCCTCCTTTGCAAATGTCCCTATTTTTCCCGATATCCCAGGGAGGTTTTTTGTGTCTTCCTTCGTAAAGACTGACCCAAAGTATGCATTTAGTTGGTCTGCCATTTCCTTATTTCCCGTTATATATTCCCCCGTATCTGACTGCAATGGGCCAACTTTGGTTTTCACCAGTCTTTTCCTCTTGATTATACTTATAAAAGCTTTTGGAGTTAGTTTTTATATTTTCCGCCAGCTTGCTTTCGTAAGCTATTTTGCCCCTCTTGATTAAGCCCTTTGTCCTCCTTTGCTCTATCTTAAACTGTTCCCAATCTTCCGCTCTGGCGCTTTTTTTGCTATTTTATACGCCCTATCTTTGGATTTTATGCTGTCTCTAATTTCCCCTGTTATCCACGGTTGAGTCACCTTTTTAGATTTCCTTTTATGCCAGATTGGTATAAACAATTTTTGCAATTTTGAGCCGAGCTGGCAGAGTCCTGCGCCCTCCGACGAGGACTCTCCACTGCTGTCCCTGTCTCCACCATCTGCTGATGCTCACTTATGAGCTGTGATACACCAGGTGCCAACACTACTCTATGTCACGAAGATCCCACTGAGGTGTGAGTGTCTGCGCTGGTGCAGGGTGCGCTGAATTCTGCTGAGGCTGCGCCCTCAGAGGTTGGAGCTTCCTCTGAGGAGTGTGGAAGCTCAGGCTCTTCCACCTGGACAGTGGGGACGGGGGCTCTCGATGGTCCTGTGGGGGAGTAAAGGAAAGAGTTAGAGATGTGAGGTCATGGTTACATGAACATTGAATAGTGCAGATGATCATAAGTCAATCTGTTAGAGCATCAGCTTCATTATCAGTGACTCATGCAATGTCAATAAGAGAGATGCCAAACTATTCTGTCACCAGCTTGCTGTGATGCACCCGTCTGCCCGTCCCCCACTTGCGCATCTTCCTCCACTCCCACAATCTCTAGGGCCGCCTCCTCCGCAGGGGTGAGTTGGGCTACTGAGGGTGGCCCTCCTCCTGTCCTCGCCCTCTCCCTCTTATTGTGGGCTCTCTTTTCCTGCAATGAGGGACACAAGTGGAGTTTGAGTGAAAATGAAGGAGTGAGTGTAGGGATTCCATAGCATAGATGCTTAGAAGGAGACAAAGATGGAGTGAGGTGCCAGGACCAAGGGCCCTCCCTGTGTGTCGTAAGTTATTGTCATAGCATCACAGCAATAGGGAGTGTGAGGGCTGCATAGTCGAATAGCTAAGTGAATGTGTACATACAGAGAGAGAGAATGGGTAAGGGTGCAGGGATGTCAGTGTCAAGTGGGATGTGGAGGAAGAGGTTGGCAAAGCAGAGTGCTGGTGAGGAGAGACGATGGGGATCAGAATGAGGGTGATGGGAAAGTCATACTCACTTTTCCAGTGCGTAGAAGGTCATGAAACCTCTTCCTGCACTGCAGCCAGGTTCTGCGGCACATAGACAGAGCATTGACCTCCTGGGCCACTTGCATCCACACAGCTTTAGTCTGCTGAGGAGGCTTTTTCCTCCCCGAGGAAGGGAAGAGCACCTCCTTATTGGATCTGGCTCCCTCCACCAGAGCTTGGAGGGCAGCTTCATCAAAGCGTGGAGCAGACTTTGGCCTGCTGCTGGACATCGTTGCTGAAATAAGGGCTTACAGCAATGGGCATGAAGTTTGTAGTCTGCAGAAGAAGCAAGGCTGCTTGCAGGCCTTAAATCCAGCAGCATTGATGACATCATCGGAGGCGACTTTCAGGATGGAAAGACTAATTGGGCCAGGGGTTCCCACACGCTGGAAATCAAGTGTCCAATTAGGGGAAAATCGCAATTTTTTCCCACATCTCATTGGAGTCGGGTGGCGAACACGAAAACCAGCTGACACGCCCCCAGCCCGCCCCAATGGCAAAATCGAGCCCAAAGTTTCAGTGGTTTGCTGATTTGAAACTGTCCTGGCTGAGATTGTAATACTGAATGTAACAAATGGGAAGATGCAGAATATTGCAAGTGCTTACTTCTGAGTGACTAGAAGAGTAAGCTTGAGGTTTGGATTAGGAATCACCTATGGATGTTCAGTGTTTCACTCTCTGAAATCTGAAGTGTGAATTCAAATTCTTTAAGTTATCAGCTATGAGTCCTCTGTCCCCACCGTGGAATAGTAAAAAGCCCTCAGTTGTCAGACCCTCCGAAGCCAGTGACTAAAGTGACCTCAGGATATCAACGAAATTATGGCTACGGTGTAATGGTTTCAAAAACTACAAAGCTCTGGATTTCATCATTCCCTGTCTGATATCTTTTTCTTACCGCCACATGAAAATTTAAACAAGTATTTAAAATAAAGAGCTTAGTTTAGTCTCCTTTAGACTGAGATGTGTGGGTAAAGTGATAGGGGAGAGTCCTTGAAAGCATTAAATGGGCCACCTTGGCTCAATGTCAAAAACAATGACCTGTGGTCCCTTTCAACAACACTGAATACTGCATGCCTTCTTCAGCGTAATGAGAGGTACAGACTTCGAGAAATAATTAGCCCTGGAGTACACCCACTCCCTCCCCTCTTCTCCTCCGACCCCATAAAACCCGAAGTCCGAATCAAAGCACAGACTTCCCCGGTGCAGTCGACAAAATCCCTACAAATGCATAAACAGTTTGCCTGTAACATTGATTGGTGAGCGGGTGGCAGGTAAATTGTTGTAACAAATACGGCAACTGTTCCATACATGGCCCACAGGTTCACTTGTTTCTTCCCCGTTCTCCTTAACTGCAAGCGGGACACAGATGCGACCTTCGGCCTCCTGCTGAGCTTAGTGCCAGAAAGAGCGGGGTTTTTTTCATTCGTTCCTGGGATGTGGGCGTCGCTGGCGAGGCCAGCATTTATTGCCCATCCCTAATTGCCCTCGAGAAGGTGGTGGTGTGCCGCCTTCTTGAACCGCTGCAGTCTGTGTCATAGAGTCATAGAGTCATAGAGCACAGAAAGAGGCCCTTCGGCCCATCGTGTCCGCGCCGGCCATCAAGCCCTGTCTATTCTAATCCCATTTTCCAGCACTTGGTCCGTAGCCTTGTATGCTATGGCATTTCAAGTGCTCATCTAAATGCTTCTTGAATGTTGTGAGGGTTCCTGCCTCTACCACCCTTTCAGGCAGTGAGTTCCAGATTCCAACCACCCTCTGGGTGAAAAAGGTTTTCCTCAAATCCCCTCTAAACTTCTTGCCCCTTACCTTGAAACTATGCCCCCTGGTTATTGACCCCTCTACTAAGGGGAAAAGTTCCTTTCTATCTACCCTATCTATGCCCCTCATAATTTTGTACACCTCAATCAGGCCCCCCCTCAGCCTTCTCTGCTCTAAGGAAAACAACCCCAGCCTGTCCAGTCTCTCTTCATAGCTGAAGCGCTCCAGCCCAGGTAATATCCTGGTGAATCTCCTCTGCACCCTCTCTAATGCAATCACATCCTTCCTATAGTGTGGCGACCAGAACTGCACACAGTATTCCAGCTGTGGCCTAACTAGCTTTTTGTACAGCTCCATCATAACCTCCCTGCTCTTATATTCTATGCCTCGGCTAATGAAGGCAAGTAACCCATATGCCTTTTTAACTACCTTATCTACCTGTCCTGCTGCCTTTAGGGATCCAAGGTCCCTCTGATCCTCTGTCCTTCTTAGGGTCCTACCATTCATTGTGTATTCCCTTGCCTTGTTAGTCCTCCCAAAATGCATCACCTCACACTTTTCAGGGTTAAATTCCATTTGCCACTGTTCTGCCCATCTAACCAACCCGTCTATATCGTCCTGTAGCCTGAAGCTTCCCTCCTCGCTATTTACCACTCCACCAATTTTTGTGTCATCTGCGAACTTACTGATCATACCTCCTACATTCATATCTAAATCATTAATGTACACTACAAAAAGCAAAGGACCCAGCACCGAGCTCTGCGGTACACCACTGGACACAGGCTTCCAGTCACAAAAACAACCTTCGACCATCACCCTCTGCCTCCTGCCCTCTGCCTCCTGCCCTCTGCCTCCTGCCACTAAGCCAATTTTGGATCCAATGTGCCAAATTGCCCTGGATCCCATGGGCACTTAACTTCTTGACCAGTCTCCCATGTGGGACTTTGTCAAAAGCCTTACTGAAGTCCATGTAGATTACATCAACTGCACTACCTCATCCACGCACCTAGTCACCCCCTTGAAAAATTCAATCAAATTGGTTAGACATGATCTCCCCCTGACAAAGCCATGCTGACTATCCTTGATTAATCCTCTTCAAGTGAAGACTAATTCTGTCCCTGAGAATTTTTTCCAATAATTTCCCTACCACTGATGTTAGGCTCACTGGCCTGTAATTCCATGGTTTATCCCTACTACCCTTCTTGAATAATGGTACTACGTTAGCTGTCCTCCAGTCCTCTGGCACCTCCCCTGTGGCCAGAGAGGTTCTGAAAATTTGTGTCAGAGCCCCTGCAATCTCCTCCCTTGCCTCACACAGCAGCCTGGGATACATCTCGTCTGGGCCTGGGGATTTATCCACTTTTAAGCCCGCTAAAACCGTTAGTACCTCCTCCCTCTCAATACTAATTTGTTCAAGTATATTACAATCCCCCTGCCTGATTTCTATGCCTACATCGTCCTTCTCCATAGTGAACACAGATGCAAAATATTCATTTAAAATCTCACCTACATCTTCCGGATCTACACACAGATTGCCACTTTGGTCCCTAATGGGCCCTACTCTTTCCCTGGTTATCCTCTTGCCCTTAATATACTTATAAAACACCTTGGGATTTTCCTTTATTTTGCTCGCCCGTGTTTTTTCATGCCCCCTCTTCGCTCTCCTAATTTCTTTTTTAAGTACCCCCCTGCACTTTCTATACTCCTCTAGGGCTTCCACTGTTTTTAGTCCTTTGTATCTGCCAAAAGCCTCCCTTTTTTTCCTAATCCATTCTTGTATATCCCTTGACAACCAGGGTTCCCTGGGCTTGTTGGTCCCACCTTTGACCTTTACGGGAACATGTTGGCATTGTACTCTCTCTATTTCCTTTCTGAAAGACTCCCACTGCTCTGATGTGGATTTTCCTACAAGTAGCTGATCCCAATCCACTTTGGCCAGATCCTGCCTTATCATATTAAAATCGGCCTTCCCCCAATTTAGAACCTTTATTTCCAGTCCATCTTTGTCCTTTTCCATGACTACCTTAAATCTCACCGAATTATGGTCACTGTCACTAAAATGTTCTCCTACTGACACTTCTACCACTTGTCCGGCTACATTCCCGAGAATTAGGTCCAGGTACTCCCACAGTGCTGTTAGGGAGGGAGTTCCAGTATTTTGACCCAGCAACGATGAAGGAACGGCGATATATTTCCAAGTCAGGCAGGTGCGTGACTTGAAGGGGAACTTGGAGGTTCCCATGCACCTGCTGCCCTTGTCCTTCTAGGGCCCCTGCTGTGGAAATGGCTTCTGCCATTGCTAACAACATCAATGAACCCAGCACGCAACCCCTAAGCCGGCCAAGGCACCAATAATTCCAAACACCAAACATGTATATTTTGAATACAAAAACTTATTTATTTTACAAACTCTGTGTGTGTCATTTCCTCATGACAAACTCATAGAAATAAACACAAAAAAACAGTCAATAACATAACTGGTTCTCACAACCTGGAGATAATGTCCAAAACACTAAACAAAAGTTGGACCACGAACCTCGGCCTTTAATAAAAAAATGACCAGCATTTTGTCACACCTCCTACTTTTTGCCCTTCGAGGGTGATCTCCTTCCCTTGCGCACTGGGCTTATACTCGCTGGAGTTTAGAAGAATGAGAGGGGATCTCATTGAAACTTATAAAATTCTGAAAGGACTGGACAGACTAGATGCAGGAAGGATGTTCCCGATGGTCGGGGAGTCCAGAACCAGGGGTCACAGTCTAAGGATAAGGGGTAAGCCATTTAGGACAGAAATGAGGAGGAATTTCTTCACCCAGAGAGTGGTGAACCTGTGGAATTCTCTGCCACAGAAGGCAGTAGAGGCCAATTCATTAAATATATTCAAGAAGGAGTTGGATATATTTCTTAAGGCTAAAGGGATCAAGGGATATCGGGAGAAAGCAGGGACAGGGTACTGAATTTGGATGATCAGCCATGATCGCACTGAATGGCGGAGCAGGCTAGAGGGGGCGAATGGCCTACTCCTGCTCCATCTTCTATGATTCTATGGATCGGGAGAGCCGACATCCTCCTTGTCAATTTCACAGGCTGGCTGTTGGAACCTTCAAACCAACAGCCATGTGAAATTAACAAATTTGAAAGGTTTGATGAGTCCTGAACACAAGAATTCATCAAACTAAAGAGAATGTCAGTGTTTGACAGCTTCACAGAGCTGTCAAATGCTGACATTTCTTCTTTCAAGAAGTCTTGACAGATAGCACGTCTGACGCTGACGTGCTCTGTCAGTGACTTCCTCCCTAATTGGCCTGCTGGGCCTGCAAGCCTTGTATGCCTTTTTAACTGCTTTCTCAACCTGCCCTGCCACCTTCAACGATTTGTGCACATATACCCTTAGGTCTCTCTGTTCATGCACCCACTTTAGGATTGTACCCTTTAGTTTATATTGCCTCTCCTCGTTCTTCCTACCAAAATGTATCACTTCGCACTTTTCTGCATTAAATTTCATCTGCCACGTTTCCGCCCATTTCACCAGCCAGGCTTTGTCTTCTTGAAGTCTATCACTATCCTCCTCACTGTTCACTATACTTCCAAGTTTTGCGTCATCTGCAAATTTTGAAATTGTGCCCTGTACAAGTCATTAGTATATATCAAGAAAAGCAGTGGCCCGAGTACTGACCCCTGGGGAACACCACTGTACACCTTCCTCCAGTCCGAAAAACAACCATTCACCACTACTCTCTGTTTCCTGTCTCTTAGCCAATTTCATATCCATGCTGCCACTGTCCCTTTTATTCCATGGGCTTCAACTTTGCTGGCAAGCCTATTATGTGGTACTTTATCAAACGCCTTTTGGAAATAGATATACACCATGTCAACTGCATTGCCTTCATCAACCCTTTCTATTACCTCATCAAAAAACTCGATCAAGTTAGTTAAACACGATTTGCCTTTAACAAATTCGTGCTGGCTTTCCTTAATTAATCCACACTTGTCCAAGTGACTGTTAACTTTGTCCCTGATTATCGTTTCTAAAAGCTTTCCCACTACCGAGGTTAAATTGACTGGCCTAAGTTGCTGGGTTTATCCTTACACCCTTTTTTGAACAAGGGTGTAACATTTGCAATTCTCCAGTCCTCTGGCACCACCCCCCTAAGGAGGATTGGAAGATTATGGTCAGTACCTCCGCGATTTCCACTTTTACCTCCCTCAGCATTCGAGGATGCATCCCATCCGGTCCTGGTGACTTATCAACTTTAAGTACAGCCAGCCTTTCTAGTACCTCCTCTTTATCAATTTTTATCTCATCCAGTATCTCCACTATCTCCTCTTTCAGTATGACTTTGGCAGCATCTTCTTCCTTGGTGAAGACAGATGCATAGTTCTCATTTAGTACCTCAGCCATGCCTTCTGCCTCCATGTGTAGGTCTCCTTTTTGGTCCCTAATCGGCCCCACCCCTCTTCTTACTGCCCGTTTACTATTTATATGCCTATAGAAGACTTTTGAATTCCCTTTTATGTTAGCTGCCAATCTAGCCTCATACCCTCTCTTTGCGCCACTTATTTTCGTTTTCACTTCCCCTCTGAACTTTCTATATTCAGCCTGATTCTCACTTGTACTCTCAATCTGACATCTGTCATATGCCCCCTTTTTCTGCTTCATCTTACTCTCTATCTCTTTCATCATCCAGGGAGCTCTGACTTTAGTTGTTCTGGTAGATAGAAAGGAACTTTTCCCCTTAGTAGAGGGGTCAGTAACCAGGGGGCATAGTTTCAAGGTAAGGGGCAGGAGGTTTAGAGGGAATTTGAGGAAAAACTTTTTCACCCAGAGGGTGGTTGGAATCTGGAACTCACTGCCTGAAAGGATGGTAGAGGCAGGAACCCTCACAACATTCAAGAAGCATTTAGATGAGCACTTGAAACGCCATAGCATACAAGGCTACGGACCAAGTGCTGGAAAATGGGATTAGAATAGACAGGGCTTGATGACCGGTGCGGACATGATGGGCCGAAGGGCCTCTTTCTGTGCTGTATAACTCTACGACTCTATGCCTTTTCCCCTTGTGGGAATGTACCTCGACTATACCTGAACCATCCCCTCTTTAAAGGCAGTCCATTGTTCGATTACAGTTTTGCCTGTCAATCTTTGATTCCAGTTTACCTGGGCCAGATTCGTTCTCAACCCACTGAAATTTGCCTTCCTCCAATTAAGTATTTTTACTCTAGATTGCTCCCTGTCCTTTTCCATAGCTAATCTAAACCTTATCATACTATAATCACTGTTCCCTAAATGTTCACCTACTGACACTTGCTCCATTTGATCCACTTCGTTTGGACAATGATAAACTTTCTTTTAACCAACAGCGACATTATGTGAAAGTCGTTGAATAGTATGTAAGAATCATAGGGGGAGAAATGGAGAGAGGGTGGGGAGGAGGAGAAAATATCAAGTTCAAGTGTCTGGTTATAAGAGTAAGACTGAAGAGCAAGGACAGATAATGAAACCACTCTGGAACACTGGAACATCCGAGTGGGACTCAGCAGTGTCTGTGCGGGATGGAGGCGGTCCTACCCTCGAAGATCCGAGAAGATATGCTCTTTTCTGGAATTGGAAAAATTGCAGTTATGTGGGTGTGTGTGTAAGAATAGCTGTCCCGGTGCCTGCGGAGGAGGGGAGATGCTTGGTGTAATGTATTGAGCTTTTTGCCCTTGGACTGTAGATGACCCAATGTTATCTGTGGAGAAAAGGAGCATCTGATAACATTCTTGCAAACCAACTCTGCAGAAACAGTGAGCTGAACTGATAAAAGATTACTGTGGTCACTTAATATATAATGCCCAATTGTTACCCTATAATCTATGTCGAGCTGATTCCTGACATTACAGATTGTATTCTTGCTAAAAGCAGAGAAACATTATTTGGACAAAGTTCCCAGAGGCATGAGGGTATGGCCAATCTCAGCTTTGTTCATACACTCTAGTGTATCAATGCTGCACAGTTCATTTGACTTATTTCCTCGAAGCTTTCTCCGCTCACCTCCTCGCAGGATTAACTCACGCTGGGCACTACTATCCTTTCAGTGATTTGGCTGGATGCTGACTTGAACCTGGAAACACCTGTCTTTGGTGAAGGGCACTTTGATCTTTTTTACTTTTCCTCACTGACAACAAAGTCCCTGAGACATCCTCCAACTGATCTCCTTTATGGTTCTTAACCCCGAAGCAAGCAATTCAGGAGGTTTTTTTCTGGCAGGTTGAGGACCAAATTGTGCTGTAGGTTTGTGGCAAAAAAGGGACAGCGGCTGCAAGGAGGGAGGGCTCCCCCTACACCTACCCGTTACTGACTACCTGAAGGGAGATTCAGCCTCACAAAAGGCACAGCTTTTTTTTTTATTCGTTCATGGAATGTTGGCGTCGCTGGCAAGGCCAGCATTTATTGCCCATCCCTAATTGCCCTCGAGAAGGTGGTGGTGAGCCGCCTTCTTGTACCGCTGCAGTCCGTGTGGTGAAGGTACTCCCACAGTGCTGTTAGGGAGGGAGTTCCAGGATTTTGACCCAGCGACGATGAAGGATCGGCGATATACTTCCAAGTCAGGATGGTGTGTGACTTGGAGGGGAACTTGGAGGTGGTGGTGTTCCCATGCGCCTGCTGACCTTGCCCTTCTAGGTGGAAGAGGTCGCGGGTTTGGGAGGTGCTGCCGAAGAAGCCTTGGCGAGTTGCTGCAGTGCATCTTGTAGATGGTACACACTGCAGCCACGGTGCGCCGGTGGTGGAGGGAGTGAATGTTTAAGGTGGTGGATGGGGTGCCAATCAAGCGGGCTGCTTTGTCCTGGATGGTGTCGAGCTTCTTGAGTGTTGTTAGAGCTGCACTCATCCAGGCAAGTGGAGAGTATTCCATCACACTCCTGACTTGTGCCTTGTAGATGGTGGAAAGACTTTGGGGAGTCAGGAGGTGAGACACTCACCGCAGAAGCTAAAACTTGAATTGCCACAACCTCTCACATAAGGGCCTGGATAAAGCAGTTGGTGGGAAGTAAACCTGGTACACAGTGCCAGACTTGGACTGGAGAATCAAGGTGGCTGGCCTGAATATTACATGCTGCCTGAGTCTCTTGCAACAGACCATGCAGTGTGTACCTCGCCCCCTACAGCCTGATTCTGGGCACGAAAGGATTTCTAAGCCTTTAGCTTTCCAGTATGAAACTGTCAAATTTGAATGGATATTCCATATTCTGTTTCATACCTCTACAGCGTCTCTCCCCACCTCTACAGCGTCTCTCCCCACCTCTACAGCGTCTCTCCCCACCTCAATCACCCATTGCAGTCAGTGGCACTGGTTAGTGGTTAAAAGCAACTTGAAATTATCACTGGCCATTTAATTAAGTTGATGGCATTATTAAAACCAAACAACAGACTGCTAGAAAGTGGGCATTTTCTCAGCAAGCCAAAAGTCACAGATATCAGAAAATGCCTTCAAATTGTTTGCATGACTCCTGTAAAATATAATAGCCATGAATTTGCTCGGGGACTGGGAAAGACTGCAGGTGTAAGAACGAACGACAGGGGCAGGAAGTGGGGTGAGACCCAGTCACACAGGTCTCAAACTTGAAGAAATGGAGCACGGATTTCCTCTGGGGGCGGAGGCAGGTGGTAAGTGCGTTGTACCCTTGCAGCCCGAAGTATGAAAAGGAGGTGGGACTGAAAGGATATCATCTATTGGATTTCACGCTGCTCCTACTTCCTGTGCCCCAACATATTGTAAGCCGGCAAGATATGGGCGCATAGTATATTGTAGCAGCAGAAGTGGGGCCCCACAAGTGGGTTATTGTCCTGAAAGACTCAGGACATGCATCCCTCATGTCAGCAGCCTTCTGCTGGGTCTCCTGGCTATGCTCTCAAGTGGCTGGCCATTTTCCTAACTCCTCTCCTCCATCCTGCGAGTGCCCAAGATGTGCTGACACCACACTATGTAAATGGCAACACGGTGGCATACTGGTTAGCACTGTTGCCTCACAGCGCCAGGGACCCGGGTTCGAATCCGGCCTCGGGTGACTGTCTGTGTGGAGTTTGCACATTCTCCCCGTGTCTGCGTGGGTTTCCTCCGGGTGCTCCGGTTTCCTCCCACAGTCCAAAGATGTGTGGGTTAGGTTGATTTGGCTATGATAAATTGACCCTTAGTGTTAGGGGGATTAAATACATGAGGGTTACGGGGATAGGGTGGGATATGTGTCGGTGCAGGCTCGATGGGCCGAGATGGCCTCTATCTGCACTGTGGGGATTCTGTGATTCTGTGAAATGGCCTGACTCCAGGAACTCTGACAGTGTCAGACACTGGGTCACTGGTGGGTCACTCGACTCCTGCTCCGGCATACTTACAGCGACCGTGTGGAATCGCAGATTTTTGACCCAATGTTCGAGCAGAATTTACAGAAATGATCATACTATCAAGAGCCCGTGAACGAACTGGGTCTTACCGATCAAAACTGGACAAACATAGGCCGGAATTTTCTCAAGGAGCCGGGTTCAGGGCGGTGGACCCTCCGAGGCCAGGGATCGTGGGGGAGCGGGTTGGCTGGGCATCGGGGATGGGGGGGGTCAGCCAGGGATCGTGAGGGAGTGGGTTGGCTGGGCATCGGGGATGGGGGGGGTCAGCCAGGGATCGTGGGGGAGCGGGTTGGCTGGGCATCGGGGATGGGGGGGGTCAGCCAGGGATCGTGGGGGAGCGGGTTGGCTGGGCATCGGGGATGGGGGGGGTCAGCCAGGGATCGGCCACCGGAGGATCGTGGCCAGCCTCATCATCGTTGGGGGGAGGCCTGGGGGGTGATCGGAGGCCTCGTGGGGGTGTCTCCGATCGCGGGGGGTGAGTGTGGTCGGGACCCTGGATCCAGGAGGTAGGTATAAAGCCACTTGCCTCCTGGATGCAGCAGCCCCCACCTCTGTTTAACTGCCGGGTTTCACAAACCACGTGAAACCCGACCCCAGGCTGTTAAACACAAAACGGACGGGGAGAAAAAGGCTTCCAGCCTCACTACCATATTTAAATTGAGGTAACGCCCCCTGGGAGCAGGTTGGTCGCCCGTCCCGCCATCCCTCCCCCCCCCTCCCCCCTCCTCCCCTCCTCCCCGTCCCACCTCCCCGTCCCGCCTCACCTCCTCCCCCCTCCCCGTCCCCCCGTCCCTCCCCCCCTCCCCGTCCCCCCGTCCCTCCCCTCCTCCCCCCCCCGTCCCGCCTCACCCCCCCTCCCCCTCCCTGTCCCTCCTCCCCCTCCCCGTCCCCCCTCCCCGTCCCTCCTCCCCCCCCCCCATCCCTCCTCCCCCCTCCCCGCGCCGCCATCCCTCCTCCCCCCCCCCCGTCCCGCCTCACCCCCCCCTCCCCGTCCCCCCCCCCATCCCTCCCCCCCCCCCGTCCCGCCATCCCTCCCCCCCCCCCCGTCCCGCCTCACCTCCTCCCCCCCCCCCATCCCCCCTCCCCATCCCCCCTCCCCCCCCCCTGTCCCTCCCCCCCTCCCCGTCCCTCCCCCCTCCCCGTCCCGCCGCCATCCCTCCTCCCCCTCCCCGTCCCGCCATCCCTCCTCCCCCTCCCCGTCCCTCCCTCCTCCCCCCTCCCCGTCCCGCCTCACCCCCCCCTCCCCGTCCCGCCTCACCTCCTCCCCCCTCCCTGTCCCGCCTCACTCCCTCCTCCCCCCTCCCCATCCCTCCCCATCCCTCCTCCCCCCTCCCCGTCCCTCCCCATCCCTCCTCCCCCCTCCCCGTCCCTCCCCATCCCTCCTCCCCCCTCCCCGTCCCTCCCCATCCCTCCTCCCCCCTCCCTGTCCCGCCTCACTCCCTCCTCCCCCCTCCCCGTCCCTCCCTCCTCCCCCCTCCCTGTCCCGCCTCACTCCCTCCTCCCCCCTCCCCGTCCCTCCCTCCTCCCCCCTCCCTGTCCCGCCTCACTCCCTCCTCCCCCCGTCCCGCCTCACTCCCTCCTCCCCCCTCCCTGTCCCGCCTCACTCCCTCCTCACCCCTCCACGTCCCGCCTCACCCCCCCCTCCCCGTCCCGCCTCACCTCCTCCCCCCTCCCCGTCCCTCCCTCCTACCCCCTCCCTGTCCGTCCTCCTCCCTCCCCGTCCCCCCGTCCCTCCCCTCCTCCCCTCCTCCCCCCTCCCCGTCCCTCCTCCCCTCCCCGTCCTCCTCCCTCCTCCCCGTCCCTCCCCCCTCCCCCCTCCCTGTCCCGCCTCACTCCCTCCTCCCCCCTCCCTGTCCCGCCTCACTCCCTCCTCCCCCCTCCCTGTCCCGCCTCACTCCCTCCTCACCCCTCCACGTCCCGCCTCACCCCCCCCTCCCCGTCCCGCCTCACCTCCTCCCCCCTCCCCGTCCCTCCCTCCTACCCCCTCCCTGTCCGTCCTCCTCCCTCCCCGTCCCCCCGTCCCTCCCCTCCTCCCCTCCTCCCCCCTCCCCGTCCCTCCCCCCCTCCCCGTCCTCCTCCCCCTCTGCGTCCCTCCTCCCCCTCCCCGTCCCTCCCCCCTCCCCGTCCCTCCCCCCTCCCCGTCCTCCTCCCCCTCTGCGTCCCTCCTCCCCCTCCCATCCCTCCCCCCTCCTCGTCCCTCCCTCCCTCCCCGTCCCTCCTCCCCCTCCCCATCCTTCCCTCCCTCCTACCCCTCCCCACCCCTCCTCCCCCTCCCCGTCCCCCCTCCCCCTCCCTCCTCCTCATCCCCGTCCCCCTCCCCCTCCCTCTTCCCCCTCCCCGTCCCTCCTCCCCCTCCCCACCCCTCCTCCGCCTCCCCGTCTCCCCTCCCCCCCCGTCCCTCCTCCCCCTCCCCGTCCTTCCCTCCCTCCTCCCCCCTCCCACCCGTCCCTCCGCCCTCCCCGTCACTCCTCCCCACTCCCCGTCCCTCCCCGTCCCTCCTCCCCACTCCCCATCCCTCCTCCCCCCTCACCGTCCCTCCTCCCCCCCTCCACCCCCCCTCCCCATCCCTCCTCCCCCCTCCCCATCCCTCCTCCCCTCCCCTTCTCCGTCCCCCCTCCCCATCCCTCCTCATCCCTACCCATCCCTCCTCCCCCTCCACGTCGCTCCTCCCCCCTCCCCGTCCCTCCTCCCCCCTCCCCGTCCCTCCCCGTCCCTCCTCCCCACTCCCCATCCCTCCTCCCCCCTCCCCATCCCTCCTCCCCCCTCCACCCCCCCCTCCCCATCCCTCCTCCCCTCCCCTTCTCCGTCCCCCCTCCCCATCCCTCCTCATCCCTACCCATCCCTCCTCCCCCTCCACGTCGCTCCTCGCCCCTTCCCCGTCCCTCCTCCCCCCTCCCCATCCCTCCCCGTCCCTCCTCCCCCTCACTGTCCCCTCTCCCCATCCCTCCTCCCCCTCACCCCTCACCCCTCCCCATCCCTCCTCCCCCCTCCCTGTCCCTCCTCCCCCTCACCGTCCCCCCTCCCCACTCCCCGTCCATCCTCCCCCACCCCGTCTCTCCTCCCCCCCTCCCCGTCCCTCCTTAGTGCAAGATCCCATGGAAATTCAACGGGCAAGGGCAAATCTAACTAATGGCTAGTGCCGTTCATTGATCGGCTACAGCAAATTCTGGGCAATTAATGATCTGGGCTTGGGCATACAGGCCACAATTTCAAAGTTTGCAGATGACACAAAACTTAGGAACATAGGAGCAGGAGGAGGCCATTCAGCCCCTCGAGCCTGCTCCGCCATTCAATGAGATCATGGCTGATCTGCGACCTAACTCCATACACCCGCCTTTGGCCCATATCCCTTAATACCTTTGGTTAACAGAAAGCTATCAATCTCCGATTTAAAATTAACAATTGATCTAGCATCAATTGCCGTTTGCGGAAGAGAGTTCCAAACTTCTACCACCCTCAGTGTGTCGAAGTGTTTCCTAATTTCACTCTTGAAAGGTCTGGCTCTAATTTTTAGACTCTGCCCCCTGGTCCTAGAATCCCCAACCAGCGGAAATAGTTTCTCTCTATCGACCCTATCTGTTCCCCTTAATATCTTGAAAACTTCGATCAAATCACTCCTTAACCGTCTAAATTCTAGGGAATACAACCCTAGTTTGTGTAATCTCTCCTCGTAATTTAACCCTTGGAGTCCGGGTATCATTCTGGTAAACCTACGCTGCACTCCCTCCAAGGCCAATATATCCTTCCTACGGTGTGGTGCCCAGAACTGCTCCCAGTGCTCCAGGTGTGGGAAAATGCTAGAATCCATTATTAAGGAAGTAATAGCAGGACATTTAGAAAATCATAATACAATCAAGCAGAGTCAACATGGTTTTATGAAAATGAAATCGTGTTTGACAAATTTACTAGAGTTCTTTGAGGATGTAACAAGCAGGGTGGATAAAGGGGAACCAGTAGATGTAGTGTATTTGGAATTCCAGAAGGCATTCGATAAGGTGCCACATAAAAGGTTACTGCACAAGATAAAAGCTCACGGTGTTGGGGGTAATATATTAGCATGGATAGAGGATTGGCTAACTAACAGAAAACAGAGAGTCGGAATAAATAGGTAATTTTCCGTTTGGCAAAATGTAACTAATGGGGGTGCCACAAGAATCAGTGCTGGGGCCTCAACTATTTACAATCTATATTAATGACTTGAATGAAGGGACTGAGTGTACTGTTGCCAAATTTGCTGATGATACAAAGGTAGGTGGGAAAGCAAGTTGTGAGGAGGACACAAAGGGGTAAAAATTCAGTTGGTTGCGCCTCCCGTTAGCGCCTTAAGAGGGCGCTAATGGGGCGCAAAGCCGCTAGCGCCCGGGCGCAGCGATGTTTGCGCCGCTCGGGAACTTAACTAGACATTGTGCGGCGGCGCTAAACCTTACCGCCGCGACCACCTGCGCGCGCAGATTGTGACGTCATTCCATGGTGCAACGCCCTTGTGGCGCCCCGGAGCAGAAATTGAGTGGCGCCCCCTGCCTTACCGCCTGGCGCATCCAACGACCGGAAGACTGGAACGCTATCAATCGCTGTGGGGCTGCGGGGGGCGCTATTTAAAGGGGTCCTCTTCCTGTCTTTTTCTGTGGTTGACATTTTTGCACCACTCGTTCTGAGAGAGAGAGAGAGATTCGGAGAGAGAGAAAGAGAGACTTCTGCATTGAGTCAACGCTTTGTGAGGTAGTTTTGCCTACTGATCCTAACTTCGCTGGTACTTTGGTTGCTGTCCTTCATTACTTTGCTTGCAAAGAGACTATGGGGGCTGCACTGATTGGGGGCGTCGTCCTGCTCCAGCTGAATCGGAGGACACAGAGACGCAGAGAGAGAGTGGCAATGATGGACAGACGGAGGAGGGCCATCAGGCGCATGTACAGGAGAGCTTACCCTCCCAGGGTATATCGTGAACAGCTCTCCTACATTCATATGTCTGAGGAGCTGTGTTTGCGAAGGCTGCGATTCAGCAAGGAGGTGGTCACTGAGCTCTGCCACCTGCTGCAGCCAGATCTGCAGCCTCAACTGAGGTCCAGGACGTCTCTGTCGGTGGCAGTGAAGGTCACAGTGGCTCTCAACTTCTATGCTACTGGCTCATTTCAAGCTGCTGCTGGGGACCTCGCCAATATCTCCCAGTTCGCGGTGCATTGCTGCATCCGGCAGGTCACAAATGCCCTCTTTAAAAGGAGACGAGAGTTCATCTCTTTCCCCATGACCCCAGACAAGCAGCGTGACCGCGCTCTGGGCTTTGCGAGGATAGCGGGCTTCCCCATGGTGCAGGGCGCCATTGACTGCACGCATGTGGCTTTGCGTGCTCCACATGAGAATGCCGAGGAATTCCGGAACAGAAAGGGGTTCCATTCCTTGAATGTTCAGTTGGTCTGTGACCACAGACAGCTGATACTCGCTGTCAATGCCCACTATCCTGGCAGCTGCCACGATGCTTTCATCCTGCGCCAGACTACTGTGGCAGAACTTTTCGAGGCACCGCATCAGCCAGTTGGTTGGCTTCTCGGGGACAAGGGGTATCCATTGAGCACCTGGCTGATGACACCGCTCCGTACGCCCAACACCCCTGCTGAGCTGCGGTACAATGAGAGCCATCAAGCTACCAGGAACATCATTGAGCGCACAATCGGCATGCTGAAGCAACGGTTCCGCTGTCTCGACCATTCTGGAGGAGCCCTGCAGTACTCGCCTGAGCGAGTATCCAACTTCGTAGTTGTGTGCTGCATGTTGCATAACATGGCAATCGTCAGGACCCAGCCAATGCCACCAGGCCTTGGAGCACCACCAGAGGAGGAGGAGGTAGAGGAGGAAGAGGACGAGGAGGATGATCATCAGCAGCACCAAGGCGGGAGGGCGGCCCACAATGGTGAAACTGCAAGGGCCGTCCGTCAACGGCTGATAGCAAGCCGCTTCTAGGGCCCACACAAAAGATTATTGCTTAAGGTAAAAAATCACGGGATTGGGGGTAATATTCTGGCATGGATAGAGGATTGGCTATCTAACAGAAAGCAAAGAGTTGGGATAAATGGTTCATTCTCAGACTGGCAATCAGTAACTAGTGGTGTTCCACAGGGGTCAGTGCTGGGTCCCCAACTCTTCACAATCTATATTAACGATTTGGAGGAAGGGACCAAGTGTAACATATCAAAATTTGCAGATGATACAAAGATGGGAGGGAAAGTAGTGAGTGAGGAGGACATAAAAAAACCTGCAAGGGGACATAGACAGGCTAAGTAAGTGGGCAGAGATTTGGCAGATGGAATACAACACTGGAAAGTGTGAGGTGATGCACTTTGGCAGGAAAAATCCTAGAGCAATTTATTATCTTAATGGCAAGAAACTGGAGAGTACTGAAGTGCAAAGGGATCTGGGGGTCCTGGTGCACGAAACTCAAAAGGTTAGTATGCAGGTGCAGCAAGTGATTAAGAAGGCAAATGGAATGTTGGCTTTCATTGCTAGGGGGATAGAATATAAAAATAGGGAGGTATTGCTTCAGTTGTACAAGGTATTGGTGAGACCGCACCTGGAATACTGCATACAGTTTTGGTGTCCTTACTTAAGGAAAGACATCCTTGCTCTCGAAGCAGTGCAAAAAAGGTTCACTCGGTTAATCCCGGGGATGAGGGGGTGGTCATATGAGGAGAGGTTGGGTAGATTGGGACTCTACTCATTGGAGTTCAGAAGAATGAGAGGCGATCTTATTGAAACATATAAGATTGTGAAGGGGTTGGATCGGGTGGATGCGGGGAGGATGTTCCCGATGACGGGTGAGACGAGAACTAGGGGACATAGTCTTAGAATAAGGGGCTGCTCTTTCAAAACTGAGATGAGGAGGAACTACTTCACTCAGAGGGTGGTAGGTCCATGGAATATGCTGCCACAAAAAGCTGTAGAAGCTACAACATTAATTAAATTTAAAACAGAAATAGACAGTTTCCTAGAAGTAAAGGGCATTAAGGGTTACGGGGAGCGGGCAGGAATTTGGACATGAGTCTAGGTTCGGATCGGTCATGGCCCTGTGGGTAGTGGAGCGGGCCCAGGGACTGTGTAGCCTGATTCTGCTCCTATTTCGTGTGTGCAATTCTGTTAGATGCAGGAGATGGTTCTGTGATAGATAGTAGATTGGCGGTTAGGATCAGATCAGCCATGATCTTATTGAATGGCGGAGCAGGCTCGAGGGGCCGATTGGCCTACTCCTGCTCCTATTTCTTATGTTCTTATGTTCTTATGCTGTGGAAATGGCTTCTGCCATTGCTAACAACATCAATGAACTCAGCACGCAACCCCTAAGCCGGCCAAGGCACCAATAATTCCAAACACCAAACATGTATATTTTGAATACAAAAACTTATTTATTTTACAAACTCTGTGTGTGTCATTTCCTCATGACAAACTCATAGAAATAAACACAAAAAAACAGTCAATAACATAACTGGTTCTCACAACCTGGAGATAATGTCCAAAACACTAAACAAAAGTTGGACCACGAACCTCGGCCTTTAATAAAAAAATGACCAGCATTTTGTCACACCTCCTACTTTTTGCCCTTCGAGGGTGATCTCCTTCCCTTGCGCACTTCCCCCCTTCTAACCCTACTGCTCCTCCGTAATGGGACCTCAGTGGCTGCAGCAAGGCTGGTGGAACGCTGCTGATCGTCAGACCCTGACACTGCAGATGCCCCTGAAGGACGGCCTCGACCAGTTCTGGGCCTGGAGGGCCCGGCTGCAGACTGCACCAACTCTGCATGGGCGGCAGCAGTCTGTCCTACAGGCGGTGGCAAGTGCAGTGGAGAAGTGACAGTGTTGGCAGCAGGAATGCTGTCATCGTGAGAGAGGACAGCAACTGCCTGCTCGCCCGACACACTGGCACTCCCACGGGGCAGCACTTCAGCATCCGGAGCAATCTGCTGGAGCACAGATTGCTGGCCTGCTGCGGCGCAGTGAGAGCCCCGGGGACATGTGAACGAACCATCGAGGTTGGCAGCAGTCAGTGCTCGCGTGGCCTCAATCTGAGTCTGCATGAGAGCAGTCAGAGATGGGATCACGGCAGTCAGTGACTGAATTGCAGCACTAAGCGTTAGTGTGGCATCCGCCTGTGCTACAGCGAAGTGCTCCACACTCCTTGCCAGTGACTCAATGCATTCGGGCACCCTTCCCACTGCACCCATGAGCTCAGTGTGCAGGCCCACCGCCTGGGTGTTCATTTCTGCGATCAGCCGCTCCTCCTCTGCGTCCATTGCAGTAGGGGTCTCTGGCATACTCTCCCTCTGGGGAGAAGGCCCCCGTTCTTCCCTACCCCCCCCCCCATGGCGTTGCTGCAGCCCGCTGGGTCCTGGAGCTTCACCCTCGTCAGACCCTTCCCCCCTGCTCCCCTCCAGGGAAGGCGTGTTCCCAGTGTGGGCATGGGCTTCCTCGGGAGAGGGTGGCACTGATGCTCCGGCTTCCTCTTCCTCCTCGGCTGCAGCTTCACTCCCAGTGGCAGCTTCAGGGCCCGTCTCCTCAGCTGGTGAATCACCATCTGAAAGCAGGGAGGTACAAGAGTGGCTTTAGCGTGAGGACAGGGTGGCAGTAAGGGAGGAATAAGTGCAGCGAGTTAGCAAGTTGGATTGAAAGTGTCAAAGGCTGGTGTTGTGAGGGACAAGTGGAAGGACAGAGGACAAAAAGGTGATGACCTTACCATTGCTGTCCAGAACGGGGTCGGCATCTCCAGTGGCGATGGGACCGATCACCCGGCTTGCCACAATCCTGTGGACGCGCTCCTCAAGATCGCTGAGGGGTTGCAGCTGAGGCCGCCCTCCACCTGTCCGTTGCTGCTGTCTCCTATTATGCGCCAGCTTGGCCTGCAAGAAAAAGGACAGCATCTGAGTAAATATACAGCCATGGTCTTGCCTGATGTGCCTCCCATAGGTGAATAGCCCTTACTGTATGCAGCCATGGTCTTGCCTGATGTGCCTCCCATAGGTGAATAGCCCTTACTGTATGCAAAGTGTGGAATGTGTGTGTGTGTTTCATGAAAGGGCCATAGGTGTTGGATGAGTGTTGTGCATTGGGGTTTTAAGACCCTCTGGCCATAGAGTGAGGTTGAGATGGAGGGATGGAGAGGTATTGAGAAAAAGCCACTCACCCTGACGACCCGAGTGAGGTCGTTGAACTTTTTGCGGCATTGAACATGGGTCCTGGGCACCATGCTCCTGGAGGAGACGCTCTGAGCCACCTCCCTCCACACTCTTCTGTACTCGCGTGGCAAAGGCCTCCTGCCACTCTCAGGGAAGAGTATACATCTTCTGCGCTCCACCGCGCCAACCAGAGCATCCAAGGCCCGCTCGGTGAAGCGCTGAGCTCGTTCTCTCACCCTCTCCATGCTTGGCAGCAAAATGGATTCACAGGTCTCTCCAGGCCGAGATTCAAGGCTGCAATGAGCAGGGTGTGGCTGGGGAGCAAGTTGGCCCCCCCCGCTTTAAGAAGTGTCCGGCGCCAGTGTGTCTGTGTTCCCTCGCTAACTGGCAGCACCTGCGCTGCGCTCGCGCGCTGAGTTAGCGCCTCACTGCTCGGCCTTTGCGCCTTAAGACAGGTGTGCAGCGCCTGATTTAGCGCTCCACTCACCTCCCGGGGCGGTAAAAGTGAAGTTTCCAGTCAGTGGCGATAATTAGCGCCAGGCGCTAATATTTGCGTCCAGACGATATTTGCGCCCCAAACGGGGCGCGACCTAATTTTTCCCCCAAAGAGTCTGCAAAGGGATATAGACAGGTTAAATGAGTGGTCAAAAATTTGGCAGATGGAGTATAATGTGGGAAAATGCGAGGTTATCCACTTTGGTAGGAAGAATAAAAAAACAAAATATTATTTAAATGGAGAGAGACTACAGAATGCTGCGGTACAGAGGGAACTGGGTGTCCTTGTACATGAAACACAAGAAGTTAGCATGCAGGTACAGCAAGTAATTAGGAAGGCAAATGGAATATTGGCCTTTATTGCAAGGGGGATGGAGTATAAAAGTAGGGAAGTCTTGCTACAACTGTACAGGGCGTTGGTGAGACCACACCTGGAGTACTGCGTAAGTTTTGGCCTCCTTATTTAAGGAGGGATATACTTGCATTGGAGGCAGTTCAGAGAAGGTTCACTAGGTTGATTCCTGAGTTGAAGGGGTTGTCTTATGAAGAAAGGTTGAGCAGGTTGGGCCTATACTCATTGGAGTTTAGAAGAATGAGAGGTGATCTTATTGAAACATATAAGATTCTGAAGGGGATTGACAGGGTAGATGCTGAGAGGATGTTTCCCCTTGTGGGGGAATCGAGAACTAGGGGGCACAGTTTCAGGATAAGGGGTCGCCCATTTAAAACGGAGATGAGGAGGAATTTCTTCTCTCAGAGGGCCATGAATCTTTGGAATTCTCTACCCCAGAGAGCTGTGGAGGCTGAGTCATTGAATATATTCAAAGCGGAGAGAGACGGATTTTTGAAAAATAGGGGAGTCAAGGGTTATGGGGAGTGGGCAGGAAAGTGGAGTTGAGGCCAAGATCAGATCAGCCATGATCTTATTGAATGGCGGAGCAGGCTCGAGGGGCCGAATGGCCGACTCCTGCTCCTATTTCTTATGTTCTTATGTAACCGGGGTTTTGTACAGCTGCAGCATATCTTCTACCCCAAAAATGTGTGGGTTAGGTTGATTTGGCTATGATAAATTGACCCTTAGTGTTAGGGGGGATTAAATATGTTGAGTTATGGGGATAGGATGGGATATGTTAGGGGGAATTAAATACGTGGGGTTACGGGGGTAGGGTGGGATATGTGTACTGTGGGGATTAAAGCAGGGACAGGGTACTGGATTTGGATGATCAGCCATGATCGTATTGAATGGCGGAGCAGGCTCGACGGGCCGAATGGCCTACTCCTGCTCCTAGATTCTATGTTTCTATGTTTCTATGTTACCCCCTTGTATTCTAGTCCTCTAGATATAAAGGCCAGCATTCCATTAGCCTTTTTGATTATTTTCTGTACCTGTTCGTGACATTTTAATGATCTATGAACCTGGACCCCCAAGTCTCTTTGAACATCCACTATTTTTAGCTTTCCACCATTTAGAAAGTACCCTGTTCTATCCTTTTTAGGTCACATTTGCCTACATTGAAATCCATTTGCCACAGTTTTGCCCATTCACTTAATTGATCAATATCCCTTTGTAATTTTATGCTTTCATCTACCTACAATGCCCACAATGCCGCCTATCTTTGTGTCATCGGCAATTTGGATATATGACTTTCTGTGCCATCATCTAAGTCGTTAATAAATACTGTGAATAGTTGAGGCCCCAACACAGATCCCTGCGGGACACCACTAGTCACAGCCTGCCAATTTGAGTACCTGCCCATTATCCCTACTCTCTGTCTCCTGCCGCTCAGCCAATTTCCTAACCAGGTCAATAATTTACCCTCAATTCCATGGGCCTCTACCTTAGTCAACAGTCTCCTATGTGAGACATCCATAGACATTCCCCTGTCCACTACTTTAGTCACCTCCTCAAAAAATGCAATCAGGTTTGTCAGGCATGACCTGCCTTTCACAATCCGTGCTGGCTCTCTCTGATCAGCTGAAAATTTTCAAGGTGTTCAGTCACCCTATCTTTAATTATAGACTCTAGTAATTTCCCGACCACAGATGTTAGGCTAACTGGTCTATAATTCCCTTGTTTCCCCTTTTCACCACTCTTAAAAAGCGGAGTGACATGCACAATTTTCCAATCTAAAGGAACGGTTCCTGAATCAAGAGAACTTTGGAAGGTTATAGTTAGGGCATCTGCAATGTGCTCACCTACTTCCTTTAAAACCCTGGGCTGGAAACCATCTGGCCCTGGGGATTTGTCACTCTTTAGTGCCATTATTTTCATCATTACCGTTATTTTACTTCCGTTAATTTTATTGAGTCCCTGTCCCTGATTCAATATTAGTTTCCTTGGGATTTCCGGCATGTAATCTCTTCCTCTATTGTAAATACTGACATAAAGGGCTGGATTTTGTCTTGGGGTCGGGTTGGGGTCGTGTCATCCGCATTTCGTGTTCCCCCCCCGACTCCAGATTAATGTGGATGAATGATGCAATTTTCACTTAATTGGGCAATTGAGTTCCAGCATGTGGGAACCCATGAATTAATTAGTGGTTTCAGTCTGAAAGTCGCCTCTGATGATGTCATCATTCCTGCTGCATTGCAGGTGAGAGACTGTCTGCAGGGTCTCAGAGACTGTCTGGCTGTTGCTGAGAGAGGACCTGCCTGGCTTTTGATGTGATTGGACCTGGATGCAAACTTGATATGTGTGAGAGAGAGAGAGAGAGAGAATTTTTTTGCATCCAAGTCCTCTCACAGCAAAGGCCAGGCAGTCTCTGAAGGCATTCAATGCAGCAGCATCAGAGGCGACTTTCAGACCTAATACTACTACTACCTTCATCACATCTCCGTTGTAATAGTGGACCTGCAGCTGATAGTCAGCTATCCACTTGTGCTCCCGCCAGGTTTCACTGGAGTGTTTCACACCAGGCGTACTTCACGTCAGAAAAGGGTTAAACTAGCTAAAACGTTTCAAAATGGCATTACAGAGCCAATTTAGGGCTTGTTAAGGGCTTTAATGGCCTCTCCCGCCTCTTGGAGGTGGGACAGAGTCGGGAACCCCGCGACTGATTTTGTCAAAATTGCGTGGAGGCGGGATGGAGGCGGGATGGGGTCGGGACCCCCGACCCCGCAAATTTAACCCCCCACACGGCTCCAAACCCGACTCCATGGGTCATTCAAAATCCAGCCCAAAGTAATTATTCAACATGTCCACCATTTCCCCATTGTCATTGACAAGATCGCCACTTTCAGTTTTTAAGGGGCAAACATTGCTTCTGACTACCCTCTTTTTCCTAATGTAGCTGTAAAAATTCTGTGTGTTGATTTTGATATCCCTTGCAAGTTTCTTTTCATACTCCCTTTTTGTAGCTCTTACTATCTGCTCTGTGATCCTTTGCTGTTCTTTGTATCTTTCCCATTCGCCAGGATCTGTGCTATTTCTTATATTTTTGTGTGCTTTTTCTTTAGTTTTACGCTGCCTTTACCTCTTTAGTCGTCCATTGTGTTTTTTGGCAAGTGGAGCTCTTGCCCCTCGGGGGTAGAAACTGGTTCTGGATCACCTTAAATTCTTTTTTGAACATCTCCCACTGATCTTCTGTCATTTTACCCATTAATAGATTTGCCCAGTTTACTGTGGACAGGCTCTGCCTCATCCCATTGAAGTCGGCCTCACCTAAATCTAGAAAGAAAGAAAGAAAGACTTACATTTCTACAGCGCCTTTCACGACCACCGGACGTCCCAAAGCACTTTACAGCCAATGAGGTACTTTTTGAAGTGTAGTCACTGTTATAGAGTAGGGATTGAGGCAGCCAATTTGCGCACAGCAAGCTCCCACAAACAGCAATGTGATAATGACCAGATCATCTGTTTTAGTGATGTTGATTGAGGGATAAATATTGGCCAGGACACCGGGATAACTCCCCTGCTCTTCTTCGATACAGTGCCATGGGATCTTTTACATCCACCTGAGAGAGCAGACAGGGCCTCGGTTTAACGTCTCATCTGAAAGACAGCACCTCTGACAGTGCAGCACTCCCTCAGTACTGCCCCTCCAACAGTGCAGCACTCCCTCAGCACTGCATTGAAGTGTCAGCCTAGATTTTTTTGTGCTCAAGCCTCTGGAGTGGGACTCTGAACCCACAACGTTCTGACTCAGAGGCGAACTTGCTACTGACTGAGCCACAGCTGACACTGTGGTAGCTGACACTGAACCTTAGTAGCTGTTTCGCGTTTCTCCCTTTCAAACAGTACATTGAACTCGATCATGTTATGTACTTGGAAATATAGTAAACAATGAGAGGATTGTAACAGACTTTTGCAAGATATAGATAGACTAGTGAAATTGGCAGACACAGATGGAATTTAATGCAGAGAAGCTGTAGCTAAAGCTAGCAGGGTATTGGGTTGTATTATTAGAACCATTCAGAATAAATCATAGGATATCATTTCGTCATTCTACAGGTTGCTGGTCAGACTGGAGTACTGTGCACAGATTTGGCCCCCCCCATATGGTGGGTGATATAGTGGTTTTGGAAAAGGTCCAGAGGAGAGCTACAAGAATGATTCCCAGCTATTGAGATAAACTTAAGGACATTGACTATTTACTTTGGAACAGCATAGACTTAGAGGCAACCTGATAGAGATCTACAAAATAATTAAAGGGCTAGACAGCATGTCTATTGATTGCAAGTCAGCAGAGAGTGCTGTGAGTTTGGGTAAGTGTGAGAGTTCTTTAATTGTTAGTTCTCTTTAAATCATTCTTGATAAGAGTACTTAAGCAGTTTAAGTGAAGGGGAAAAGTTAAATATTTGGGATTCTGTTGGTTTAAGAAGAGTAAAACAAAACAGGTTTACTTGGTTTATTGGAATAAGTGTTATTTGTAGCATTTAATTGGATTATGATGGTGCTATGTGTTTGTACACTGGTGTTGAAATGGTTTTTGTTTTATGTGGAGTTAACTTTGAGATTTATTATTTTAAATCTAAAGTTGTGTGGTATTGTTTAAGGGTATTTGTACTGTAAACATTATTGATTATTTGTAAAAGTAATCATTGCATTTCTATTAATTATAAGGCTGTTTTTAAGGCTTTATTTTTTACTGTGATGGATGAATGTAATGGATTTACTATGTAATGGATTTACTATGTAATTGATGATTTGTACAGGTATTATTGTTTTTGAATAAAAATATTTAAATCGCAACAAAAAAAAAGAAGAGTAAAACAAAACAGGTTTTCTTGGTTTATTGGAATAAATGTTATCTGTACCATTTAATTGGATTATGATGGTGCTATGTGTTTGTACACTGGTGTTGAAATGGTTTGTTTTATGTGGAGTTAACTTTGAGATTTATTATTTTAAATCTAAAAAGTTGTGTGGAATTGTTTAAGGGTATTTGTACTGTAAACATTATTGATTATTTGTAAAAGTAATCATTGCATTTCTATTAATTATAAGGCTGTTTTTAAGGCTTTATTTTTTTTTACTGTGATGGATGAATGTAATGGATTTACTATGTAATGGATTTACTATGTAATTGATGAGTTGTACAGGTATTATTGTATTTGAATAAAAGAAGAAGAAGAGTAAAACAAGGTTACACTGCAGTAGGAGTAAATTGGCACAGCAGGCAGTGGAAACCAGTTTTCTAACCAATCAGCAGGGGTGACTCATTTGGCTGTAAACAAACAAACAGTATAAAAAGACCAGTGCTAGTGTGAGCAAGCACTGAGTGCAAGTTGGCAGAGAGTGCTGTGAGATCAGGTGAGTGGGGGTGCTCTTTTCAAACTTTAACTCTGTGGGTTGTAGTTAATAAGGCCTTTCTGGTGCAGAGTGACTGTTGGTAAACCATTTAACTGGTGTAATTTAGAGGGATTGATTTAATTTAAATCCAATTAATTAGAGGGGATACTAGCATCTATAATTGGGCAGAGAGTGTCCATAACTAACAGTAAAAAATTTAATTAATTACATAGAATGGAGCAGGTGATGTGTTACTGTTGCGAGATGTGGGAGCCGGTGGACCCCATTGAGGCTCATGGTGATTACATCTGTGACAAGTGTCTGCTGCTACAGGAACTCCAGCTCCGTGTTGATGAGCTGGAGTCTGAGCTTCAGACACTGCGACACATCAGGGAGGGGGTGAAGTACCTGGACTCTGTGTTTCAGGAGGTGGTCAGACCTATGAAGTTAATTAATTCAGATGTAGCCCATGGTCAGCGACAGGATGGTGTGACTACGAGTGAGGCAGGTACGGGGATCCAGGAGGTAGTGTTGGAGGAGCCGCAGCCCTTGCTCTTGTCCAACAGGTTCGAGGTTCTTACTCCCTGTGGGGACAGGAGCAGGGACTGCAGGGAGGATGAGCAACCTGGCCACAGCACTGTGGAACGGGGGCCCATTCAAGAGGGGGGAGTAAATAGAAATGTTGTAGTGGGAGGGGATGGTATTATTAGGGGGATAGATAGAGTTCTCTGCAGCTGAGAGCGAGAGTCCCGTAGGCTGTGTTGCCTGCCCGGTGCCAGGGTTAAGGACATCTCCTCTGGGTTGGAAAGAAACTTGCAGTGGGAGGGGGTGGATCCAGTTGTCGTGGTCCATGTTGGTACAAATGACGTAGATAGGACAAGGAAGCCGGTTCTGTTAAAGGAGTATGAGCAGCTAGGGGGTCAAATTAAAAAACAGAACCTCAAGGGTAATAATCTCTGGATTATTACCTGAGCCACGAGCGAATTTGGCTAGGACAAATAAAATTAGAGAGTTAAATGAGTGGCTCAAAGACTGGTGTGGGAGAAATGGGTTTTGCTTCCTGGGACACTGGCACCAGTACTGGGGCAGGAGGGAGCTGTTCTGTTGGGATGGGCTTCACTTGGCCAGTGCTGGGGCTAGAGTCCTGGTGGATCATATAACTAGGGCTGTAGAGAGGGCTTTAAACTAACTAGTGGGGGGGGAGGTTCCTAGAGAGCAAATAATAAAAATGACAACAGAGAAGGTCATAGACTTAGGTAGCAGTGGGGAAATTAAAAACCAGAGTGTGTCAGGAAGGGGCAGAAGGTATGGAGTAAAAGGTAAAGTAATAAAAAGGGCAAAAGCAGGAACTAAGTGTCACAAAACATATTTGAAAGTTCTCTATCTGAATGCACGTAGCATTCGTAACAAAATAGATGAGTTAATGGCACAAATAACTACATATGGGTATGATCTTGTGGCCATTACAGAAACATGGCTGCAGGGTGACAATGCCTGGGAATTAAACATACCAGGTTATTTAACGAACAGGAAGGACAAGCAGGAAGGAAGGGGAGGTGGGGTGGCTATGTTAATAAAGAAAGGAATCACTGTAATACAGAGAAATGATATTGGGTCAAAAGATCAGGATAATGAAACAGTTTGGGTGGAGATAAGGAATAATAAGGGGAAAAAAACACTAGTGGGCGTAGTCTATAGGCCTCCGAACAGTTGTAACTCTGTTGGACGGAGTACCAATCAGGAAATAGTTGAGGCTTGTAATAAGGGAACATCTATAATTATGGGGGATTTTAACTATCATTAATTGGACAAATCAAATTGGGCAGGGCTGCCTTGAGGATGAGTTCATTGAGTGTATTAGGGATGGGTTTCTTGAGCAGTATGTAACTGAACTGACCAGGGGGCAAGCAACCTTAGATCTGGTCCTGTGTAACGAGACAGGATTAATTAAAAATGTCCTAGCGGAGGCAGCAGCGAGAGCGGACCTGCGAGGAGCGGGATCTCGGCGAGAGGAGGCGGCCATTTAAAAAGCAGCTGAGGCGGAAGTCCAGCTCTTGAGCTTTTTTTTTCCAGAAGCGGACCAGGTGGGAAGCACCCAGGTGAACGGCATTTAAGGAGGGTGGTGGCTTAAACCCGAGTTCCTACAGAGTAGGAACCCCCACCCGCCCTCCTCCTCTCACCTACTAGTCTTTTAGCAGTCTAAAAACAGAGGTCACAAATTTTTTGGTCTCAGTTTCTTTTCAGCAGGGCAGGAACCGGGAGGAGCGGGAAGTCGGCGTAGGACCAGGGAGGTAAGACTAACTGGTAAGTACTTTCCTCAAACCTTCCTAGAAAGTAAAACTAAAACTAGTGGGATTTGGTTAGTTTAAAAAGGAATAAGAGGAGTACAGTATACATTGGTCTAAGTAAGCTTCGGGAAAACAAAAGTCAATAAATAAACTAAAACTAGAAAATTAAAAAGTAATATAAGGGTTAAGTCGAGGCAGTAGAGCTCGGACCTGTGTCATGCTCCTCCTGTAACATGTGGGAAATCAGGGACACTTCCTGTGTCCCTGACAACCATGTGTGCGGGAAGTGTGTCCAGCTGCAGCTCATGTGGGACCGCATGACGGCCCTTGAATGACAAAATTGCAAAAATTGTTTATACCAATCTGGCATAAAAGGAAATCTAAAAAGGTGACTCAACCGTGGATAACGGGAAATTAGAGACAGCATAAAATCCAAAGATAGGGCGTATAAAATAGCCAAAAAAAGCGCCAGAGCGGAAGATTGGGAACAGTTTAAGATAGAGCAAAGGAGGACAAAGGGCTTAATCAAGAGGGGCAAAATAGCTTACGAAAGCAAGCTGGCGGAAAATATAAAAACTAACTCCAAAAGCTTTTATAAGTATATCAAGAGGAAAAGACTGGTGAAAACCAAAGTTGGTCCATTGCAGTCAGATACGGGGGAATATATAACGGGAAATAAGGAAATGGCAGACCAACTAAATGCATACTTTGGGTCAGTCTTTACGAAGGAAGACACAAAAAACCTCCCTGGGATATCGGGAAAAATAGGGACATTGGCAAAGGAGGAACTGACGCAAATCAATATCGCTAAGGATATGGTGTTAAGGAAGCTAAAGGGATTGAAGGCGGACAAATCCCCAGGGCCTGATAACATGCATCCTAGGGTACTGAAGGAGGTGGCCCTAGAGATAGCGGATGCACTAAGTATGATTTTTCAGAATTCATTAGACTCGGGAACAGTGCCCATGGATTGGAGGGTAGCTAACGTTACCCCACTATTCAAAAAGGGGGGTAGGGAAAAAACAGGTAATTACAGACCTGTAAGCCTTACATCAGTTGTGGGCAAAATGCTGGAGTCCATCATTAAGGATGAAATAGCGGAGCACTTAGCAAATGGGGACAGGATAGGACAGAGTCAACATGGATTTACAAAGGGTAAATCGTGCTTGACTAATCGATTGGAATTTTTTGAGGGAGTAACTGGTAAAATAGATGGGGGAGAGCCAGTAGATGTTGTGTACCTGGACTTCCAAAAGGCCTTCGACAAGGTCCCACATAAAAGATTAGCATGGAAAATTGAAGCTCATGGGATAAAGGGGAAAGTATTGACGTGGATAGAGAACTGGCTGTCAGATAGAAAACAGAGAGTTGGAATAAACGGCTCATTTTCTGAATGGCAGGCAGTAACAAGTGGGGTACCACAGGGATCTGTCCTGGGTCCCCAGCTGTTCACAATTTACATTAATGACCTGGATCAGGGAGTCGGATGCAGCATTTCCAAATTTGCAGACGACACTAAACTAGGAGGGGGGGTGGGCTCAGAGGAGGAGACCAGGAAGCTCCAGAGCGATTTGGACAGACTGGGTGATTGGGTGGATAAATGGCAGATGCACTATAATGTGGACAAGTGCGAAGTTATCCACCTTGGGTGCAGGAACGGGAGGGCAAATTATTATTTAAATGGCAATAAATTGGGAGAGGGGGAAGTACAGAGAGACCTGGGTGTTCTTGTACACCAGTCACTGAAGGCGAGCATGCAGGTGCAACAGGCGATCAAGAAGGCAAACGGTATGCTGGCCTTCATAGCAAAAGGGTTGGAATACAGGAACAGGGATACCTTGCTGCAGCTGTACAGGGCACTGGTGAGACCACACCTCGAGTACTGTGTACAGTTTTGGTCGCCTCATCTGAGGAAAGATGTTCTTGCCATGGAGGGGGTGCAGCGGCGATTCACCAGGCTGATACCAGGAATGGCGGGATTGACCTATGAGGAGAGACTATGTAGTTTAGGGATGTACACACTGGAGTTTAGAAGATTGAGAGGGGACCTCATAGAAGTGTATAAAATTCTGACAGGTCTAGACAGACTAGATGCAGAAGGAATGTTTCCCTTGGCGGGTGAGAACAGAACTAGAGGACATAATTTAAGGATAAGGGCTAAACCATTTAGGACAGAAATGAGGGGGAATTTCTTCACTCAGAGGGTGGTGAACCTGTGGAACTCATTGCCACAGAGGGCAGTGTACGCCAGCTCATTAAATATATTTAAGAGGGAATTAGATATATTTCTACAGGCAAAAGGGGTTAAGGGTTACGGAGAGAAGGCGGGGACGGGATACTGAATTGGAGGATCAGCCATGATCTCATTAAATGGCGGAGCAGGCTCGAAGGGCCGGATGGCCTACTCCTGCTCCTATCTTCTATGTAATCTATGTAAAGGATCCCCTTGGAATGAGGGACCATAACATGGTTGAATTCCATATTCAATTAGAGGGTGAGAAGGTTGGATCTCAAACAAGCATGCTAAGCTTGAATAAAGGAGACTATGAAGGTATGCGAGCGGAATTGAGTAGAGTGGATTGGGGAAATAGATTAAAGGGTAAGATGATACATGATCAGTGGTGTACATTTAAGGAGTTATTTTACAACTTCCAAAAAATATATATTCCACTGAGAAGAAAAGGGTGTAAAAGGAAAAGACAGTCATCCGCGGCTAAGTAAAGAAATTAAGGATAGTATTCGACTAAAAACAAGGGTTTATAAGGTAGCCAAATCTAGTGGGAGGATAGAAGATTGGGAAAACTTTAAAAGACAGCAAAAAATAACAAAGATTAATTTAAGAAAAGGAAGATAGATTATGAAAGTAAATTAGCAAAAAATATAAAAACAGATAGTAAGAGTTTTTATAATATAAAAAGAAAAAGGGTGGCTAAAGTAAATGTTGGTCCCTTAGAGGATGAGACTGGGAAATTAATGGTGGGAAATATGGAGATGGCAAATACACTGAATGAATATTTTGTATCAGTCTTTACAGTAGAGTACACTAATAATATCCCAACACTGGACAAACAGGGGGCTATAGGGGGGGGGGGAGGAGCTAAACACGATCAAAATCACTAAGGAAGTGGTACTCAGTAAAATAATGGGACTCAAGGTGGATAAATCACCTGGACCTGATGGCTTACATCCTAGGGTCTTGAGGGAAGTGGCGGTAGGGATTGTGGATGCATTGGTAATAATTTTCCAAAACTCCCTGGACTCAGCAAAGATCCTGGCGGACTGGAAAACTGCTAATGTAACACCCTTATTTAAAAAGGGCAGTAGACAGAAGGCTGGAAACTATAGACCGGTTAGCCTAACATCTGTGGTAGGTAAAATTTTGGAGTCCATTATTAAGGAGACAGTAACGGGACATTTGGATAATCATAATTTAATAGGACAAAGTCAGCATGGTTTTATGAAGGGGAAGTCATGTATGACAAATTTGCTGGAGTTCTTTGGGGAAGTAACATGCAGGGTGGATAAAGGGGAACAAGTGGATGTGGTGTATTTGGACTTCCAAAAGGCATTTGACAAGGTGCCACACAAGATTATTGCTTAAGATAAAAAATCACCGGATTGGGGGTAATATTCTGGCATGGATAGAGGATTGGCTATCTAACAGAAGGGGGATAAATGGTTCATTCTCAGACTGGCAATCAGTAACTACTGGTGTTCCGCAGGGGTTAGTGCTGGGTCCCCAACTCTTTACAATCTATATTAACGATTTGGAGGAGGGGACCGAGTGTAACATATCAAAGTTTGCAGATGATACTAAGATGGGAGGGAAAGTAGTGAGTGAGGAGGACATAAAAAATCTGCAAGGGGACATAGACAGGCTAAGCAAATGGGCAGAGATTTGGCAGATGGAATACAATACTGGAAAGTGTGAGGTTATGCACTTTGGCAGGAAAAATAGTAGAGCAAGTTATTATCTAAATGGCAAGAAACTGGAAAGTACTGAAGTACAAAGGGATCTGGGGGTCCTGGTGCACGAAACTCAAAAGGTTAGTATGCAGGTGCAGCAAGTGATTAAGAAGGCCAATGGAATGTTGGCTTTCATTGCTAGGGGGATAGAATACAAAAATAGGGAGGTATTGCTTCAGTTGTACAAGGTATTGGTGAGACCGCACCTGGAATACTGCATACAGTTTTGGTGTCCATACTTAAGAAAAGACATACTTGCTCTCGAGTCAGTACAAAGAAGTTTCACTCAGTTAATCCCGGGGATGAGGGGATGGACATATGAGGAGAGGTTGGGTAGATTGGGACTCTACTCATTGGAGTTCAGAAGAATGAGAGGCGATCTTATTGAAACATATAAGATTGTGAAGGGGTTGGATCGGGTGGATGCGGGGAGGATGTTCCCAATGACGGGTGAGACTAGAACTAGGGGGCATAGTCTTAGAATAAGGGGCTGCTCTTTCAAAACTGAGATGAGAAGGAACTACTTCACTCAGAGGGTGGTAGGTCCATGGAATATGCTGCCACAAAAAGCTGTAGAAGCTACAACATTAATTAAATTTAAAACAGAAATAGACAGTTTCCTAGAAGTAAAGGGCATTAAGGGTTACGGGGAGCGGGCAGGAATTTGGACATGAGTCTAGGTTCGGATCGGTCATGGCCCTGTGTGTAGCGTAGCGGGCCCAGGGGCCGTGTAGCCTGATCCTGCTCCTATTTCGTGTGTCCAATTCTGTTAGGTTCAGGAGATGGTTCTGTGATAGTAGATTGGCGGTTAGGATCAGATGAGCCATGATTTTATTGAATGGCGGAGCAGGCTCGAGGGGCCAATTGGCCTACTCCTGCTCCTATTTCTTATGTTCTTATGTTCTTATTCCAGTTTAACAGATTGGGGAGGACCAGGAGACTGGATGTTAGGCGGTTCTTTTCCCAGAGAGTAGTGAGCCTCTGGAGTACATTGACTGCTGGTGTGATGGGTGCTGACTCTCTGTGTGCCTTCAAGATGGAGCTGGACCAGTTATTGACTGGGGTAGAGGCTGCATCATACAGGAGCATGTTGTCTTTATGGATAACACTTGGTCCATGTGATCACCCTCTGGGTGAAAAAGTTCTTTCTCAAATCCCTTCTAAACCTCCCGCCCTTTACCTTGAATCTATGCCCCCTTGTTATAGACCCCTCTACTAAGGGGAAAAAGCTCCTTAGTATCCATCCTATCTATGCCCCTCATAATTTTGTACACCTCAATCATGTCCCTCCTCTGCTCGAAGGAAAACAAACCCAATCTGCCCAGTCTCTCTTCATAGCTGAAGCACTCCAGCCCGGGTAACATTCTGGTGAATGTCCTCTGCACCCTCTCCAAAGCGATCACATCCTTCCTGTAGTGTGGCGACCAGAACTACACACAGTATTCCAGATGTAGCCTAACCAGTGTTTTATACAGCTCCATCATAACCTCCCTGCTCTTATATTCTATGCCTCGGCTAATGAATGCAAGTATCCCATATGCCTTTTTTTACCACCTTATCCACCTGTTCCGCCGCCTTCAGGGATCTGTGTACTTGCACACCAAGATCCCTCTGACCCTCCGTCTTGCCTAGGGTCTTACCATTCATTGTGTATTCCCTTGCCTTGTTAGTCCCTCCAAAGTGCATCACCTCACACTTTTCCGGATTAAATTCCATTTGCCACTGTTCCAGCCCATCTGACCAACCCATCTATATCGTCCTGCAGACTGAGGCTACCCTCCTCGCTATTTACCACCCTACCAATTTTTGTATCATCCGCGAACTTACTGATCATACCTTTTACATTCATATCCAAGTCGTTAATGTAGACCACAAACAGCAAGGGACCCAGCACCGATCCCTGTGGTACCCCACTGGCGACAGGACTTCCAGTCACAAAAACAACCTTCGACCATCACCCTCTGCCTTCTGCCACTGAGCCAGTTTTGTATCCAATGTGCCAAGGCAACTTGGATTCCATGGGCTCTTACCTTCTTGACCAGTCTCCTGTGCGGGACTTTATCGAAGGCCTTACTGAAATCCATGTATACCACATCCACTGCGTTACCCTCATCCACACACCTAGTCACCCCCCCTCAAAATTCAATCAAATTAGTCAGACATGATCTTCCCTTGACAAAGCCCCTGGATTTGATTGGAGCGCTAAATCAGGCGCTTCACAACTGTCTTAAGGCGCAAAGGCCGAGGAGCGAGGCGCTAACTCAGAGCGCGGGCGCAGCGCAGGTGCTGTCAGTTAGCGATGGAACACAGACACACTGGCGCTGGACAGTTCTTAAAGGGGAGGCTCGATCTTGCTCTCCAGCCACAACCTGCTCATTGGAGCCTTGAATCTCGGCCTGGAGAGACCTGTGGCTAAATCTTGCCGCCAAGGACTATGGAGAGGGCCAGGGAGCGAGCACAGCGCTTCAGCGAGCGGGCCTTGGAGGCTCTGGTTGGAGCGCAGAAGAGCTATACTGTACCCAGAGAGTGGCAGGAGGCCTTTGCCGTGCGAGTACAGAAGAGTGTGGAAGGAGGTGGCTCAGAGCGTCTCCTCCAGGAGCATGGTGCCCAGGACCCATATACAATGTAGAAAAAAGTTCAATGACCTCACTCGGGTCGTCAGGGTGAGTGGCTTTTTTTCAATACCTCTCCATCTCAACCTCACTCTATGGCCAGAGGGTCTTAAAACCCCAATGCCCAACACTCATCCAACACCTATGGCCCTCATGAAACACACACACACATTCCACACTTTGCATGCAGTAATGGCTATTCACCTATGGGAGGCACATCAGGCAAGACCATGGCTGCTTACAGTAAGCGCTATTCACCTATGGGAGGCACATCAGGCAAGACCATGGCTGTATATTTACTCAAACGCCGTCCTTTTTCTTGCAGGCCAAGCTATCTCATAATAGGAGACAGCAGCAACGGACGGGTGGAGGGCGGCCTCAGCTGCAACCCCTCAGCGATCTTGAGGCGCGTGCCCAGAGGATTGTGGCAAGGCAGGTGATCGGTCCCGTCGCCACTGGAGACGCCGACCCCGTTCTGGACAGCAATGGTAAGGTCATCACCTTTTTGTCCGCTCTCCTTCCACTTGTCCCTCACAACACCAGCCTTTGACACTTTCAATCCAATTTACTAAATCGCTGCACTCATTCCTCCCTTACTGCCACCCTGTCCTCACGCTAAAGCCACTCTTGTACCTCCCTGCTTTCAGATAGTGATTCACCAGCTGAGGAGACGGGCCCTCAAGCTGCCAGTGGGAGTGAAGCTGCAGCCGAGGAGGAAGATGAAGGTGGAGCATCAGCGCCACCCTCTCCCGAGGAAGCCCATGCCCACACTGGGAACACGCCTTCCCTGGAGGGGAGCAGGGGGGAAGGGGCTGATGAGGGTGAAGCTCCAGGACCCAGCGGGCTGCAGCAACGCCATGGGGGTAGGGAAGCTCGGGGGCCTTCTCCCCGGAGGGAGAGCAAGCCAGCGAGTCCTGCTGCACTGGATGCAGAGGAGGAGCGGCTCATCACTGAAATGAACACCCAGGCGGTGGACATGCACACTCAGCTCATGGGTGCAGTGGGAAGGGTGCCCGAATGCATTGAATCACTGGCAAGGAGTGTGGAGCACTTCGTTGTAGCACAGGCGGATGCCATGCAAATGTTTAGTGCTGGAATTCAGTCACTGGCTGCCATGACCCCATCTCTGACTGCTCTCCTGCAGACTCAGATTGAGGCCACGCGAGCACTGACTGCTGCCATCCTCGATGGTTCGTACACATTTCCCCGGGGCTCTCACCGCGCCGCAGCAGGCCAGCAATCTGTGCTCCAGCAGATTGCTCCGGATGCTGAAGTGCTGCCCCGTGGGAGTGCCAGTGTGTCGGTCGAGCAGGAAGGTGCTGTCCTCTCTCACGATGACAGCATTCCTGCTGCCACCACTGTCACTTCTCCACTGCACTTGCCACCGCCTGTAAGCCAGACTGCTGCCGCCCATGCAGAGTTAGTGCAGTCTGCAGCCGGGCCCTCCAGGCCCAGAGCTGGTCAAGGCTGTCCTTCAAGGGCATCTGCAGTCTCAGGTTCTGACAATCAGCAGCCTTCCACTAGCCTTGCTGCAGCCACTGGGGTCCCATTACGGAGGAGCAGTAGGGTGGGAAGGGGGGAAGTGCGCAAGGGAAGGAGATCACCCTCGAAGGGCAAAAAGTAGGAGGTGTGATAAAATGTTGGTCCTTTTTTTAATTAAAGACCGAGGTTCGTGGTCAAACGTTTGTTTCGTGTTTTGGACATTATCTCCAGGTTGTGAGAACCAGTTATGTTAATGACTTTTTTGTGTTTCTTTCTATTAGTTTGTCATGAGGAAATGACACACACAGTTTGTAAAATAAATAAGTTTTTGTATTCAAAATGTACATGTTTGGTCTTTGGGATCATTGCTGCCTTGGCCGGCTTGGGGGTTGCGGGTTGGTTTCATTCATGTCGTTCTCCATGCCAGAAGCCATTTCCTCAGCAGGGGCCTAGAAGCAGCTTGCTATCAGACGTTGACGGACGGCCCTTCCAGTTTCTACATTGTGGGCCTCCCTCCCGCCTTGGTGCTGCTAATGATCCTCCTCCTCCTCTGGTGGTGCTCCAAGGCCGGGTGGCATTGGCTGGGTCCTGAGGATTGCCAGGTCATGCAGCACACAACTACGAAGAGGGAGACTCGCTCAGGCGAGTACTGCAGGGCTCCTCCTGAGTGGTCCAGACAGCGGAACCATTGCTTCAGCACGCCGATTGTGTGCTCAACGATGTTCCTGGTAGCGAGATGGCTCTCGTTGTACCGCAGCTCAGCAGGGGTGTTGGGCGTACGGAGCAGTGTCATCAGCCAGGTGCACAGTGGATATCCCTTGTCCCTGAGAAGCCAACCACCTGGGTGATGTGGTGCCTGGAAAAGTTCGGCCACAGTAGTCTGGTGCAGGATGAATGCATCGTGGCTGCTGCCAGGATAGTGGGCATTGACAGCGAGTATCAGCTGTCTGTGGTCACAGACCAACTGCACGTTTAAGGAATGGAACCCCTTTCGGTTGCGGAAATCTTCTGCATTCTCATGCGCAGCACGCAAAGCCACATGCGTGCAGTGAATGGCGCCCTGCACCATGGGGAAGCCCGCTATCCTCGCAAAGCCCATTGCACGTTCATGCTGCTTGGTCAGGGTCATGGGGAAAGAGATGTACTGGCGTCTCCTTTTATAGAGGGCATTTGTGACCTGACGGATGCAGCAATGGGCCATGAACTGGGAGATATTGGCGATGTCCCCAGTAGTTGATTGAAATGAGCCGGTGGCATAAAAGTTCAGTGCCACTGTGATCTTCACTGCCACCGACACAGATGTCCTGGTCCTCAGTGAGGCTGCAGATCTGGCTGCAGTAGGTAGCAGAGCTCAGTGACCAAATCCTTGCTGAAGCGCAGCCTTCGCAAACACTGCTCCTCAGACAAATTAATGTAGGAGAATTGTTGGCGAAATACCCTGGGAGGGTAAGCTCTCCTGTATAGGGGCCTGTTGGCCCTCCTCCGTCTGGCCATGATTGCCACTCTCTCTCTGCGTCTCTGTGGCCTCCGATTCTGCTGGTGCAGGACGACGCCCCCAATCAGTGCAGCCCCCAAAGTCTCTTGGCAATCAAAGTTATGAAGGTCAAAAACCAAAGTACCTGCAAAGTTATGATCAGTAACCAAAACTACTTCAAACAGCATTGACTCAATGCCGAAGTCTCACTCACTCTCTCTCACTCTCACTCTCATTCACACTCAATGAGTGGTGCAAAAATGTCTACCACAGAAAAAGCCAGGAAGAGGCCCCCTTTAAATCGCGCCCCACACCGACTGGGAAACGTTCCAGTCTACCTGTTGTTGGTTGCACCAGGTGGAAAGGATGGGGGCGCCACTCAATTTCCGTTCCGGGGCGCCACAAGGGCGTTGCACGCACGAATGACGTCAAGATCTGCGTGCGCAGGAGATCGGGGCGGTATTGTTTAGCACCGCCGCAAAATGTCCGGTCAATTTCCCGAGAGGTGTAGATATCGTGGCGCCTGGGCGCGAGTTGCTTTGTGCCCCATTAGCGCCCTCTTAACGCACTAACGGAAGGCGCAAACCAACTGAATTTTTCCCTCACTGTCCAGTAGCAATGTGTTGGTGTTACTGTCTCACTGATGCCCAGTAACAATGTGTTGGTGTTACTGTCACACTGATGCCCAGTAACAATGTGTTGGTGTTACTGTCACACTGATGCCCAGTAACAATGTGTTGGTGTTACTGTCACACTGATAGCCAGTAGCAATGTGTTACTGACTCACTTTCTAGTAACAATGTATTGGTGTTACTGTCTCACTGATGTCCAGTAACAATGTATTGCTGTTACTGTCTCACTGATGTCCAGTAACAATGTATTGCTGTTACTGTCTCACTGATAGAGTCAGAGGGAGAAAAATTCAGTATTGCCCCATTTGGGGCGCAATTATCGGCCGGGCGCAAAGATTATCGCCTGGTGCTAATTATCGCCTCTGACTGCAAACTTGACTTTTATTGCCCCTGGAGGTGATTGGAGCGCTAAATCAGGCGCTACACATCTGTCTTAAGGCACAAAGGCCAAGGAGCGAGGCGCTAACTCAGAGCGCTGGCGAAGCTCATGTGATGTCAGTCAGCAATGGAACACAGAAACAATGGCCCCGGCCAGTTCTTAAAGGGGAGGGTGAACTTGCTTTCCATCCACATCCTGCTCATTGCAGCCTTGAATCTCGGCCTGGAGAGACCTGTATATCAAATCAGCTAGAAAGAACAATGGAGAGGTCCAGGGAAAGAGCTCAGAGCACAGCCCTCACACTCTCTTCTAAATCGATACAAGGAAGGGCAAATCAAAATGAACCTGTAAAGTGCTGCTCAGTGCCCAAAACTCCTTCACACAGCGTTGAATCTCTCCAGAAGTCTCTCTCTCTCTCTCTCTCTCTCAGAATGCGTGGTTCAAAAATGTCGCCTTCAAAAAAAGGCAGGAAGCGGTCACCTTTAAATAGCGCTCCCCCAGTCCCTTCCTGACTGCAAAATGCTCCCCTCAACCTGTCGTTCCTAGCGGCAGGCGGTAAGGCAGGGGGCGCCACTCAATATCTGCTCTGGGGTGTTGCGGACTCGACTGACGTCACGATCTGTCGACGCAGGAGATCGTGGCGGTAGTGTTTAGCGCCGCCGTAAAATGTCTAGTTAATTTTGAGTGGTGCAAACATCGCCGCGCCCGGGCGCTAGTTGCTTTGCGCCCCATTAGCACCCTCTTAAGGCGCTAATGGGAGGCGCAACCAACTGAATTTTTCCCCCATAGTAACACAGCACAGAAAGAGACCCTTCAGCCCATCATGTCCACGCCAGCCATCAAGCCCTGTCTATTTTAATCCCATTTTCCAGCACTTGGTCCGTAGCCTTGTATGCTAGGCGTTTCAAGTGCTCATCTAAATGCTTCTTGAATGTTGTGAGGGTTCCTGCCTCTACCACCCTTTCAGGCAGTGAGTTCCAGATTCCAACCAGACTCTGGGTGAAAAAGTTTTTCCTCAAATCCCCTCTAAACCTCCTGCCCCTTACCTTGAAACTATGCCCCCTGGTTATTGACCCCTCTACTAAGGGGAAAGTTCCTTTCTCTCTACCCTATCTATGCCCCTCATAATTTTGTACACCTCAATCAGGTCCCCCCTCAGCCTTCTCTGCTCTAAGGAAAACAACCCCAGCCTGTCCAGTCTCTCTTCATAGCTGAAGTGCTCCAGCCCAGGTAACATCCTGGTGAATCTCCTCTGCACCCTCTCCAATGCAATCACATCCTTCCTATAGTGTGGCGACCAGAACTGCACACAGTATTCCAGCTGTGGCCTAACTAGCGTTTTATACAGCTCCATCATAACCTCCCTGCTCTTATATTCTATGCCTCGGCTAATGAAGGCAAGTATCCCATATGCCTTTTTAACCACCTTATCTACCTGTCCTGCTGCCTTCAGGGATCTATGTACATGCACACCAAGGTCCCTCTGATCCTCTGTCCTTCCTAGGGTCCTACCATTCATTGTGTATTCCCTTGCCTTGTTAGTCCTCCCAAAATGCATCACCTCACACTTTTCAGGATTAAATTCCATTTGCCACTGTTCTGCCCATCTGACCAACCCGTCTATATTGTCCTGTAGCCTAAGGCTTCCCTCCTCGCTATTTACCACTCCACCAATTTTCGTGTCATCTGCAAACTTACTCATCATACCTCCTACATTCATATCTAAATCATTAATGTACACTACAAACAGCAAAGGACCCAGCACCGATCCCTGCGGTACACCACTGGACACAGGCTTCCAATCACAAAAACAACCTTCGAACATTACCCTCTGCCTCCTGCCACTAAGCCAATTTTGGATCCAATGTGCCAAGTTGCCCTGGATCCCATGGGCTTTTACGTTCTTGACCAGTCTCCCATGCGGAACTTTGTCAAAAGCCTTACTGAAGTCCATGTAGACCACATCAACTGCACTACCCTCATCCACACACCTAGTCACCCCTCAAAAAATTCAATCAAATTGGTTAGACATGATCTCCCCCTGACAAAGCCATGCTGACTATCCTTGTTTAATCCTTGCCTCTCCAAGTGGAGACTAATTCTGTCCCTCAGAATTTTTTCCAATAATTTCCCTACTACTGATGTTAGGCTCACCGGCCTGCAATTCCCTGGTTTATCCCTACTACCCTTCTGGAATAATGATATTACGTTAGCTGTTCCCCAGTCCTCTGGCACCTCCCCTGTGGCCAGAGAGGTTCTGAAAATTTGTGTCAGAGCCCCTGCAATCTCCTCCCTTGCCTCACACAGCAGCCTGGGATACATCTCGTCTGGGCCTGGGGATTTATCCACTTTTAAGCCCATTAAAACCGCTAGTACCTCCTCCCTCTCAATACTAATTTGTTCAAGTATATTACAATCCCCCTGCCTGATTTTTATGCCAACATCGTCCTTCTCCATAGTGAACACAGATGCAAAATATTCATTTAAAACCCCACCTACATCTTCTGGCTCTACACACAGACTGTCACTTTGGTCCCTAATGGGCCCTACTCTTTCCCTGGTTATCCTCTTGCCCTTAATATACTTATAAAACACTTTGGGATTTTCCTTTATTTTGCCCGACAGTGTTATTTCATGCCCCCTCTTCGCTCTCCTAATTTCTTTTTTAAGTACCCCCCTGCACTTTCTATATTCCTCTAGGGCTTCCACTGTTTTTAGTTCTTTGTATCTGCCAAAAGCCTCCCTTTTTTTCCTAATCCATTCTCGTATATCCCTTGACATCCAGGGTTCCCTGGGCTTGTTGGTCCCACCCTTGACCTTTACGGGAACATGTTGGCGTTGTACTCTCTCTATTTCCTTTAGAAAGACTCCCAGTGCTCTGATGTGGATTTTCCTACAAGTAGCTGATCCCAGTCCACTTTGGCCAGATCCTGCCTTATCATATTAAAATCAGCCTTCCCCCAATTTAGAACCTTTACGACAGGTCCATCTTTGTCCTTTTCCATGACTACCTTAAATCTCACCGAATTATGGTCACTGTCACCAAAATGCTCCCCTACTAACACTTCTACCACTTGCCCGGCTACATTCCCTAGAATTAGGTCCAGTACCGCTCCCTCTCTTGTAGGACTTTCTACATGCTGGCTCAAAAAGCTCTCCTGGATGCACTTTAAGAATTCCGCACCCTCTAAGCCTTTCACACTCTGACTATCCCAGTTAATATTGGTGAAGTTGAAATCCCCTACTATTATTACCCTATTATTTTTACACTTCTCTGAGATTTGCCGACATATCTGTTCCTCTATCTCCCCCTGACTGTTTGGGGGCCTATAGTACACTCCCAGCAAAGTGCTTGCCCCCTTTTTGTTTTTAAGTTCTACCCATATGGCCTCATTAGAGGAACCTGCTAAGATATCATCCCTCCTTACAGCAGTAATTGACTCCTTGATTAATATTGCGACACCCCCTCCTCTTTTACACCCCCCTCTGTCTCGCCAGAAGATTCTATACCCCGGAATATTGAGCTGCCAGTCTTGCCCCTCCCTCAACCATGTCTCTGTGATAGCAACAATATCGTACTCCCATGTGTTCATCAACACCTTCAATTCATCTGCCTTACTCACAAGACTCCTTGCATTAAAATAAATGCCATCCAGCCTTGCCATACTCCTTTGTGCCATTACATATTTGCTCTGCCTTCCAGGCTGACTTGTTTTTTCCTCTATATTTGGCTGTGCATCACCCCCTACTATAGCTCCACTCCGTATCCCATCCCCCTGCCAAGTTAGTTTAAACCCCCCCCAACAGTACTAGCAAACCTCCCCGCAAGGATGTTGGTTACATTCCGGTTCAGGTGCAACCCGTCCGACTTGTACAGGTCCCACCTTCCCCAGAAGCAGATCCAGGAAACTAAAGCCCTCCCTCCTGCACCAACTCTTAAGCCACGTATTCATCTGCTCTATCCTTCTATTGCTATGCTCACTAGCATGTGGCACCGGGAGTAATCCAGAGATTACAACCTTTGAGGTCCTGCTTTTTAATCTGCTACCTAGCTCCCTAAATTCTTGTTGCAGGACTTCATCCCTCTTTCTACCCATGTGATTGGTACCAATGTGAACTACGACCTCTGACTGTTCACCCTCCCCCTTCAGAATGCCCTGCAGCCATTCAGTGACATCCTTGACCCTGGCACCAGGGAGGCAACATACCATCCTGGAGTCACGTCTGCGGCCACAGAAACGTCTATCTGTTCCCCTGACGATAGAATCCCCCATCACTATTGCTCTCCCACTCTTTTTCCTCCCCTCCTGTGCAGCTGAGCCAGTCGCAGTGCCATGGACCTGGTTCTTGCTGCATTCCCCTAAGAAACCCTCTTTCCCCCATCAGTATCCAAAACGGAAAATCTGTCGGAGAGGGAGATGGACCCAGGGGACTTCTGCACTACCTTCCTAGTTCTTTTACTCTGTCTGGTGGTCACCCATTCCCTGTCTGCCTGTGCACTCTTTACCTGCGTTGTGACCACCTTGTTAAACGTGCTATCCACGAAGATCTCAGCTTCGCGGATGCTCCACAGTGACTCCAGCCGCAGCTCCAGCTTCGAAACACGGATTTCGAGTAACTGCAGCTGGAGACACTTCCAGCAAATGTGTTCGCCCTGGACACCTAAAGTGTCCCTGACTTCCAACATAGCACAGGAGGAGCACTCCACATTGCCGAGCTGCCCTGCCCTGTCCTACCCTTAATTTACTCCCTTTAAATTAAAGAATATGAAATACACTAGGGACTACTTACTCCAAATCAGAGACCTTACTTTTACTTTAATGACTAGAATGTAGAAATACTGTAGAATTACTCACCGCTGGTTCTCTGTCCCCTCTAGTGCATGTTTTAGCTCCTGCTTTCCTGGAAGCTGACAAAGATGGAAAAAGAAAGGAACACCTCCATCCCCGAACTCTCTCACTCACCAAACTCACAGTTTAACATTCTGTTCCGATCTGCATGAGTTGGTGTTAATGACTCACTGTCCAGCAACAATGCACTGGTGTTACTGTCTCACTGATGTCTAGTAACAATGCGTTGGTGTTACTGTCTCACTGATGTCCAGTAACAATGTGTTGGTGTTACTGTCTCACTGATATCCAGTAACAATGTGTTGGTGTTACTCTCTCACTGATATCCAGTAACAATGTGTTGGTGTTACTGTCTCACTGATATCTAGTAACAATGTGTTGGTGTTACTGTCTCACTGATATCTAGTAACAATGTGTTGGTGTTACTGTCTCACTGATATCTAGTAACAATGTGTTGGTGTTACTGTCTCACTGATATCTAGTAGCAATGATGTGGAGATGCCGGTGTTGGACTGGGGTGGACAAATGTGAGAAGTCGCACAACACCAGGTTATAGTCCAGCAGCTTTATTTGAAATCACAAGCTTTCGGAGCGCTGCTCCTTCGTCAGGTGATGTGAAGAGATGCATATAGGCACAGCATATATAGTCAGAGAACACTGCCAGATGAGCCAGTAGTAATGTGTTGGTGTTACTGTCTCACTGATGTCCAGTAACAATGTGTTGGTGTTACTGTCTCACTGATGTCCAGTTATAATGGCCCAGAAATTCGTCCGAATACGGGAGAGTACGCACTGTGTACTCACCCATATTCGGTCCTGAAGTGCCGGTTTCCTGCATGCACTGCGCATGCGCAGGAAACCGGCACTTCCGATATTGCGAAGGGGGCAGTTCCTAAGTGAACCGCGTGCGCACTACAGGCTGTGCGCATGAACATAAGAACATAAGAAATAGGAGCAGGAGTAGACCAATCGGCCCCTCGAGCCTGCTCCGCCATTCAATGAGATCATGGCTGATCTGATCCAACCTCAACTCTAAAGAACACAAGAAGCAGGAGCAGGACCAGGCCACTCGGCCCCTGGGCCCGCTCCGCCACCCACAGGGCCTTGACCGATCCGAACTCAAACTCATGTCCAATTTCCAGCCCGCTCCCCGTAACCCCTGATTCCCTTTACTTCTAGGAAACGGTCTATTTCTGTTTTAAATTTATTTAATGAAATAGCTTCCACAGCTTCCTGGGGTAGCAAATTCCACAGACCCACTACCCTCTGAGTGAAAAAGTTTCTCCTCATCTCAGTTTTGAAAGAGGAGCCCCTTATTCTAAGATTATGCCCCCTAGTTCTAGTTTCACCCATCATTGGGAACATCCTCACCGCGTCCACCCGATCAAGCCCCTTCACAATCTTATATGTTTCAATAAGATCGCCTCTCATTCTTCTGAACTCCAATGAGTAGAGTCCCAATCTACTCAACCTCTCCTCGTATGTCCACCCCCTCATCCCCGGAATTAACCGAGTGAACCTTCTTTGTACTGCCTCGAGAGCAAGTATGTATTTTCTTAAGTATGGACACCAAAACTGTATGCAGTACTCCAGGTGCGGTCTCACCAATACCCTATACAACTGCAGCAACACCTCCCTGTTTTTATATTCTATCTCCCTAGCAATAAAAGCCAACATTCCATTGGCTTTCTTGATCACCTGCTGCACCTGCATACTAACTTTTTGATTTTCTTGCACCAAGACCCCCAGATCCCTTTGTACTGCAGTACTTTCCAGTTTCTCGCCATTAAGATAATAACTTGCTCTCTGATTTTTCCTGCCAAAGTGCATAACCTCACATTTTCCAATATTGTATTGCATCTGCCAAATCTCTGCCCACTCACCCAGCCTGTCTACATCCCCTTGTAGGTTTTTTATGTCCTCCTCACTTTCTACTTTCCCTCCCATCTTTGTATCATCTGCAAACTTTGATATGTTACACACTTAGTTTTTTTTTCAGGTTTGAACGCGAAGGTAAGTGTTGAAGATTTTACATATGAAGAAAGGAGGCGTAAGACCCCCTTTTAACAAGGTAAGTAGTTAATTAAGTATTATTTAAAAAAAAATTTCAACAGGTTTATCTTTTTTAGAGACTTTAAAGAAAGGTAAGTTTATTTTTATAACTTTTAAAAAAAATTAAAAAAATTTCAAAAATTAAAATTTTTGTTGAAAGTGGTTAATTTATTTAACTATAGTTATTTTATTAATGTGATGGTTTTAAAAAAAAATTTAATTGAGGTTTAGCTGTTCTTTTGGGGGCAAGTTGTATTCATAGTTTTGACAGCTCTTCCTGTCAAAACTATGAATGAAAGATGGTGTGCTGCCATTGGCTCTAACTGGCCCACGTGATCCCAGAGGTCGCATCGAACTAACTGCGCCTCTGGGATACGCACAAACTGCGTGCCGGCACCAGGGAGCGGCCCAGGAGCAGAAGTTCATGTGGGCCAAAACCATAAAGGCAGGCGCGGTAGGTAAGATCGCGCCGGATCCTTACCCCCGCGGCAACCATCGAAGTCCAATTTCTGGGCCATTGTGTTGGTGTTACTGTCTCACTGATATCCAGTAACAATGTGTAGGTGTTACTGTCTCACTGATGTCCAGTAACAATGTGTTGGTGTTACTGTCTCTCTGATGTCCAGTAACAATGTGTTGGTGTTACTGTCTCACTGATGTCCAGTAACAATGTGTTGGTGTTACTGTCTCTCTGATGCCCAGTTACAATGTGTTGGTGTTACTGTCTCACTGGTGTCGAGTAACAATGTGTTGGTGTTACTGTCACACTGATATCTAGTAACAATGTATTGGTGTTACTGTCTCACTGATGCCCAGTTACAATGTGTTGGTGTTACTCTCTCACTGATGTCGACTAACAATGTGTTGGTGTTACTGTCTCACTGTCCAGTAACAATGTGTTGGTGTTACTGTCTCACTGATATCCAGTAACAATGTTTTGGTGTTACTGTCTCACTGATATCCAGTAACAATGTTTTGGTGTTACTGTCTCACTGATATCCAGTAACAATGTGTTGGTGTTACTGTCTCACTGTCCAGTAACAATGTGTTGGTGTTACTGTCTCACTGATATCCAGTAACAATGTTTTGGTGTTACTGTCTCACTGATATCCAGTAACAATTTGTTTATGTTACTGTCTCACTGACTTTCCATACCGCTACCACCTTGTTGATGTATAGCAGCTACGTGTGTTGGTGTTGCCATCTCATTTGGGAAGGCCACTTCAGAAAAAGTCAGATTCCAACTCAATTTCCAGCTTTCTTCCTTAGTTGTTCAATGTAATAGTCTTATTTGTATAGCCCTTGGAATATTGAACTGGAAAGACAAATACACAGAGCACACAGTGTGCAGACTTTAAGCAAATATCTGATCAAAGCATCCAAAGTAGCAGGCAGTTCTTTTATCCAGCTCTCTGAGAATGTATCATGGGGGACTTTATTCTCAAGCCAAAGCTCAGTGTGTTGATCAGCTTGTGTTTCTATAATATAGAAAGGAACCAGTGACTGTTCAGCTCCACCTTTTGATGGCCAACTCCTTTTCCTCTGCCCATTATACCTGACCACCATCCAGCTCCTCACCCACTCCAATATTGTCACACTCTAACTTCTCTCCCGTCTTACTCACTCCTTTGCACCTTAATGTCTTCTATCAAAGAATCATAGAAATTTACAGCACAGAAGGAGGCCATTCGGCCGAACTTGTCTGTGCTGGCCGACAAAGAACTATCCACCCTAATCCCACTTTCCAGCTCTTGGTCCGTAGCCTTGTAGGTTACGGCACTTCAAGTGCATATCCAAGTACTTTTTAAATGTGATGAGGGTTTCTGCCTCTACCACCCTTTCAGGCAGTGAGTTCCAGACCCCCACAACCCTCTGGGTGAAAAAATGAGATCCATTGCCCGGTACTTCAAACCCCGCATCACTCAACTTCCATTCCTGGCTGCCATGCTAGCTGGAGGGGTAATTGTTATTGGCTCCCTTTGCTCAGGCCCCATCGCTCTTCTTTTTAAAACTGTTATCAATAGCTCAGTCTTCAGAAAGCACCTCCTCAAACCATTATGCTCTCCAGCTAGTGTCCATCTCTGATCTCTCTTTTTTCTAAGTTTTTTGAATATGTTGTTGCCTCCCAGCTCCGTGCCCATCTCTCCCACAACTTCCTGTTCAAATCTCTTGAGCCTAGTTTGAACCCTATTTGGCACCGACCACTTTGAGCTACCTCATCCACCGTGTTCTCCGTGACTGCCATCGTGGCACACTATCCATTCTTGTTCTCCTTGCCCTCTCCACACTCTTCGGCATGGTTGATCACATCGCTCTCCTCCACTGCCTTTTGACTGTGGTTCAGCCTTTTATGGTTCTACTCCTTTCTGTCCCAGTGCAGCCAGCACATCTCCTCCCAGCTCTGCACAGCAACCTTCAGAGCATTCTTGGTCCTCTCTTCTTCCTCATCTACATGTTGCCCCTCGGTAATATCATCTGTAGACGTGGATTTGGTTTTTCTCATATACAGCGATGACACCCAGCACTACTTCCCTCAATGCTATGACCTTCGCTGTGCTGTCGGACTGCTTGCCTGCTTTAAATCTTCATGAGCCATCATTTCCTCCAGTTGAATGTTGGGAAGACTAAAGCCATTGTTTTCAACCCCTGAAAGATAATGCGTTCTCCTGCCACTGACTTTGCACCGCCCCCCACCCCCCCCCCCGCTTCCCCCCGCCCCGCCACTGAAACTCTTATCCACGCCTTCCTTATCTCTAGATAACATTGGCCTTTTCATGTGGTGGGCGGGGAAAGAGTGGCCAGTGGCAGGGGCAAGAGAAGGGAAGTTGGGGTTGGGATAGTGAGGTGATTTTGTCTCATTCTCCACCGCTTTATTTCAGATGGGATCAAGGAGGAGAATCCAGCACAGTGTCCCAGGTGCTGTTGCCCCAGCATTTGTTGTCTCCTCATAAACTCATCTTCCTCTCTCAAGATGGACTGCAAACAGAACCCCCCACAGAAATCTCCAGAAATCTCCAGAAATCTCCAGAAATCTCCATCCTTTGTACTTTTTTTGCAGCAACTTCATCACAGCTGCAAGCAATGATATTGGGTCAAAGTCTTTCAAAAGGTCAGGTCTTATGCATTCACGGGATGTGGACATCGCCAGCAAGGCCAGCATTTATTGCCCATCCTTAACTGCCCTTGAGAAGGTGCTGGTGAGCTGCAACACCCCTATTTAAGAAAGGATCAAGACAGAAAGCAGGAAACTATAGACCAGTTAGCCTAACATCTGTCGTTGGGAAAATGCTGGAGTCCTTCATTAAGGAAGCAGTAGCAGGGCATTTGGAAAATCATAATGCAGTCAAGCAGAGTCAGCATGGTTTTAGGAAAGGGAAATCATGTTTAACAAATTTGCTGGAGTTCTTTGAGGAGGTAACGAGCAGGGTGGACAAGGGTGAGCCAGTAGATGTCGTGTATTTAGATTTCCAGAAGGCATTCGATAAGGTGCCACATAAAAGGTTACTGCATAAGATAAGAGCTCACGGGGTTGGGGGTAATATATTAGCATGGATAGAGAATTGGCTAACTAACAGAAAGCAGAGAGTCAGGATAAATGGGTAATTTTCCGGTTGGCAAACAGTAACTAGTGGGGTGCCACAGGGATCGGTGCTGGGGCCTCAACTATTTACAATCTACATTAATGACTTGGATGAAGGGGTCGAGTGTAATGTAGCCAAGTTTGCGGATGATACAAAGATGGGTGGGAAAGCAAGTTGTGCAGAGGACTCAAAGAACCTGCAAAGGGATATAGGCAGGTTAAGCGAGTGGGCAAACAATTTGCAGATGGAGTATAATGTGGGAAGGTGCAAGGTTATACACTTTGGCAGGAAAAATAAAAAGCAAATTATTATTTAAATGGAGAGAGATTACAAAATGCTACAGTTCAGAGGGACCTGGGGGTCCTTGTGCATGAAACACAAAAGGTTAGCATGCAAGTACAGCAAGTAATCAAAAAGGCAAATGGAATGTTGGCCTTTATTTCAAGGGGGTTGGAGTATAAAAGCAGGGAAGACCTGCTACAACTGTACACTGTATTGGTGAGACCACACCTTGAGTACTGCGTACAGTTTTGGTCTCCTTATTTAAGGAAGGATATACTTGCATTGGAGGCAGTTCAGAGACGATTCACTAGGTTAATTCCAGAGATGAGGGGGTTGACTTATGAGGAAAGGTTGAGCAGGTTGGGCCTATACTCATTGGAATTTAGAAGAATGAGAGGTGATCTTATTGAAACATATAAGATACTGAGGGGGCTCGACAAGGTAGATGCAGGGAGGATGTTTCCCCTCGTGGGGAAATCTAGAACGCGGGGGCACAGTTTTAGAATAAAGGGTCGCCCTTTTAGAACTGAGATGAGGAGAAATTTCTTCTCTCAGAGGGTTGTAAATCTGTGGAATTCTCTGCCCAAGAGAGCTGTGGAGGCTGGGTCAGTAAATACATTTAAGGTGGAGATGGACACATTTTTGCAAGATAAGGGAGTGACGGGTTATGGGGAGCGGGCAGGGAAGTGGCTTTGAGCCCAAGATCAGCCATGATCTTATTGAATGGTGGAGCAGGCTCGAGGGGCCAAGTGGCCTATTCCTGCTCCTATTTCTTATGTTCTTATGCCTTCTTGAATACAACTGAGTGGCTTGCTAGGCCATTTCAAAGGGCAGTTAAGAGTCAACCACATTGCTGTGAGTCTGGAGTCACACATAGGCCAGACCGGGTAAGGACGGCAGATTTTCTTCCCGAAAGGACATTAGTGAACCAGATGGGTTTTTACAACAATCCGGTAGTCTCATGGTCACCATTACTGATACTAGCTTTTTATTCCAGATTTATTTAATTAACTGAATTTAAATTCCCCAGCTGTCGTGGTTGGGAACTCTTGAGCTCCAGATCATTAGTCCAGGCCTCGGGATTACTAGACCAGCAACATAACCACGATGCTACCGTACCCGCAGAGCCTAATCGTGCATTCCACCTAATAGTTCCAACTAATGTAGGAGCAAAATGCATCAATGCTTGTTGAAAAAAGGCCACAGCTTTGGTAGGACCGTTGCTGTAGAAACGAATTTAGGTTGGGTAAATATTGACTATAAGGGATTGTTGTAACAGTGGGAATTGCGCACTGCGACAGTGAAACAAATCCCTGACACAGAATTCCCAATTTTGCTTCACCACACCACGCATGCATTGCGAATGCATGTCGGAACATTCTACACAACCAGCCTGAGATTTTCTATCCATTAGAACAGATGGATGGTAAACCATGGGCTGTGCTGGGACTGCCAAAGTGGAGAAACTCCTCTCCAGTGTTTCAGTCTGCACAGCAAGAATGATTCAAAAAGATCAGCATAAACATGTGTTGACCTCAAACACAACTGCAGCCAGCAGTTAGAGCTGGAATCGAAAATGTTTCATGTGTTGAATGAATGAGCTAAGTGATTGGCTGTTAGATACGTGCTGTCCTATGTAATGCCTACAACAGAAGCCAGCCTCTTTTACCTTAACCCTTTTGGGGTTTAAAGCTACATTATCTCCCTCCTCCACAGAAGATGTCTACCCTTGCTGGGTCAGCTTTCTCTGCTGTTAGCATATCAAATCATGGAATCATAGAAATTTACAGCACAGAAAGAGGCCATTCGGCCCATCGTGGCTGTGCCGGCCGAAAAAGAGCGATCCAGCCTAATCCCACTTTCCCACTCTTGGTCCGTAGCCCTGTAGGTTGCAGCACTTCAAGTGCACATCCAACTACTTTTCAAATGTGATGAGGGTTTCTGCCTTTACCACCCTTTCAGGCAGTGAGTTCCAGACCCCCACCAGCCTCTGGGTGAAAAAAGTTCTCCTCAACTCCCCTCTAATCCTTATACCAATTACTTTAAATCTATGCCCCCTGGTTATTGACCTCTCTGCTAGGGGAAACAGGTGCTTCCTATCCACTCTATCTAGGTCCCTCATAATTTTATACACCTCAATCAAATCTCCCCTCAGCCTCCTCTGTTCCAAAGAAAACAACCCTAGCCTATCCTCTCTTTCCTCATAGCAAAAATTCTACAGTTCTGGCAACATCCTCGTAAATCTCCTCTGTACCCTCACTAGTGCAATCACAATCAAATGCCATTGTTTATGCGTACTCCTGGAAACTGAGGCCAGTATTTTCACTTCAGCGATCCTGGTGAACTTTAGGAGCAGATTGTGGGAAATCCATGATTTATCATTGGTCTGAAAATCCGGGCTGAGGGTGCTCAATTTTCCTATCTCCTTGCCCAGGCAAGGAGTGCTGAAGTGGAAAATCCTGGCCTGAGTGTCAGTAACATAATAAAGAAGTAAAACCGTTGCAGATGGAAGATCTTAACTTATTTTTGTTGTGTTTTTATTCCACATCCTAGATCTCCGACTCTCCTGGATCAAGAGGATGATCCTTCCCTGGGTCCTGCTAATGCAATGCAGCTCTGAAACTAGGGTCCTGAGAGGAGCTAGGAAGTAGCAGAGTAAGGTTTAAACTCTAGTTGTGCCTTCCTCTTACGTGGGGAAGAGCCTGGTCTTTGTGTGTCAACTACGTGCATTAATGTGTCTAAAATTGGCAGCAGGGAAGCACAGGCAATATTGTCAAATCGGAGGGGAGAGAGTGAATGACCCCTAGCAGCTACTCCCATCGCTTAAGCGAAGTTTAGTTAAGTGGGTGGCAGACTCCCCTGAGCATTGGAAAATTGTGGGTTCAAGCTTCATGCAAGCACTTTGAGCTCATAATCTAGGCTGACATTCCAATGCAGTACTGAGAGAATGTTGCATTGTTAGAGGAGTCATGTTTTGGATGAGATATCAAACCGAGGCCCTGTTTGCCTATTCTGGTAGTTCATGTGGATGTTAAAGATCCAATAGCACTATTGACAGAAGATAAGTGAATTCTCCCAATATCCTGGCAAACATTTTTCCCACAAGCAGCGCCACCAATAACAGATTTATTTTCTTTCTAATGGTTATAGAGGGTCATTGACATAGGTTCTGGAGTAGGGAGCAGCTTCACCACTTGGGCTGGGAACAGTGCGTTAAAAATGGGGCAACAAGAAACAAAAGCTGCCAAATTGATGGTGGCTCTAGCTGAACACACACGGTTGAACCATTGTCAATCTGTGCTTCAGTAACCCCATGAACCTATGCACTGTCATCTTCACAGAACTGGTGTGGAGGCCTCTTTCTTGATAAATTCATCAATTATTTACCAAAGAATGCTGCATAGAATCATAGAATGATACATGTTGCATTTAGATTGGGATTTCAGATCAAAGTTACCACTTTCTTTGTCGTTCTCCTGCTGTCATGTAAAAAATAAAAGAGTTAGATTAGAACCTGGGTAGTAATGGGATTGAAAGTTTTCTAAATCTGGAGGGCAGCCTTTGTAAAGTACACTAGCACCGCCAAAATTATGGTGGTCAAGCACTAGTGGGGTCTGTGCCAGGGAAGTAGCCTGACGAAAGGTCTTCGACCTGAAACGTTAACTCTGTTTCTCTCTCCACGGATGCTGCCTGGCCTGCTGAGTTTTTCCAGCGTTTTCTGTTGTTATTTCGGATTTCCAGCATCCGCAGTATTTTGCGATTGAAATAGCCTAGGTTGTTTTTGTGACTGGAAGCCTGTGTCCAGTGGTGTACCGCAGGGATCGGTGCTGGGTCCTTTGCTGTTTGTAGTGTACATTAATGATTTAGATATGAATGTAGGAGGTATGATCAGTAAGTTCGCAATAAAGGTATTGGGGAAATTGATGGGACTGAAGGCTGAAAAATCCCCGGGGCCTGATGGTCTGCAGCCCAGAGTACTTAAGGAGGTGGCCTTGGAAATAGTGGATGCATTGACGATCATTTTCCAACATTCCTTAGACTCTGGATCAGTTCCGATGGAGTGGAGGGTGGCCAATGTAACCCCTCTTTTTAAAAAAGGAGGGAGGGAGAAAGCAGGGAATTATAGACCGGTCAGCCTGACATCGGTCGTGGGTAAAATGATGGAAGCAATTATTAAAGATGTCATAACAGACCATTTGGAAAGTGGCGACATGATAGGTCCAAGTCAGCATGGATTTGTGAAAGGGAAATCATGCTTGACAAATCTTCTGGAATTTTTTGAGGATGTTTCCAATAGGGTGGACAGGGGGGAACCAGTAGATGTGGTGTATTTGGACTTTCAGAAGGCCTTCGACAAGGTCCCACACAAGAGATTGGTGAGCAAAGTTAAAGCACATGGGATTGGGGGTAATGTGTTGACGTGGATTGAGAACTGGTTGGCACACAGGAAACAAAGAGTAGGAGTAAATGGGTACTTTTCAGAATGGCAGGCAGTGACCAGCGGGGTACCGCAGGGTTCGGTGCTGGGACCCCAGCTGTTTACATTATATATTAATGATTTGGACGAAGGGATTAAATGTAATATCTCCAAATTTGCGGATGACACTAAATTGGGAGGCAGTGTGAACAATGAGGAGGATGCTAGGAGGCTACAGAGTGACTTGGACAGGTTGGGTGAATGGGCAAATGTATGGCAGATGAAGTACAATGTGGATAAATGTGAGGTTATCCACTTTGGTGGTAAAAATAGAGAGGCGGACTATTACCTGAATGGTGGCAGATTAGGGAAAGGGGACGTGCAACGAGACCTGGGCGTCATGGTACATCAGTCACTGAAGGTGGGAATGCAAGTGCAGCAGGCAGTCAAGAAAGCAAACGGAATGATGGCCTTCATAGCAAGGGGATTTGAGTACAGGAGTAGGGAGGTGATGCTACAGTTGTACAGGGCCTTGGTGAGGCCACACCTGGAGTATTGTGCGCAGTTTTGGTCTCCTAACTTAAGGAAGGACATTCTTGCTATTGAGGGAGTGCAGCGAAGGTTCACTAGATTGATTCCTGGGATGGCCGGACTGACATATCAAGAAAGATTGGGTCAACTGAACTTGTATCCTCTGGAGTTCAGAAGAATGAGGGGGGATCTTATAGAGACATTTAAAATCCTGACTGGTTTAGACAAATTAGATGCGGGCAGAATGTTCCCAATGGTAGGGAAAACTAGAACCAGGGGTCACAGTCTAAGGATTAAGGGGAAGCCATTTAGGACTGAGCTGAGGAGGAACTTCTTCACCCAGAGAGTGGTGAATCTATGGAATTCTCTTCCACAGAAGGTTGTTGAGGCCAGTTCGCTAAATATATTCAAAAGGGAGTTAGATATAACACTCACAACTAAGGGGATCAAGGGGTATGGCGAGAAAGCAGGAATGGGGTACTGAGGTAGCATGTTCAGCCATGAACGCATTGAATGGCGGTGCAGGCTCGAAGGACCGAATGGTCTACTCCTGTACCTATTTTCTATGTTTCTATGTTTCTATAACACGAAAATTGGTGGAGTGGTAAATAGCGAGGAGGGAAGCCTCAGGCTACAGGACGATATAGACGGGATGGTTAGATGGGCAGAACAGTGGCAAATGGAATTTAACCCTGAAAAGTGAGAGGTGATGCATTTTGGGAGGACTAACAAGGCAAGGGAATACACAATGAATGGTAGGACCCTAGGAAGGACAGAGGATCAGAGGGACCTTGGTGTGCATGTACATAAATCCCTGAAGGCAGCAGGACAGGTAGATAAGGTGGTTAAAAAGGCATATGGGATACTTGCCTTCATTAGCCGAGGCATAGAATATAAGAGCAGGGAGGTTATGATGGAGCTGTACAAAACGCTAGTTAGGCCACAGCTGGAATACTGTGTGCAGTTCTGGTCGCCACACTATAGGAAGGATGTGATTGCATTGGAGAGGGTGCAGAGGAGATTCACCAGGATGTTGCCTGGGCTGGAGCACTTCAGCTATGAAGAGAGACTGGACAGGCTGGGGTTGTTTTACTTAGAGCAGAGAAGGCTGAGGGGGGACCTGATTGAGGTGTACAAAATTATGAGGGGCATCGATAGGGTAGATAGAAAGGAACTTTTCCCCTTAATAGAGGGGTCAATAACCAGGGGGCATAGTTTCAAGGTAAGGGGAAGGAGGTTTAGAGGGGATTTGAGGAAAAACCTTTTCACCCAGAGGGTGGTTGGAATCTGGAACTCACTGCCTGAAAGGATGGTAGAGGCAGGAACCCTCACAACATTCAAGAAGCATTTAGATGAGCACTTGAAATGCCATAGCATACAAGGCTACGGACCAAGTGCTGGAAAATGGGATTAGAATAGGCAGGGCTTGATGGCCGGCGTGGACACGATGGGCCGAAGGGCCTCTTTCTGTGCTGTATAACTCTATGGGCTGGATTTTCATTGACCCATGGAGGTGGGTTTGGAGGCGTGTGGGGGGTTAAAATTGTGAAAACTGGCGGGCGGGCACAAGTCCGCCTCCATCCCGCCTCCACGCAATTTTCATGAAATCGTGTCTGCTGGTCCCGACTCCGTCCCGCCTTTAAGAGACGGGATAGGCTGTTAAGGCCCTTAACAAGCACTAAATTGGCTCTATAATGCCATTTTGAAAGGCCTTTGTGATTTTAACCCTTGATCTGCGTGAAGCACGCCTGTTCTGAACCACAATTGTGAAACCTGGCGGGAGCACATTTGGATAGCTGACTATCAGCTGCAGGTCCACTGTTACAACGGAGATGTGATGAAGGTAGTAGTAGCATTAGGTCTGAAAGTCGCCTCTGATGCTGCTGCATTGAATGTCTTCAGAGACTGCCTGGCCTTTGCTGTGAGAGGACCTGGATGCAAAAAAAATCTCTCTCTCTCTCTCTCTCTCTCTCATGCTGCTCATTTTGCATCCAGGTCCTCTCACAGCAAAGGCCAGGCAGTCTCTGACCTGCAATGATGACATCATCAGAGGCGACTTTCAGACTGAAACCACTAATTGGTTCATGGGTTCCCACATGCTGGAACTCAATTGCCCAATTAGGTGAAAATTGCATCAATCTCCCACATCCAATTGCAGGCGGGTGGATAACACGACCCCAACCCGCCCCAGTATCAAAATCCAGCCCTATGACTCTATCTATGACCCCAGACCTCACCCTCTATGTCATCCCCACTGTTTGGTAGCCTGTAATGTACACCACGATTTATACAAGTTCCCTTCTTATTTCTTAACTCCATCCAAATGGATTCTGTCTTAACAAAATGTGAAGACACTTAGCTTATCAACTTCCTGAGCCCTGGAATTTCTTTCTCCATTGCTGCCTTGTACAATGCACATGTAAGACAACATTCACATGTATTGCCATCTCTGGGCATTATATGCATTGGCCAGTATTATTGGCTGCCCCTGAGATCCAAAGGGGGCCACCTTTCCTTCCAGTACCTTATGGAATAAGGCCTCCAAAGCAGTGGCCTCAAAAGGAGCAGTCCTGCACCTCACCCTCCTTGCTAACATGGTGGATTTGTTTGCATAAGTTGCAGATACATCAATAAGCAGGGCAGCTTTAAGAAAGTGATGAACAACTACTCCTGCCAGATACATTGCCCATTGATCCCAGCACATAGGTGGTCTGAGCAAGGAGTGTTGCAGAAATATTGAAATCATTTGAAATCAGGCACGGTCAGGCCAGTTTGATGGTCTGTGTGAAGAGCAGTGGCCTTGATGCCAATCATACACTCTCAAGCTGCATAATCAGCATCAGATCAATTTTCATTTGTATGCTGACACCCAGGACTATTTCCCCACCGCCTTGATTTGAGAGACATCTCTGTGTTGTCAGATTGCTTATCTGCCTTCAAGTCATGATGAATCAGAAAATCATAGAGTGGTTACAGCACAGAAGGAGGCCATTCGGCCTATCGAGCCCGTGCCGGCTCTCTGCAAGAGCACTTCAGCTAGTCCCACTCCTCCGCCCTATCCCCATAACCCTGCAAGTTTTTTTCCTTCAGATACTTATCCAATTTCCTTTTGAAAGCCACGATTGAGTCTGCCTCCACCACCCTTTCAGGCAGTGCATTCCAGATCATAACCACTAGCTGCGTAAAAAAGTTTCTCTCTATCTACTCTGTCTAGACCCCTCATGATTTTGAACACCTCTATCAAATCTCCTCTCAACCTTCTCTGCTCTAAGGAGAACAACCCCAGCTTCTCCAGTCTATCCACGTAACTGAAGTCCCTCATTCCTGGAACCATTCTTGTAAATCTTTTCTGCACCCTCTCTAAGGCCTTCACATCGTTTCTAAAGTGCAGTGCCCAGAATTAGACACAATACTCCAGTTGAGGCCGAACCAGTGTTTTATAAAGGTTCATCATAATTTCCACGCTTTTGTACTCGATGGGGGAAAAATTCAGTTGGTTGCGCCTCCCGTTAGCGCCTTAAGAGGGCACTAATGGGGCGCAAAGCAACTAACGCCCGGGCACAGCGATATTTGCGCCGCTCGAGAAATTAACTAGACATTTTGCGACGGCGCTAAACAATACCGCCAAGATATCCTGCACCAGCAGATCGTGACATCAGTCGAGTGCGCAACGCCCCGGTAGCGCCCCGGAGCGGAAATTGAGTGGCGCCCCCTGCCTTACCGCCTGCCGCTAGCAACGACAGGTTGAGGGGAGCGTTTTGCAGTCAGGAAGGGACTGGGGGAGCGCTTTTTTTTGTTGGTGACATTTTTGAACCACGCATTCTGAGAGAGAGAGACTTCTGGAGAGATTCAACTCTGTGTGAAGGAGTTTTGGGTACTGAGCAGCACTTTGCAGGTTCATTTTGATTTACCCTTCCTTGTATCGATTTAGAAGAGACTGTGGGGGTTGCACTCTGAGCTCTTTCCCTGGTTCTCTCCATTGTTCTTTCCAGCAGATTTGATGTACAGGGGGGAGAAATTCAGTTACGCCCCATTTGGGGCGCAATTATCGGCCGGGCGCAAAGATTAGCGCCTGGCGCTAATTATCGCCTCCGACTGCAAACTTGACTTTTATCGCCCCTGGAGGTGATTGGAGCGCTAAATCAGGCGCTACACACCTGTCGTAAGGCGCAAAGGCCGAGGAGCAAGGCGCTAACTCAGAGCGCTGGCGAAGCTCATGTGATGTCAGTCAGCAATGGAACACAGACACAATGGCGTGGGCCAGTTCTTAAAGGAGAATGTTGATCTTGCTTTCCATCCACATCCTGCTCATTGCAGCCTTGAATCTTGGCCTGGAGAGACCTGGGGGGAAAAATTCAGTTGGTAGCGCCTCCCGTTAGCGCCTTAAGAGGGCGCTAATGGGGCGCAAAGCATCCAGCGCCGAGGCGCAGGCGAAGTTTGCGCCGCTCGCGAAATTAACTAGACATTTTGCGGCGGCGCGAAACACTACCGCCACGATCTCCTGCGCCGGCAGATCATGACATCAGTCGAGTGCGCAACGCCCCAGTATCGCCCCGGAGCGGATATTGAGTGGCGCCCCCTGCCTTACCGCCTGACGCTAGCAACGACAGGTTGAGGGGAGCGTTCTGCAGTCATGAAGGGAAAGGGGGAGCGCTATTTAAAGGTGACCGCTTCCTGCCTTTTATTGTTAGTGCCATTTTTGAACTACGCATTCTGAGAGAGAGAGAGGGAGAGACTTCTGGAGAGATTCAACGCTGTGTGAAGGAGTTTTTGGTACTGAGCAGCACTTTGCAGGTTTATTTTGATTTGCCATTCCTTGTATCGATTTAGAAGAGATTGTGGGGGCTGCACTCTGAGCTCTTTGCCTGGTACTCTCCATTGTTCTTTCCAGCAGATTTGATGTACAGGTCTCTCCAGGCCGAGATTCAAGGCTGCAATGAGCAGGATGTGGATGGAAAGCAAGATCAAACCTCCCCTTTAAGAACTGGCCGGGGCCATTGTGTCTGTGTTCCATTGCTGACTGACATCACATGAGCTTCGCCAGCGCTCTGAGGTAGCGCCTCGCTCCTCGGCCTTTGCGCCTGTGGAAGTGCAGTTTATGTCTCGGACAAAATGGTGTCCTTGAATTTAAACTAATAAAATGGCCGACTCTGACTTGTGTGGAAAAGGAAAAAAATCCATTGTTATGTTCTTTTCTGAAAATAACTTTAAATTCTTAGACTATGCTGTCAGCAAAAGACTGCCTGCACAAAAGAAAACAGGCTTAATATTGAGATAACCAAGGGCTAGTAAAGTAAACAAACCAGGCGCCTTGGCCTTGGTGAGAGAAGTAAACTAGATAGATTCCATTTTATAGAGATTAGCTAGTCTCATTGTAAGGCATTTCTAATGTGTTTTTTCTAATTGTTAACTTAGCTTACCTTAAACAACATGTCATGTGATATTATACTGTATAAGAATACTCCATTTTCTGTGATTCGGCAGTCTGTCATCATAGCTAATTGGGCTATGGTTGCAGTCTCCTTGCAAGTAAAATATAATAAAAAGCCTTCTTTGACGATATTGTTTACAAGAGTCTTTAATCGGAAGTCGAAACTTCGACACGCCTTAAGACAGGTGTGAAGCGCCTGATTTAGCACTCCAATCACCTCCAGGGGCGATAAAAGTCAAGTTTGCTATCGGTGGAGATAATTAGCACCAGGCGCTAATCTTTGCGCCCGGCCGATAATTGCGCCACAAATGGGGCGATACTGAATTTCTCCCCCCTGTACATCAAATCAGACTAGACAGACCAGATGCAGGAAGGATGTTCCCGATGGTGGGGGAGTCCAGAACCAGAGGTCACAGTCTAAGGATAAGGGGTAAGCCATTTAGGACTGAGATGAGGGGGAATTTCTTCACCCAGAGAGTGGTGAACCTGTGGAATTCTCTACCACAGAAGGCAGTTGAGGCTAATTCATTAAATATATTCAAGAAGGAGATAGATATAGGGGGAGAAATTCAGTATCGCCCCATTTGGGGCGCAATTATCGGCCGGGCGCAAAGATTAGCGCCTGGCGCTAATTATCGCCACCGACTGCAAACTTGACTTTTATCGCCCCTGGAGGTGATTGCAGCGCTATATCAGGCGCTTCACACCTGTCTTAAGGCGCAAATGCCGAGGAGCGAGGCGCTACCTCAGAGCGCTGGCGAAGCTCATGTGATGTCAGTCAGCAATGGAACACACACACAATGGCACGGACCACTTCTTAAAGGGGATGGTTGATCTTGCTTCCCATCCACATCCTGCTCATTGCAGCTTTGAATCTCGGCCTGGAGAGACCTGCACATCAAATGTGCTGGAAAGAACAATGGAGAGTACCAGGCAAAGAGCTCAGAGTGCAGCCCCCACAATCTCTTCTAAATCGATACAAGGAATGGCAAATCAAAATAAACCTGCAAAGTGCTGCTCAGTACCAAAAACTACTTCACACAGCGTTGAATCTCTCCAGAAGTCTCTCCCTCTCTCTCTCTCAGAATGCGTAGTTCAAAAATGGCACCAACAATAAAAGGCAGGAAGCGGTCACCTTTAAATAGCGCTCCCCCTTTCCCTTTATGACTGCAGAACGCTCCCCTCAACCTGTCGTTGCCAGCGTCAGGCGGTAAGGCAGGGGGCGCCACTCAATATCCGCTCCGGGGCGATACCGGGGCGTTGCGCACTTGAGTGACGTCATGATCTGCCGGTGCAGGAGATCGTGGCGGTAGTGTTTAGCGCCGCCGCAAAATGTCTAGTTAATTTCGCGAGCGGCGCAAACTTCGCCGCGCCTGGGCGCTAGAAGCTTTGCACCCCATTAGCGCCCTCTTAAGGCACTAACGGGAGGTGCAACCAACTGAATTTTTCCCCCTTAAGGCTAAAGGGATCAAGGGATATGGGGAGAAAGCAGGGACAGGGTACTAAATTTAGATGATCAGCCATGATCTCATTAAATGGCGGAGCAGGCTCGAGGGGCTGAATGGCCTACTCCCGCTCCTATCTTCTATGCCTCTATGCTTCTATGTTTGGACCAAAGCTGTAATGAGGTCGGGAGCTGAGTGGTTCTGGCGGAACCCAAACTGGTCATCAGTGAGCAGGTTATTGGTGAGCAAGTGCCGCTTGATAGCACTGTCGATGACACCTTCCATCACTTTGCTGATGATTGAGAGTAGACTGATGGGACGGTAATTGGCCGGATTGGATTTGTCATGCTTTTTGTGGACAGGACATACCTGGGCAGTTTTCCACATTATAAGAACATAAGAACAAAAGAAATAGAAGCAGGAGTAGGCCATTTGGCCCTTCGAGCCTGCTCCACCATTCAGTGAGATCATGGCTGATCTTCTGAATTCAAAAGAATACAGGCCTACTTTACTCAATCTCTCCTCATACGACAGTCCCGCCATCCCAGGAATCAATCTCGTGAACCTTCGTTGCACTCCCTCTATGGCAAGTATATCCTTCCTTGGTAAGGAGACCAAAATTGTACACAGTACTCCAGGTGTGGTCTCACCAAGGCCCGATATAATTGTACCGTACGTCGTCCAGTACTTCCCAGAGCGGAGAAACTACGCCATGTTCTTCGCAGCCTTCAACATGTCATCGATGACGATGAACACCTTGCTAAGGCCATCCCCACGCCTCCACTACTCGCCTTCAAGCAGCCGCCTAACCTCAAAAGTACCATCGTTCGCAGCAAATTACCCAGCTGTCAGGAGAACAGCAACCACGACACCACACAACCCTGCCACGGCAACCTCTGCAAGACATGCCAGATCATCAACACAGATACCGTCATCACACGTGAGGACACTACCCACCAGGTACATGGTACATACTCATGTGACTCGGCCAACGTTGTCTACCTGATACGTTGCAGTAAAGGATGCCCCAGAGCATGGTACATCGGCGAGACCATGCAGACACTGAGACAGCGTATGAACGGACACCGCACAACAATCGCCAGGCAGGATGGTTGCCTCCCAGTCGGGGAGCACTTCAGCAGTCAAGGGCATTCAGCCTCGGATCTGCGGGTTAGCGTTCTCCAAGGCGGCCTTCGAGATACACGACAACGCAAAATCATCGAGCAGAAACTGATAGCCAAGTTCCGCACCCATGAGGACGGCCTCAATAGGGATATCGGGTTCATGTCACGCTACAGACCGTGACTTGACATCGTTGTCTGTCTTTCCAGTTTTTAAAAAAAACAAACACAAAAAACAAACACAAAAAACAAACCCAAATGGAGAGGATATGCAGACAGCAGGTTTTGACACGTTGGAGCCCCTGTGACACATCTCATTGTCTTGGCTGTGCTCTTGGTGTGTCTTTGATGTAAGGAAAGATTGTATCTCTGCATTTTCTCTGTGTTTATATTCTGTGAATTTTTGTAGATTCACTCATAGTAACTTTACCTGAAGAAGGGGCGATCGATAGCTCCGAAAGCTTGTAATTTTAAATAAATCTGTTGGACTATAACCTGGTGTTGTGCGACTTCTCATTTCCTATATAATTGGAGTAAGACTTCTTTACTCCTGTACTCAAATCCTCTTGTAATGAAGGCCAGCATACCATTTGGCTTCCTAATGGCTTGCTGCACCTGCACATTCACTTTCAGTGACTCATGTACAAAGATACCCAGGTCCCTTTGAGCATCTGTATTCCACAATCTTTCACCATTTAGGAAATACTCTGCCTTTCTGTTTTTTCTACCAAAGTGGATAACTTCACATTTATCCACATTACATTCCATCTGCCATGTTCTCGCCCACTCACTGAGCCTGTCGAGATTCGCTTGAAGCCTCTTCACATCCTCTTCGCAACTGACACTGCCACCTAGCTTTGTATCATCAGCAAATTTGGAAATGTTACATTTGGTCCCCTCATCCAAATCATTGATATAGATTGTGAATAGCTGGGGCCCAAGCACCGATCCTTGCGTTACCCCACTAGTCACAGCCTGCCATCCTGAAAAAGACCCGTTTATCCCTACTCTTTGTTTTCTGTCTGTTAACCAATTCTCAATCCATGCTAGTATATTACCCCCAATTACATGTGCCCTAATTTTGTTCACCAACCTCTTGTGTGGGACGTTATCGAAGGCCTTCTGAAAATCCAGATACACCACATCTACCGGTTCTCCTTTGTCTACTCCATTAGTTACATCCTCAAAGAACTCCAATAGGTTTGTTAAACAGGATTTCCCTTTCATAAATCCATGTTGACTCTGCCCAATCTTACTATTAGTTTCTAAGTGCCCAGTTATTGCATCCTTTATAATAGATTCCAGCATTTTCCCAACTACTGATGTGAGGCTAACAGGTCTGTAGTTCCCCGTTTTCTCTCTCCCTCCTTTCTTAAATAGCGGGGTTACATTTGCTATCCTCCAATCTGCAGGAACCATTCCAGAATCTATAGAATTTTGGAAGATGACAACCAATGCGTCTACTATTTCAATGGCCACCTCTTTCAAAACCCTAGGATGTAGGTCATCCGGTCCTTGGGATTTATTGACTTTTAGTCCCATTAATTTTGCTAGTACTGTTTTTTTTACTAATAATAATTTCTTTGAGTTCCTCATTCTCATCACACCCTTGGTTTTCTCGTATTTCTGGGAGTTTTTTTGTGTCTTCCTCCGTGAAGACGGAAACAAAGGGCTGGATTTTGTCTTGGGGTCCGGTTGGGGTCGTGTAATCCGCATTTCGTGTTTCCCCCCGACTCCAGATTAATGTGGATGAATGATGCAATTTTCACTTAATTGGGCAATTGAGTTGGAGCATGTGGGAACCCATGAACTAATTAGTGTTTTCAGTCTGAAAGTCGCCTCTGATGATGTCATCATTACTGACGGCCTAGTCTCAGAGACTGTTGGTGAGAGAGGACCTGCTTGGCTTTTGAGTGGACCTGGATGCAAAAAGGGGGAAGAGAGAGAGAGAATGAATTTTTTTGCCAAGTAAGTCCTCCCAGGCAGTCTCTTAAGACATTCAATGCAGCAGCATCAGAGGCAATGTTCAAACCTAATACATAGAAACATAGAATCTAGGAGCAGGAGTAGGCCATTCGGCCCGTCGAGCCTGCTCCGCCATTCAATACGATCATGGCTGATCATCCAAATCCAGTACCCTGTCCCTGCTTTAATCCCCACAGTACACATATCCCACCCGACCCCCGTAACCCCACGTATTTAATTCCCCCTAACATATCCCATCCTATCCCCATAACCCCACATATTTAATCCCCCCCTAACACTAAGGGTCAATTTATCATAGCCAAATCAACCTAACCCGCACATTTTTGGACTGTGGGAGGAAACCGGAGCACCCGGAGGAAACCCACGCAGACACGGGGAGAATGTGCAAACTCCACACAGACAGTCACCCGAGGTCAGATTCGAACCCGGGTCCCTGGCGCTGTGAGGCACCAGTGCTAACCACTATGCCACCGTGTTGCCCACCTTCTACTACTACTACCACTACTACTACCACCTTCATCACATCTCCGTTGTAATAGTGGACCTGCAGCTGATAGTCAGCTATCCACTTGTGCTCCCGCCAGGTTTCACTGGAGTGTTTCACACCAGGCGTGCTTCACGTCAGAAGAGGGTTAAACTAGCTACAGCGTTTCAAAATGGCATTACAGAGCCAATTTAGAGCTTGTTAAGGGCTTGAATGGCCTCTCCCGCCTCCAAGAGGCGGGACGGAATCGGAAACCCCGCGACTGATTATGTCAAAATTGCGTGGAGGCGGGATGGAGTCGGGATGGGGTCGGAAACCCCGACCCCGCAAATTTAACCCCCCACACGCCTCCAAACCCGACTCCATGGGTCATTCAAAATCCAGCCCAAAGTATTTATTTAATTTCTCAGCCATTTCCTCATTCCCCATTATAAATTCTCCCGTCTCTGACTGTAAAGGACCTACATTTAGCTTCACCAGTCTTTTCCTTTTCACATACCTGTAGAAGCTTTTACAATCCGTTTTTAAAATTTTTGCTAGTTTGTGCTCATATTCCATTTTCCCTTTCTTTATCAATTTCTTGGTCCCCCTTTGCCGATTTCTAAAAAGATCCCAATCCTCAGGCTGACCGCTTTTTCTGGCAACTTCATAAGTTTCCTCCTTTGACTTAATACTAGCTTTAATTTCTTTTCTTAGCCATGGTTGGATCACTTTTCCTTTTGGGTTTTTATGCCCTAGAGGAATATATGTTTGTTGCAAATTATGCATTATTTCCTTGAATGTTAGCCATTGTATGTCCACCTTCATACCTTTTAGTGTAGTCTCCCAATCTACCATGGCCAACTTGTCACTCATACCCTTGTAGTTTCCTCTGTTTAGATTAAAGCCTTAGTTTCAGATTGGACTACATCACTCTCAAACTTAATGTAAAATTCAATCATATTATGATCACTTGTCCCTAAAGGCCCCTTTACCACAAGAATATTGATTCGCCCTTTCTCATTACACAGTACCAGAACCAGAAAAGCCTGTTCCCTGGTTGGTTCCTCCACATACTGATCCAGGAAACCATCTTGCATGCATTACAAGAATTCGTCCTCCACACCATTAGTGGTAATTTGATTTGCCCAGTCAATATGTAGATTAAAGTCCCCCATGATTACCGTATTGCCCTTGTTACATGCACTTCTAATCTCTTGATTGCCCTACATTACCATTACTGTTTGGTGGCCTATACACAACTCCCACCAATGTTTTCCGCCCTTTGCTGTTTCTTAGCTCCACCCAAACTGATTCCAGTTCTACATCATGATCTGCCAAGCCAAGATCTTTATCTCTACCGTACCGATCTCATCCCTTATTAACAGCGCTGTGCCACCTCCTTTTCCTTTTTGTCTGTCCTTCCTAAATGTTGAGTACCCTGGAACATTCAGTTCCCAGCTTTGGTTACCCTACAACCATGTCTCTGTAATGGCAATTACATCAAACCCATTTACTTCTATTAGTGCCATTAATTCATCCACCTTGTTGCGAATGCTACGTGCATTTAGATAAAGTGCCTTCAACTTTGCCTGTTTAATATTTTTCTGCACTTTGACCCTCTTTACTGTTGGCCTTTGTTTCTGCTCCCTACTAGTTTTGCTGACTACTTTTCTATCTTGCACTTCCAGCTTTGTTTCTCTCCGTTCTGGGCCCACACTTACGTTCCCAGTCCCCTGACAAACTAGTTTAAATCCTTCCCAACAGCACTAGCAAACCCCCTTGCGAGGATGTTGGTCCCATTTCTGCTGAGGTGTAACCCGTCCAGCTTGTACAGGTCCCACCTTCCCCAGAATCGGTCCCAATGCCTCAGGAATTTAAATCCCTCCCTCCTACACCATCTCTCCAGCCATGCATTCATCTGGTCTATTCTCCTATTTCTGCTCTTGCTAGCATGTGGCACTGGGAGTAATCCTGAGATTACTACCTTTGAGGTCCTGCTTTTTAATTTATTTCCTAGCTCCCTATATTCTGCTTGCAGGACCTCGTCCCTCTTTCTACCTATGTCGTTGGTACCGATATGGACCACGACCTCTGGCTGTTCACCCATCCCCTTCAGAATGACCTGCAGCTGCTCAGTGACATCCTTGACCCTGGCACAAGGGAGGCAACATACCATCCTGGAGTCACGTCTGCGGCCACAGAAACGTCTATCTGTTCCCCTTACGATAGAATCCCCTATCACTATTGCTCTCCCACTCTTTTTCCTCCCCTCCTGTGCAGCTGAGCCACTCGTAGTGCCATGGACTTGGCTCTTGCTGCATTCCCCTGAGAAACCATCTCCCCCAGCAGTATCTAAAACGGAAAATCTGTTGGAGAGGGAGATGGACCCAGGGACTTCTGCACTACATTCCTAGTTCTTTTACTGTGTCTGGTGGTCACCCATTCCCTGTCTGCCTGTGCACACTTTACCTGTGGTGTGACCACCTTGTTAAACGTGCTATCCACGAAGATCTCAGCCTCGCGGATGCTCCACTGTGACTCCAGCCGCAGCTCCAGCTCCGAAACACGGATTTCGAGTAGCTGCAGCTGGAGACACTTCCTGCACACGTGTTCGCCCTGGACACCGAAATTGTCGCTGACTTCCCAAATAGCACAGCAGGAGCACTCCACGCTGCCGAGCTGCCCTGCCCTGCCATGTCCTACCCTTAATTTACTCCCTTTACTTCCTTTAAAGTATATGAAATACACTAGGGACCTTATCTCACTTTGAACACTACGTACTCTAAACTAGAGACCTTACTTTTACTTTACTGGACTGTAGAAATACTCACCAGGTCCTACTCATCAATCAGCTCCTTCCTTTGTGCCGATGTCACTTTTAATCTCTGACGTCACTTTCGAATATTGCCTGTTGAGGTCTGCTCTCGGTACTGCTCCCAATAACATTGTCGGATAGATGCCAGTGTTGTAGCTTTACTAGAACAGCTTGGCTAGAGGTACGGCTAGTTCTGGAGCACGAGTCTTCAGCACGATAGCCGGGATATTGTCGGGGCCCATAGCTTTTGCTGTGTCCAGTGCGCTCAGCCATTTCTTGATATCATGTGGAGTGAATCGAATTGGCTGAAGACTGGCTTCTGTGATGGTGGAGACCTCAGGAGGAGGCTGAAATGGATCCTCCACTCGGCACTTATGGCTGAACATAAGAACATAAGAAACAGGAGCAGGAGTCGGCCATTTGGCCCTTCGAGTCTGCTCTGCCATTCAATAAGATCATGGCTGATCTTCTACCCCATCTCCACTTTCCTGCACTATCCCCATATCCCTTGATTCCCTTAATATTCTATCAATCTCTGTCTTGAATTTACTCAATGACTGAGCTTCCACAGCCCTCTGGGGTAGAGAATTCCAAAGATTCACCGCCCTCTAAGTGAAGAAATTTCTCCTCATCTCAGTCCTAAATGGCCGACCCCTTATTCTGAGACTGTGACCTCTGGTTCTAGACTCCCCAGTCAGGAGAAACATCCTCCCTGCATCTACCCTGTCAAGCCCTGTAAGAATGTTGTATGTTTCAATGAGATCACCTCTCATTCTTGTAATCTCTAGAGAATATAGGCCTAGTCTACTCAATCTCTCCTCAAAGGACAATCCCCCCATCCCAGGAACCAGTCTGGTGAACCTTCGTTGCACTCCCTCTATGGCAAGTATATCCTTCCTTCGGATGAGACGTTAAACCGAGGCCTCGTCTGCTCTCTCAGGTGGTCGTAAAAGATCCCATGGCACTATTTTGAAAAGCAGGGGAGTTATCCCCGGTGTCCTGGCCAATATTTATCCCTCAACCAACATATCAAAAACAGATTATCTGGTCATTATCACATTTGCTGCTTTTCCCAGCTTTATCCTTGCTTTAAATCTATTTCATTTCCTGCTCTTTCCAGTTCTGACGAAAGGTCTTCGACCTGAAACGTTAACTCTGTTTCTCTCTCCACGGATGCTGCCTGGCCTGCTGAGTATTTCCAGCGTTTTCTGTTGTTATTTCAAAAAGTACTTCATTGGCTGTAAAGCATTTTGAGACGTCCGGTGGTCGTGAAAGGCGCTACAGAAATGCAAGTCTTTCTTTCTTTCCTTAGGTAATGAGATCAAAACTGTGCACAATACTCCAGGTGTGGTCTCACCAGGGCCCTGTATAATTGTACACAATACTCCAGGTGTGGTCTCACCAGGGCCCTGTATAATTGTACACAATACTCCAGGTGTGGTCTCACCAGGGCCCTCTATAATTGTACACAATACTCCAGGTGTGGTCTCACCAGGGCCCGATATAACTGTCCACAATACTCCAGGTGTGGTCTCACCAGGGCCCTACGTAATTGTACACAATACTCCAGGTGTGGTCTCACCAGGGCCCTATATAATTGCAGGAAGACGTCTTTACTCTTATACTCAAATCCTCTTGTAATAAAAGCCAACATAACATTTTTTTTTTAATTCGTTTTTATGGGATCTGGGCGTCGCTGGCAAGGCCAGCATTTATTGCCCATCCCTAGTTGCCCTCGAGTAGGTGGAGGTGAGCCACCTTCTTGAACCGCTGCAGTCCGTGTGGTGAAGGTACTCCCACAGTGCTGTTAGGGAGGGAGTTCCAGGATTTTGACCCAGCGACAATGGAGGAACGATGATATATTTCTAAGTCAGGATGGTGTGTGACTTGGAGGGGAACTTGCAGGTGGTGGTGTTCCCATACGTCTGCTGCCCTTGTCCTTCTAGGTGGACGAGGTCGCGGGTTTGGGAGGTGCTGCCGAAGAAGCCTTGGCGAGTTGCTGCAGTGCATCTTGTAGATGGTACACACTGCAGCCACGGTGCGCCGGTGGTGGAGGGAGTGAATGTTTAAGGTAGTGGATGGGATGCCAATCAAACGGGCTGCTTTGTCCTGGATGGTGTCGAGCTTCTTGAGTGTTGTTGGAGCTGCACTCATCCAGGCAAGTGGAGAGTATTCCATCACACTCCTTACATGTGCCTTGTAGATGGTGGAAAAGTTTTGGGGAGTCAGGAGGTGAGACACTCACCGCAGAATACCTAGCCTCTGACCTGCTCTTGCTGCCACAGTATTTATGTGGCTGGTCCAGTTAAGTTTCTGGTTAATAGTGACCCCCAGGATGTTGATAATGGGGGATTCGGCGATGGTAATGCCATTGAATGTCAAGGAGAGGTGGTTAGACTCTCGCTTGTTGGAGATAGTCATTGCCTGGCACTTCTGTGGCGCAAATGTTACCTGCCACTTATCAGCCCAAGCCTGAATATTGTCCAGGTCTTGCTGCATGCAGGCATGGACTGCTTCATTATCTGTGGACACTGTGCAGTCATCAGCGAACATCCCCATTTCTGACCTTATGTTGGAGGGAAGGTCATTGATGAAGCAGCTGAAGATGGTTGGGCCTAGGACACTGTCCTGAGGAACTCCTGGGGCTGTGATGATTGACCTTCAACCACCACAACCATCTTCCTTTGTGCTAGGTATGACTCCAGCCAGTGGAGCGTTTTCCCCCTGATTCCCGTTGACTTCAGTTTTAATAGGGCTCCTTGATGCCACACTCGGTCAAATGCTGCCTTGATGTCAAGGGCAGTCATCTCACCTCACCTCTGGAATTCAGCTCCTTTGTCCATGTTTGGACCAAGGCTGTAATGAGGTCGGGAGCTGAGTGGTCTTGGCAGAACCCAAACTGGGCATCAGTGAGCAGGTTATTGGTAAGTAAGTGCCGCTTGATAGCACTGTCGATGACACCTTCCATCACTTTGCTGACGATTGAGAGTAGACTGATGGGGCGGTAATTGGCCAGGTTGGATTTGTCCTGCTTTTTGTGGACAGGACATACCTGGGCAGTTTTCCACATTGTCGGATAGATGCCAGTGTTGTAGCTGTACTGGAACAGCTTGGCTAGAGGTGCGGCTAGTTCTGGAGCACAAGTCTTCAGCACGATAGCCATGATGTTGTCGGGGCCCATAGCCTTTGCTGTATCCAGTGCGCTCAGCCGTTTCTTGATATCACGTGGAGTGAATCGAATTAGCCGGAGACTGGCTTCTGTGATGGTGGGGACCTCGGGAGTAGGCCGATATGGATCATCTACTCGGCACTTCTGGCTGAAGTTGGTTGCAAACGCTTCAACCTTGTCTTTTGCACTCACCTGCTGGGCTCTACCATCATTGAGGATGGGGATATTCTTGGAGGCTCCTCAGCTAGCCCAGTGACATTACCACTACGCTACCGTTCCCTAATTGCTTGCTGTACCTGCATGTTAACTTTCAGTGATTCGTGTACAAGGACACCCAGGTCCCTCTGAACACCAACATTTCCCAAATCTCTCACCATTTAAAAAATACTCTGCTTTTCTATTTTTCCTACCAAAGTGGATAACTTCACATTTCTCCACATTATATTCCATTTGCCATGTTCTTGCCCACTCACTTAACCTGTCTATATCCCCTTGAAGCCTCCTTGTATCCTCCTCACAAATTCCCACCCAGCTTTGTATCATCAGCAAACTTGGATATATTACATTTGGTCCCCTCACCCAAACCATTGATGCAGATTGTGAATAGCTGAGGCCCAAGCACTGATCCTTGCGGTACCCCACTAGTTACAGCCTGCCAACCCGAAAATGACTCATTTATTCCTACTCTCTGTTTTCTGTCCGTTAACCAATCCTCAATCCATACTCGTAAATTACCCCGAATCCCATGAGCCCTAATTTTGTTTAATAACCTCTTATGTGGCACCTTATCGAATGCCTTCTGAAAATCCAAATACACCACATCCACTGGTTCCCCCTTATCTATTCTGCTAGTTATGACCTCAAAAATCTCTAACAGATTTGTCAAACAGGATTTCCCTTTCATAAATCTGTGTTGACTCTGCCCAATCTTACTATTAGTTTCTAAGTGCCCTGTTACCACGTCCTTTATAATAGATTCCAGCATTTTCCCTACTACTGATGTCAGGCTAACTGGTCTGTAGTTCCACGTTTTCTCTCTCCCTCCTTTCTTAATTAGTGGGGTCACATTTGCTACCTTCCAATCCGTGGGAACCGTTACGTAATCTCTGGAATTTTGGAAAATGACAACCAATGCATCCACTATCTCTATAGCCACCTCTTTCAAAACCCTAGGATCTAGGCCATGAGGTCCAGGGGATTTATCGGCTTTCAGTCCCAAATATTTCTCCAGTACTATTTTTTTACTAATACTAATTTCTTTCAGTTCCTCATTATCACGAGAGCTTTGGTTTTCCACTATTACCGGGAAGTTTTTTTGCGTCTTCTTTCGTGAAGACAGACACAAAGGGCAGAATTTTCATTGACCCGTGGAGGTGGGTTTGGAGGCGTGTGGGGGGTTAAATTTGCGAAAACTGGCGGGCGGGCACAAGCCCACCTCCATCCCGCCTCCACGCAATTTTCATTAAATCGTGTCTGCTGGTCCCGACTACGTCCCGCCTCCAAGACCCTTAACAAGCCCTAAATTGCCTCTATAATGCCATTTTGAAAGGCCTTTGTGATTTTAACCCTTTTTCCACGTGAAGCACGCCTATTCTGAACCACGAATGTGAAACCTGGTGGTAGCACATTTGGATTGCTGACTATCAGCTGCAGCTCAACCATGAAATAGGAGATGTGATCAGCCATCATTTGCAATTGGCAGGACTTTGTTGTCTGAGGTCTGGGGGAACTTTTATATGGCATAACCACAGCTGTGGAAGTTTGGAGCCTGACGCCCATCTCCAGTGTGACCTCCTGGGAAACCCCTCTCGCCACCTTGACTGAGCGCTTCCTCAACTGAGGCATATACCAGAAGCATGGGAACCATTTATTTCCTTTCCTCCTGGACATCAGATTCAGACGAAGACCAGCCGTGGCAGCAGCAGCAGAACCATGAACAACAGCACCACCAGCAGCAGCAGCATCAACAGGAGTGCCAAGCTGCTCCTCACCCACCTGAAGCTGCACAGGCCAGAAGGCGCCAGCGCGCGACCACATTGCTGCCCGAGATGCAAGGGACGCACTTGACCAGATTTGCTTAGCCTGCACAATCAAACACTTTTGCCTCACACCTTCTTATTAGACCATCGACAATGGCCAGGAACCTGCGGATTCCTATCACTCTGACCACCATACTGACAATTATAAGTCATCCTAAGCCCTCAATGTGGAAGTCCCATTTGCGAAATGACAGACACCACAACTTCAGCAGCTTGCTAGCAGAATTTTTAATCACACCAAGCAAGTGCTGGCATTTCAAGATTAAACACAACATTACACCCAAGTGACTACCCTTGTGACTACTTATGCATTATTTTTCTTTTACGCGTGCTCCTACGTGGTGCTTCCCCTGTGGCTTCAGCAGATGTGGAGGCCCCTTACTCACTTTCTTGCTGCTCCTGCCTCGACACGTTTGGCGGGCGTCCTCTGGGTTTGCGAGCCTGTGAGGGCTCGGCAACAGTCTGCTGCTCCTGCGGCTGTGCAGGGGTTGAGACGCCAATCTCAGTTGGGTGAGGACTCTGGTGGGGCTCTGACTGAGGGCTTTGCAGTGGCTTGGTCGTGTGAGCGCTTGGAGAGGAGCCCCCACTTCCTTGTTGTCTGCCACCAACATCCCTCTCATGGGTCAGCCCCACCTCAGCGCTTGCAAGTGGATTGAGAGCACCTTGCTGCACATCAAGGGGGCCATGGGGACCCATCTCTGCACTGGAAGTCCTACTCAGAAGGACTTCCATGAAGGTCTGGTTTCTGTGTTCAATAGATGACCATCGCTCCTCAAGAGATGCCAGTCTATTCTGAACAATGACCATGTTTTCTACACTCTGGCGACTTATCTCCTCCATAGCCGTAGCCATCTTCTCCTCTACTGTAGCCATCCTTTCCACGGAGGTTGCCATCCTTTCCGTGGTGATGCGTTCATGCGCCAATGACTCCACAAAGGCTCTGCTCATGTTCGCTATGGACTCCTCCATTCGCTCCACACTCACAGTGACCCTGGAGAGGCCAGTGTCGGGAGCGGAGAGAGCAGCAGCACAGTGAGTATTTAAACTTACTTTTGTGGGCTTTTTTACAGAGGCCAGTGTCGGGAGCGGAGAGAGCAGCAGCACAGTGAGTATTTAAACTCACTTTCGTGGGCTTTTTACAGAGGCCAGTGTTGGGAAAGGGCCCTTGAGTATATCATTTAATTGAAGTGAAATTGGTGGGATTCATTTAATTTAATTTAAATTAATTAATTAAAGGGTAAGTCATGGCAGGAGAGCTCCACCCCGTGATATGCTCCTCCTGCTATATGTGGGAAATCAGGGACGCTTCCTGTGTCCCTGACGACCATGTGTGTGGGAAGTGTATCCAGCTGCAGCTACTGATAGACCGCATTGCGGCACTGGAGCTGCGGATGGATGCATATTGGAGCATTTACGACGCTGACAACGTGGTGGATAGCACGTTTAGCGAGTTGGTCACACCGCAGGTAAAGGGTGTACAGGCAGGAAGTGAATGGGTGACCACCAGGCAGAGTAAGAGGTGCAGGCAGGTAGTGCAAGGGTCCCCTGTGGCCATCCCCCTCTCAAACAGATATACCACTTTGGATACTGTTGGGGGGGATGACTTATCAGGGGAAGGCAGCAGCAGCCAACTTCCTGGCACCATGGGTGGCTCTGCTGCACAGGCTGGGAGGACAAAGTGTGGAAGAGCTATAGTGATAGGGGACTCAATTGTAAGGGGATAGATAGGCATTTCTGCGGCCGCAAACGAGACTCCAGGATGGTGTGCTGCCTCCCTGGTGCAAGGGTCTCGGAGCGGCTACAGAACATTTTGGAGGGGGAGGGCGAACAGCCAATTGTCGTGGTGCACATAGGCATCAACGATATAGGTAAAAATCAGGATGAGGTCCTAAAAGCAGAATATAGGGAGTTAGGAGGTAAATTAAAAAATAGGACCTCAAAGGTAGTAATCTCAGGACTGCTACCAGTGCCACGTGCTAGTCAGAGTAGAAATAGGAGGATATTTCAAATGAATACGTGGCTAGAGGAATGGTGCAAGGGGGTGGGATTCAAATTCCTTGGACATTGGAACCGGTTCTGGGGGAGGTGGGACCAGTACAAACGGGATGGTCTGCACCTGGGCAGGGCTGGGACCGATGTCCTAGTGTTTGCTAGTGCTGTTGGGGAGGGTTTAAACTAAAGTGGCAGGGGGTTGGGAACCTGAGCAAGGAGACAGAGGAAAGGGAAACAAGGATAAAAGCAAAAGACAGGAAGGAGAAAAACAAAAGTAGAAGGCAAAGAACTCAACGGTTTAAATCAAACATGGTCACAGTAAATTATGATTCATATAGGTCTGAGAGCATTAAAAAAACAAGCCTGAAGGCTTTGTGTCTTAATGCAAGGAGCATTCAGAACAAGGTGGATGAATTAGCTGCGCAAATAGAGGTAAATGAATACGATTTGATTGGGATTACAGAAACATGGCTCCAGGGTGGCCAAGGCTGGGAACTCAACATCCAGGGGTATTCAATATTTAGGAAAGATAGGCAAAAAAGAAAGGGAGGTGGGGTAGCATTGCTGGTTAAAGAGGGGATTAACACAATTGTAAGGAAGGATATTAGCTCTGATGATGCAGAATCTGTATGTGTAGAACTGAGAAATAACAAGGGGCAGAAAACGTTAGTGGGAGTGGTATATAGACCTCCAAACAGTAATACGAAGGTTGGGGACGGCATTAAAAAGGAAATTAGAGAAGCATGCAGTAAGGGCACAGCAGTCATCATGGGTGACTTTAATTTACATATAGATTGGGCTAACCAAATTAGTAAAAATACTGTGGAGGAGGAATTCCTAGAATGTTTACGGAATGGTTTTCTGGAACAATATGTCGAGGAACCAACCAGAGATCAGGCCATCTTAGACTGGGTATTATGTAACGAGAAAGGATTAATTAGCAATCTTGTTGTACGAGGCCCCTTGGGTCAGAGTGATCATAATATGATAGAATTCTTCATTAGGATGGAGAGTGAAGTAGTTGAATCAGAGACTAGGGTCCTGAATTTAAATAAAGGAAACTACGATGGTATGAGGCGCGAATTGGGTAGGATTGATTGGGGAATGTCATTCAAAGGGTTGACGGTGGATAGGCAATGGCAAACATTCAAAGACTGCATGGATGAACTACAGAATTTGTTCATCCCAGTGTGGCATAAGAAAACAAAAAGGGTGACTCAACCGTGGCTAACAAAGGAAATTAAGGATAGCATAAGATCCAAGGAGAGGGCATATAAATTGGCCAGAAAAAGCGGTAACCCTGATGATTGGGAACAGTTTAGGATTCAATAAAGGAGGACAAAGGGATTAATTAAGAAGGGGGAAATAGAATATGAGAGGAAGCTTTCAGGGAACATAAAAACTGACTGTAAGAGCTTTTATAGATATGTGAAGAGAAAAAGATTAGTGAAATCAAGTGTAGGTCCCTTGCAGTCAGAAGCGGGGGAAGTTATAATGGGGAACAAAGAAATGGCAGACCAATTAAATGCATATTTTGGTTCTGTCTTCACAAAGGAGGACACAAATAACCTCCCAGAGATGTTGGAGAACATAGGGTCTGATGAAAGGGAGGAACTGAAAGAAATCAGTATTTGCAGGGAAATGGTGTTAGGGAAATTGACGGGATTGAAGGCCAATAAATCCCCAGGGCCTGATAATCTACATCCTAGGGTACTTAAGGAAGTGGCCCTAGAAATAGTAGATGCCTTGCTGATCATCTTCCAACATTCGATGGAATCTGGAACTGTACCCATGGATTGGAGGGTAGCTAATGTTACCCCATTATTCAAAAAGGGTGGTAGAGAGAAAGCGGGGAATTACAGACCGGTAAGCCTGACATCGGTAGTGGGGAAAATGCTAGAGTCCATTATAAAGGATGTAATAGCTGAGCACTTGAAAAACAGTGACAGGATCGGACAAAGTCAACATGGATTTACAAAAGGTAAATCGTGCTTGACTAATCTACTGGAATTTTTTGAGGATGTAACTGGGAAAATAGATAAGGGAGAACCAGTAGATGTGGTGTATTTGGACTTTCAAAAGGCTTTTGATAAGGTCCCGCATAAGAGATTAGCGTGTAAAGTTAAGGTACATGGATTGGGGGCAAGGTATTGACGTGGATAGAGAACTGGTTGGTGGACAGAAAGCAGAGAGTAGGAATTAATGGGTCTTTTTCCGAGTGGCAGGCAGTGACTAGTGGGGTACCACAGGGATCGGTCCTTGGATCCCAGCTATTCACAATATACATTAATGATCTAGATAAGGGAACTAAATGTAATATCTCCAAGTTTGCAGATGACACAAAGCTGGGTGGGCGTGTGTGCTGCGAGGAGGATACCGAGAAACTCCAGGATGATTTGGACAGGTTGGGTGAGTGGGCAGAAGCGTGGCAGATGCAATATAACGTGGATAAGTGCGAGGTTATCCACTTTGGTGTCAAAAACAGAAAGGCAGATTATTATCTGAATGGCAATAGATTGGGAAAAGGGGAACTGCAACGAGACCTGGGTGTCCTTGTGCACCAGTCGCTCAAGGTAAGCATGCAGGTGCAGCAGGCGGTGAAGAAGGCAAATGGTATGTTGGCCTTCATAGCGAAAGGGTTTGAGTATAGGAACAGGGATGTCCTGCTGCAGTTGTACAGGGCCTTGGTGAGACCACACCTTGAGTACTGTGTGCAGTTTTGGTCGCCTTATCTGAGGAAGGATGTTCTTGCCATGGAAGGAGTTCAGCGAAGATTCACAAGGCTGATACCTGGGATGGCAGGAATGACATATGAAGAGAGATTGGGTCGATTGGGCTTATACTCGCTGGAGTATAGAAGAATGAGAGGGGATCTCATCGAAACATATAAAATTCTGACAGGTCTGGACAAATTAGATGCAGGAAGAATGTTCCCGATGGTCGGAGAGTCCAGAACCAGGGGACATAATCTAAGGATAAGGGGTAAGCCATTTAGGACAGAAATGAGGAAGAATTTCTTCACCCAGAGAGTGGTGAACCTGTGGAATTCTCTACCACAGAAGGTAGTTGAGGCCAAGTCATTAAATATATTCAAGAATGAGTTAGATATATTTCTTAAAGCTAAAGGTATCAAGGGATATGGGGAGAAGGCAGGTACAGGGTACTGAATTTGGATGATCAGCCATGATCTCATCGAATGGCGGAGCAGGCTCGAGGGGCCGAATGGCCTACTCCTGCTCCTATCTTCTATGTTTCTATGGAGACAAAACCTGCCAGAGACTCCTGCATCTGTTCCTGGAGTTCCAACACCGCTGACCTTATGGATGGACCCAGAGGCAGAGGGTCGACATGCAGCTGAGCCGAGCTAGGAGAGTCCTGCGCCCTCCGACTAGGACTCTCCACTGCTGTCCCTGTCTCCACTATCTGCTGATGCTCACTTGTGAGCTGTGATACACCAGGTGACAACACTACTCTATCTCGCGATGTTCCCTCCGAGGTGTGAGTGTCTGCGCTGGTGCTAGGTGCGCTGAATTCTGCTGACGCGGCGACCTCAGAGGTTGCAGCTTCCTCTGAGGAGTCGTGAGGCTCATGCTCTTCCTCCTGGATGGTGGGGACGGCTGCTCGCGATGGTCCTGGGGGTGAGTAAAGGAAAGAGTCAGAGATGTGAGTCCAAGGTTACATGCACATTGCATATTGCAGATGATCATAAGTCAGTCTGCTGGAGCATCAGAATCATTATCAGTGACTCATGCAATGTCAATGAGAGAGATGATAAACTATTCTGTCACCAGCTTGCTCTGATGCACCCGTCTGTCCGTCCCCCACTTGCTCATCCTCCTCCACTCCCACAATCTCCAGGGCCGCCTCCTCCCAGGTGGTGAGCTGGGCTACTGAGGGTGGCCCTCCTCCTGTCCTCGCTCTTTCCCTCTTATTGTGAGCTCTCTTTTCCTGCAATGAGGGAGACAAGTGGAGTTTGAGTGAGAATGAAGGAGTGAGTGTAGAAAATCTATATCATTGATGGTTAGAAGGAGACAAATTCGGAGTGAGGTGGCAAGACCATGGGCCCTCCCTGTGTGTTGTAAGTTGTTTTCATAGCATCACAGCGATAGGGAGTGTGAGGGCTGCATAGTCGAATAGTTAGGTGAATGTGACCATACAGAGAGAGGGAATGAGTAAGGGTGCAGGGATGTCAGTGTCAAGTGGGATGTGGAGGAAGAGGTTGTCAAAGCTGAGTGCTGGTGAGGAGAGGCAATGGGGATCAGAATGAGGGTGATGGGAAATTCATACTCACTTTTCCAGTGCGCAGCAGGTCATGAAACCTCTTCCTGCACTGAAGCCAGGTTCTGCGGGTTATGGACAACGAGTTGACCTCCTCTGCCACCTGGATCCACACAGCCTTGGTTTGATGGGAAGGCTTCTTCCTCCCTGAAGAAGGGAAGAGCACCTCCTTATTAGCTCTGGCTCCCTCAATTAAAGCTTGCAGGGCGACGTCATCAATATGAGGTGCAGACCTAGGTCTCTGGCTGGCCATTCTTCCTGCAGGTGCCTCTAACATGCAAAGGCAGAAGCTTGGCAGTCTGCAGAGGAAGCAAGGCTTGTTGCAGACCTTAAATGCTGCAGCAATGATGACGTCATCGGAAGCGACTTTCAGACTGGAAAAACTCACTGGCCATGGATTCCCACACGTTGGAACTCAATTGGCCAATTATGTTAAAATCGCATCAATCTCCCACATCGATTTAGATTTGGGTGGCTAACACGAAATGCAGATTACACGACCCCAGCCCGCCCCTGAATCAAAATCCAGCCCAAAGTATTTGTTTAATTTTTCTGCCATTTCCTTATTCCCCATTATAACTTCTCCTGTCTCAGCCTGTAAGGGACCCACATTTACTTTCGCTAATCTTTTCCTTTTTACATACCTATAGAAGCTTTTACAATCTGTTTTTATGTCTCTCACTAGTTTACTCTCATATTCTATTTTCCCTTTCTTTATCAATTTCTTGGTCCTCCTTTGCTGAATTCTAAAATCCTCTCAATCCTCAGGCTTACTATTTTTGGCAAAATTTTAAGCCTCTTCCTTTGATTTAATACTATCTTTAACTTCTCTTGTTAGCCACAGTTGGACCACTTTTCCTGTGAGCTTTTTGTGCCTTAAAGGAATGTATATTTGTTGTAAATTATGTATTAATTCTTTAAATGCTAGCTGTTGCTTGTCTACCATTATACCTTTTCATGTGGTTTCCCAATCTACCGTAGACAACGTGCTCCTCATACCTACGTAGTTTGCTTTGTTTAGATTTAAGACCCTAGTTTCGTATTTAACGAAATCACTTTCAAACTGAATATAAAATTCCATCATATTATGGTCACTCTTCCCTAAAGGCCCCTTTACTACAAGGTTATTAATTAACCCTTTCTCATTGCAAAATACTAGATCGAAAATAGCCTGTTCCCTAGTTGGTTCCTCAACATACTGATCTAAAAAACTATCTTGCATACATTCCATGAATTAGTTCTCCACACTGTTGCTGCAAATTTGGTTTGCCTAGTCTATATGTAAATTAATGTCCTCCATGATCACTGTATTATCCTTGTTACATGCGCCTCTAATTTCCTGATTTATACTCTGCCCTACATTACAACTACTGTTTGGGGGCCTATAAACAACTCCCACCAATGTTTTCTGCCCCTTGCTGTTTCTTAGCTCCACCCAAACTGATTCTACTTCTTGATTTTTGGAGCGAAGATCCTTTCTCTCTACTGTCTTTATCTCATCCTTTATTATCAGGGCTACCCCGCCTCCTTTTCCATTTTGCCTATCTCTTCTAAAAGTTAAGTATCCTGGAATATTTAGTTCCCAACCTTGGCCACTTTGCAACCATGTCTCCGTTATGGCTATTAGATCAAATCTGTTAGTTTCTATCTGCGCTATGAATTCATCTTTCTGAAGATGGTTGCAAACGCTTCAGCTTTGTATTTTGCACTCGTGCTGGGCTCCACCATTATTGAGGATTGGGATATTCATGGCCTCCTCCTCCCATTAGTTGTTTAATGGTCCACCATCATTCACGAATGGTTGTGACAGGATTGCAGAGCTTTGATCTGATCCATTGATTGTGGGATCGCTTAGCTCTATCTATAGCATGTTGTTTCCACTTTTTAGCATGCATGTTGTCCTGTGTTGCAGCTTCCCCAGGTTGGCACCTCATTCTTAGGTACGCCTGGTGCTGTTCCTGGCATGCTCTTTTACACTCCTTATTGTACCAGGGTTGGTTCCCTGGCTTGATGGTAATGGTAGAGTGAGGGATATACCGGGCCATGAGGTTACAGATTGTGGTGGAATACAATTCTGCTGCTGCTGATGGCCCACAGAGCCTCATGGATACCCAGTTTTGAGCTGCTAGATCTGTTCTGAATCTGTCCCATTTAGCACGGTGGTAGTGCCACACATCACGATGGAGGGTGTCCTCAGTGTGAAGACAGGACTTTGTGTCCACAATGACTGTGCGGTGGTCACTGCTACCAATGCTGTCATGGACAGATGCATCTGCGACAGGTAGATTGGTGAGGACGAGGTCGAGTAGGTTTTTCCCTCGTGTTGGTTCTCTCACAACCTGTCGCAGGCCCAGACTGGCAGCTATGTCCTTCAGGACTCGGCCAGCTCGGTCAGTAGTGGTGCTACCGAGCCACTCTTGGTGATGGACATTGAAGTCCCCCACCCAGAGTACATTCTGTGCCCTTGTTACTCTCAGTGCTTCTTGCAAGTGGTGTTCAACATGGCGGAGTACTGATTCATCAGCTGAGGGAGGGCGGTAGGTGGTAATCAGCAGGAGGTTTCCTTGCCCATTCTTAGTGGACCAGATGGGTTTTTACGACTATCCAATAGTTTCATGGTCACCATTACTGATATTAGCTTTATATTCCAGATTTATTTAATTAACTGAATTTAAATTCCCCAGCTGCCGTGATGGGATTTGAACTCACGTCTCTGGATCATTAGTCCAGGCCTCTGGATTACTAGCCCAGTGACATTACCTCAATGCTACCGTTCCCGTTCATGGTGACCATAAAACTACCGGATTGTCGTAAAAATCCATCTGGTTCACTAATGTCCTTTAGGGAAGGAAATCTGCCGTCCTTACCTGGTCTGGTCTATATGTGACTCCAGACCCACAGCAATGTGCTTGACTCTTAACTGCCCTCTGAAATGGCCTAGCAAGCCACCTATTCAAGAAGGCAGCTCACTGTCACCTTCTCGAGGGTAATTAGGGATGGGCAATAAATGCTGGCCTTGCCAGCGACGCCCACATCCTGTGAACAAATAACAAAAAAAGACTGCTTATTTTCACCTCACAACATTGCTCTCCTTTGCCCCTGTTGAAACCCTTATTACATCAACTTAACTTCTCGGATGGCTTTCTCACTGACCTCCTCCTTTCGTGCACTAATTCCACCCTGCTTTCACGTCAGCCCTGACTGATTTACATTTGCTCTATGCCCACTGATGAATTCAAAATCGTTGTCCTTGTCTTTAAATCTTTACAATGCCTAACCCCACTCTAGCTGTGCAACCTCCGCCGACTTTTCCTCCCATCTGTAAGAAATCGTGAACTGGAAGAAATTGTGAATTGTGAAAGGAATAATGGTTTTATAAAGGAAATGGGTTTGCGGAGCTCAGCAGCCAGGATAAGCTGATGACACAGAAGAAACCAATCATGTCAGATAAGGAGTTGCAGAAAGAGCTGAGGTCGTTTACAAGGGCAGAACGCAGAAACCGGCCTTCATGTAGGCACAGCTAGGCCTGATAAGAGGATTGGTAAGGAGCCTTTGAGATGAACAAACTGTCCAAGAGAAGGTAACCAGAGGTCCAAACAAGAGATAAGTGGAGGAATGACCTCATGAGTCTGGGCGAGGTTTGCCGTAGATACCTATTCCCCTGTAATTGGACAATTGAATGGGTAACAAATGATTGACACGAGGTATATAAACGGGCAGCCGAAAGGGACAAACAGGCAGAGAGGGCAAGAGCTTCCCCGGGGAGGCAGAGAGAAAAAGGGCTTCCTCTGAGGTGAATCTCATGCTGGCTTCAGCCTAACACCTTGTTCAAACTCAACCTCTGAGGTGGATCTCATGCTGGCTTCGGCTTAACACCTCCGCCAGCCTCAGGAGACGACCAAAGAGGAAGGGATCACTGCCGCAGGCTGCAGGGATCCGAGACCACCATTCTGCCTCAACCCCCATCCGTCCGCCCGTCCGTCCGTCCATTCCGGGGCCGGTAAACCGTTCTCATCTGTTACGGGTTGTATGTCGACTATGTCTATCCTGATTTAACTATATTTGAATGGCCGCTCCTTAATAAAGTGACCTATGACTCCAAAGACCCTTTGGGTAATCTGTGTGTGACCTGTGATCCAAATCTTACACATCCCTTCAATCCTTTGATCCTCACCTTCTCCCGCTGCACCTTCAATGGTGCAAGAACATTCAGCAGTTTTACTCTTACTTTCAGGAAGTCACTCCTTAATCCTCTGCCTAGTTAATTCTCTCACCAGCTTTAAAAATGTTCTCATGTGCAGTTCTGGGTAGCATCAGAAGCCATCTTTTTGACCACGTTCTCGGTCACCTCTGGTAACCCCTAATACAGTGTCGGCCTGTTCTATCCTCTGTGAGGCACCTTGGGATGTTCTCTTATTGTAAAGGAGCTATAGAAATACCAGTTGCTGTCAATCATAAAACAGATACATCCTGGGAGGTGTAGTTTTCTCCTTGGTTGAATCCCTTCATATAGCTGAGTCATATCTCTGGGAAACTCAAATACCAATACTGAGCTTTTTGGAGAGACAGAGGCCTTGAACAAAAAAATTCTTAAAGACATTTGAAACAACCAAAATACTACAATATAATTTCCTCATTTGCACATCCTTTACCTGCACCCGCCCATCCATTCTTTGTGTACCCGTGAATCACAATTTTTGTTCAATAAGCAAGACTACATTTATCAGTGTCTGTCCAACTGCTTTGCCTATCTAAATACTTTTGTAAATCCGTGCTGCGTCCTCTGTCACTGCTAGTTTAGTGTCATCAGCAAATCTAACAAGCTTACGTTTGATTTCAGTATTCAGGTCAATTATATAATTTAGAAACAGAGAGGTGCAAGTACTTACTTCTGCCAGACTCAAATCGCAGTTCCTCATGGGCTGAGAACTTGTACAGTAAGACAGAAGGGCAAGCTTAGAATGACTCAGCCTAGAAATATTCAAGTCTGACTATAATTATTTACATATACATCTGACAATTACATGCACTCAATTACCTGTCAAACATTGCACAACACCAGGTTATAGTCCAACAGCTTTATTTGAAATCACAAGCTTTCGGAGCGCTGCTCCTTCGTCAGGTGAAGTGAAGAGATGCATATAGTCACAGCATATATACCCTATGGACCCACGACGAAGAATCACTGAAAAGACTACACGATAACATCAACAAGTTCCATCCCACCATCAAACTCACCATGGACTACTCCTCAGAATCGGTTTCATTCTTGGACACACGAATCTCCATCAAAGACGGACACCTCAGCACTTCACTCTACCGCAAGCCCACGGACAACCTCACGATGCTCCACTTCTCCAGCTTCCACCCTAACCACGTTAAAGAAGTCATCCCCTATGGACGAGCCCTGCGAATACACAGGATCTGCTCAGATGAGGAGGAACGCGATGGACACCTACAGACGCTGAAAGACGCCCTCGTAAGAACGGGATATGACGCTCGACTCGTCGATCGACAGTTCCGATGGGCCACAGCGAAAAACCGCATAGACCTCCTCAGAAGACAAACACAGGACACAACCAACAGAGTACCCTACGTCGTCCAGTACTTCCCCGGAGCGGAGAAACTACGCCATGTTCTTCGCAGCCTTCAACATGTCATCGATGACGACGAACACCTCGCTAAGGCCATCTCCACTCTCCCACTACTCGCCTTCAAACAGCCGCCTAACCTCAAACAGACCATCGTTCGCAGCAGATTACCCAGCTTTCAGGAGAACAGCGACCATGACACCACACAACCCTGCCACGGCAACCTCTGCAAGACATGCCAGATCATCAACACAGATACCATCATCACACATGAGGACACCACCCACCAGGTACATGGTACATACTCATGTGACTCGGCCAACGTTGTCTACCTCATACGTTGCAGGAAAGGATGCCCCGGAGCATGGTACATCGGCGAAACCATGCAGACACTGTGACAACGTATGAACGGACACCGCGCAACAATCGCCAGGCAGGATTGTTACCTCCCAGTCGGGGAACACTTCAGCAGTCAAGGACATTCAGCCTCCGATCTTCGGGTAAGCGTTCTCCAAGGCGGCCTTCGAGACACACGACAACGCAAAATTGTCGAGCAGAAACTGATAGCCAAGTTCCGCACCCATGAGGACGGCCTCAACAGAGATCTTGGGTTCATGTCATGCTACATGTAACCCCACCTGACGCAGAGTCATCCAGACTCGAGTCGTCGTTGGCTTGTTCTCTCTACACAGATGCGGCCGGACCTGCTGTGATTTCCAGCAAAAAAAGTGTTTTGTTTTCCATACAGACCCCAACATCTGCCACATTTGACCCCTTGTGACCCCACCTCATTGTCTTTGATGTAATGTTTTCCTGACTGACCTGTTTGGACACCATCCACACCTTTGATTGCCGTGATTATCTCTCTGCCGAGGTGTGATAAAGGGCAGTTGGAAAGATTAACTGTAATCATCTGGCAGTGTTCTCTGACTATATATGCTGTGACTATATGCATCTCTTCACTTCACCTGATGAAGGAGCAGCGCTCCGAAAGCTTGTGATTTCAAATAAAGTTGTTGGACTATAACCTGGTGTTGTGCGACTTCTCACATTTGTCCACCCCAGTCCAACACCGGCATCTCCACATCCTGTCAAACATTGTCAGAAAGTTTCTGTAGCCATAATACTTTATGCATAATGCCATAAAACTGTGTCACAGCCTGAAATACACAGTACAAAATATCCTCTCATTTAATGTATGTTTTTCTTCTTTGGAACATAGGAACAGGAGGAGGCCATTCAGCCCATCGAGCCTGCTCCGCCATTCTAGTAGATCACGGCTGATCTGTAACTCAACTCCATTTACCCAGCTGTGCTCCATATCCCTTGATACCCTTACCTAACAAAAATCTATCGATCTCAGTCTTGAAAGCTTCAACTGACCCCCAGCCTCCACTACCTTTTGGGGGAGAGAGTTCCAGATGTCCATTATTGTTTGTGTGAAGAAGTGCTTCCTGGTTTCACTCCTGAAGAACCTAGCTCTAATTTTAAAATTGTGCCCCCTAGTTCTGGATTCCCTCACCAGAGGAAATAGTTTCTCTGTATCGACTCTATCAAATTTGTTTATCATTTTAAACACCTCAATTAAATCACCCCTCAACCTTCTAAACTCAAGTGAGTAAAAGCTAAGTTTCTGCAACCTGTCCTCGTAATTTAACTCTTTTTAAGCCCTGATATCTCTCTGGTGAATCTGCGCTGCACCCCGTCCAAGCCCAATATATCCTTCCTGAGGTGCGGGGCCCAGAACTGAACGCGGTTCTCCAGATGGGGTCTGACCAAGGCGCTGTACAACTGGAGCATCGCTTCCTCCCCTTTGTGTTCTTTGAAAACCAACATTCCATTTGCCCTCTTGATTGATTTTTGTACCTGTGCACTAGTGATTTGAGTGATTTGTGTACATGGACACCTCAGTTCCTTTGCTCCTCTACAGTTCCTTGTCTTTCGCCATTAAGAAAATATTCCGATTTGTCTTTCTTGGCTCCAAAAGGATGATCTCGCACTTCCCCACATTGAACTCCATCTGCTACAGTTTTGTCCGCTCATTTAATCTGACTGTGTCCTCTTGTAACTTCCTGCTCCCATCCACACAAATTACTGTGCCTCCTTACTTAGTGTCATCTGGAAAGCTTGGATATACAACTCTATTCCTTCATCCACGTCATTAATGTAAATGCTGAAGCCCCAGTACAGATCCCTGGGGACACCACTTCTCACATGCTGCCAATCAAAGAAAAAAGCCTTCATCACTATTACATTAAAAATTGGTTAGAAGGGAAAACAGAGAATAGGAGTTAAGGGCGGTTTCTCGGAGTGGTTGTAAGTAGGGGTGTCCCACAGGGTTCAGTTCTGGGATTACTTCACTGCATATATCAATGATTTGGACATAGGCCGAGATGGAGAGGTGTTAACATCTGCAGATGATACCAAAATAGGAGGAATAGTTCATTCTTTAGAAGACCAAAGGAAGCTGCAAAGGGATAGTGATATGATGGGGGAATGAGCTAAAAAGTGGCAGATGGAATTCAGTGTAAATGTAAGGTGATGCATTTTGGTAGAAATAATGACAGTGGTAATTATACTGTGAATGGAAGTAGGTTCGGGCTGTGGACGAGCAGAGGGATTTGCAGGGGACAGGTTCACAGGACATTAAAGGCAGCACCATGGGTTGATAAGGTCACAAGGAAAGCTAATGAAACTATAGGTTTTATCACAAGAGGTACAGAATAGGTCATTATGAGCCTACATAAAACCTTAATTAGACCTCGGTTAGAGTACTGTGTACTAGGAACATAGGAACAGGAGTAGGCCATTGAGCCCCTCGAGCCTGTTCCGCCATTCAGTGAGGGTACTTTGTGCTGTATTGGGCTCCACACTGTAGGAAGGACAGTGAGGCTTTAGTGAGGATATAACACAGATTCACTAGGAAGCTGCCTGGTAATGCAAGTTGTTGTTGTTGTTGTGGTGGTATGAGGAAATACAAATAGGAAGAAAGACTTGAAAGACTGGGGCTTTTTTGTTAAATAATGAGGGTGATGATAGGAGTGTTTAAAATTCTGAGAAGATGGGACAGAGTAGCTAGAAGCGGACTGCTCCCAGTAGTTGAGGGGTCCGGAACGAGGGGCCGGAGATACAAGATTAAATGTAAGAGATTTAGAACAGAGGGCAGGAGAAACTTCTTCCCACAGAGAGTCGTGGGTCTGTGGATTTCACTCCCAGGGTGAGTAGTTGAGGCAGAAACCGTGTCAACATTGAAGATTAGATTGGAGAGGGGGGGTGGAGCAAAAAGGGGTTGAAGCGATGTGGGAACAGGAGGGGTAAATGTGATTAGACGTATTTGCTGTGTGGAGGGTAAAGATTCCATGTTGTAACTTCTGTCTATTTCTCTGCAAGTGCTGATGCGGGGCCTGCAGGTCACACTGAATTCCCCGCTCTTATCTGATCCAATCTGAACAGAAAGCACTGGAGGCATGTGTGGTTCCGAGCAGCATCAGGCAGAGTTTGCAGCTCAGTGAGGACACCGTCAGCACTCTAACCGGTGGGTCGGCAGCAGTACTGCAGGTGAGTCCTCACTGGCTCTTTGTTGGAGTGATAGCTGGAATGTCTGTGCTGGATTGCTGAGTGAAGTTGCATTCATGTCCCTGGGAATGAGCTAAAAACGAACTCATTTAGTGCATTCTTTGCATACTCCGAGTAAAGGCTCTCTCCTAATAATATATATATTTTTAAAAACTCATGTGTAATGTCTTTTATGAGTTAATTTTACTAGGTTTCAGTTGCAGGGACTGTCTCCAGTCAGTCTCTGTCTCTTTCCCAAGTTGCAATAACTATTTTCAATATCAGATTCATAATTTGTCCTTTCTACAATGAAAAAAACTTGTATTTATATAGCACCTATCACATTTTTTCAGTAAGTGCCCTAAAGTACCTTTTATACTCGGGACAGTTTTCCCAACGAGCACTCCTGTTGCAGCAACAGGAACACACCATGGGAATTTGAGCATGGATATCAGTGCACTTGATTCACGCCTCGTCCAATTTTCCAAGCATTAGGTTTCTGAGCTGTCAATCAGCCGTGTGGATCTCCACATTCCCAGTGTGCCAAGGTGAAATTTCCCCTTACAGTGAAGGAGTTGAAGCTCAGTGACTGCTGCTATGTAAGCGAAATGGGATTTGGAAGTTACATTGTCCATTCCGGGTTGTGCTTGGGATTACATAGGATTACATAGGATAGGCAGCACATTCAGCCCAGCCAGTCCATGCTGGCATATATGCTCCACTCGCGCCTCCTTCCGTCTTTCCTCATCTAACTTTATCAGCCTAACCCTCTATTCCCTTCTCCCTCATGTGCTTATCTAACAGCCGCTTAAATGCAAGGTTAGTTGCAATGAAAAAAAGACTTGCATTTCTATAGCGCCTTTCACATCCACTGGGCGTTCCAAAGCGCTTTACAGCCAATGAAGTACTTTTTGAAGTGTGGTCACGGTTGTAATGTAGGAAACACAGCAGCAATTTGCACACAGCAAGCTCCCACAAACAGCAATGTGATAATGATCGGATAATCTGTTTTCGTGATGTTTGTTGAGGGATAAATATTGGCAAGATCCTGCAAATCCATTGGCAGGATAGGTGCACCAACGTCAGTGTTCTCACTCAGGCCAACATCCCCAGCATCGAAGCTTTGACCACGCTCGATCAGCTCCGATGGATGGGCCACATCGTCCGCATGCCCGATACGAGACTCCCAAAACAAGCGCTCTACTCGGAGCTCCGGCATGGCAAGAGAGCCCCAGGAGGGCAGAGGAAACGCTTCAAGGACACCCTCAAAGCCTCCATGAAAAAGTGCAACATTCCCACCGACACCTGGGAATCCCTGGCCCAAGACCGCACAAAGTGGAGGAGAAGCATCCAGGAAGGCGTCGAACACCTCGAGTCTCTTCGCCGGGAGCAAGCGGAAACCAAGCGCAGGCAGCGCAAGGAGCGCACGTCAACCCAAGCACCCCACCCACCCGCCCCTTCAACCACCGTCTGCCCCACCTGTGACTGAGACTGTAGGTCCTGCATTGGACTCTTCAGTCACCTGAGAACTCATTTTTAATGTGGTAGCAAGTCATCCTCTGTTCCGAGGGACTGCCTAAGAAGAGAAGAAATATTGGCCAGGACACCGGGGAGAACTCCCCTGCTCTTCTTCGAAATAATGCCATGGGATCTTTTATGTTCACCTGAGAGGGCGGTTGGTTTAATGTCTCATCCGAAAGACAGCACCTCCGACAGTGCAGCGCTCCCTCAGTACTGCCCCTCCGACAGTGCAGCGCGCTCTCAGTACTGCCCCTCTGACAGTGCAGCGCTCCCTCAGTACTGCCCCTCTGACAGTGCAGCGCTCCCTCAGTACTGCCGCAACGACAGTGCAGCGCTCTCTCAGCACTGCCCCTCCGACAGTGCGGCGCTCCCTCAGCACTGCCCCTCCAACAGTGCAGCGCTCCCTCAGTACTGCCCCTCCGACAGTGCAGAGCTCCCTTAGTACTGACCCTCTGACAGTACAGCACTCCCTCAGTACAGCACTCCCTCAGTACTGCACTGGAGTGTCAGCCTGGATTTTTGTGCTCAAGTCTCTGGAGTGGGACTTGAATTCACAACCTTCTGACTCAGAGGCGATGGTGCTCTTTTTCTTAGGCAGTCCCTCGGAACCGAGGATGACTTGCTTCCACATTAAAAATGAGTTCGCAGGTGACTGATGAGTCCAATGCAGGACCTACAGTCTCTGTCACAGGTGGGGTAGACGGTGGTTGAAGGGGCGGGTGGGTGGGGTGCTTGGGTTGACGTGCGCTCCTTGCGCTGCCTGCGCTTGGTTTCCGCTTGCTCCCGGCGAAGAGACTCGAGGTGTTCAACGCCTTCCTGGATGCTTCTCCTCCACTTTGTGCGGTCTTGGGCCAGGGATTCCCAGGTGTCGGTGGGAATGTTGCACTTTTTCATGGAGGCTTTGAGGGTGTCCTTGAAGCGTTTCCTCTGCCCTCCTGGGGCTCTCTTGCCATGCCGGAGCTCCGAGTAGAGCGCTTGTTTTGGGAGTCTCGTATCGGGCATGCGGACGATGTGGCCCATCCATCGGAGCTGATCGAGCGTGGTCAAAGCTTCGATGCTGGGGATGTTGGCCTGAGCGAGAACACTGACTTTGGTGCGCCTATCCTGCCAATGGATTGGCAGGATCTTGTGGAGGCAGCGTTGGTGGTACCTCTCCAGTGCTTTGAGGTGCCTGCTGTACATGGTCTATGTCTCTGAGACATACAGCAGGGCGGGTATCACTGCTGCTCTGTAGACCATGAGCTTAGTGCCGGGTTTGAGGTCCTGGTCTTCAAACACTCTCTTCCTCAGGCGACCGAAGGCTGCTGTTGTCCAAGGCCTTGTCATGGATTTTGATAATCGGGGGGCAGTACTGTGTGGCGGGGGCAGGTTGGTAGAGGATCTTTGTCTTACGGATGTTTAGTGTAAGGCCCATGCTCTTGTACTCTTCGGTGAAGGTGTTGACAATGGTTTGGAGTTCGACCTCCGAGTGAGCGCAGACACAAGCGTCATCTGCATACTGTAATTCGACGACAGAGTATGGGACGACCTTGGATCTGGACTGGAGGCGATGGAGGTTGAACAGTTTCCCGTTTGTTCTGTAGATTAGCTCCACTCCAGCGGGGAGCTTACTGAGGGTGAGATGGAGCATTGCAGCAAGGAAGATCGAGAAGACCGTTGGTGCGATGACACAGCCTTGCTTGACCCCGGTTCGTACGTGAATTGGGTCTGTGGTGGAAACGTTGGTCAGGATCACGGCTTGCATGTCGTCGTGAAGCAGGCGGAGAATGGTGACAAACTTTTGAGGGCAGCCGAATTTGAGGAGGACACTCCATAATCCCTCACGGTTGACAGTGTCGAAGGCCTTTGTGAGATCAAAGAAGGCCAGGTACAGCGGTTGGTGCTGTTCCCTGCATTTCTCTTGTAGTTGACGTGCGGTGAAGATCATGTCCATTGTGCCCCTTAGTGGGCGGCATCCGCATTGCGACTCTGGGAGGAGCTCTTCGGCCACTGGGAGAAGGCGATTGAGGAGGATTCTTGCGATGACTTTCCCTGTGGCAGACAGCAGGGAAACTCCTCTGTAATTACCGCAATCGGACTTGTCACCTTTCTTGAAGATGGTCACAATTACGGCATCTCTGAGATCCCCTGGCATGCTCTCTCCTTCCAGATAAGAGAAATGAGTTCATGTATTCACGACAATAGTGCTTCTCCGCCATGCTTTAGTGCCTCGGCGGGGATTCCATCTGCTCCTGAGGCCTTGTTGTTCTTCAGTTGTCGGATGGCCTTTTCAACCTCATGCCGGGCTGTGGTTGTGCTGAGGTGGTGGCGCGTAGCATGCTGCGGGATGGAGTTGAGGACACTCGCGTCGAAGACAGAGTCGCGTTTAAGGAGATCTTCGAAGTGTCCCTTCCAGCGGCACTGACTGCCTCTCTGCCCACTGAGCCACTGGCTGACCATTTGTGTGTGTATTGATTTGGATTTGAAGATTCTGCCAGCTGATTTTAATGCAGGGACTGTGTCCAAGTTATTAATGCTGGGTGTGCTGGGATATTGCCTTTGTGCACAGAGGGCGCAGTTCCACAGGCTGGGCTGCAAGTTTCAGACTTCGCGCTGACTCGCAGTTTGCAGCAGGGTCAGAGAAAAAAGAGAGTGTGGTGGTGAGGGTTGCTGCGGAATGCGGAGCGATCTCTGCTTCCAGCCCAGCTCCAGCACAGCCCAGCACCCCCCTGCCCTGGGAGGCAGCCAGTCTCGGCAACAGCTAGACCGCAAGGACAACTCCGCCTGGGCATACAGTGGAGAAGAGGAAGAGCCAGAGCCAGAGAGAGAGAGAAAAGAACCACCCGATATCCCAGCCCAGCCCGGCCCGGCCAGGCTCGGGCACCGCCAGGTAAGCAGAGTCTCTCTGCCCGGATTCCGGGAGGACCTCTCTGGGCTTGTGACAGATATTGTGCAGCGTGGTTTTTTTCCTCTCTCACTCTCTCTGATCGCTCTGATCTGTATGTCGAATGAACCCCCGCCGCCTGGGGAAGAGCCTTGTGTATTCAATAAATACACACACAGCCATCTGCTGAATTATTCTGAATTTAAATCAGTACATTCGGACCTCCAGTTGCTTTGCTCATCTGCCTGCAATTTTCAAACCTTTTTTTGCCCCCTCTTCCTGTCCCCAATTCTTTTCAAGTGTGTCTCATTTGTTTGCAACTTTGGAGACTTTAAAAAAAAATACAATTTTCAGAGGGGTCCTTAAAGGGATTGACAGTGCCAGTGCTTAAAGGGGTTTCCGTCTGTTATTTTTTGATTGGGAGGGTGTGAGAGAGCGGCTGCCTAATAGCAGTGGTCATGGCCTTTGATGTGTGTTTCAGTGTGGCTCCTGTGTCTTTGGTAAATGAACAAAATGAGATTTGCCGACAACCTTAATGATGGCTACATTTAAAATAACCTAAAAATGTCCCAAGAAGAGATAGGTGTATGGAAGCAATGAGTTTTGCAGAGATTTTGAAGGAGGAGAGATAATTGTAAACCTGCCCGCCTGGACGATAACCTGGTGGTGTCAATCCCCATCCCTTATATCACGTGCCCAGTTTTCATCCCAGGCGGCCAAATCCAAAATGACCCCGTGGAGGTGGTGATGGGTCTCGGTAATGGAGGGGCTGAGTTCGGCAATGTGATGATGCTGGGGATCTGGCATCTGAAGCACAACTCCGGGTTGAACAGGACTGAAAGTGCGAACCGGTTCAGCCTGAGTCAGTGGCCGAGAAGGGAGTTGGAATCAGTGGCAAGGATGCAAAGTTTGTGATGGGACTGTAGATGACAATAGCTTCGGTCTTCCCAATGTTGCGCTAAAGCCGAGTGTCAGCCGTGGCTCAGTGGGTAGCACACTTGCCTTTGAGTCAGAAGGTTGTGGGTTCAAGTCCAACTTCCAGAGACTTGAGCACAAAAATCTAGGCTGACACTCCCAGTGCAGTGCTGAGGGAGTGCCGCACTGTCAGAGGTGCCATCTTTCAGATGAGATGTTAAACCGAGAACCCATCTGCTCCCTCAGGTGGATGTAAAAGATCCCATGGCACTATTTCAAAGAAGAGCGAGGGAGTTATCCAATATTTATTCCTCAATCAACATCACTAAAACATCTGGTCATTATCACATTGCTGTTTGTGGGACCTTGCTGTGTGCAAATTGGCTGCCACGTTTCCTACATTACAACAGTGACTACGCTTAAAAAAAAAGCACTTAATTGGCTGTAAAGCGCTTTGGGACGCCCGGTGGTCGTGAAAGGTGCTATACAAATGCAAGTCTTTTTTTCTTAAAGGAAGTTAAGATTCATCCAGAACTGGATGTTGAACCAACAGACTTAAAACTTACATCAAGAGAGTAGTGGAGAAGTCGAGCTGGGTGTCAATGGCATAAGTGTGGAATCTGACCCTATGTCTGTGGGTGATGTTGCTGAGTGGGAGCATGTAGCTAGGGAAGAGGAGGGGGCCAAAGACAGATCCTTGGGTGACTCTGGAGGTAATGGTGCAGGATAGGAAAAAGAACAATTGGTAAAGATGCTATGGCCATTTAGATGAGTGGAACGTAGCAAGGGAAGTCCCATAGAACCAGACAAAGGAAGAGCAGCGTTGGAGGAGAATGGTGTGGCCAACCATGGCGAAAGCTATAGAGGGGACAAGAAAGGATAATGCATCATGGTCGTGGTCCCAAAAGGTGTCAATAGTGACTTTGGTTATGGCTGGGAGGCACGGAAGCATGATTCGATGGATTGAAACAGGATGTTTAGAGATAAAGGAACAAAACTGGGAGGCGACTACGTTCAAGGATTTTGAGAGGAAAGGGAGGTTGGAAGAGTCGAGGGTGGGTTTTTTTGAGGAGGGGTGATCATGGCAATGATGAGGGGAAGAAGGGTGCTGCCTGAGGAGAATGAACCATTGATAAGTTTTTACATTTTTTTCATTAATTCTCAGGATTTGGGTGTTGCTGGCAAGGCAGGCATTTATTCCCCATCCCTAGCTGCCCTTGAGAAGATGGTAGTGAGCTGCCTTCTTGAACCACTGCGGTTTGTGTGATGAAGATGCTCCCACAATGCTGTAGGGTAGGGCGTTCCAGGACTTTGACCCAGCGACGATGAAGGAACAGCGATATATATCCAAGTCAGAATGGTGTGTGACTTGGAGAGAAACTTCAAGGTCATAGTGTTCCCATGCACATGATACCCTTGTCCTTCTAGCTGGTGGAGTTTGGGAGGTGCTGTCAAAGAAGCTTTGGCGAGTTGCTGCAGTGCATCTTGTAGATAATACACACTGCAGAGACGGTCCAACAATGGTGAAGGGAGTGGATCTTTAAGGTGGTGGATGGGCTACCGATCAAGTGGACTGCTTTGTTTCAGATAGTGTTGAGCTCTTTGAGTGTTGTTTGGACCAAAGCTATAATGGAAGTCTGGAGCCGGGTGGTTCGAGCGGAACCCAAACTTGGAATCCGTGAGCAGGTTGATTGCACTGTTTACGACTCTTTCTGACAATTTGCTGATGATTGCGTATAGGACAAAAATGTCCGGATTGGATTTGTCCTGCTTTTTGTGGACAGGACGTACCTGGCCAATTTTCCACATTGTCGGGTAGATGCCAGTGTTGTAGCTGTACTGGAACAGCTTGGCTAAGGGCACGGTTAGTTCTGGAGCTCACATCTTCAGCACGACAGCCGGGATATTGTTGGCCCGTAGCCTTTGCCGTGTCCAGTGCACTCAGCTGTTTCTTGATGTCATGCCACGTGGAGTGAATTGAACAGGCTGAAAACTGGCATCTGACAGTAGCTTGAGAGCCAGGAAGGGGATCAGGACAGCAGTGGATTGAGGGAGCAAGAGGTATGTCTCATGTACAGGTTGAGCTTAGAGAGAGCAGGGGAGGGGATGAGGGCCAGGAAGTTATGATGAACCTTTATAAAACACTGGTCTGACCTGAACTGGAGTATTGTTTCCAATTCTGGGCACCGCACTTTAGGAAGGAATTGAAGGCCTTAGAGAGGGTGCAGAGAGATTTACCAGAATGGTTCCAGGAATGAGGGACTTCAGTTATGTGGATAGACTGGAGAAGCTGGGGTTGTTCTCCTTAGAGCAGGGAAGGTTGAGAGGAGATTTGATAGAGGTGTTCAAAATCATGAGGGGTCGAGACAGAGTAGATGGAGAGAAACTGTTCCTAGTTTAGGGGTCCCAACCGTGGCTCAGTGAGTCAGAAGGTTGTGAGTTCAAACCCCACTCCAGAGACTGCACGGTCTGAGGTGCCGTCATTCCGAAGTAACTTTAAACCGGAGCGCTGTTTGCCCTCTTGGTGTGCTGGCCAATAATTATCCCTCAACCAACATCACTCAAAACAGATTATCTGGTCATTATCACATTGCTGTTTGTGGGATCTTGTTGTGTGCAAATTGGCTGCCGACTACACTTCAAAAGTATTTTATTGGCTGTAAAGTGCTTGAGGTCGTGAAAGGTGCTATAGAAATGCAACTCTCTTTCTTTCTTTTTTATCAGCAAGATGTTTCCCTTTAAAAGAAAATATGGTAAATAGTTGATGCTGTGGAGGCCTGCTCAGTGTAAAGAGTGGATTGTTTACAGGCTTGATATTTGGATAGTGGTATTTTGTCAGGCTCGTGTTGTGGATGTTTGGTTTGTGCCTGGAGAATGAGATTGAGTTAAAGGGGCAGGCAGTGTTCCTGAACCAGACACTGTGATCAGCAGAATTACTGACATTAAGATTTTACCCATTCTGCTAAGTTGAAAGTGTGAATGTTATTTTCTTTTAAAATTCATTTCAAGTAGGGCACGGCTGCTTTAATTTTGTCAGGCCGCACATTTTTGAAATACCTGGGGCTGTGCAGGGTAGCAGCTCCGTGTCTTGGCCCGCTTGTAGCTTGACCTTTACACATGAACCCCACAAGGTTTAAGAAGCTCGATTTGCAGGTATGTGGAACCATCCAAACAAATACTTGGGTTCATTAGTGATATAAAAGATATAAACTAACCTTTTAATACAAATATTACTCTCTGGACGTTGGTGTGTGATTCCATCCAGACGAAGCTGAGCTTTCTCCACATCTATTTTAAAAAGACGATTCGCTCCCCAGATTTGTACATGTGGTAAAACCACAGTACAGCTTGAATAAACTGTAATGAGGACGGATAGCTCATCAATTGACCTTTGTGGTTGCTGCGAGCACAGAAATTGGACCGGGCAATAGTTTTCATTCTATATTGTAGGTTGCAGCAATCCCCCACAGCAGGAGAAGTGGTGTGCGAAGTATCGCTGACACTATGAGTGAGAGAGAGAGAGAGTTTCATGGGCAGGAGAAACAGTGTGTGAAGTTTAGTCTTTGGCGGTTTCTCTGGATGTTTTGGGCTGATGCCAAGGTACAGAATGTGAACCGAAGATTAAAGGTCACTGGGAATGAATTGAGAATCAGGTAAAGCAGGCTTCACTTGAATGCTTCTGAAACTTAAACTACAGCACAGCCTTGCTAATTATATCGTCTCCTTAAAGGCATATGCTCTCTTTTGAAAACTGTCTGACAAGACAGAAATTTCACAGTCTGTAAGACAATACTGATGATCAATGCTGATGTTGTTTTCATAATGTTGCTGTTTGTTTGTTAGCTTGTCTCAGTTGGTGGCACTCTCACCTGTGAGTCAGAAAGTTGTGGGTTCAAACTCCACTGCAGGAGTTGATTACATAATCTAGGCTGATACCGCAATGTTGGCCAGGACATCTTTCCAATGAGACATTAAATCAAGGCCAGGACTGCCTGTTCAGTTGGATACCAGAGATAGCATGGGAGTATTTGAAGAAGTGCAGAGGTTTTTTTCAGTATCTTGGGCCAACATTGCTCCCTCAACGAACACAACCAACACAACTGATCAACTGGTTGTCCAATTCAAGAGATGGGACTGCTGTTTACTGTCTCACCCGAAGAACTGCCCCTCTACAATGCAGCGTTCTTGCAGTACTGCACTGAAATGTGAGCATAGATTATGTCTCACCACCACCTTCTCACCAGCAACGAGGGATGGACAATAAATGTCAGCCTTGCCAGTGACGCCCACATCCTGAGAATTAATTAAAAAAAATTAGGTTCTCAAGTCCTGGGCTGGAACTTGAATAAGCAAACCATACCAAGAGGATCTATTGAGACCATTGCTGTACTGAGGGAATCTTTCCAAATGCCTGGAGACCTGAAAGTTTTGATGCTGTCAGTTGTTAGATTGTCTGGATTTAGGTGCAGCAGTGAATGCAGCATGCATTGATGCTTCATTCATTGATCTGGGAATAAATCTTTGTTGGGTGGACCTATTTTCTCAATATGTGATTGCACTGGATATTTGCAAAGGAGAGCATCTGTTCCTGAGATCCCCTCAGGCAGTTAAAGACACAAATACAAAATTAACCAGCTTCAAGCAAGACTAGAGTTTTTAAGCAAGAAATATTTTCCCCACAGAGCAGTGAATATGCAGATTAGACTCCCACCAACAGTAGCTAATGCTGTGTTCAATAGCCTGCAATGGAGAGCCGAATAGACATGTCCTGGCGAATTAAATTGGAGACTTTGGGGAAGGTACAGGCTGAGATGGTGACACACACTATAGCTCTATGCGCTGCTGAAACCCAAAAACTGTGTATGTGGAAAGCAATCATTCAGGGTTAACAATGTAGATTGTAATGTTAGATTGATATCCTGGCGTTTAATAGGAAGCTTTCAGGGATTAAGCAGGGAGTTTTCTCCTGGTGGCTTTCCCTGTGACTCTTCCACCTCCATCAGCAGATTGAGTGAGATCCCATGAGAGCTGATTGTACATGAAAGAAATATTTGAAAATGCAGACCTGAGTTATACAGTACCACGTTGCACTGGAAGCTTCTCCAAGCACCTCACACATTTGGTGCAAGACTGCTTGTTAGGCAATTTGGTCCATGGAAGGAATGCGCTTGATGGGTTGAAGAGCCACTTTTACTTCAGTGCTAGTTTAATTTTTTTTTATTCGTTCATGGGATGTGGGTGTCGCTGGCAAGGCCAGCATTTATTGCCCATCCCTAATTGCCCTTGAGAAGGTGGTAGTGAGCCGAAGGTGTGGTGTATCCCCTTTCGTTCTCCTGAATTTAACACCAGTTTTCATGGGTAGATGGTCACAGTAGCAAGGCCATTGAAATTGCGAGGTGCAACACAGCTGGTTTTTAATCTGCAGAGGCGAAATGATATATTTGTCATGGGCACTGTTGATCTGATTTCCATTAGGTTTGATTAGGGAGAATAGGAATCACAGGATGTGGGCAACACTGGCAAGACTATATCTATTACGCATCTTGAGTTGCCCATAGAAAGTGTTGATGGGCCATAATTTTGATAAGTGAGTGGCATGCTAGGTATTAAGAGTCAACCATGTAGCATGGGATTGGAATCAAGTGTAGGCCAGACCAGATAAAGTGGAAGAAAGAACTTGTATTTTTATGCCAACAGTTTTATTTGAAATCACAAGCTTTCGGAGCGCTGCTCCTTCGTCAGGTGAAGTAAAGGAATATGAATCGACAAAGCATATATAGATAGAGAACAATGCATGTGTAGCGTACAATGGCAGACGACTACATTTAATCCTCCTGACTGCCTTTTGTCACACCTCGGCAGAGAAACAATTAGGTCAGCCAGGAAGGCACCACATCAAAGACATAGCAAGATACAACTGAGACAATGAGGTGGGTTTACAGGGGGTCTAATGTGTCAAATGCTGCAGTCTGTATGGAAAACGATAAACTTTAAAATGTTTACTTTTTTTTTACTGGAAATCACATCTGTGAACAAGCCAACAACGACTCGAGTCTGGATGACTCTACGTCATGTATCGTGACATGAACCCTAGATCCTGGTTGAGGCCGTCCTCATGAGTGCGGAACTTGGCTATCAGTTTCTGCACGATGATTTTGTGTTGTCGTGTGTCTCTAAGGCCGCCTTGGAGAACGCTTACCCGCAGATCCGAGGCTGAATGTCCTTGACTGCTGAAGTGTTCCCCGACTGGGAGGGAACACTCCTGCCTGGCGATTGTTGCGCGGTGTCCGTTCATACGTTGTCTCAGTGTCTGCATGGTCTCGCCGATGTACCATGCTCTGGGGCATCCTTTACTGCAACGTATCAGGTAGACAACGTTGGCCGAGTCACATGAGTATGTACCATGTACCTGGTGGGTAGTGTCCTCACGTGTGATGATGGTATCTGTGTTGATGATCTGGCATGTCTTGCAGAGGTTGCCGTGGCAGGGTTGTGTGGTATCGTGGTCGCTGTTATCCTGAAAGCTGAGTAATTTGCTGCGAACGATGGTACTTCTGAGGTTAGGCGGCTGTTTGAAGGCAAGTAGTGGAGGCGTGGGGATGGCCTTAGCGAGGTGTTCGTCGTCATCGATGACATGTTGAAGGCTGCGAAGAACATGGCGTAGTTTCTCTGCTCCGGGGAAGTACTGGACGACGTAGGGTACCCTGTTGGTTGTGTCCCGTGTTTGCCTTCTGAGGAGGTCTATGCGATTTTTTGCTGTGGCCCGTCGGAACTGTCGATCGATGAGTCGAGCGTCATATCCCGTTCTTACGAGGGCGTTTTTCAGCGTCCGTAGGTGTCCATCGCGTTCCTCCTCATCTGAGCAGATCCTGTGTATTCGCAGGGCTTGTCCATAGGGGATGGCTTCTTTAACGTGGTTAGGGTGGAAGCTGGAGAAGTGGAGCATCGTGAGGTTGTCCGTGGGCTTGCGGTAGAGTGAAGTGCTGAGGTGTCCGTCTTTGATGGAGATTCGTGTGTCCAGGAATGAAACCGATTCTGAGGAGTAGTCCATGGTGAGTTTGATGGTGGGATGGAACTTGTTGATGTTATCGTGTAGTCTTTTCAGTGATCCTTCGCCGTGGGTCCAAAGGAAGAAAATGTCGTAGATGTATCTGGTGTATAGCGTTGGCTGGAGGTCCTGTGCAGCGAAGAAGTCTTGCTCGAACTTGTGCATGAAGATGTTGGCGTATTGGGGTGCAAATTTGGTCCCCATGGCTGTTCCGTGTGTTTGGGTAAAAAAATGGTTGTCGAAGGTGAAGACATTGTGGTCAAGGATGAAGCGGATGAGTTGTAGGATGGCGTCTGGAGATTGGCTGTTGCTGGTGTTGAGTACTGAGGCTGTCGCAGCGATGCCGTCATCATGGGGGATACTGGTGTAGAGTGCCGATACGTCCATCGTGGCGAGGAGTGTTCCTGGTTCAACTGGTCCGTGGGTGCTGAGTTTCTGTAAGAAGTCTGTGGTGTCGCGGCAGAAGCTGGGGGTTCCCTGTACGATGGGTTTCAGGATGCCCTCGACGTATCCAGAGAGGTTCTCACACAGGGTTCCATTGCCTGATACAATAGGACGTCCGGGTGTGTTGGCTTTGTGTATCTTTGGGAGGCAGTAGATCTGCGGGTTAGCGTTCTCCAAGGCGGCCTTCGAGACACACGACAACGCAAAATCATCGAGCAGAAACTGATAGCCAAGTTCCGCACTCATGAGGACGGCCTCAACCGGGATCTAGGGTTCATGTCACGATACATGACGTAGAGTCATCCAGACTCGAGTCGTCGTTGGCTTGTTCACAGATGTGATTTCCAGTAAAAAAAAGTAAAAATTTAAAGTTTATCGTTTTCCATACAGACTGCAGCTTTTGACACATTAGACCCCCTGTAAACCCACCTCATTGTCTCAGTTGTATCTTGCTATGTCTTTGATGTGGTGCCTTCCTGGCGGACCTAATTGTTTCTCTGCCGAGGTGTGACAAAAGGCAGTCAGGAGGATTAAATGTAGTCATCTGACATTGTACGCTACACATGCATTGTTCTCTGTCTATATATGCTTTGTCGATTTGTATTCCTTTACTTCACCTGACGAAGGAGCAGCGCTCCGAAAGCTTGTGATTTCAAATAAAACTGTTGGACTATAACCTGGTGTTGTGCGACTTCTCACTTCTGTCCATCCCAGTCCAACACCGGCATCTCCGCATCATTGTATTTTTATCACACCTTTCATGACCACAGGACATTCCAAAGTACTTTACAGCCAATGAAGTAATTTAATTTTTGAAGTGTAGTCCCGGTTGTAAAGTAGGAAACGTGGCAGCCAACTTGCACACGGCAAGGTCCCACAAACAGCAATGAGATAATCACCAAATAATCTGTTTTTAAGTGATGTTTTTGAGGGATGAATATTAGCCAGGATGCCCCTGCTCTTCTTCGAAATAATGCCATGGGATCTTTTACATCCACCTGAGAGAGCAGATGTGCCTCGGTTTAAAGTCTCATCCGAAAGACCACACCTCCGACAGTGCAGCGCTCCCTCAGTACAGCACTGGAGTGGCTGGATTATGTGCTCAAGTCTCTGGAGTGCGACTTGAAACCTCAACCTTCTGATCCCGAGGTGAGAGTGCTACCCACTGGGCCAAGGCTGACACTAAAGGTAGGGGTCGGCGGTTCGGTTTCGTGAACTAGTTGGGTTTTTATGACAATAACAGCTTTTCATTTTTCTGACTAGCTATAAATTACCCGATTTATTGAATTGAATTTCACAGTTTGCAACTGTGGGACATGAAGTCACATCTGCTGGATTGCTGGTCCAGTACCATAACCGCTAGGCTACCGTACTACAGACTTATACTGAAGCTGGGTTAAATGAGGCGGAGAATAATTTTACCCAATCGTTTGTGTCTGTCATCAAGGCAGATGGTTTAACAAGGAGAGGGAATAGTTTATAATTGGAACAGTAGCGGAGGAGGGATTGTAATTAAGGGGAGCCAGAGATTTAAATCTTTTCAGCATAGACTCAGAACTTCTCTTCTAAATAATTCTAAACACCTGTAAAGGAAATTATTAGTCCTTGCAGAGATTTTGGTGCCATCCTGCTCGCAGCTCGCCTTGGGAATTCCTTGCTAAGGAAGTATTGATGCCAAGTTTAGCTCGTCAATCATGCCTAAACGCGAGATCTGTTCGAATCAGGAAGATGGTGCTGTGAATGTGTAAGCAGAGTGTGCACTTTACTGCTGTTCAGTGCTTGGGTATGTAGACTCACATAAGCAGTGTACAGACTAACCACTGCTGTCAAGTGCTTGAGTGTATGGATTTGAGTCATTGGCTGCAATCTTACCTCTGGAGACGTGCTGGAGGCAGGACTTCTGGTTTCTGGGTTTCAGACCTGCCTCCAGCGATGTCTGACGAACCCACGCTATTTTCCCTTGATTGGCCTTATTAAACCCACCCTGCGGGCTTAGCCGGCCAATTAAGGGAAAGCCGGTGACAGATGACGTCAGCGTATGACGCATCATCTGTCAGATTTTTTGACAGATGAATTGTCAGCGTTTGACAGCTTTGAGAAGCTGTCAAACACTGACAATCTCTGTTCTAAGGTGAGCCCTTGCTCCATATACTGTATATCGGTTATATTAAGTAGTTTTAGATTTAAGCATTTGCCAATTTTTCACAGCTCAAAATCTGCAGTATCTCCACGGGGAGACGCTAAGAGTATTCTGCTGAGAGAGTTTGAGCAGCTAGGGACTAAATTAAAAAGCAGAACCACAAAAGTCATAATCTCTGGATTATTACCTGAGCCACGAGCAAATTGGCATAGGATCAGTAGGATCAGGGAGATGAATGCGTGGCTCAAAGATTGGTGTGGGAGAAGTGGGTTTCGATTTGTGGGGCACTGGCACCAGTACTGGGGAAAGAGAGAGCTGTTCCGTTGGGACGGACTTCACCTGAACCATGCTGGGACCAGAGTTCCAGCGAATCGAATAACTAGGGAGGTAGATAGGGCTTTAAACTAAATAAGGGGGGGGAGGGTCCCGGTGGAGAGAAATCTAGAATTCTAAAGAGAAAAGACAAGGAAGCAGTGCAGGAAAGTGATTGGGGTAAGGATAACCAGATTGTGTCAGGAAGGGACAGAGCGTGCAAACAAAGAGTGCACTAACAAATAGGGTCCGGGTCAGAAAAAATGGTAAGACAAATAGGGCCATAGTACAAAAAAATGTTAAGATGTCTAAAAATGTCAAAAAGACAAATCTAAAGGCACTGTATCTGAATGCATGAAGCATTCATAATAAGGCAGACGAATTAACAGCGTCAATAGATGTAAACGGATACGATATAATTGCGATTACGGAGACATGGCTGCAGGGTGACCAAGGCTGAGAGCTGAATATCCAAGGATATTCGATATTTAGGAAGGACAGGCAAAAAGGAAAAGGAGGTGGGGTGGCGTTGTTAGTAAAGGATGAAATCAGAGCAATAGTGAGAAAGGATATTGGCTCAGAAAATCAAGATATAGAATCAGTCTGGGTGGAGCTAAGAAGCACCAAGGGGCAGAAAACATTGGTGGGAGTTGTATATAGGCCTCCAAACAGTAGTGGTATTGTAGGGGATGGCATCAAACAGGGAATTAGGGATGCATGTAACAAGGGTACTACAGTAATCATGGGTGACTTTAATCTACATATAGACTGGCCAAACCAAATTAGCAATAATACTGTGAAGGATGAATTCTTGGCGTGTGTACGAGATGGTTTTTTAGACCAGTACGTTGAGGAGCCAACTAGGGAACAGGCTATCCTAGATTGGGTATTGAGAAGGGGTTAATTAATAATCTTGTTGTGCAGGGTCCTTTAGGGAAGAGTGACCATAACATGATAGAATTCTTCATTAAGATGGAAAGTGAAGAAGTCCAATCCGAAACTAGGGTCCTATATCTAAACAAAGGAAACTACGAAGGTATGAGGAGTGAGTTGGCTATGATAGATTAGGGAGCTGCATTAAAAGGCATGACAGTGGATAGGCAATGGCTAACATTTAAGGAACGAGTGCATGAATTGCAACAGTTATACATTCCTTTGTGGCGCAAAAACACAAAAGGAAAAGTGGCCCAACCATGGCTAACAAAAGAAATTAAGGATAGTATTAGATCCAAAGAGGAGTCATACAAAGTTGCCAGAAAAAGTAGCAAGCCTGAGGATTGGGAGCAGTTTAGAATTCAGCAAAAAAGGACAAAGAGATTGATAAAGAGGGGAAAAATAGAGTATGAGAGTAAACTTGCAAGGAACATAAAAGCAGACTGTAAAAGCTTCTACAATTATGTAAAAAGAAAAAGATTAGTGAATCTTACAGTCAGAAATGGGAGAATTTATAATGGGGGACAAGGAAATGGCAGAGCAATTAAATAAATACTTTGGTTCTGTCTTCACGGTAGAGGACACAAATAACTTCCCAGAAATGCTAAGGAACCAAGGGTCTAGTGAGAAGCAGGAATTAAAGGGAATTAGTATTAGTAACAAAATAGTGCTGGAGAAATTAATGGGACTGAATGCTGATAAATCCCCAGGGCCTGATAATCTGCATCCCAGAGTACTAAAAGAGTAGCCATGGAAATAGTGGATGCATTGGTTGTCATCATCCAAAATTCTATAGATTATGGCAGATTGGAGGGTGGCAAATGTATCCCCACTATTTAAAAAAGGAGGGAGAGAGAAAACAGGGAACTACAGACCAGTTAGCCTAACATCAGTAGTAGGGAAAATGCTAGAGTCCATTATAAAGGATGTGATAACAGGACACTTAGAAAATATCTATGGGATTAGACAAAGTCAACATGAATTTATGAAAGGGAAATCGTACTTGACAAACCTACTGGAGTTTTTTGATGATGTAACTGGTAGAATAGATAAGGGAGAACCAGTGGATGTGGTGTATTTGGATTTTCAGAAGGCCTTTGATGAAGTCCCACATAAGAGGTTAGTGTGCAAAATTAAAGCACATGGGATTGGGGGTAATATACTGGCATGGATTGAAAATTGGTTAACAGACAGGAAACGGAGAGTAGGAATAAATGGGTCTTTTTCGGGGTGGCAGGTGGTGACTAGTGGGGTACCGCAGGGATCAGTGCTTGGGCCCCAGCTATTCACAATATATATCAATGATTTGGATGAGGGAACCAAATGTAATATTTCCAAGTTTGCTGACGACACGAAACTAGGTGGGATTGTCAGTTGTGAGGAGGATGTAAAGAGGCTTCAAGGCGATTTAGACAAGTTGAGTGAGTGGGCAAATACATGGCAGATGCAGTATAATGTGGATAAATGTGAAGTTACCCACTTCGGTAGGAAAAACAGAAAGGCAGAGTATTATTTAAATTGTGATAGATTAGGAAATGTTGATGTACAATGGGACCTGGGTGTCCTTGTACACCAGTCACTGAAAGCAAACATGCAGGTGCAGCAAGCAGTTAGGAAGGCAAATGGTATACATAGATACATAGATACATAGATACATAGAAGATAGGAGCAGGAGTAGGCCATCCGGCCCTTCGAGCCTGCTCCGCCATTTAATGAGATCATGGCTGATCCTCCAATTCAGTATCCCGTCCCCGCCTTCTCTCCGTAACCCTTAACCCCTTTTGCCTGTAGAAATATATCTAATTCCCTCTTAAATATATTTAATGAGCTGGCGTACACTGCCCTCTGTGGCAATGAGTTCCACAGGTTCACCACCCTCTGAGTGAAGAAATTCCCCCTAATTTCTGTCCTAAATGGTTTAGCCCTTATCCTTAAATTATGTCCTCTAGTTCTGTTCTCACCCGCCAAGGGAAACATTCCTTCTGCATCTAGTCTGTCTAGACCTGTCAGAATTTTATACACTTCTATGAGGTCCCCTCTCAATCTTCTAAACTCCAGTGTGTACATCCCTAAACTACATAGTCTCTCCTCATAGGTCAATCCCGCCATTCCTGGTATCAGCCTGGTGAATCGCCGCTGCACCCCCTCCATGGCAAGAACATCTTTCCTCAGATGAGGCGACCAAAACTGTACACAGTACTCGAGGTGTGGTCTCACCAGTGCCCTGTACAGCTGCAGCAAGGTATCCCTGTTCCTGTATTCCAACACTTTTGCTATGAAGGCCAGCATACCGTTTGCCTTCTTGACCGCCTGTTGCACCTGCATGCTCGCCTTCAGTGACTGGTGTACAAGAACACCCAGGTCTCTCTGTACCTCCCCCTCTCCCAATTTATTGCCATTTAAATAATAATTTGCCCTCCCGTTCCTGCACCCAAGGTGGATAACTTCGCACTTGTCCACATTATAGTGCATCTGCCATTTATCCGCCCAATCACCCAGTCTGTCCAAATCGCTCTGGAGCTTCCTGGTCTCCTCCTCTGAGCCCACCCCCCCTCCTAGTTTAGTGTATTCTGCAAATTTGGAAATGCTGCATCCGACTCCCTGATCCAGGTCATTAATGTAAATTGTGAACAGCTGGGGACCCAGGACAGATCCCTGCGGTACCCCACTTGTTACTGCCTGCCATTCAGAAAATGAGCCGTTTATTCCAACTCTCTGTTTTCTATCTGACAGCCAGTTCTCTATCCACGTCAATACTTTCCCCTTTATCCCATGAGCTTCAATTTTCCCTGCTAATCTTTTATGTGGGACCTTATCGAAGGCCTTTTGGAAGTCCAGGTACACCACATCTACTGGCTCTCCCCCATCTATTTTACCAGTTACTCCCTCAAAAAATTCCAATAGATTAGTCAAGCACGATTTACCCTTTGTAAATCCATGTTGACTCTGTCCTATCCTGTCCCCATTTGCTAAGTGCTCCGCTATTTCATCCTTAATGATGGACTCCAGCATTTTGCCCACAACTGATGTAAGGCTTACAGGTCTGTAATTACCTGCTTTTTCCCTACCCCCCTTTTTGAATAGTGGGGTAACGTTAGCTACCCTCCAATCCATGGGCACTGTTCCCGAGTCTAATGAATTCTGTTGGCCTTCATTACTAGTGGGTTTGAGTACAGGAGCAAGAATGTCTTACTACAGTTATACAGGGCCTTGGTGAGACCACACCTGGAGTACTGTGTGCAGTTTTGGTCTCCTTACCTAAGAAAGGATATGCTTGCCATAGAGGGAGTACAGCGAAGGTTCACCAGACTGATTCCTGGGATGGCAGGACTGTCGTATGAGGAGAGATTGGGTCGACTAGGCCTGTATTCACTAGAGTTTAGAAGAATGAGAGGGGATCTCATGGAAATGTATAAAATTCTGACAGGGCTAGACAGACTGGATGCAGGGAGGATGTTTCCCATGGCTGGGGGGTCTAGAACGAGGGCTCACAGTCTCAGGATACGGGGTAGGACATTTAGGACTGAGATGAGGAGAAATTTCTTCAGTCAGAGGGTGGTGAACCTGTGGAATTCTCTACCACAGAAGGCTGTGGAGGCCAAGTCACTGAATATATTTAAGAAGGAGATAGATAGATTTCTAGACGCAAAAGGCATCAAGGGGTATGGGGAGAGAGCGGGAATATGGTATTGAGGTAGAGGATTGTTGACCCATTGGTATTAACTAATTAATAGTACGATTTTGTAATGTCTGTTCTATTGCAAAAAGCTGAGAGCAACATTAGAAAGCAGATTGCAGATGAGAGGAAGAGGGAATTGGGTAGAAACGTCCTTTACGTGAGAAAGTGAGGAGGAGGAGGATTAGAAGGGGTCAGGAAATGGAGTATTTATTCAATGATTTTTTCACATCAATATTTTGAGCTCCAAAGCCAGTCTCGGGCCCCGTGACAGCAGCGAGGCACAAACAGGAAGCAGTGAAAATCCAAAGTCAATGTCTCTGCATTTTGATCAGAATCCTAAATGCTGGCTTTTGAGAAGAGCTCCGTGTTTGGTGAATTTGAGTGGTGTGTTTAGTTTATGATGTAAAAATGTCGAGCAGCTTTGGATATAAAATGAGGTGGACTATCTCTGTGTAACTATCTCTCTCCATGTTGTGCGTGAGAAATGTACTTTACACCTGAAAGTATCCCACACACAAAGGTAATTTTAACTATCTTGTATTTATGGACCCTAGTTTTGGATTCTCCCACAAGTGCAAACATTGGCCTGGATTTTGGGGTCAGTGGCGAAGGAACGGCGCTCGCCGCTCATTACGCTTACAGCTGCCCACAAGACTTTTTGTGGGCTATTGCGTGGCAATTTGCAGTCATCGAAAGTCCAAAACAACGTTTAACTGCACTTGTGCGGACGCCGGAAGTTGCTGTTAGATTTATTCCTTAATAACGGTGAGCGCTGATAGCATCACCGCTATTACTACCGCAAAATCCAGGGAGAGCGAACAAGGCAAGGGAATTCACAATAAATGGTAGGATGCTGAACGGCCTCCTTCTGTGCGTAAATTTCTGTGATTAATCTGCGCCTTTCTAAGTGCCGATTTAATACTGTCTCAGAATTTTTTCCAATAATTTGCCCACCCCAGAGGTTAGGCTAACGGACCTGTAATTACTCGGTCTATCCCTTTCTCCCCTTTTAAACAACGGTTTAGAAGGTCACCTCTTAGTCTTCTCTTTTCTAAAGAAAAAAGCCCCAACCTGTTCAATCTTTCCTGCTAGCTGTAATCTCTCAGTTCAGGTACCATCCTTGTAAATCATTTTTGCTCTTCCTTCACTGCTTCCATGTCCTTTTTATAGTATGGAGACCAGAACATAAGAACATAAGAAGTAAGAGCAGGAGTAGGCCATACGGCCCCTCGAGCCTCCTCCGACATTTAATAAGATCATGGCTGATCATCGACCTCAACTCCACTTTCCCGCCCGATCCCCATATCCCTTGATTCCCCATGAGTCTAAAAATCTATCTATCTCAGCCTTGAATATACTCAAAGGGCTGGATTTTGTGAATGGAGGCGAGTTGTAGGTGGGACTGCTGCTTGTCATGTCAATGTCCCGCCTCCATCCTCACCTGACCAATCAGAGGGATTTTCCCCTGATTGAGCTTGTTAAGCTTGCCCTATGGGCTCAACAGGCTAATTAGGGAGGAAGTCACTGACAGATCACGTCAACGTCAGACGTGCTATCTGTCAAGACTTCTTGAAAGAAGAAATGACAGCATTTGACAGCTCTGAGAAGCTGTCAAACACTGCCATTCTCTTTAGTTTTATGAGGCTTTATGGTGAGGACTCATCAAACCTTTCAACTTTGTAAATTTCACATGTCTGTAAGATCAGAGGATCCAACAGCCATTATGTGAAATTGACAAGGAGAATATCGGCTCTCCCCATCCAGAGCAGCTAAAGGCTGTAGAAAGAAAACAAGGTAAGTGCACACTTTTTTAAACTTATCACTCACCTTACATACTTACCACTCCACACTCCCCTGGTTGGAGAGTCTAGAACTAGGGGGCATAGTCTCAGGATAAGGGGTCGGACATTTAAGACTGAGATGAGGAGGAATTTCTTCACTCAGAGGGTTGCGAATCTTTGGAATCCTCTACCCCAGAGGGCTGTGGATGCTGAGTCTTTGAGTATATTTAAGGCTGAGATAGATAGATTTTTGGACTCTAGCGGAATCAAGGGATATGGAGATTAGACAGGAAAGTGGAGTTGAGGTCGATGATCAGCCATGATCTTATTGAATAGCGGAGCAGGCTCGAGGGGCCGTATGACCGACTCCTGCTCTGAATTCTTATATTAACATTAGCTGTCCATCTCCTCCCTAGTTTCCTTGAATTTATGTGGGTGCGTACCATCTGGACCTGGGATTTCATCCTCTTTTAGTTCTGCTAGTTTTTCAATTATTTTCTCTCCTTCTATCCCAACTGTATTAATATTCTTTTTAAGCTCATCCTCCAGTGAACATGGAATGCTTTCCCACAAGTGGCAGCGATGATAACATCATTTAAAATTGTATAAGTATTTGAAAAGGAAGAATATAAAAGGATACAGGAAAGGGCAGGGAAGTGGAAGTATGTTGATGGCTCCAATTAAGCTAGCACAGGCATTAAGGGTCAAATGGCCTCCTTCCGTGCTGTAATTTCTGTGATTGACAAGAAAGCAACAGATCAGTGGTGGTTGCCTCAAAGTTTAGTGAATGGGGAGGATAGGTGGCAGTGAACAAGAAGCAAGGAGGTCGGAAAGCTCCCAGTAGCAACAACCTGAAAAGATTTTTTCTAACTGGCTTTGGTCACTTAGGGCTGAATTTTGATACTGGGGCGGGTTGGGGTCGTGTCATCCGCATGTCGTGTTATCCACCTGACTGCAATTGGATGTGGGAGATTGATGGAATTTTCACTTAATTGGGTAATTGAGTTCCAGCATGTGGGAACCCATGAACCAATTAGTGGTTTCAGTCTGAAAGTCGCCTCTGATGATGTCATCATTGTTGTTGCATTGCAGGTCAGAGACTGCCTGGTCTTTGCTGTGAGAGGACCTGGATGCAAAATGAGCAGCATCTCAGAGAGAGAGAGAGAGAGAGAGAGAAATAATTTTTTTTCCATCCAGGTCCTCTCACAGCAAAGGCCAGGCAGTCTCTGAAGACATTCAATGCAGCAGCATCAGAGGCGACTTTCAGACCTAGTACTACTACTACCTTCATCACATCTCCGTTGTAATAGTGGACCTGCAGCTGATAGTCAGCTATCCACTTGTGCCCCCGCCAGGTTTCACTGGCGTGTTTCACACCAGGCGTGCTTCACGTGGGAAAAGGGTTAAACTAGCTAAAACGTTTCAAAATGGCATTACAGAGCCAATTTAGGGCTTGTTAAGGGCTTTAATGGCCTCTCCCGCCTCTTGGAGGCGGGACGGAGTCGGGAACACCGCACACGATTTTATCAAAATTGAGTGGAGGCGGAATGGAGGCGGGATCAGGTCCGCCCGCCACTTTTCGCAATTTTAACCCCCCACACGCCTCCAAACCCGCCTCCATGGGTCTATGAAAATCCAGCCCTTAATTTCTAAACCAGCTAAATAATAATCCCTAGATTTAACTCGTTAAATACAAGAAATGTATAAAGAATGGAATCATTCCAGAAAATTCACCAGACTTAGCCGTGGGGGGAATTTAATGAGTTGGTGTTTCTAGCAGAAATATCGGCTGTGTTGAGGACATACTGGAAAGTTACAGGTGTACTGGCCGCTAATCACGGGCTTGTGATTTGCTAATGTCACTGCCAAATAGGTGAGGTTCCCTGCCAGCATCACAAACTCAGAAAAATTACTCCCTTTAAATAAGCCAGCGTACCCGAGACTCCCACCAGTAGTTTCTCCACAGAAGTCTCAACCTCTTGCTGGAGCACAAGGCTTGGATTCAGCTGGTTGCCCCAGTTTACGTTGTGTTACTGCACCACTGCCTGAGGGAAAGAAGCTCAACCAACTTGTGGGCTTCCAGATGCGCCAGTGTCATTCTGCGCATGTCATGCTGATAGACAACAAGCCCCACAATACACTGTTCTCGCTGTGCATCACTCATATAGATTGGCCAAACCAAATTAGCAATAATACTGTGGCGGATGAATTCCTGGAGTGTGTACAAGATGTTTTTTCAGACCAGTACGTTGAGAAGCCAACTACGGAACAGGCTATCCTAGATTGGGTATTGTGCAATGAGAAGGGGTTAATTAATAATCTTGTTGTGCGGGGTGCTTCAGGGAAGAGTGACCATAACATGATAGAATTCTTCATTAAGATGGAAAGTGAAGTAGTCCAATCCAAAACTAGGGTCCTAAATCTAAACAAAGGAAACTACGAAGGTATGAGGAGTGAGATGGCTATGACAGATTGGGGAGCTTCATTAAAAGGCATGACGGTGGATAGGCAATGGCTACCATTTAAGGAACGAATGCATGAATTGCAACAGTTATACATTCCTTTCTGGCGCAAAAACACAAAAGGAAAAGCAGCCCAACCATGGCTAACAAAAGAAATTAAGGATAGTATTAGATCCAAAGAGGAGTCATATAAAATTGCCAGAAAAAGTAGCAAGCCTGACGATTGAGAGCAGTTTAGAATTCAGCAAAAAAGGACCAAGAGATTGATAAAGAGGGAAAAATTAGAGTATGAGAATAAACTTGCAAGGAACAAAAAAGCAGACTGTTAAAGCTTCTACAATTATGTAAAAAGAAAAAGATTAGTGAAGACAAATGTAGGTCCCTTACAGTCAGAAACAGGAGAATTTATAATGGGGAACAAGGAAATAGCAAGGCATTTCTGTGGAATTCTCTGCCACAGAAGGCAGTAGAGGCCAATTCATTAAATAGATTCAAGAAGGAGTTGGATATATTTCTTAAGGCTAAAGGGATCAAGGGATATGGGGAGAAGGCAGGGACAGGGTACTGAATTTGGATGATCAGCCATGATCGCATTAAATGGCGGAGCAGTCTTGAGGGGCCGAATGGCCTACTCCTGCTCCTATCTTCTATGATTCTATGATTCTATAATTAAACAAATACTTTGGTTCTGTCTTCACGGAAGAGGACACAAATAACTTCCCAGAAATGCTAGGGAACCAAGGGTCTAGTGAGAAGCAGGAATTAAAGGGAATTAGTATTAGTAACAAAATAGTGCTGGAGAAATTAATGGGACTGAAAGCTGATAAATCGGCAGGGCCTGATAATTTGCATCCCAGAGTACTAAAAGAGGTAGCCATGGAAATAGTGGATGCATTGGTTGTCATCTTCCAAAATTCTATAGATTATGGAACAGTTCCGGCAGATTGGAGGGTAGCAAATGTATCCCCACTGTTTAAAGAAGGAGGGAGAGAGAAAACAGGGAACTACAGACCGGTTAGCCTAACATCAGTAGTAGGGAAAATGCTAGGGCCTATTATAAAGGATGTGATAACAGGACACGTAAAAAATATCAACGGGATTAGACAAAGTCAACATGGATTTACGAAAGCAAAATCGTGTTTGACAAACCAACTGAAGTTTTTTGAGGATGTAACTGGTAGAATAGATGAGGGAGAACCAGTGGATGTGGTGTATTTGGATTTTCAGAAGGCCTTTGATAAAGTCCCACATAAAAGGTTAGTGTGCAAAATTAAAGCACAAGGATTGGGGTAATATACTGGCATGGATTGAAAATTGGTTAACAGACAGGAAACAGAGAGTAGGAATAAATGGGTCTTTTTCGGGGTGGCAGGCGGTGACTAGTGGGGTACCGCAGGGATCAGTGCTTGGGCCCCAGCTATTCACAATATATATCAATGATTTGGATGAGGGAACCAAATGTAATATTTCCAAGTTTGCTGACGACACGAAACTAGGTGGGATTGTGAGTTGTGAGTAGGATGCAAAGAGGCTTCAGGGCGATTTAGACAAGTTGAGTGAGTGGGCAAATACATGGCAGATGCAGTATAACGTGGATAAATGTGAAGTTATCCACTTCGGTAGGAAAAACAGAAAGGCAGAGTATTATTTAAATGGTGATAGATTGGGAAATGTTGATGTACAAAGGGACCTGGGTGTCCTTGTACACCAGTCACTGAAAGCAAACATGCAGGTGCAGCAAGCTGTTAGGAAGGCAAATGGTATGTTGGCCTTCATTGTAAGAGGATTTGAGTACAGGAGCAAGGATGTCTTACTACAGTTATACAGGACCTTGTTGAGACCACACCTGGAGTACTGTGTGCAGTTTTGGTCTCCTTACCTAAGAAAGGATATACTTGCCATAGAGGGAGTGCAGCGAAGGTTCACCAGACTGATTCCTGGGATGGCAGGACTGTCGTATGAGGAGAGATTGGGTCGACTAGGCCTGTATTCACTAGAGTTTAGGAGAATGAGAGGGGATCTCATTGAAACGTATAAAATTCTGACAGGGCTAGACAGACTGGATGCAGGGAGGATGTTTCCCATGGCTGGGGGGTCTAGAACGAGGGGTCACAGTCTCAGGATACGGGGTAGGACATTTAGGACAGAGATGAGGAGAAATTTCTTCACTCAGAGGGTGGTGAACCTGTGGAATTCTCTACCACAGAAGGCTGTGGCGGCCAAGTCACTGAATATATTTAAGAAGGAGATAGATAGATTTCTAGACGCAAAAGGCATCAAGGGGTATGGGGAGAGAGCGGGAATATGGTATTGAGACAGAGGATCAGCCATGATCATATTGAATGGTGGAGCAGGCTCGAAGGGCCAAATGGCCTACTCCTGCTCCTATTTTTACATGTTTCTATGTTTCTATGGTGGTTGCAGTCTCTGATTCCTGTGAGTTCAATGTCTGACTCCTGGGGTGATGCAGTGTCTGACCTCAGATGGAGCAGTCTCTGACCCCTGGGTGGCTCAGTGTCTGATCCCCCTCCTTGAATCAGAGGAATAATCACTGCAAAGACTTTCATGAAGGTAAAACCTGTTGAAATTTCTCCACAACCTGTCTGTCGGTTCTAGTGTTTCCTGTGGCTGTTAAAGATCCTATGGCACTATTTGAAGATAAGCAGGGAGTTTACCTGGTGCGATAGCAAAATACTGCGGATGCTGGAAATCCGAAATAACAACAGAAAATGCTGGAAAAACTCAGCAGGCCAGGCAGCATCCGTGGAGAGAGAAAGAGAGTTAACGTTTCAGGTCGATGACCTTTCATCAGAACTGGGAAGAGCCGGAAATCAAATAGATTTAAGGCCAGGGTAAAGCTGGGAAAAGGGGGAGGGGATAAAGGAACAAAGGGGGAGAGGAAGGATATTAACTCAGTTAATACAGAATCTATATGGGTGGAGCTAAGAAATAGCGAGGGGCGAAAAACATTAATAGGAGTGGTATATAGGCCTCCAAATAGTAAAATAGAGGTTGGGGAGGGCATCACGAGGGAAATTAGAGAAGCGTGCAATAAGAGCACAGCTGTCATCATAGGTGACTTTAACTTACATATAGATTGGAATAGCCTAATCAGTAAAAATAATGAGGAGGAGGAATTCCTTGAGTGTTTAAGGGATGGTTATCTGGATCAATATGTCGAGGAACCAACTCGGGAACAGGCTATATTGGACTGGGTACTGTGCAATGAGAAGGGACTAATTAGTAATCTTGTTGTACGGGGACCCTTGGGTCAGAGCGATCATAACATGATCGATTTCTCACTCGAAATGGAGAGCGAAGAAATTGACTCAGAGACTAAGGTCCTGAATTTAAACAAGGGGAATTATGATGCCATTAGACGGGAACTGAGTAGGTCTGATTGGACAACGTTCCTGGGAGGACTGGAGGTAGATAAACAATGGCAAGCATTTAAAGATAGAATGACAAAATTGCAAAAATTGTTTATACCAATCTGGCATAAAAGGAAATCTAAAAAGGTGACTCAACCGTGGATAACAGGGGAAATTAGAGACAGCATAAAATCCAAAGATAGGGCGTATAAAATAGCCAAAAAAAGCGCCAGAGCGGAAGATTGGGAACAGTTTAAGATAGAGCAAAGGAGGACAAAGGGCTTAATCAAGAGGGGCAAAATAGCTTACGAAAGCAAGCTGGCGGAAAATATAAAAACTAACTCCAAAAGCTTTTATAAGTATATCAAGAGGAAAAGACTGGTGAAAACCAAAGTTGGCCCATTGCAGTCAGATACGGGGGAATATATAACGGGTAATAAGGAAATGGCAGACCAACTAAATGCATACTTTGGGTCAGTCTTTACGAAGGAAGACACAAAAAACCTCCCTGGGATATCGGGAAAAATAGGGACATTTGCAAAGGAGGAACTGACGCAAGTCAATATCTCTAAGGATATGGTGTTAAGGAAGCTAAAGGGATTGAAGGCGGACAAATCCCCAGGGCCTGATAACATGCATCCTAGGGTGCTGAAGGAGGTGGCCCTAGAGATAGCGGATGCACTAAGTATGATTTTTCAGAATTCATTAGACTCGGGAACAGTGCCCATGGATTGGAGGGTAGCTAACGTTACCCCACTATTCAAAAAGGGGGGTAGGGAAAAAGCAGGTAATTACAGACCTGTAAGCCTTACATCAGTTGTGGGAAAAATGCTGGAGTCCATCATTAAGGATGAAATAGCGGAGCACTTAGCAAATGGGGACAGGATAGGACAGAGTCAACATGGATTTACAAAGGGTAAATCGTGCTTGACTAATCTATTGGAATTTTTTGAGGGAGTAACTGGTAAAATAGATGGGGGAGAGCCAGTAGATGTGGTGTACCTGGACTTCCAAAAGGCCTTCGATAAGGTCCCACATAAAAGATTAGCAGGGAAAATTGAAGCTCATGGGATAAAGGGGAAAGTATTGACGTGGATAGAGAACTGGCTGTCAGATAGAAAACAGAGAGTTGGAATAAACGGCTCATTTTCTGAATGGCAGGCAGTAACAAGTGGGGTACCACAGGGATCTGTCCTGGGTCCCCAGCTGTTCACAATTTACATTAATGACCTGGATCAGGGAGTCGGATGCAGCATTTCCAAATTTGCAGACGACACTAAACTAGGAGGGGGGGTGGGCTCAGAGGAGGAGACCAGGAAGCTCCAGAGCGATTTGGACAGACTGGGTGATTGGGCGGATAAATGGCAGATGCACTATAATGTGGACAAGTGCGAAGTTATCCACCTTGGGTGCAGGAACGGGAGGGCAAATTATTATTTAAATGGCAATAAATTGGGAGAGGGGGAAGTACAGAGAGACCTGGGTGTTCTTGTACACCAGTCACTGAAGGCGAGCATGCAGGTGCAACAGGCGATCAAGAAGGCAAACGGTATGCTGGCCTTCATAGCAAAAGGGTTGGAATACAGGAACAGGGATACCTTGCTGCAGCTGTACAGGGCACTGGTGAGACCACACCTCGAGTACTGTGTACAGTTTTGGTCGCCTCATCTGAGGAAAGATGTTCTTGCCATGGAGGGGGTGCAGCGGCGATTCACCAGGCTGATACCAGGAATGGCGGGATTGACCTATGAGGAGAGACTATGTAGTTTAGGGATGTACACACTGGAGTTTAGAAGATTGAGAGGGGACCTCATAGAAGTGTATAAAATTCTGACAGGTCTAGACAGACTAGATGCAGAAGGAATGTTTCCCTTGGCGGGTGAGAACAGAACTAGAGGACATAATTTAAGGATAAGGGCTAAACCATTTAGGACAGAAATGAGGGGGAATTTCTTCACTCAGAGGGTGGTGAACCTGTGGAACTCATTGCCACAGAGGGCAGTGTACGCCAGCTCATTAAATATATTTAAGAGGGAATTAGATGTATTTCTACAGGCAAAAGGGGTTAAGGGTTACGGAGAGAAGGCGGGGACGGGATACTGAATTGGAGGATCAGCCATGATCTCATTAAATGGCGGAGCAGGCTCGAAGGGCCGGATGGCCGACTCCTGCTCCTATCTTCTATGTATCTATGTATGTATGAAGAGACATTAAGAGACATTAAGAGATATGCAAGGCTAGAGGTGGTGTTAATGTGACAGATTAAGGCTGAATGAAGTGTGAAATCCACTGGCAGAATGAAGGACAGCTGCCAGCTTCTAGGAGGAAAAAAAAGGTGGGGGGGGACAAATAAAAGGGTGAATGTTTGGAAAGGGTGGATAAAATAAAATATAAATGTGATTGGAGCTGAGGTTATGAGGTTTACCTGGTGTCCTGGCTAACAGTTCTCCCTCAACTAATACCACAAAATACACCTTAACTAGTCATTCATCTGGGATCTGGCTGCGTGCAAAATGGTTGCCTGCATAAAAACAGTCACTGCACTTCAAAACAATTTCTTGTGTATGAATGTTTTGTGACATTTGAGAGATGTACTGAAAGTATTTAATTAGTTTCTGGTTTTTCATACTAGGTAAATAAAGCAGCCATTTTCTGTTGTGCCAATAAATTGGGTCTCCAGCCTGTTGTTTGATCCTACAATCTTGATCGAGTGACCCGTGGCCCAGGACACAAGTTTTAATAGTTGTGTGTTGACCACAACATAAGAACATAAGAAATAGGAGCAGGAGTCGGCCATTCGTCCCTTCGAGCCTGCTCCGCCATTCAGTGAGATCATGGCTGATCTTCTGCCTCAACTCCATTCACCAGCCATATCGCCATATCCCTTGATGCCCTTACTAGTCAGAAATCTATCGACTTCTGTTTTGAATATACCCAATGACTGAGCCTCCACAGCCCTCTGGGGTAGAGAATTCCAAAGATTCACCATCCTCTGTGTGAAGAAATTTCTTCTCATCTCAGTCCTGAATGGCCTACCCTTTATCCTGAGGCTGTGGCCCCTGGTTCTAGGCTCCCCAGCCAAGGGCAACGTTATCCCAGCGCCCACTCTATCAAGCCTTGTAATAATTTTGTATGCTTCAATGAGATCCCCTCTCATTCTTCTGAATTCAAGAGAATACAGGCCTAGTTTACTCAATCTCTTCTCATACGACAGTCCCGCCATCCCAGGAATCAATCTCGTGAACCTTCGTTGCACTCCCTCTACGGCAAGTATATCCTTCCTTAGGTAAGGAGACCAAAGTTGTACACAATACTCCAGGTGTGGTCTCACCAAGGCCCTATATAATTGGAGTAAGACTTCTTTACTCCTGTACTCAAATCCTCTTGTAATGAAGGCCAGCATACCATTTGCCTTCCTAATGGCTTGCTGCACCTGCATATTCACTTTCAGTGATTCATGTCCAATCTTTCACCATTTAGGAAATACTCTGCCTTTCTGTTTTTTCTACCAAAGTGGATAACTTCACATTTATCCACATTATATTCCATCTGCCATGTTCTTGCCCACTCACTGAGCCTGTCGAGATCCCCTTGAAGCCTCTTCACATCCTCTTCACAACTGACACTGCCACCTAGCTTTGTATCATCAGCAAATTTGGAAGTGTTACATTTAGTCCCCTCATCCAAATCATTAATATAGATTGTGAATAGCTGGGGCCCAAGCACCGATCCTTGCGGTACCCCACTAGTCACAGCCTGCCATCCTGAAAAAGACCCGTTTATCCCTACTCTTTGTTTTCTGTCTGTTAACCAATTCTCAGTCCATGCTAGTATATTACCCTCAATTCCATGTGCCCTAATTTTGTTCACCAAAATTGTACACAGTACTCCAGGTGTGGTCTCACCAAGGCCCTATATAATTTGTGTGGGACCTTATCGAAGGCCTTCTGAAAATCCAAATATACCACATCTACCGGTTCCCCTTTGTCTACTCCTAACAGCTGAGCACGAGCTGCACGGGGTGTTTTACACACACACACACACCAGGACGGCCTACATCACCAGCAGCAGCTCCCAGTCCCACTGCAGTGCGATTATTCCCCACCCCTCCACTTCACGCATTTATTCCTGCAACAACAAAAATTAAGCAAATTTACCCAGATATTGAGGTCCAGAAAAGGTAATTACAACATTACAGTGACTACACTTCAAAAAGTCCTTCATTGGCTGTAAAGCTCTTTGGGATGTCCAGTGGTCGTGAAAAGCACTATATAGTGTCAGCCGTGGCTCAGTGGGTAGGACTCTTGCCTCTGAGTCTGAAGGTTGTGGGTTCAAGTCCCACTCCAGGGACTGGAGCACAAAAAGCTAGGCTGACACTCCAGTGCAGTACTGAGGGAGTGCCGCACTGTCGGAGGGTCCATACTGAGGGAGCGCTACGCTGTCGGAGGGGCAGTACTGAGGGAGCGCTACGCTGTCGGAGGGGCAGTACTGAGGGAGCGCCGCACTGTCGGAGGGGCAGTACTGAGGGAGTGCCGCACTGTCGGAGGGGCAGTACTGAGGGAGCGCTGCACTGTCGGAGGGGCAGTACTGAGGGAGCGCTGCACTGTCGGAGGGGTGGTACTGAGGGAGTGCTGCACTGTCGGAGGGGCAGTACTGAGGGAGCGCCGCACTGTCGGAGGGGCAGTACTGAGGGAGTGCCGCACTGTCGGAGGGGCAGTACTGAGGGAGTGCTGCACTGTCGGAGGAGCAGTACTGAGGGAGCGCCGCACTATCGGAGGGGCAGTACTGAGGGAGCGCTGCACTGTCGGAGGGGCAGTATTGAGGGAGTGCTGCACTGTCGGAGGGGCAGTACTGAAGGAGCGCCGCACTGTCGGAGGGGCAGTACTGAGGGAGCGCTGCACTGTCGGAGGGGCAGTACTGAGGGAGCGCTGCACTGTCGGAGGGGCAGTACTGAGGGAGCGCTGCACTGTCGGAGGGGCAGTATTGAGGGAGTGCTGCACTGTCGGAGGGGCAGTACTGAAGCAGTGCTGCACTGTCGAAGGTGCTGTCTTTCGGATGAGATGTTAAACCGAGGTTCCGTCTGCCCCCTCAGGTGGACATAAAAGATCCCACGGCCACTATTTCAAGGAAGAGTAGGGGAGTTTTCCCTGGTGTCCTGGCCAATATTTATCCCACAATCAACATAACTAAAACAGATTATCTGGTCATTATCACATTGCTGTTTGTGGGAGCTTGCTGTGCACAAATTGGTTGCCACATTACAACAGTGACTACACTTCAAAAAGTATTTCATTGACTGTAAAGCGCTTTGGGATGTCCTGAGGTGGTGAAAGGCGCTGGAGAAATGCAAGTCTTTCTTTTTTTTTTGATGATCAAGGATGTTGTGGAATTGTGGTGAGGACCTGTTAAAGTTACAGAACAAGTGAATAGGAAATTTAGGAATACCGACACATTTATGTCACTTGTTTGGAGACGTTGGCAAGTCTTTTTACCCTTCAAGTATTCTTAGTGCAATGATAGCATTGTGCACTGCACCCCTCAGTTTATTGACTCCAGTGCACAGTTCTAGGATGACGGTGTCCCTTTAAGTGTACATCGTTTTTTTTCTGTTTTTAAAGTGCAGATATGTGTGAACCCATTGACACCTGCTCAGGTATCAATGACTCATTCATTAAACTCCTGCATAAATCAGCAAACAGACCAGCTTTTTACTCTCCAGATAATCCTTTCTAGTCTCGCCAGGTGGTTATCTGATGCCTAATACTGCCTCAAACATGACTGCACTGTCCCCCATTTCCACCTCTATTCAAATTAAAGAATGTTTGCTGCCTCTTTTTAAATTATTTTGTTCCCCTTTCTTGGTTTCTCTGTGTTTCATACTGTCCATGGCGATAACATGAGAGCAACCTTTGGTATATCAAATGGACATGCAGGGGATGTTTTGTTCTGTAGTTGTGCAAAGGATCGCTCTTTCAAACAAAGCTCTAATTGCAAAGATACCTCTGTCGGACCAGGGCCGAGTCTCAGTTCTGTTGAAGGAATGTGAGGTTAAACCTAGACAATAGGGTGGGAGCAGGAGGAGAGCTGTGAAAATCACTGGCTAAATCACACATCTTCACATATTCTTTAGGCTGCGAATGAGAAAGGACTGCGTCACCAAATGGTTGGCTCTGCAACTCCCTTCTCCTTCTGGAACTTATTTCCTAATGGAAACATAGAAACATAGAAAATAGGTGCAGGAGTAGACCATTCGGTCCTTCGAGCCTGCACTGCCATTCAATGCGTTCATGGCTGAACATGCTACCTCAGTACCCCATTCCTGCTTTCTCGCCATACCCCTTGATCCCCCTAGTTGTGAGTATTATATCTAACTCCCTTTTGAATATATTTAGCGAACTGGCCTCAACAACCTTCTGTGGCCGAGAATTCCATAGATTCACCACTCTCTGGGTGAAGAAGTTCCTCCTCATCTCAGTCTTAAATGGCTTCCCCTTTATCCTTAGACTGTGACCCCTGGTTCTAGTTTTCCCTAACATTCTGCCCGCATCTAATTTGTCTAAACCAGTCAGGATTTTAAACGTCTCTATAAGATCCCCCCTCATTCTTCTGAACTCCAGAGGATACAAGTTCAGTTGATCCAGTCTTTCTTGATATGTCAGTCTGGCCATCCCAGGAATCAATCTAGTGAACCTTCGTTGCACTCCCTCAATAGCAAGAATGTCCTTCCTCAAGTTAGGAGACCAAAACTGCACACAATACTCCAGGTGTGACCTCACCAAGGCCCTGTACAACAGTAGCATCACCTCCCTACTCCTGTACTCAAATCCCCTTGCTATGAAGGCCATCATGCCATTTGCTTTCTTGACTGCCTGCTGCACTTGCCTTCCCACCTTCAGTGACTGATGTACCATGACGCCCAGGTCTCGTTGCACCTCCCCTTTCCCTAATCTGCCACCATTCAGGTAATAGTCTGCCTCCCTATTTTTACCACCAAAGTGGATAACCTCACATTTATCCACATTGTACTTCATCTGCCATACATTTGCCCATTCACCCAACCTGTCCAAGTCACTCTGTAGCCTCCTAGCATCCTCCTCATTGTTCACACTGCCTCCCAATTTAGTGCCATCCGCAAATTTGGAGATATTACAATTAATCCCTTCGTCCAAATCATTAATATATAATGTAAACAGCTGGGGCCCCAGCACCGAACCCTGCGGTACCCCGCTGGTCACTGCCTGCCATTCTGAAAAGTACCCATTTACTCCTACTCTTTGTTTCCTGTGTGCCAACCAGTTCTCAATCCACGTCAACACATTACCCCTAATCCCATGTGCTTTAACTTTGCACACCAATCTCTTGTGTGGGACCTTGTCGAAGGCCTTCTGAAAGTCCAAATACACCACATCTACTGGTTCCCCCCCGTCCACCCTATTGGAAACATCCTCAAAAAATTCCAGAAGATTTGTCAAGCATGATTTCCCTTTCACAAATCCATGCTGACTTGGACCTATCATGTCGCCACTTTCCAAATGGTCTGTTATGACATCTTTAATAATTGATTCCATCATTTTACCCACCACCGATGTCAGGCTGACCGGTCTATAATTCCCTGCTTTCTCCCTCCCTCCTTTTTTAAAAAGAGGGGTTACATTAGCCACCCTCCACTCCTTCGGAACTGATCCAGAGTCTAAGGAATGTTGGAAAATGATCGTCAATGCATCCACTATTTCCAAGGCCACCTCCTTAAGTACTCTGGGATGCAGACCATCAGGCCCTGGGGATTTATCAGCCTTCAGTCCCATCAATTTCCCCAACACCTTTTCCCGACTGATAAGGATTTCCCTCAGCTCCTCCCTCTTACCAGATCCTTTGATCTCTTTTATTTCCGGAAGGTTGTTTGTGTCCTCCACAGTAAACACCGAACCAAAGTACTTGTTCAATTGATCTGCCATTTCTTTGTTCCCCATTATGACTTCCCCTGTTTCTGACTGCAGGGGACCTATGTTTGTTTTTACTAACCTCTTTCTTTTTACATATTTATAGAAGCTTTTGCAGTCCGTTTTAATGTTCTCCGCAAGCTTCCTTTCATATTTTATTTTCCCTGCCCTAATCAAACCCTTCGTCCTCCTCTGCTGAGTTTTAAAGTTCTCCCAGTCCCCGGGTTTGCTGCTACTTCTGGCCAATTTGTATGCCACTTCCTTGCTTTTAATACTATCCCTGATTTCCCTTGTTAGCCATGGTTGAGCCACCTTCCCTTTTTTATTTTTATGCCAGACAGGGATGTACAATTGCTGTAGTTAATCCATGCGATCTCTAAATGTCTGCCATTGCCCTTCCACTGATAACCCCTTAAATATCGCTTGCCAATCTAACCTCGCCAATTCACGCCTCATACCCTCAAAGTTGCCCTTATTTAAGTTCTGGACCATGGTCTCTGAATTAACTGTTTCCTTCTCCATCCTAATGTAGAACTCCACCATACTATGGTCACTCTTCCCCAAGGGGCCTCGCACCACAAGATTGCTGATTAGTCCTTCCTAATTCCACACCCACTTCTCCACCACTAAAAGCCTTTGTCACCTGTGGTCTCTCTTCCTCTGACGTTCCCTTCACCAGCCTCCCGTGTTCAGCTTTTCCACAAATTGTGACTTGTCAAAACTTCCAGTTTCCATGGTCTATTCTGCACTAGTCCTGCTTCTGCTCCCTATCACCCTTGTCAATGCCAATCTTCATTCTCTGTGCTTCGATAATGGGGAGGTGGTGGGGAGGGCTGGATATTGAATCCAGTGACAGAAACGCAGATCAAGCGAACTGCTGTATTCTCGATGGTGTTGAGCTTCTTGCGTGTTGTTGTGGCTGCAGCAGTCCAACAGTATTCTATCACACTCCTAACTGAGACTTGTAGATGGTGGATAGCCTTTGAGGAGTCAGGAAGTGACCCAGCCATTGCAAAGTACCCACCCTTTGTCCTGCTCTTGTAGCCACAGCATTAATGTGACTCGTCCAGTTCAATTTCTGATCAATGGTGATCTCCAAGGTTTTGATGGTTGGGAACTAGACAGTGGTGGTGCTTTTGAAGGTCATGGGGGGATGGTTGGGCTTTCTCTTCTTCCAGATGATGGTCATTGCCTGATGCTTCCCTGAGGAACACCTGCAGCAACTGGCATCTAACAACTACCATCTTTCTTTGTGTCAGGTGTGATCGCAGACAATGGAGGATTTTCCCTTTGACCCACATTGACTTTTGCTGGTGTCCTTGGTGCCATGCTCAGTCGAATATTGTCTTGATGTCAAGGAACACGACTCTGGCCTCCCCTCTGCCATTCAGCTCTTGCATCCATGTCTGAGTTAAAAACTGTCAGGAGGTCTGGAGCAGAGTGGTTCTGGCGGGAAGTCGATTATTTGTGAGTAGGTGTCAACTGATGGTCCTATTAATGATTCCCTCTGTTACTTTACTGATGATGGGAGGAGGCTGATAGGACAGCAATTGGCCGGGATTGATTTATCCTGTTTTTTGAGGATAGGAGATACTTGGACAATTTTTTCCACATTGTCAGACTTGTTCCCGATGTTGTTCTCACGCAGATGGCCGGCCTCCTGAATTGGACCCCTGTTTTCCACCCAGAAAACAAGCACAACAAGGTGCAATTCCACCGATTCCGTGTGTGTGAAAGACTGATGAACAGACCAAGACTGAAGGTCTATCTAGCCTCTGGCCTTGGTGAATCCATTGTTATTTGGTGTTGGTGCGGCTGGCGAGATACCCTGTATCGGGAGCCTATAGCACTAATACAACAATATACTGAGAAATGCAGCTCATGAGGAACGCAGGATCGAGCACACCTATGTCATTGATTTTACATAGCCACCTTTCTTCAGTCCTGTTGCATGGTTTTGCATGCAGAGGCTGAGCGCTGGAAAGTCAGTGTTCCATGTGTTTTGAAGTTCAGCTCTGGAAAGCAAAGGGTCTTGGAAACAACCTGAGTTACCATTGGTGGCAGAGAGCCTCTGAGGTCAGTATTCTTAACCCACCTTGTTATTTGCACACGACCATGTCCTGGGGTATCTGGCAAAGATCCTGTTAGCACTGAACACTCCTGCTAGCTGTTTAACAATGCTTTGCATGTTCCCTTGACATCCAGGAATTTAACTCCATAACTCCCAACAGTAAGAGGATTCCCCTCTACTGTGGTTGACGTGGCCCTTGACCGTGTCCGTTCCATTTCCTGCACTTCTGCTCTCACCCCTTCCCCTCCCTCCCAGAACCACGATAGGGTTCCCCTTGTCCTCAGCTTTCACATCACCAGCCTCCACATTCAACGGATCATCCTCCGCCATTTCCGCCACCTCCAGCGTGATCCCATCAGCAAACACATCTTCCCCTCACCTCCCCTTTCAGCATTCCGAAGGGACTGCTCTCTCTGCGACACCCTGGTCCACTCCTCAATCATCCCCAACACTCCCTCCCCTTCCCACGCACCTTCCCCTGCAAGTGCAGGAGATGCAACACCTGCCTTTTTACCTCCATCCTTCCCACTGTCCAGGGCCCCAAACACTCCTTCCAGGTGAAACAGCGATTTACTTGTACTTCTTGCAATTTAGTATACAGTATTCGCTGCTCACGATGTGGTCTCCTCTACATTGGGGAGACCAAATGCAGATTGGGTGACCGTTTTGCGGAACACCTCCATTCAGTCCGTAAGCATGACCCCGAGCTTCTGGTCGCCTGTCACTTTAATTCACCTCTCCGTCCTCGGCCTCTTACACTGTTCCAATGAAGCTCAACGTAAGCTCGAGGAACAGAACCTCATCTATCTTTTAGGCACTTTACAGCCTTCTGGACTGAACATCGAGTTCATCAATTTCGGACCCTAACCTCTGCCCCTATTTTTTCAGATGGCAGCTGTTGATGATTCTGCCATTCCCATTTACACCTCTTCTAGACCCATCTTTTGGTTCTTTACTTGTCCCATTACCATTTCCTTTTGCCTTGTACTATCATACCTTTTGTTATTTAATCTCTCCGGCCTTCCATCCTATCACAGACCTTCCCGTTTGTTCTTTCCTCCCCTCCCCCCTCTCCCTGCCCCGACACTTGCTTAAAAACCTGTTACATCTCTAACTTTTTCCAGTTCTGACGAAAGGTCATCGACCTGAAACGTTAACTCAATTTCTCTCTCCACAGATGCTGCCTGACCTGCTGAGTCTCTCCAGCATTTTCTGTTTTTACTCCCAATAACAATGTAGTTTGTCCTCGGGCATCAACCCTACCAAGTAAGCAGCGACTGGCTTCTGCTGCATATGTTAACCAAATTCACTGGAGGGTTAGCTGAGGCTGATGATTAGTTTTGGGTCGGCTCCAAACTGGTCAGAGATGAGACAGTTTTAAAATAAAAAGACTGCATGCATGGATGGGTCCAGTTTAGCTTGTGAGAAATGTGTCTGCTTGAATACAAGCGAACATGAAAGTATAGCAAATTGAAGGCCAAAAATATATTCTTCCTCCGCCCTTCCCCACGGGTAAATCAAACAAATACTGACCATCGGTGGAGGCAGGCCATACACTTCAGGGCTCTTGAATTTAGTGCAGATGGAATGAAAGCTCCCTTGTAAGAGACAAACATAAAATAAATTGGGACATTCTTGGGCTGTTCAAAACTAACTTCCACCCACCGTAGGATGTGCCCTGACTCTGGCTGATTTCCAGCCCCAAGTTCATTTTAATTATTCTGGGCGGGCTCCTGTGTCTGTCCGCAGGGAGGGGTGGAGATTGGCTACAGCAGGGTCGTGAGGCCAGCAGCATCGGTGCTGCTGCTGTGAAGTCAACTTTGTTCCCAACTAATTTTTTAAAGCTTGTGCAATCAGTTGTGTAGGGGTTTCAGCCAGGTGAATTTTAAAGAGACCTGTTCCCACTAAACCAAAGCTGCATGTCGGGGATGAACCGGCATTCCTGGCTCCGATGTTGCTGAGGCACACATGTTGGAAAATACATCAGATGTTACATAGAGGGTAACACCGACACAGATGTTTGAGCCTAATGGACTGTGTAGCGGTCATAATTCCGGCAGAGAATTGCTGATTGTTAACTGTGGCTCAGTGGGTAGCACCTCGCCTCTGAGTCAGAAGGTCGTAGATTCAAGTCCCACTCCAAAGACTTGAGAACAAAAATCTAGGTTGACACTCCAGTGCAGTACTGAGGGACGCTGCACTGTCGGAGGGGCAGTGCTGAGGGAGTGCTGCACTGTCGGAGGGCCAGTACTGAGGGAGCACTGCACTGTCGGAGGGGCAGTACTGAGGGAGCGCTGCACTGTCGGAGGGGCAGTACTGAGGGAGCGCTGCACTGTCGGAGGGGCAGTACTGAGGGAGCACTGCACTGTCGGAGGGGCAGTACTGAGGGAGCGCTGCACTGTCGGAGGGGCAGTACTGAGGGAGCACTGCACTGTCGGAGGGGCAGTACTGAGGGAGCGCTGCACTGTCGGAGGGGCAGTACTGAGGGAGCACTGCACTGTCGGAGGGGCAGTGCTGAGGGAGTGCTGCACTGTCGGAGGGGCAGTACTGAGGGAGCACTGCACTGTCGGAGGGGCAGTACTGAGGGAGCGCCGCACTGTCGGAGGGGCAGTACTGAGGGAGCGCCGCACTGTCGGAGGGGCAGTACTGAGGGAGCGCCGCACTGTCGGAGGGGCAGTACTGAGGGAGCGCTGCACTGTCGGAGGGGCAGTACTGAGGGAGCGCTGCACTGTCGGAGGGGCAGTACTGAGGGACGCTGCACTGTCGGAGGGGCAGTACTGAGGGAGCGCCGCACTGTCGGAGGGGCAGTACGGAGGGACGCTGCACTGTCGGAGGGGCAGTACTGAGGGACGCTGCACTGTCGGAGGGGCAGTACTGAGGGAGCGTCGCACTGTCGGAGGGGCAGTACTGAGAGAGCGCTGCACTGTCGGAGGGGCAGTACTGAGGGACGCTGCACTGTCGGAGGGGCAGTACTGAGGGAGCGCTGCACTGTCGGAGGGTCAGTACTGAAGGAGCGCCGCACTGTCGGAGGGACAGTACTGAGGGAGTGCTGCACTGTCGGAGGGGCAGTACTGAGGGAGCGCTGCACTGTCGGCGGGGCAGTACTGAGGGAGCGCCGCACTGTCGGAGGGACAGTACTGAGGGAGTGCTGCACTGTCGGAGGGGCAGTACTGAGGGAGCGCCGCACTGTCGGAGGGGCAGTACTGAGGGAGCGCTGCACTGTCGGCGGGGCAGTACTGAGGGAGCGCCGCACTGTCGGAGGGGCAGTACTGAGGGAGCGCTGCACTGTCGGCGGGGCAGTACTGAGGGAGCGCCGCACTGTCGGAGGGACAGTACTGAGGGAGTGCTGCACTGTCGGAGGGGCAGTACTGAGGGAGCGCTGCACTGTCGGAGGGGCAGTACTGAGGGAGCGCTGCACTGTCGGAGGGGCAGTACTGAGGGAGTGCAGCACTGTCGGAGGGGCAGTACTGAGGGAGCGCTGCACTGTCGGAGGGGCAGTACTGAGGGAGCGCCGCACTATCAGAGGTACTGTCTTTCGGATGAGATGTTAAACCAAGGCCCTGTCTGTTCTCTCAGGTGGGTGTAAAAGATCCCACGGCACTCGCAGGGGGGTTTTCCCCGGTGTCCTGTCCAATATTTATCCCTCAATCAATATCACTAAAACAGATTATCTGGTCATTATCACATAAGAACTTAAGAATTAGGAACAGGAATAGGCCATTCGGCCCTTTGAGCCTGCTCCGCCATTCAATAAGATCATGGCTGATCTTCTACTTCAATTCCACCTTCCCAAACTATCCCCATATCCCTTGATTCCCTTAATATTCAAAAATCTATCGATCTCCATCTTGAATATTCTCAACGACTGAGCCTCCACAGCCCTCTGGGGTAGAGAATTCCAAAGATTCACCACCCTCTGAGTGAAGAAATTCCTCCTCATCTCAGTCCTAATTCTGAGACTGTGACCCCTGGTTCTAGGCTCCCCAGCCAGGGGAAACATCCTCCCTGCATCTACCCTGTCAAGCCCTGTAAGAATTTTGTATATTTCAATGAGATCAACTCTCATTCTTCTAAACTCTAGGGAATACAGGCCTAGTCTCCTCAATCTCTCCTCATAGGACAATCCCCCCATCCCAGGAATCAGTCTGGTGAACCTTCGTTGCTCTCCCTCTATGGCAAGTATATCCTTCCTTAGGTAAGGAGACCAAAACTGTACACAATACTCCAGGTGTGGTCTCACCAAGGCTCTGTATAATTGCAGTAACACTTCTTAACTCTTCTACTCCGTACTCCATACTCACATTTTTGTTTGTGGGACCTTGCTGTGCGCAGATTGGCTGCCGTATTTCCTACATTGCAACAGTGACTACACTTCAAAAGTACTTGAGCAAAATACTTGAGCGAAAGGTAGTCTGGAGGACGAGTTCATGGAATGCATTCGGGACAGTTTCCTAGAACCATACGTCATGGAACCAACCAGGGAACAGGCTATTTTTGATCTTGTACTGTGTAATGAGATAGGGTTAATTAGTTATCTCATAGTAAAGGATCCTCTAGGACAGAGTGATCATAATATGATAGAATTTCACATTAAGTTTGAGAGTGACTTGCCTAAGTCCGAAACTAGAGTCTTAAACTTAAATAAAGCCAATTACATAGGTATGAGGGGCGAGTTGGCTAAGGTAGATTGGAAAAATAGATTAAAAGGTATGGCGGTAGATAAGCAGTGGCTAGCATTTAAAGAAATATTTCACAATTTTCAACAAAAATAAAAGTGATCCAACTGTGGCTAACTAAAGAAGTTAAGGATAGCACTAGATTGAAAGAAGAAGCTTATAATGTTGCGAAGAATAATAGTAAGCCTGAGGATTGGAAAAGTTTAAGAAACCAGCAAAGGATAACCAAAAAATTGATAAAAAGGGAAAAAATAGAATATGAGAGAAAACTAGCAAGAAATATAAAAGCAGATTGTAAGAGCTTCTACAAGTATGTAAAAAGGAAAAGAGTAACAAAAGTAAACATTGGTCTCTTAGAGGCTGAGACAGGAGAAATTATTATGGGTAATAAGGAAATGGCAGAAACGTTAAACAAATATTTTGTATCTGTCTTCACAGTAGAAAAAACAAAAAGTATACCAAAAATGGTGGGGAACCAAGGGTCTAATGAGGGTGAGGAACTTAACAGAGTTAATATTAGTAGAGAAAAAGTACTAGAGAAACTAATGGGACTAAAAGCCGACAAATCCTCTGGACCTGACGGCCTATATCCTAAGTTTCTTAAAGAGGTGGCTGAAGAGATAGTGGATGCATTGGTTTTGATCTTCCAAAATTCCCTAGATTCTAGAACGGTCCCAGCTGATTGGAAGGTTGCAAGAAAGGGGGGAGAGAAAAAACAGGGAACTACAGGCCAGTTAGCCTGACATCAATCATCAGGAAAATGCTGGAATTCATTGTTAAGGAAGTGGTATCAGGGCACATAGAAAATCATAATATGATTAGGCAGAGTCAACATGGTTTTATGAAAGGGAAATCGTGTTTGACAAATTTATTAGAGTTTTTTGAGGATGTAACTAGCAGGATATATAAAGGGGAACCAGTGGATGTAATATATTTGGATTTCCAAAAGGCATTCGATAAGGTGCCACATAAAAGGTTATTACACAATATTAGGGCTCATGGGGTTGGGGGTAATATAGTAGCATGGATAGAGGATTGGTTAATGGACAGAAAACAGAGAGTAGGGATAAACGGATCTTTTTCAAGTTGGCAGGCTGTAACTAGTGGGGTGCCGCAGGGATCAGCGTTGGGGCCTCAGCTATTTACAATCTATATTAATGACCTAGATGAAGGGACCGAGTGTAATTTATCCAAGTTTGCTGATGATACAAAGCTAGCTGAGACAGTAAGCTGTGAGGAGAACACAAAGAGTCTGCAAAGGGATATAGAAAGACTAAGTGAGTGGGCAGTAACGTGGCAGATGGAGTATAATGTAGGGAAATGTGAGGTTATTCACTCTGGTAGGAAGAATAGAAAAAATAATTTTTAAATGGCGAGAAACTTTCAAATGTTGGTGTTCAGAGGGATATGGGTGTCCTCGTGCAAGAAACACAGAAAGCTAGCATGCAGGTACAGCAAGCAATAAGGTAGGCAAATAGCATATTGGTCTTTATTGCAAGGGGTTTGGAGTATAGGGGAGGGAAATTATTGGAAAAAATTCTGAGGGACAGAATTAGTCTCCACTTGGAGAGGCAAGGATTAATCAAGGATAGTCAGCATGGCTTTGTCAGGGGAAGATCATGTCTAACCAATTTGATTGAATTTTTCGAGAGGGTGACTAGGTGTGTGGATGAGGATAGTGCAGTTGATGTAGTCTACATGGACTTCAGTAAGGCTTTTGACAAAGTCCCGCATGGGAGACTGGTCAAGAAGGTAAGAGCCCATGGGATCCAGGGCAATTTGGCACATTGGATCCAAAATTGGCTTAGTGGCAGGAGGCAGAGGGTGATGGTCGAAGGTTGTTTTTGTGACTGGAAGCCTGTGTCCAGTGGTGTACCGCAGGGATCGGTGCTGGGTCCTTTGCTGTTTGTAGTGTACATTAATGATTTAGATATGAATGTAGGAGGTATGATCAGTAAGTTCGCAGATGACACGAAAATTGGTGGAGTGGTAAATAGCGAGAAGGGAAGCCTCAGGCTACAGGATGATATAGACGGGTTGGTTAGATGGGCAGAACAGTGGCAAATGGAATTTAACCCTGAAAAGTGTGAGTTGATGCATTTTGGGAGGACTAACAAGGCAAGGGAATACACAATGAATGGTAGGACCCTAGGAAGGACAGAGGATCAGAGGAACCTTGGTGTGCATGTACATAGATCCCTGAAGGCAGCAGGACAGGTAGATAAGGTGGTTAAGTAAGTGGGCAGAGATTTGGCAGATGGAATACAACACTGGAAAGTGTGAGGTGATGCACTTTGGCAGGAAAAATCCTAGAGCAATTTATTATCTTAATGGCAAGAAACTGGAGAGTACTGAAGTGCAAAGGGATCTGGGGGTCCTGGTGCACGAAACTCAAAAGGTTAGTATGCAGGTGCAGCAAGTGATTAAGAAGGCAAATGGAATGTTGGCTTTCATTGCTAGGGGGATAGAATATAAAAATAGGGAGGTATTGCTTCAGTTGTACAAGGTATTGGTGAGACCGCACCTGGAATACTGCATACAGTTTTGGTGTCCTTACTTAAGGAAAGACATCCTTGCTCTCGAGGCAGTGCAAAAAAGGTTCACTCGGTTAATCCCGGGGATGAGGGGGTGGTCATATGAGGAGAGGTTGGGTAGATTGGGACTCTACTCATTGGAGTTCAGAAGAATGAGAGGCGATCTTATTGAAACATATAAGATTGTGAAGGGGTTGGATCGGGTGGATGCGGGGAGGATGTTCCCGGTGACGGGTGAGACGAGAACGAGGGGACATAGTCTTAGAATAAGGGGCTGCTCTTTCAAAACTGAGATGAGGAGGAACTACTTCACTCAGAGGGTGGTAGGTCCATGGAATATGCTGCCACAAAAAGCTGTAGAAGCTACAACATTAATTAAATTTAAAACAGAAATAGACAGTTTCCTAGAAGTAAAGGGCATTAAGGGTTACGGGGAGCGGGCAGGAATTTGGACATGAGTCTAGGTTCGGATCGGTCATGGCCCTGTGGGTAGTGGAGCGGGCCCAGGGACTGTGTAGCCTGATTCTGCTCCTATTTCGTGTGTGCAATTCTGTTAGATGCAGGAGATGGTTCTGTGATAGATAGTAGATTGGCGGTTAGGATCAGATCAGCCATGATCTTATTGAATGGCGGAGCAGGCTCGAGGGGCCGATTGGCCTACTCCTGCTCCTATTTCTTATGTTCTTATGTTCTTATGTTCTTAAAAAGGCATATGGGATACTTGACTTCATTAGCCGAGGCATAGAATATAAGAGCAGGGAGGTTATGATGGAGCTGTACAAAACGCTAGTTAGGCCACAGCTGAAATACTGTATGCAGTTCTGGTTGCCACAGTATAGGAAGGATGTGATTGCATTGGAGAGGGTGCAGAGGAGATTCACCAGGATGTTACCTGGGCTGGAGAGCTTCAGCTATGAAGAGAGACTGGACAGGCTGGGGTTATTTTCCTTAGAGCAGAGAAGGCTGAGGGGGGACCTGATTGAGGTGTACAAATTATGAGGGGCATAGATAGGATAGATAGAAAGGAACTTTTCCCCTTAGTAGAGGGGTCAATAACCAGGGAGCATAGTTTCAAGGTAAGGGGCAGGAGGTTTAGAGGGGATTTGAATAAAAACTTTTTCACCCAGAGGGTGGTTGGAATCTGGAACTCACTGCCCGAAATGTTGGTAGAGGCAGGAACCCTCACAACATTCAAGAAGCATTTAGATGAGCACTTGAAACGCCATAGCATACAAGGCTACAGACCAAGTGCTGGAAAATGGGATTTGAATAGACAGGGCTTGATGGCCGGTGCGGACACGATGGGCCGAATGGCCTCTTTCTGTGCTGTATAACTCGATGACTCTATGGGGGAAAAATTCAGTTGGTTTGCGCCTCCTGTTAGCGCCTTAAGAGGGCGTTAATTGGGCGCAAAGCAACTTGCGCCCGGCGCGGCGATATCTGCGCCTCTCGCGAAATTGACCAGACATTTTGCGGCTGCGCTAAACACTACCGCCACAATCTCCTGCGCCGGCAGATCGTGACGTCAGTCGAGTGCGCAACGCCCCGGTAGCGCCCCGGAGCGGATATTGAGTGGCACCCCCTGCCTTACCACCTGCCGCTAGCAACGACAGGTTGAGGGGAGCGTTTTGCAGTCAGGAAGGGACTGGGGGAGCGCTATTTAAAGGCGAACGCTTCCTGCCTTTTTTTGTTGGTGACATTTTTGCACCACGCATTCTGAGAGAGAGAGAGAGAGAGAGACTTCTGGAGAGATTCAACGCTGTGTGAAGGAGTTTTGGGTACTGAGCAGCACTTTGCAGGTTCATTTGGATTTGCCCTTCCTTACATCTGTTTAGAAGAGACTATGGGGGCTGCACTCTGAGCTCTTTCCCTGGATTCTTTCCATTGTTCTTCCCAGCAGATTTGATGTACAGGTCTCTCCAGGCCGAGATTCAAGGCTGCAATGAGCAGGATGTGGATGGAGAGCAAGATCAACCCTCCCCTTTAAGAACTGACCGGCGCCATTGTGTCTCTGTTCCATTGCTGACTGACATCACATGAGCTTCGCCAGCACTCTGAGGTAGCACCTCGCTCCTCGGCCTTTGCGTCTTAAGACAGGTGTGAAGCGCCTGATTTAGCACTCCAATCACCTCCAGGGGCGATAAAAGCCAAGTTTGTAGTTGGAGGCGATAATTAGCGCCAGTTTGCGCCCGGCCGATAATTGCGCCCCAAATGGGGCGATACTGAATTTTTCCCCCTATGACTATAAGAGTAAGGAAGTCTTACTACAATTGTACAGGGCCTTGGTAAGACCACACCTGGAGTACTGTGCACAGTTTTGGTCTCCTTATCTAAGGAAGGATATACTTGATTTGGAGGCGGTGCAACAAAGGTTCACTAGATTGATTCCTGGGATGAGAGGGCTGTCCTTTGATGAGAGATTGTGTAGAATGGGCCTTTACTCTCTGGAGTTTAGAAGAATGAGAGGCGATCTCATTGAAACATACAAGATTCTGAAGGGGATTGACAGGGTAGATGCTGAGAGGTTGTTTCCCCTGGCTGGAGTGTCTAGAACTAGGGGGCATAGGCTCAGGATAAGGGGTCGGCCATTTAAAACCGAGATGAGGTGGAATTTCTTCATTCAGAGGGTTGTGAATCTTTGGAATTCTCTGCCCCAGTGAGCTGTGATGCTGAGTCTTTGAGTATATTCAAGGCTGAGATAGATAGATTTTTGGAGTTTAGGGGAATCAAGGGATATGGAGATCGGGCAGGAAAGTGGAGTTGAGGTCGATAATCAGCTATGATCTTATTGAATGGTGGAGCAGGCTTGAGGGGCCATATGGCCTACTCCTGCTCCTAATTCTTATGTTCTTATACTGTGGTGCTGGAAATCTGAAACAAAAACAGAAAATGATGCAAATACTCAGCAGGTCAGGCAGCATCTGTGAAGAGAGAAACAGAGTTAACGTTTCAGGTCGATGACCCTTCATCAGAACTGGAAAAAGCTGGAGATGGAACAGATTTTAAGCAAGTGCAGGGGCAGGGAAAGGGAGGAGGGCAGGAAAGAAAAAAAGGGAAGGTCTGTGATAGGATGGAAGGCAGGAGAGATTAAATGACAAAAGGGATGATGGCGTGAGGCAAAAGGAGATGGTTATGGGACAAGTAAAGAAACAAAAGATTGGTTGAGAGGAGGTGTAAATGGGAATGGCAGAATGATTCCCAACAGCTACTGTCTGAAAAAATGGGAGTGGTGGTTATGTTCTGAAATTGTTGAACTCGATGTTGAGTCCGGAAGGCTGTAAAGTGCTTAATCGAAAGATGAGGTGCTGTTCCTCGAGCTTACGTTGACCTTCGTTGGAACAGTGTAGGAGGCCGAGGAAGGAGAGGTCAGAGTGGGAGTGGAGCGGAGAAGTAAATTGACAGGCTGGAAGCTCGGGGTCACCCTTATGGACTGAATGGAGGTGTTCCGCAAAGGGTCGGGCATGAAGGAAAAAGTTCTTGTGTATTTAGCTTACTTTAAATAAGATATGCCATGTTTGAGAGCAGGTCCCCCAGTACAAAAAGGCTTAAGGCTGAGTTTGACTTTGAGAGAGTTGAGCGGTTCTCAGGTCAGCTGTTCAATGTAAGTCAATACGGTAATAAATCAATCCATTGCTGGCAGCGCTCTGTTTAAACAGCACAACCAGCATTCGCACAGGGCCTGAAAATCAGATGGCTCCTGAATCCAGGCAAGTCACACATTGGTTACGTAAAGTTTTTTTAAAATTGAAAAGCAGAATGAAGGACCAAGTCCGTAGTGCGACACAGCACCAGGGGCAAAACAGCAGAAAAGATCACTCAGCACGTTCTGACTGGCAATGCCCACCCCCAGGCCTTAGAAATCTGAACATCGCAGGAGGAAAGGAGGACTGAATGGGATGATGGGATCCACAATTTTGAAGTTCTGATAAAGAATGCGGTTCGAGGTGTGTCAGTGGTGGTAGTAGTGGAACCCTTTCGAGGTGCTGGAATCAGTGCAGCACACAGGAATAATGTGGCACAACATTAGAGCATTCTGAACTAAATGTGATTACATTGGTACCAACACTTGTGGCTATGAGACGTGTGATTCTGTGCGCCTGTGTCTTTGTGGGTGTGATTTGAGAGTGTGACTCTGTATCTCTGTGTGTGTGAGACTCTGGAGGAATTTTAACCCCCAATACCTGGAGGAAACCAGGCGGTTAAAATAAGGCAGAAACTTACGCCGGGACGCCACTGCCTTCTCATGGGATTGGATTTTAACCTGCTGTGTTCAGCAGGCATGCGGGATAGCCACCAGAAGGCAGTGGGATCTTGCTTTAAATATGTGCGTCGGGCTCCTGTGAGCACCACAAGGAAACCTTGGGCCTCTCCTGCCCTGAGATTCCCCCGACTGCGATCATAAGAACATAAGAAATAGTAGCAGGAGTCGGCCATTCGGCCCCTCGAGCCTGCTCCGCCATTCAATAAGATCATGGCTGATCTGATCTTGGCCTCAACCCCACTTTCCCGCCCAATCCCCATAACCCTTGACTCCCCTGTAGCTCAAATATCTGTCAATCTCCGCCTTGAATATATTCAATGACTCCGCCTCCACAGCTCTCTGGGGCAGAGAATTCCAAAGACTCACGACCCTCTGAGAAGAAATTCCTCCTCATCTCCATTTTAAATGGGAGACCCCTTATTCTGAAATTATGCCCCCTAGTTCTAGATTCCCCCACGAGGGGAAACATCCTCCCTGCATCTACCCTGTCAAGCCCCTTCAGAATCTTATATGTTTCAATAAGATCACCTCTCATTCTTCTAAACTCCAATGAGTAAAGGCCCAACCTGCTCAACCTTTCCTCATAAGACAACCCCCTTCATCCCAGGAATCAACTTCGTGAACCTTCTCTGAACTGCCTCCAATGCAAGTATATCCTTCCTTAAATAAGGAGACCAAAACTGTACGCAGTACTCCAGGTGTGGTCTCACCAACGCCCTGTACAGTTGTAGCAAGACTTCCCTACTTTTATACTCCATTCCCTTTGCAATAAAGGCCAACATTCCATTTGCCTTCCTAATTACTTGCTGTACCTGCATGCTAACTTTTTGTGTTTCATGTACAAGGACCCCCAGATCCCTCTGTACCGCAGCATTTTGTAGTCTCTCTCCATTCACCTGCCAAACCCTGATCAACCTATTAGTGCCGGTGACCATTCCTGCAGGACTCTGGCAGCAGCCTCCTGCACCGACCCCGGCCAAGTTAAAATCGACTCGTGTGTGTGTGTGTGTGTGTGTGTGTGTGTATGTGAGAGACTGAGCAAAGCTGTGTGTTTTTAGTATTTTAGATAGGTTTCTATATTAGGCTGGGTAGTTGCACATTTTCTTCACACAATGTTTAGGGCCTGATTTAGATGTGGTGGAACTTTTTATATCAGCTGTTAAAACGTGAAGGAGTGGGCCGAGCTGGGTGCCAGGACCTAAATTCACTTGTAGTGACAGGCTGTGGTGGGTTGATATTGGGGAGAGAGGGGGGGGTTGTCTCCCACAGTTCTAGTGTGGGGTCTATGAAGGGAAGTTGTGTGGACAGATGGTGGGCTTTATGTTGGTCAGGTTCCATGTGGTCCCCTGGGGTGGGCGGCCCAGTTGTCGTGCCTGAGGTCATGTTTTGTGTAGTTGCAGGATTTGAGGGATATTGGGCCATGTTTTCCACTCCCAGCTCCCATGGAATTTTGCATGAGAAGAGATGAACAACAGGGAAATGGGTGATCCCAATGTCTACTAGCAGTGTTCCCAGTTGTCTGCTCGGTGAATACCAAAAGCTTTGGAAATGTAGTGCCGTCTGTCCATTAATACTAATTAATGGTTTGCTAAGGGCTAAGAGTCAGGATTTGCACTTTTCCTCCTCGGTGAGGTCGATGCTGCCATGGTGCCCTTTCTTTCCCAAACCTTTGGAATTCTCTTCTTTGGTGAAGGTAAAGATCCTACCAGTGTATATGGCTGTTGCAGTCTTTCCTGTCCTGCATTGATGCTTGAAATGTGAGCAAAGGCTGTCTGGTGCAGCTTCCTGTCATAGGCTGGGGCTGATCATTGAAGAAAGTGATAGAATTCACCCACCTGTTGAATGAAGAGTTGTAGGAGCAGCCTTGGGTGAGCACTGTCCTCTCTGTGCCAGTCCATCTCATGACTCCACTCCATTGTTACGCAGCTAACATCTTGCAGGTATCAAATCTAACAGTGGTTGGAATGGGTAACAGAGTTCCACAGGGTCCTGTTCTGGGATTGCTTCTGTCCATATGTGTATGTTAATGATGTGTATATCTGGCTGGAAGGAATGGTGTCCAAATTTGCAGATGATACTAATACAAGAGGCACAATAAATAATTCTGAGGAACAAAGGAAGCTGCAAGGAGATATTGAAAAGATGGTGGCATGGGCATAAAAGTGGCAGAAGGTATTTTGTGCCAGTAAATGTGATTACATAGGATATACGGCACAGAAACAGGCCATTCGTCCCAACCAGTCCATGCCGGCGTTTATGCTCCACTCGAGCCTCCTCCCGTCTTTCCTCATCTAAATCTATCAGCATAACCCTCTATTCCCTTCTCCCTCATATGCTTGTCTAGCCTCCCCTTAAATGCATCTATACTATTCGCTTCAACCACTCCCTGTGGTAGCGAGTTCCACATTCTCACCACTTTCTGGGTAAAGAAGTTTCTTCTGAATTCCCTATTGGATTTCTTGGTGACTATCTTATATTGATGGCCTCTAGTTATGCTCTTCCCCACAAGTGGAAACAATCTCTCTGTATCCACTCTATCAAAACCTTTCATAATTTTAAAGACCTCTATTAGGTCACCCCTCAGCCTTCTCTTTTCAAGAGTAAAGAGACCCAGCCTGTTCATCCTTTCCTGATATGTATACCCTCGCATTTCTGGTATCATCTTTGTAAATCTTCTCTGCACCCTCTCCAGTGCCTCTATATCCTTTTTATAATCTAGTGACCAGAACTGTACGCAGTACTCAGTGTGGTCTAACCAAGGTTCAATACAGGTTTAGCATAACTTCTCTACTTTTCAATTCAATCCCTCTAGAAATAAACCCTAGTGCTTGGTTTGCTTTTTTTATGGCCTTGTTAACCTGTGTCGATACTTTTAGTGATTTGTGTATTTGTACTCCGAGATCCCTTTGCTCCTCTACTCCGTTTAGATTCTTATTTTCCAAGTAATATGTGACCTCCCTATTTTTCTTACCAAAATGTAATACCTCACATTTATCTGTGTTGAATTTCATTTGCCAATTATATGCCCATTCTTCAAGTTTATTAATGTCGTCTTGTAATTTGTTGCAGCCCTCCTCAGTATTGACTATCCCCCCCCACCCCCAATTTGGTGTCAACCGCAAATTTAGAAATTGTGTTTTTGATTCCAAAGTCTAAATCGTTAATGTAAATTGTGAACAGCAGTGGTCCCAGCACTGATCCTTGTGGAACACCACTTCCCACCTTCTGCCACTCTGAATAGCTACCCTTTACTCCTACCCCTACTTGGATGACACCTATGGAACCATTACACAACAATGAACAACCAGGTTGGAGGAGAGGAGAAATAAGGGCAGAAAGATGTAATGTCAAAGTTAGTCATTGAATTTTTTCCTCTTGCAGGTCATTCTGGATTGAACTATGGCTGTTCTCTGGGCCATCTGGTACTTACTGGCTGTGGCTTTCAGTGACTCTGTTTACTCTTCAGGTGGTAAGTTAATTTATGTCAGTGATTTTCGCAGGTCTATGATGAAAGTTAGTAACGTTTGGAAGGAAATGGGCAGAACATCTAGTTCTTAATCTAGTAAAATGGCAGGGGAGGGATCTGGTAGAAATGACAGTAGCGTGAAAATAAAGGAAATAGGAGATGAGAGTACAGGTCAGACTAAGGAAAGGAATAAGGGTATCATAAACGGCCAGGGAACAGATAAAGTTATAGAACATAAGTATAAAATTAAATTGCCTGTACAGCAATGTACACAGCATCCAAAACAAAATGGGGGATTGGAGGCAATAATTCATTGAGAGGAACCAGATGTGGTAGCGATAACTGAAACATGGACAGACTGGAGAAGCTGGGATTGACCTCCTTGGAGCAGAGAACGTCAAGGGGAGATTTAATAGAGGTGTTCAAAATCATGAAGGGCTCTGATTGAGTAATTAAGGAGAAACTGTTTCCAGTGGCAGGAGGGTCGGTAACCAGAGGACACAGATTGAAGGTAATTGGCAAAAAACAGAAGCGAGATGAGGAGAATTGTTTTTTACCCAGTGAGTTATGATTTGGAATACACACTGCCTGAAAGGGTGGTGGAAGCAGATTCAATAAAAACTGTCAAAATGGAATTGGATACTTACTGAAGGGGAAAAATTTGCAGGGCTATGGGGAAAGGGCAGGGAGTGGGTCTAACTGGAGAGCTCTTCAAAGAGCCGGCACAGGCACGATGGGCCGAATGGCCTCCTTCTGGTATCATTCTGTGATTCTATAATTATATGGTGATAGGGTGAGATGAAGTAGGGTGGGAGGAGGCTCGTGTGGAGCATAAACACCAGCATGGACCTGTTGGGCCGAATGGCCTGTTTCTGTGCTGTAAATTGTATGTGTGTAATTCTATGTAGGATCCAAAGAATTAAAAATCAAGGTCGTCAGACATCCTAACTGGTTGTGTTATTTTATTTCCCCCCCCCAGAGAGATTTATCTGTGGCCCAGTATCTCAGTGATGGCGGTGAGCACTGTGCCAGCTCCCAGTGGCACTGGTGGTCGCTGTGCCACGTAACAGCTACAAAAGGGAGCTGCGTAGATCTCTGGTTGGGGATGGGGTCAGAGGTTCTAAAGACAGCTGTAGACTGAGATGGTCAAATAGTCTACGGGACAATTGGCTCCTGTGCTGCTGTGATGTAGCAGTGTAATCTGTTTGGTGTAACTAGTCAGAGCTGAGTAATGTGGGTTGTGCTGTCAGACTGAGATCCTGCAGAGGATTAACAAGAATCATTGCAAAGGTGAATCACCTTATCGGCGTCCAAATGTGCTCAGAATTTGAAAAGGTGGTGTTCTGATTGACTTGAGTGCCATAATTTCAAACTTGGAGGATAACATTTCGTAACAAACAACACCAAACACTCTCATGTCCTCAGTAGCATCACTGTGTTCCAGTGATTCGCTTGCTAAGAATGGTGGGAGTAGCAATATGGGGACGATGCAAAAGACGGGAGAAATTATCAGTGGTTAAAGCACGTACGTCGGCGGGGAAGAGTTAAAGCTGCAGTTCATTGGATGTATTACCAAGCAGCAGTCGTTGCAACGTCTTAGGTAGCTGAAGAGGGTTTCCTGATTTGTAAAGTTTTATGGCTTTAAAGTGGTTCTTTTTGAAGCTACACTTGGCGTCACCAGTGGGTTCAGCTTGTAATAGAATCTCCTATTAATTATCAAAGCAGCTAGAGTGCCCAGAGCATACACTCAAACACAGATTTCAGAATTTTTTAATTCATTCCTGGGATGTGGGCGTCGCTGGCAAGGCCAGCATTTCTTGCCCATCTTTAATTACCCTTGAGAAGGTGGCGGTGAGCCGCCTTCTTGAACCGCTGCAGTCCGTGTGGTGAAGGTGCTCCCACAGTGCTGTTAGGGAGGGAGTTCCAGGATTTTGACCCAGCGACGATGAAGGAACGGCGATATATTTCTAAGTCAGGATGGTGTGTGACTTGGAGGGGAACGTGGAGGTGGTGGTGTTCCCATACGCCTGCTGCCCTTGTCCTTCTAGGTGGAAGAGGTGGCGGGTTTGGGAGGTGCTGCTGAAGAAGCCTTGGCGAGTTGCTGCAGTGCATCTTGTAGACGGTACACACTGCAGCAATGGTACGCTGGTGGTGGAGGGAGTGAATGTTTAAGGTGGTGGATGGGGTGCCAATCAAGCGGGCTGCTTTGTCCTGGATGGTGTCGAGCTTCTTGAGTGTTGTTGGAGCTGCACTCATCCAGGCAAGTGGAGAGTATTCCATCACACTCCTGACTTGTGCCTTGTAGATGGTGGAAAGGCTTTGGGGAGTCAGGAGCAATGTTCCCCGCAGCGCTGCAGGGAACCCGCGCAGCGGCTCGCTGGCTTTTCAACACAAAAACCGCGCATCAGTCATAATTTGAATGGCCCGCGCAGCCCCTTAAAGGGGCTAAGCGGCACCAAACAAAATTAGAGGGAACATTGATCAGGAGGTGAGTCACTCGCCGCAGAATACCCAGCCTCTGACCTGCTCTTGTAGCCACAGTACTTATGTGGCTGGTTCAGTTACGTTTCTTGTCAGTGGTGACCCCCCAGGATGTTTATCATCGGGGATTCGACGATGGTAATGCCATTGAATGTCATGGGGAGGTGGTTAGACTTTCTCTTGTTGGAGATAGTCATTGCCTGGCTCTTGTGTGGCGCGGATGTTACTTGCCACTTATCAGCCCAAGCCTGAATATTGTGCAGGTCTCGCTGCATGCAGGCGTGGACTGCTTCATTATCTGAGGAGTTGAGAATGTTATAATTCATTCGCAACTCCTCAGATAATGAATGGAACTGAACACTGTGCAGTCATCAGCGAACATCCCCGCATCTGACCTTATGATGGAGGGAAGGTCATTGATGAAACAGCTGAAGATGGTCGGGCTTAGGCTCCACTGCACGTTATGACATCACAACAGCAAAGCTGACAGTAGTTTAATGTTGACACTCCCCTCCCGCTAGGTGTCTGATTGCTCAGGTGACAATGACTCAGGAGGCAAGTGAGGCGTGTCGTTCTGGTCAGTCATGCTGGGCACACCGGCCTTCTGTCAACTTCAGAGCACTGTCTGCAGATTCATGCACGCAGTTACACCGTGTGACTGTGTACGAGCGGCTGCACGTGCCTGGTACTACCCTGGCTATCTGGCTAGCTACTGTAAACTGACCAGCGCAGCTGAGGCACCTTCAAGACATTGGGTTAAGTAAGCTCAGCGGATATAAGCCTGCAGCACAGAGCTGACTTGGCAATTCAGAAGTGTCATTTTACTTGATAAGTAACTGTTTGGTGTTCTTCGTTGTAACTTTCTTTTTGCTATCCTGTGAGAGGTTTGACCTCATTTGAACATTCACATTCTGAGAAATAAATGATACAGTGAAGGAAATAACCAAGAATCTAATCACAAACACTGAGGTTGGAAAGTTAAGCGTATCGATGTGGGTCAGGGCTATCATTGACGCACCCACACAATTCCAGCCTCCATTAGGATATTTTTCGCCTTAATTGTATGCACAGGAAAGTAACAAAGATGGTCCCTAGTTTCAGGAATTTCAGTTACAAGGAAATGTTAAGGGAGTTGGGCTTGATTTCTTTAGAAAAGAGACTTTGATCTAATCTGACTGAAATTTGCTGGATTATGTTGGAGATTGATGGAACGAAAGCCGGCAAATTGTTCAACTCTCAAGGCCACGTTAACCATTTTTTGGTTGAGGTAACAGAGAGGGTGGATGAGGGCAGTGTAGTTGATGTTGTGTATATGGACGTTCAGAAGTTTGATAAAGTTCCACATACTAAGCTTGTTGGCAAAATTGAAGCCCAAGGGATAAAAGGGGCAGTAGCAGCATGGATAAAAAAATTGGCTAAGGAATAGAAAAGGGAGACTTGTGGTGAATGGCTGTTTTTTGGACTGGAGGGAGGTATACAGTGACATTCCCCAAGGTTCAGTACTAGGACCACTGCTGTTTTTGATCTACATTAATGACTTGGACTTGGGGGGGTACAGGGCACAATTTCAAAATTTGCAGATGACACGAAACTTGGAAGTGTAGTGAACAGTGAGGAAGGTAGTAATAGACTTCAAGAAGACATAGACAGGCTGGTGAAATGGGCGGACGCATGACAGATGAAATTTAAAGCAGAGAAGTGGGAAGTGATATATTTTGGTAGGAAGAATGAGGAGAGATTATACACGCTAAATAGTGCATGAACAGAGGGACCTGGGGGTGTTTGTGTACAAATCTTTGAAGGTGGCAGGGCAGGTTAACAAAGCACATGGGATCCTGGACTTTAAATAGAGGGATAGAGTACAAAGCCAGGAAGTTGTGCTAAACCTTTATAAAACACTGGTTCGGCACCAGCTGGAGTATTGTGTTAAATTCTGGGCACCGCACTTCAGGAAGGACGTGAAGGCTTTGGAGAGGGTGCAGAGGAGATTTACTAGACTGGTTCCAGGGATGAGGGACTTCAATTACATGGATAGACTGGAGAAGCTGGGGTTGTTCTCCTTAGAACAGAGAAGGCTAAGAGGAGATTTGATCGAGGTGTTTAAAATCATGAAGGATTTAGATAGAGTAAATAAAGAGAAACTGTTTCCAACGGCTGAAGGACCGATAACGGGAGTGCACAGATTTAAGGTGATTGACAAAAGAACCAGAGGCGACATGAGGAAAAACCTTTTTTAGCAACAAGTGGTTAGGATTTGGAATGCACTGTCTGATAGGGTGGTGGATACAGAGTCAATAGTAGCCTTCAAAAGGGAATTGGATAAATACTTTAAGGAGGAAAAAATTGCAGGGATATGGGGAGAGAGCGGGTGAGTGGGACTAACTGGATTGCTCTTCGAAAGAACCGGTGCAGACTTGATGGGCCAAATGGCCTCCTTCTGTGTTATACTATTCTACGATTCTACGACGAGGAAGTTAGGAGCAACAAGGGAAATCAGGAAGAACTTTTCACCCAAAGAGTAATTGAGTTGTGCATTTTTACCAGAGAGGCTATTGAGCTTGACAGTACCAGTAGGTTCAAGAGACGATTAGAGAAGGGATTAAGGTGAGGTCAGTCTATTAAAAGAATGGTCCAAATGTGTTTTCTCTGTACCTAAAATTCATTTAAAATCGCTATTGGTTTCCAAGATCTTTCACATCAATCTTCACGTACCGATAGTGCATAGATCGAATGCCTGGTGGTGAAATGAGACAGTACAGCCCTCTCCAGAGTATAGAGCTGGTAGCTAGCTAGTGGTTACATGAGACCATATAACCCCTTTTCAGTGTGACCACTACATATCTCCAAATACTCCATCATACATACTTTTTTCCTCCCTCATGTATTGAAACCAAACTCATTGCGCCATCTCCTCTGGCTCATGAAAAAGAGACAGTAGCTTAGTGACCATAGTGCTAGTTTAATGAATTTGAGGCTCTGAGTTCAAATCCCGCCATTGTAAATTGTGAAATTGAGTTAACTAAATCTGGTCATTTGTAACCTGGCACTAGCAAAAAAATGACGATGAAAGTTGCTGAATTATTTTAAAAAGCCAACTGGTTCACTAATGCAAACTGCCACCCATACCGGATCTAAACTACATGTGACTGTTGCTCTTAATGTCCTCATAAGAAATAGGAGCAGGAGTAGGCCATTCGGCCCTTCGAGCCTGCTCCGCCATTCAATGAGATCATGGCTGATCTTCTGCCTCAACTCCATTCACCGGCCCTATCGCCATATCCCTTGATGCCCTTACTAGTCAGAAATCTATCAACTTCTGTTTTGAATATACCCAATGACTGAGCCTCCACAGCCCTCTGGGGTAGAGAATTCCAAAGATTCACCACCCTCTGTGTGAAGAAATTTCTTCTCATCTCAGTCCTGAATGGCCTACCCTTTATCCTGAGGCTGTGGCCCCTGGTTCTAGACTCCCCAGCCAAGGGAAACATTCTCCCAGCATCCACCCTATAATAATTTTGTATGCTTCAATGAGATCCCCTCTCATTCTTCTGAATTCAAGAGAATACAGGCCTAGTTTACTCAATCTCTTCTCATACGACAGTCCTGCCATCCCAGGAATCAATCTCGTGAACCTTCGTTGCACTCCCTCTATGGCAAGTATATCCTTCCTTAGGTAAGGAGACCAAAATTGTACACAGTACTCCAGGTGTGGTCTCACCAAGGCCCTATATAATTGGAGTAAGACTTCTTTACTCCTGTACTCAAATCCTCTTGTAATGAAAGCCAGCATACCATTTGCCTTCCTAATGGCTTGCTGCACCTGCACATTCACTTTCAGTGACTGATGTACAAGGACACCCAGGTCCCTTTGAGCATCTGCATTCCCCAATCTTTCATCATTTAGGAAATACTCTGCCTTTCTTTTTTTTCTACCAAAGTGGATAACTTCACATTTATCCACATTATATTCCATCTGCCATGTTCTCGCCCACTAACTGAGCCTGTTGAGATCCCCTTGAAGCCTCTTCACATCCTCTTCGCAACTGACACTGCCACCTAGCTTTGTATCATCAGCAAATTTGGAAATGTTACATTTAGTCCCCTCATCCAAATCATTGATATAGATTGTGAATAGCTGGGGCCCAAGCACCGATCCTTGCGGTACCCCACTAGTCACAGCCTGCCATCCAGAAAAAGACACGTTTATCCCTACTCTTTGTTTTCTGTCTGTTAACCAATTCTCAATCCATGCTAGTATATCACCCCCAATTTCATGTGCCCTAATTTTGTTCACCAACCTCTTGTGTGGGACGTTATCGAAGGCCTTCTGAAAATCCAGAGACACCACATCTACCGGTTCCCCTTTGTCTACTCCACTAGCTACATCCTCAAAGAACTCCAATAGGTTTGTTAAACAGGATTTCCCTTTCATAAATCCATGTTGACTCTGCCCAATCTTACTATTAGTTTCTAAGTGCCCAGTTATTGCATCCTTTATAATAGATTCCAGCATTTTCCCAACTACTGATGTGAGGCTAACAGGCCTGTAGTTCCCCGTTTTCTCTCTGCCTCCTTTCTTAAATAGTGGGGTTACATTTGCTATCCTCCAATCTGCAGGAACCGTTCAAGAATCTACAGAATTTCAGGTGACATAATGTCCTGAGGAGAATGCGGGATGGGCAATAAATAGTGCTTTGCACCCGCATCTAAGAACAAATAAAAATATATATATATATGTCCCGTGACATCTCCCTCCCCTTGGGGAGGGCTAACAAGGCAAGGGAATACACTATAAATGGTAGGACACTGAGAAGTGCAGAAGATCAGAGGGACCTTGGAGTGCATGTCCACAGATCCCTGAAGATAGCAGGACAGGTAGACAAGATAGTTAAGGCGGTATACGGGATACTTTCCTCATTAGCTGAGGAATAGAATATAAGAACAGGGAGGTTATGCTTGAACTGTATAAAACACTAGTTAGGCCACAGCTAGAGTACTGCGTGTAGTTCTGGTCACCACATTACAGGAAGGATGTGATTGCACTAGAGAGGGTGCAGAGGAGATTTACAAGGAAGTTGCCTGGACTGGGGAATTTTAGCCATGAGGAAAGATTGGACAGGCTGGGGTTGTTTCTTTGGAACAGAGGAGGCTGAGGGGAGACCTAATTGAGATGTATAAAATTATGAGGGGCCTAGTTAGAGTGGATAGGAAGCACCTATTTCCCTTAGCAGAGAGGTCAATAACCAGGGGGCATAGATTTAACGTAATTGGTCGGAAGTTTAGAGGGGATTTGAGGAGAAAATTTTTCACCCAGAGGGTGGTGGGGGTCTGGAACTCACTGCCTGAAAGGGTGGTAGAGGCAGAAACCCTCATCACATTTTAAAACTACTTGGATATGCACTTGAAGTGCCGTAACCTACAGGGCTACGGACCAAGTGCTGGAAAGTGGGATTAGAGTGGAGAGCTCTTTGTCAGCCGGCACAGACAAGATGGCCGAATGGCCTCCTTCTGTGCCGTAAATTTCTATGATTCTATGAAAACTCATCACCTCAGTCAGTCCTTCCTTCTTTCTACAATACAGGGTTATAAAACCCAAACTCAGTGACATCCAACCTCGACTTGCTGATTAACCCTCACCGTCTCTCATATTCTCATCAAACTTGGTGTGTTGTGAGCCTTGGCCCTTCGCCTCATTTTCTTGGGAGATAAATATTGAAAAAGCTGAGTATGTTGCGGTGTCAGTAAAGGGCAAACGTGGGAATTGGGAGTTATCTAAATAAGGTACAACAGCACCTTATATTCATATAGCACCTTTAACGTAGTAAAACATCCCAAGGCGCTTCACAGGAGTGTTATAAGACAAAAAATTTGACTCCGAGCCATATAAGGAGATATTAGGGCAGGTGACCAAAAGCTTGGTCAAAGAGGTAGGATTTAAGGAGCGTCTTAAAGGAGGAAAGAGAGGCGGAGAGGTTTGGGCAGGGAATTCCAGAGCTCAGGGCCTCGGCAACAGAAGGCACGGCCACCAATGAGGGAGCGATTTATAATCAGGGATGCTCAAGTGGGCAGAATTAGAGGAGCAGAGATATCTCGGGGGGTTGTGGGACTGGAGGAGGTTACAGAGATAGGGAAGGGGCGAGGCCATGGAGGGATTTGAAAACAAGGCTGAGAATTTTGAAATCGAGGCGTTGCTTAACCAGGAGTCAATGTAGGACAGCGAACACAAATTCAATCTTTATACTTCAGTTCCACTTGACCGGAGGAGAGAAGTAGAACAGTGGCACTTTGATCAAAATTGGATTGCTTCTGAGGTGAGACTGACTAGGACTGCTCTACACCTGAAAAAGGATATCTCTTTGAACTGCTTGTGATTTTTGGCACTTTCTGCCTTGCTAACTTGTTTGTCCTAATAGCATTGCTATATCCGAGTAGACTAGGATGACATTTAAATGAGGTAAGGGCACGACAAGTAGTCTAAGAAGCCGGATACTGGCCTCCGATCCTGTGTGTGAAGAGTTCCCAAGCACAGCCAGCCAGCCAAAGCAGCAGTGCAGAGCAGAGGCCAAGGACCTCGGTGTTGGTTGAGGAGAGAGGAAAAGCAGTTGTGGAGCCTGAGGTTGCTTGAAGGCATAAGATAGGTCAGCCCCCCCGGCCGCAGAGCACTTAGCTCCTGTGGTGAAGAGGTGGCTGCGAGCAGAGCACCAGACACGGGAGAGGCCAAAAAATAAACCTCCATATGATGTGTGGAAAACAGCTGGGGTAATGGTGGAATGTACTGCCCTGCTGTGATCATTTTCTGTGTCACTGTGAGACCTTGGTTGCAGATCTGGCTGCAGCAGCGAGTGCTGCTCCTCCAAAGCTACATCAATGCAGCAGACCTGAGACCGAGCTCCTGGGAAAGTTATCACAACGTACGGCCAGCATCTCGATCCTGTATGTGGGTAGTGCCAGGATGGTGTGACACACCTCTAGTATTGCTTAATTAATCTGGCTGTTATTTTTAATTCATTTTTGGAATGATGGCATCGCCGCAAGGCTGATATTTGTTGCTCATCTCTAATTGGCTTGAGATGGGAGTAGTGTTCGGCCTTTTTGAAAGTTTTGAAATGACAGAGCAGCTTGCCAAGAGCTCAGAGTCTGCTGCCTCTTCAGGGCGGCTGTCTCTGCGGCTAAGGTATCATTCTTGGCTCGTGAAGGCAGTCTTATCTCTGACTCAGATCGTCCTGGGCTCAAGCCCCACTCCACAGACTTAAGCACATTGGCCTAGAAATTCGCGTGGCCGGCTTGCCGCGGGGGTAAGGATCGCGCGCGCTCTTACCCACCGCGCCTGCCGTTGTGTTTTGGGCCCACAGGAACTTCGGGTCCCGGGCCTCTCCCAAGAGCCGGCGCGCAGTGCTTGCGTGTCCCAGGGGCGCAGTTAGTGCGATGCGACCCCTGAGATCACGTGGGCCATGAAGAGCCAATGGCAGCAGACCATCTTTCATTCATAGATTTGACAGGAGACCTGTCAAATCTGTGAATTGAAATCGGCCCCAAAAGAACAGCTAAACTTAAAATAATTTTTTTTAAAAACCATCACATTTATAAAATAACTATAGTTAAATAAATTAACTTAATTAAACAAAAATTTAAATTTTTGAAAAAATTAAAATACTTTTTAAAAATTATAAAAATAAACTTACCTTTCTTTAAAGTATCTAAAAAAGATAAACCTGTTGAAAAAAAATTAAAATTATACTTAATTAACCACTTACCTTGTTCAAAAGGGGTCTTACGCCTCCTTTTTATTAGCGTCGAATCTTCAATACTTACCCTCGCGTAGAAACCTGAAAAAAAATCTAAGCGTGCTGCGTGCGCGCAGCCTCTAGCGCACATGCGGTTCACCTAGGAACCGCCCCCTTCGCCATACCGGAAGTGCCGGTTTCCCGTGCATGCACAGTGCATGCAGGAAACCGGCACTTCGGAAAGCAATACGGGTGAGTACGCACTGAGTACTCACCCGGGAACGGCCGAATTTTTGGGCCATAATCTTGGTGACGCTTCAGTGCAGCACTGAGGGAATTGTTAAAATCAAGGTCATGCCTGTCCTCTCAGGTGGACATAAAAGATCCTGTGGTACTATTCAAAGAGGAGCAGGGGAGTTCTCCCATTGTCTTGGCCAACATTTATCCCAACACCAACACCATGAAAACAGATTAACTGGTCATTTATTGCTGTTTGTGGGTCCTTGCTGTGCAACGTGAAGCTCCAGGCCACGTCCTCCTGCTGCATAGATTCCTCCGTTTCCCTACATAAAAACCAGTGACTACATTTCAAAATGTGGAGATGCCGGCGTTGGACTGGGGTGGACAAAAATGAGAAGTCGCACAACACCAGGTTATAGTCCAACAGATTTATTTAATTTTACAAGCTTTCGAAGCAGTTCGCTCCTTCGTCAGGTAAGTTAGCAGTGAGAGAATCTCCCAGAATTCACAATTTAAACCCAGACAAAATCTATTCACATTATTCCCTACAACAAAGAGCAAAGCCAAGACAATGAGATGTGTCCCAGGGGGTCCAACGTGTCAAACCACCTGCTGGCTGCATATCCTGTCAATTTGTGTTCTTGTGTTAGCCTTTTTAAAAAAAAAAACACCTGGGAAGACCGGCCATGATGTCAAGTCACGTTCTGTATCGTGACATGAACCCGATATCGCGATTGAGGCCATCCTCATGAGTGCGGAACTTGGCTATCAGTTTCTGCTCTATGATTTTGCGCTGTCGTGTATCTCGAAGGCCGCCTTGGAGAACGCTTACCCGCAGATCCGAGGCTGAATGCCCCTGGCTGCTGAAGGGAATAATGTGAATAGATTTTGTCTGGGTTTAAATTGTGAATTCTGGGAGATTCTCTCATTGCTAACTTACCTGACGAAGGAGCGAATTGCTTCGAAAGCTTGTAAAATTAAATAAATCTGTTGGACTATAACCTGGTGTTGTGCGACTATACATTTCAAAAGTACTTCCTTAGATTTTTTTTTGATTCGTTTGTGGGATGTGGGCGTCGCTGGCAAGGCCAGCATTTATTGCCCATCCCTAGTTGCCCTTGATGTGAGGTCGTGAAAGGACCTATATAAATGCAAGTTTGTTCGTCCGCTCGGGAATGGCAGAGTGCTCGTCCACTCTCCATTCCTCTCTCTCTCTCTCTCTCGCTGTGTGGTTCTCCTAGTGTCAATTCCTAATCCCTGCTGTCTTTCTCCTCTGCCGCCCTCCCCACCCCCCGGGTAAAAGTCAGAGTTGCTGAGTGAACAGAGGGTAAAAGTGAGGGTGTGTGACCAGAAGCAGAGGGACTAGCTGCCCCCTCCATCTCCTCCTTTCTCTCCTCCCACTTCCTCTTCTCACTCACTCCTGCTTTTTCTGCTCCGCTGGGAACTGCAGCGTTGATTCCAATCAGGCAGCACCGATTTTACAATATAACCAAACGGCAAATAAAACTGCTGTTGCTGCAAATCTGAAACCGAAAATGCTGGAAACTTTCAGCAGGTCAGTCAGCATTATGGAAGGAACAGATAAGTTAACATTTAATCACACAAAAAGAAAATTAAAGAAAGAAAAAAATATGCATTACAGACAAATATCTCCGTGTAGCTGCCATTTAAAATTGTTTCTGTCCGTTTGACAAGGTGTGATTTGTCTGAAAAGCTACACCTGGCCTGTCATTGTTGCTGCGTAGTTTGGATGACAGCTTGGAGTCTTTTTTTTTATTCGTTCATGGGATCTGGGCGTCGCTGGCAAGGCCAGCATTTATTGCCCATCTCTAATTGCCCTTGAGAAGGTGGTGGTGAGCCACCTTCTTGAACCGTTGCAGTCCGTGTGGTGAAGGTACTCTCACAGTGCTGTTAGGGAGGGAGTTCCAGGATTTTGACCCAGCGACGATGAAGGAACGGCCGATATATTTCCAAGTCAGGATGGTGTGTCACTTGGAGGAGAACTTGGAGGTGGTGGTGTTCCCATGCGCCTGCTGCCCTTGGTGGAAGAGGTCGTGGGTTTGGGAGGTGCTACCGAAGAAGCCTTGGCGAGTTGCTGCTGTGCATCTTGTAGATTGCACACACTGCAGCCACGGTGCGCCGGTGGTGGAGGGAGTGAATGTTTAAGGTGGTGGATGGGGTGCCAATCAAACAGGCTGCTTTGTCCTGGATGGTGTTGAGCTTCTTGAGTGTTGTTGGAGCTGCACTCATCCAGGCAAGTGGAGAGTATTCCATCACACTCCACACTCTCACCCCATCCCCCACACTCCACACTCTCCCCATCCCCCACACTCCACACTCTCACCCCATCCCCCACACTCCACACTCTCCCCATCCCCCACACTCCACACTCTCCCCATCCCCCACACTCCACACTCTCACCCCATCCCCCACACTCCACACTCTCCCCATCCCCCACACTCCACACTCTCCCCCATCCCCCACACTCCACACTCTCCCCATCCCCCACACTCCACACTCTCACCCCAGGTTAAAATCGGGGCTTGAGAGTGTGAGTCACACCGAAAAGATAAACTGCAGACTGCTCAGCCACATAATTCTTGATGGAGCAACCGCCTTTTAATTATTAACTAACTCTTCAGTACAGAGTGATCTGTCTCCTGTGCCAGTAATTGATAGGAGTCATAAGTTAACCAACTGCATGATTTTGTTTCCCAACGGGTCTGATGAGGTGAAGGTCAGCAGCGTGGAGTGTTGCCTCTTTGGTTCTTGTTCAGTAAGTTAATCTTACTTTGTCATGGAAGGTACAATAACTCAGAAGTCTAGTTGGGCGAGTGGAGCGTTATCCAGTTATGTATTGAAGTGAGAGAATGATGGGAAAGGCTACTGCTTTCTAACGACTGAAGTCGTTCAGTTTGTGTTGCCTGGGGTTTAAATATTGAAAGGGAACAACAAAATTACTGGTAGGTCTGGTTGAAGATCATTGCAAACACCTCAGCCTTCTCTTGGCACTCGTATGCTGAGCTCCGCCATCACTGAGGATGGGGATGTTCATGGAGCCTCCTCAATGTTGCTCAATGGTCCACCATCATTCACGGCTGGATGTGGCAGGACTGCAGAGCTTTGACCTGATCCGTTGGTTGTGGGATCGCTTCGATCTGCCGATAGCATGCTGCTTCCGCTTTTAGAATGCATGTAGTCCTGTGTTGCAGCTTCCCCAGGTTGGCATCTCATTTTTAGGTACGCCTGGTGCTGCTCCTGGTAGGCTCTTCTACACTCCTCATTGATCCAGGGTCGGTCCCCTGGCTTGTGAGGGATATGCCAGGCCATGTGACTGTTTCCTCTAACTGGTTTATAGTGACAACAACAACAACTTGTATTTATATAGCACCTTTAACGTAGTAAAATGTCCCAAGGCCCTTCACAGCAGTGTTATAAAACAAAATTTGACACCAATCCACATAAGGAGATATTAGGACAGATGACCAAAAGAGGTAGGGTTCCTAATGAATACTTTGCATCTCTTTTCACAAAGGAGAGGGGCGAAGCAGACATTGCTATCGGGAGGAGGAGTGTGAAATATTAGATGAAATAAACATAGTGAGAGAGGAAGTGTTAAGGGGTTTAGCAGCTTTAAAAGTGGATAAATCCCCAGGCCCGGATGAAATGTATCCCAGGCTGTTAAGCGAAGCAAAAGAGGAAATAGCAGAGGCCCTGACCATCATTTTTCAATCCTCTCTGGCTTCAGGTGTGGTGCTGGAGGACTGGAGGACTGCTAATGTGGTACCCTTGTTTTAAAAGGTTTTGAAATAGATCGAGTAATTACAGGCCAGTCAGCCTAACCTCAGTGGTGGGAAAATTATTGGAAAGAATTCTGAAGGACAGGATAAATCTTCATTTAGAAAGACACGGATTAATCAAGGATAGTCAGCACGGATTTGTTAAGGGAAGGTCGTGTCTGACAAACTTGATTGAATTTTTTGAGGAGGTAACAAGGAGGGTGGATGAGGGTAGTGCATTTGATGTAGTGTTAGGGACTTTAGCAAGGCTTTTGATAAGATTCCACATGGCAGACTGGTCACGAAGTTAAAAGCCCATGGGATCCAGGGCAAAGCGTCAAGTTGGATTCAAAACTGGCTCGGAGGCAGGAAGCAGAGGGTAATGGTTGATGGGTGTTTTTGTGACTGGAAGGCTGTTTCCAGTGGTGTTCCGCAGGGCTCAGTACTGGGTCCCTTGCTTTTTGTGGTATATATCAATGATCTAGACTTGAATATTGGGGTATGATTAAGAAGTTTGCAGATGATACTAAAATCGGCTGTGTGGTTGATACTGAAGAAGGAAGCTGTAGACTGCAGGAAGATATCAATAAATTGGTCAGGTGGGCAGAACAGTGGCAAATGGAATTCAATCCAGAGAAGTGTGAGATTTAATGTAATTGGGGGAAGGTTTAGAGGCGTTTGAGGGGGAATTTCTTCACCCAGAGGGTTGTGGGGGTCTGGAACTCACTGCCTGAAAGGGTGGTAGAGGCAGGAACCCTAACCACATTTAAAAAGTACTTGGATGTGCACTTGGGATGCTCTAACCTGCAGGGCTACGGACCAAGAGCTGGGAAGTGGGATTAGGCTGGATAGCTCTTTGTTGGCCGGCGCGGACACAATGGGCCGAAATGGCCTCCTTCCGTGCTGTAACTTTCTATGATTCTATGATTCTAGGTAGGTTTTAAGGAACGTCTTAAAGGAGGAGAGAGAGGTAGAGAGGCGGAGAGGTTTAGGGAGGGAATTCCAGAGCTTGGGGCCTGAGGCAGCTGAAGGCACGGCCACCAATGGTGGGGCGATTAAAATCAGGGATGCTCAAGAGACCAGAATTGGAGGAGTGCAGAGATTTGGGGGGTAGGGCTAGAGGAGGTTACAGAGATAGGGAGGGGCTAAACCATGGAGGGATTTGAAAACAAGGATGAGAATTTTAAAATCGTGGTGTTGCCGGACCGGGAGCCAATGTAGGTCAACGAGCACAGGAGGATGGGTGAACGGGACTTAACCGTTACAAAATACCTGCACCGCACCCATTATTTAAATTTTCCTTCTCTTCGTCTCTTCATCCTCACTCCAATCCGATGCAGGTGACCTGTTTCTAGCCTTAATATTCAAACCTCCACCAATGAGGCCTTGCTACTGGGCTGCCATGGGGCATGTGAGATAGTGCCTCGGTTAATCTTTCTTCCCACAGTCCCTCTTGAAGTTTCTGCTCAGCTGTTAAGGCTGGAGACTGAGAGCTGATCTCACACCAAAGTCATTACTTATATCTGGGCACTTCAACTCATATTCACCTTCATTTTAAGGTCAATTTTATTTGGTAAATAATTTTTGCTCCCATTTGCACTCATTAGTTTTCCCTGTAGCTACTTTTCATAACTGGCAGACAGCTGCCAGCCAGGGGATGAGAATGGCATTGTTATGCACCACAACTGGTAGAGAGCTGCAATCAATTGGATGAAAGCAGCCACTCCACATGCCATAACCAGGGAGTGGTTGGGAGTGATCCAGCCATGGCATGTAGCTGGCAGAACGCCACTCCAGTGGCCTACATGGTTAAAATACAATGTGCTTGAGAGGGAATTGACGGCTCTTTTAGGCTGTTAATAAGACGGGGGCATTGGAGTGAACACCAGTTTTTTTCTTTAGCAACCTGCCTCTGGGCCCCCAAAAATTGGGCCTGTTGGAGTGCCTATAGGAAGGAGCTCGTGTTTTCGCCTGCCTCCAGTGCCTGCTCTTGGGAGCCAGGTAGAGTCAGGTCATGGGTATTGTTGGCACAGCATTCACCTCCTTTATATTTGTAACGCGATGCCGGCATTGAGAATGGCATTTGCATGCTGCCTGTGACACATCATAAGAACATAAGAAATAGGAGCAGGAGTCGGCCATTCGACCCCTCGAGCCTGCCCCGCCATTCAATAAGATCATGGCTGATCTGATCTTGGCCTCAATGCCACTTTCTCGCTCTCTCCCCATAACCCTTGACTCCCCTGTAGCTCAAATATCTGTCTATCTCCGCCTTGAATATATTCAATGACTCCGCCTCCACAGCTCTCTGGGGTAGAGAATTCCAAAGATTCATAACCCTCTGAGAAAAAATTCCTCCTCATCTCCATTTTAAATGGGCGACCCCTTATCCTGAAACTGTGCCCCCGAGTTCTAAATTCCCCCGCGAGGGGAAACATCCTCCATGCATCTACCCTGTCAAGCCCCCTCAGAATCTTATATGTTTCAATAAGATCACCTCTCATTCTTCTAAACTCCAATGAGTATAGGCCCAACCTGCTCAACCTTTCTTCATAAGACCATTCTTTCATCTCAGGAATCAACCTAGTGAACCTTCTCTGAACTGCCTCCAATGCAAGTATATCCCTCCTTAAATAAGGAGACCAAAACTGCGCGCAGTACTCCAGGTGTGGTCTCACCAGCGCCCTGTACAGTTGTAGCAAGACTTCCCTACTTTTATACTCCATCCCCCTTGCCATAAAGGCCAACATTCCATTTGACTTCCTAATTACTTGCTGTACCTGCATGCTAACTTTTTGTGTTTCATGTACGAGGACCACCAGATCCCTCTGTACCTCAGCATTATGTAATCTCTCTCCATTTAAATAATAATTTGCTTTTTTATTTTTCCTACCAAAGTGGATAACCTCATATTTTCCCACATTATACGCCATCTGCCAAATTTTTGCCCACTCACTTAACCTATCTATATCCCTTTGGAGATTCTTTGTGTCCTCTTCACAACTTGCTTTCCCACCTATCTTTGTATCGTCATCAATGTAACAATGCCAAGAGACCTGCAGCCAATGTGCCTTGTTACAATTCAGGTTCTTCACAGCATCATTTCTCTTTCCCTGCACTCCCAGTGTGCTGATCTTGGCCCCAGAAAATCTGGAAAGCTGTCTTTTCTGTGTCCGCTTTGTCTTAAGCTCAAGTCTAACAACTAACCTGATTTGCTGTAATAAAAACAGCTCGATGACCCTTCAAAACTGTTTTTGTTGCAGATTTCCAGCCTTTGCGATATTTTGCTTTCTGATTTGCTGTAAATTGGATATTTAAGACTACTCAGTAAATGAAATATCACAACAATCAGAACATTCACTGGTTGAAATGAAACTATTTAAAATTTAAAGAGACACGGAAGCACAGCAAGCCAAATTAAGATTGGACAAAAACTCAATGACAATCATTGATAATTACTAGAGGACTGCTAATGTTGTACCGTTCTTCAAAAAGGGAGAAAGGGAGAGACCGAGTAATTACAGGCCAGTCAGCCTAACCTCGGTGGTGGGCAAATTGTTGGAAAAAATTCTGAGGGACAGGATAAATCATCATTTAGAAAGGCACGGATTAATCAGGGACAGTCAGCATGGTTTTGTTGAGGGAAGGTCGTGTCTGACTAACTTGATTGAATTTTTTGAGGAGGTAACAAGGATCGATGAGGGTAACGCGTTTGATGTAATCTATATGGATTTTAGCAAGGCTTTTGATAAGGTCCCACATGTCAGACTGGTCAGAAAACTAAAAGCCCCTGGGATCCAAGGCAAAGTGTCAAGTTGGATCCAAAATTGGCTCAGTGGCAGGAAGCAAAGGGTAATGGTCGACGGGTGTTTTTGTGACTGGAAGGCTGTTTCCAGTGGGGTTCCACAGGGCTCAGTACTGGGTCCCTTGCTTTTTATGGTATATATCAATGATTTAGACTTCAATGTAGGGGACATGATTAAGAAGTTGGCAGATGATACAAAAATTGGCCGTATGGTTGATAGTGAGGAAGAAAGCTGTAGACTGCAGGGAGATATCAATGGACTGGTCAGGTGGGCAGAAAAGTGACAAATGGAATTCAATCCAGAGAAGTGTGAGGTAATGTATTTGGGGAGGGATAACAAGGCAAGGGAATACACAATAAATGGTAGGATACTGAGAGTGTAGAGGAACAGAGGGACCTTGGAGTGCATGTCCACAGATCCTTGAAGGTAGCAGGACAGGTAGATAAGGTGGTTAAGAAGCCATACGAGATACTTTCCTTTATTAACCAAGGCACAGAATATAAGAGCAGGGAGATTATGCTTGAACTGTATAAAGCACTAGTTAGGGCTCAGCTAGAGTACTGCGTGCAGTTCTGGTCACCACATTACAGGAAAGATGTGATTGCACTAGAGAGGGTACAGAGGAGATTTACGAGGATGTTGCCAGGACTGGAGAATTTTAGCTATGAGGAAAGATTCGATAGGCTGGGGTTGTTTTCTTTGGAACAGAGGAGGCTGAGGGGAGATTTGATTGAGGTGTATAAAATTATGAGGGGCCGAGATAGAGTGGATAGGAAGGACCTATTTCCCTTAGCAGAGAGGTCAATAACCATGGGACATAGATTTAAAATAATTGGTAGAAGGTTTAGAGGGGATTTGAGGAGAACTTTTTTCACCCAGAGGGTGGTGGGGGTCTGGAACTCACTGCCTGAAAGGGTGGTGGAGGCAGAAACCCTCATCACATTTAAAAAGTATTTGGATATGTACTTGAAGTGCCATAACCTACAGGGCTATGGACCAAGAGCTGGCAAGTGGGATTAGGCTGGATAGCTCTTTATTGGCCGACACAGACACGATGGGCCGGTGCCTTAAATTTCTATGATTCTATGGGGGAAAAATTCAGTTGGTTTGCGCCTCCCGTTAGTGCCTTAAGAGGGCTAACTAGACATTTTGCGGCGGCGCTAAACACTACCGCCACGATCTCCTGTGCTGGCAGATCGTGACGTCAGTCGAGTGCGCAACGCCCCGGTAGCGCCCCGGAGCAGATATTGAGTGGCGCCCCCTGCCTTACCGCCTGCCGCTAGCAACGACAGGTTGAGGGGAGCGTTTTGCAGTCAGGAAGGGACTGGGGGAGCGCTATTTAAAGGCAACCGCTTCCTGCCTTTTTTTGTTGGTGACAGTTTTGCACCACGCATTCTGAGAGAGAGAGAGAGAGAGAGACTTCTGGAGAGATTCAACGCTGTGTGAAGGAGTTTTGGGTACTGAGCAGCACTTTGCAGGTTCAATTTGATTTCCCCTTCCTTGTATCGATTTAGAAGAGACTGTGGGGGCTGCACTCTGAGCTCTTTCCCTGGTCCTCTCCATTGTTCTTCCCAGCAGAATTGATGTACAGGTCTCTCCAGGCCGAGATTCAAGGCTGCAATGAGCAGGATGTGGATGGAGAGCAAGATCAACCCTCCCCTTTAAGAATTGGTCCGCGCCATTGTGTGTGTGTTTCATTGCTGACTGACATCACATGAGCTTCGCCAGCGCTCTGAGGTAGCGCCTCGCTCCTCGGCCTTTGCGCCTTAAGACAGGTGTGAAGAGCCTGATTTAGCACTCCAATCACCTCCAGGGGCGATAAAAACCAAGTTTGCAGTCGGAGGCGATAATTAGTGGCAGGCGCTAATCTTTGTGCCCGGCCGATAATTGCGCCCCAAATGGGGCGATACTGAATTTCTCCCCCTCTAACTCTCCTGTTCAAAACATTATCAGAGGTTAGTTTACTCTCTCACCACAGAACTGGGGACACGGCCTTCTCTAGGTTTCACATATAAGCAGTCAATGAAACTCCTTCAGTGTTAGCTTTAATGTTTCTTCTGAGCTGTCCTGTTCCAGCTGTTCAAGAGCAGCAAAACCATCCAGTTTTACAAACCACCTTTCTTCAACTTCTGCATCAGATTACCAGAAGAATAAATTTTTTTTAAAGGCAGAAAAAGCTGAAAATACAAATCAGGTCCATCAGCATTTTCAAAGAGAAAAGGCAGGTCCATGTTTTGGGTGTAAAACCTTTCACAACTGGAAACGGGGAGATGAGCATTGAGCAAAATGAAAGAGGGACGGAGTAATCAACAAGTTACGAGCCTGAGTGCTGACTATTATCACCGTGTCGAGTTAATGGCTTTAATTAGGTGTCAACAGGCTATTTTTAAAGAGCTCAAAAGTGCTGAACTTGTAAAGTAGTTGGAGAGATAAATGGTGAGTGGAAACAGCTCCCTCGTGCTGACAAAACATCTGCACCTAAAGGGTAAACCTGTTTGCCAGGTCTTTTTTACATTCCCCAAGATGTCCTGGAGCTGCGTTTGTGGCTGCAATAGGCGCAGGCCCATTGCTGTTGTTAATGAGGCAGAGAATGGATGCTCCCAGCCTCCTTTCCGGTTTGATGAAAGGGAAATCATGTTTGACAAATTTACTGGAATTCTTTGAGGATGTAACGAGCAGGGTGAATAAAGGGGAACCAGTAGTGTCATGTATTTCGATTTCCGGAAGGCATTCGATAAGGTGCCACATAAAAGGTTACTACACAAGATAAGAGCTCACGGGGTTGGGGGTAATATATTAGCATGGATAGAGGATTGGCTAACTAACAGAAAACAGAGAGTCGGGATAAATGGGTCATTTTCAGGTTGGCAAACTGTAACTAGTGGGGTGCCGCAGGGATCAGTGCTGGGGCCTCAACTATTTACAATCTATATTAATGACTTGGATGAAGGGATTGAGTATAATGTAGCCAAATTTGCTGATGATACAAAGATAGGTGGGAAAGCAAGTTGTAAGGAGTACGCAAAGGGAATGGAGTAAAAAAGTAGGGAAGTCCTGTTGCAACTGTACAGGGTGTTGGTGAGACCACACCTGGAGTACTGCGTACAGTTTTGGTCTCCTTATTTAAGGAGGGATATACTTGCATTGGAGGCAGTTCAGAGAAGGATCACGAGGTTGATTCTTGAGATGAGGGGGTTGTCTTATGAGGAAAGGTTGAGCAGGTTGGGCCTATACTCATTGGAGTTTAGAAGAATGAGAGGTGATCTTATTGAAACATATAAGATTCTGAAGGGGATTGACAGGGTAGACGCAGAGAGGATTTTTCCCCTCGTGGGGGAATCTAGAACTAGGGGGCATAGTTTCAGAATAAGAGTGTACCCTTTTCAATCGGAAATGAGGAGGAATTTCTTCTCTCAGAGGGTCATGAATCTTTGAAATTTTCTTCCCCAGAGAGCTGTAGAGGCTGGGTCATTGAATATTTTTAAGGTGGTAATAGACAGATTTTTGAAAGGTAAGGGAGTCAAGGGTTATGGGGAGCGGACAGGGAAGTGGAGTGGAGACCAAGATCAGATCAGCCATGATCTTATTGAATGGCGGAGCAGGCTCGAGGGGCCGAATGACCTACTCCTACTCCTACGTCTTATGTTCTTATGTAGTGCAGCACTCCCTCAGTACTGCTCCTCCAACAGTGCAGCACTCCCTCAGTACTGCTCCTCCGACAGTGCAGCGCTCCCTCAGTGCAGCCCCTCCGACAGTGCAACTCTCCCTCAGTACTGCCCCACCGATAGTGCGGCGCTCCCTCAGTACTGCCACACCGATAGTGCGGCGCTCCCTCAGTACTGCCCCTCCGATTGTGCAGTGTTCCCGCAGTACTGCTCCTCCGACAGTGCAGCGCACCCTCAGTGCAGCCCCTCCGACAGTGCAACTCTCCCTCAGTACTGACCCTCCGACAGTGCAGCTCTCCCTCAGCACTGCCCCTCCGACAGTGCAGCGCTCCCTCAGTACTGTCCCACCGACAGTGCAGCACTCCCTCAGTACTGCCCCTCCGACAGTGCAGCACTCCCTCAGTGTAGCCCCTCTGACAGTGCAGCTCTCCCTCAGCACTGCACCTCCGACTAAAATGGCAGGGTGTTGACAACCTGTGCAGGGAAACAGAGGAAAAGGAAGCAAGGATAGAAGCAAAAGACAGGAAGGAGAAAAGCAAAAGTGGAAGGCAGAGAAATCAAGGGTGTAAATCAAACAGGGCTACAGTAAATAATAATTCTAAAAGGACTAAGAGTGTTAAAAAAACAAGCCTGAAGGCTTTGTGTCTTAATGCGAGGAGCATTCGTAATAAGGTGGATGAATTAGCTGCGCAAATAGATGTAAACGGATATGATATAATTGGGATTACGGAGACATGGCTCCAGGGTGACTAAGGCTGGGAATTCAACATCCAGGGGTATTCAATATTCAGGAAGGACAGACAAAAAGGAAAAGGAGGTGGGGTAGCATTGCTGGTTAAAGAAGAGATTAACACAATACTAAGGAAGGATATTAGCTCTGATGATGTGGAATCTGTATGGGTAGAGCTGAGAAATACCAAGGGGCAGAAAACGTCAGTGGGTGTTGTATACAGACCCCCAAACAGTAATGCTGAGGTTGGGGGATGGCATTAAAAGGAAAATTAGAGACGCGTGCAGTAAGGGCACAGCAGTTATCATGGGTGACTTTAATCTACATATAGATTGGGCTAACCAAATTAGTAACAATACTGTGGAGGAGGAATTCCTAGAGTGTATACGGGATGGTTTCCTGGACCAATATGTCGAGGAACCAACTAGAGATCAGGCCATCTTAGACTGGGTATTATGTAATGAGAAAGGATTAATTAGCAATCCTGTTTTGCGAGGCCCCTTGGGGAGGAGCGATCATAATATGATAGAATTCTTCATTTAAGATGGAGAGTGAAGTAGTTGACTCAGAGACTAGGGTCCTGAATTTAAATAAAGGAAACTATGATGGTATGAGGCGCGAGTTGGCTAGGATGGATTGGGGAGCATTACTTAAAGGGTTGATGGTGGATAGGCAATGGCAAACATTTAAAGATCGTATGGATGAACTGTAGAATTTGTTCATCCCTGTTTGGCATAAAAATAAAACAAAAAAGGTGACTCAACAAGGGAAATTAGGGATAGCATAAGATTCAAGGAGAGGACATTTAAATTGGCCAGAAAAAGCAGCAAACCTGAGGATTGGGAACAGTTTAGGATTCAGCAAAGGAGGACAAAGGGATTAAGTAAGAGGGGGAAAATAGAATATGAGAGTAAGCTTGCAGGGAACATAAAAACTGACTGTAAAAGCTTCTATAGATATGTGAAGAGAAAAAGATTGGTGAAGTCAAGCGTAGGTCCCTTGCAGTCAGAATCAGGGGAATTTATACTGGGGAACAAAGAAATGGCAGACCAATTAAATACATACTTTGGTTCTGTCTTCACAAAGGACGACACAAATAACCTCCCAGAGATGTCGGGGAACATAGGGTCTATTGAGAGGGAGGAATTGAATGAAATCAGTATTTGTAGGGAAATGGTGTTAGGGAAATTGACGGGATTGAAGGCCGATAAATCCCCAGGGCCTGATAATCTACATCCTAGGGTACTGAAGGAAGTGGCCCTAGAAATAATAGATGCACTGCTGGTCATCTTTCAAAATTCTATAGACTGTGGAACAGTTCCCATGGATTGGAGGGTAGCTAATGTAACCCCACTATTTAAAAAAGGTGGTAAAGAAAAAATAGGGAATTATAGACCGGTAAACCTGACATCGGCAGTGGGCAAAATGCTAGAGTCCATTATAAAAGATGTAATAGCTGAGCACTTGGAAAACAGTGACAGGATCGGACAAAGTCAACATGGATTTACAAAAGGTAAATCATGCCTGACTAATCTACTGGAATTTTTTGAGGATGTAACTGGTAGAATAGATATGGGAGAACCAGTGGATGTGGTCTATTTGGACATTCAGAAGGCTTTCGATAAGGTCCCGCATAAGAGATTAGCGTGCAAAGTTAAAGCACATGGGATTGGGGGTAAGGTACTGGTTTGGATAGAGAACTGGTTGGCAGACAGGAAGCAAAGAGTTGGAATAAACGGGTCTTTTTCCGAGTGGCAGGCAATGACTAGTGGGGTACCGCAGGGATCGGTGCTAGGACACCAGCTATTCACTATATATATTAATGATCTAGATGAGGGAACTAGATGTAATATCTCCAAGTTTGCAGAAGACACAAAGCTGGGTGGGCGTGTGTGCTGTGAGGAGGATGCAGAGAAACTCCAGTATGATTTGGACAGGTTGGGATATTGGGCAGATGCAGTATAATGTGGATAAATGCGAGGTGGCAAAAACAGGAAGACAGATTATTATCTGAACGGCAATAGATTGGGAAAAGGGGAAGTGGACTGGGGGAGCGCTATTTAAAGGCGAATGCTTCCTGCCTTTTTTTGTTGGTGACATTTTTGCACCACACATTCTGAGAGAGAGAGAGAGACTTCTGGAGAGATTCAATGCTGTGCGAAGGAGTTTTGGGTACTGAGCAGCAGTTTGCAGGTTCATTTTGATTTGCCATTGCATCTATTTAGATGAGACGGGGGGCTGCACTCTGAGCTCTTTCCCTGGGTCTCTCCATTGTTCTTTCCAGCAGATTTGATGTACAGGTCTCTCCAGGCTGAGATTCAAGGCTGCAATGAGCAGGATGTGGATGGAGAGCAAGATCAACCCTCCCCTTTAAGAACTGGCCGCCGCCATTGTGTGTGTGTTCCATTGCTGACTGACATCACATGAGCATCGCCAGCGCTCTGAGGTAGCGCCTCGCTCCTCGGCCTTTGCGCCTTAAGACAGGTGTGTAGCGTCTGATTTAGCGCTCCAATCACCTCCAGGGGTGATAAAAGCCAATTTTGCAGTCGGAGGCGATAATTAGCGGCAGGCGCTAATCTTTGCGCCCGGCCGACAATTGTGCCCCAAATGGGGCGATTCTGAATTTTTCCCCCATAAAATTCTAACAGGACTAGACAGACTAGATGTAGGAAGGATGTTCCCGATGGCGGGGGAGTCCAGAACCAGAGGTCACAGTCTAAGGATAAAGGGTAAGCCATTTAGGACTGAGATGAGGAGGAATTTCTTCACCCAGAGAGTGGTGAACCTGTGGAATTCTCTACCACAGAAGGCAGTTGAGGTCAATTCAATAAATATATTCAAGAAGGAGATAGATATATTTCTTAAGACTAAAGGGATCAAGGGATATGGGGAGAAAGCAAGGACAGGGTACTGAATTTAGATGATCAGCCATGATCTCATTAAATGGCGGAGCAGGCTCGAAGGGCCGAATGGCCAACTCCTGCTCCTATCTTCTGTGCTTCTATGCTTCTATGCTTCTATGCTCCCTCAGCACTGCCCCTCCGACAGTGCAGCGCTCCCTCAGCACTGCCCCTCCGACAGTGCAGTGCTCCCTCAGTACTGCCCCTCCGACAGTGCAGTACTCCCTCAGTACTGCCCCTCCGACAGTGCAGTGCTCCCTCAGTACTGCCCCTCCGACAGTGCAGCGCTCCCTCAGTACTGCCCCTCCGACAGTGCAGCGCTCCCTCAGTACTGCCCCTCCGACAGTGCAGCGCTCCCTCAGTACTGCCCCTCCTACAGTGCAGCGCTCCCTGAGTACTGCCCCTCCGACAGTGCAGCACTCCCTCAGTACTGCCCCTCCGACAGTGCGGCGCTCCCTCAGTACAGCCCCTCCGACAGTGCAGCGTTCCCTCAGTACTGCCCCTCCGACAGTGCAGCGCTCCCTCAGTACTGCCCCTCCGACAGTGCAGCACCCCCTCAGTACTGACCCACCGACAGTGCAGCGCTCCCTCAGTACTTCCCCTCCGACAGTGCAGTACTCCCTCAGTACTGCCCCTCCGACAGTGCAGCACTCCCTCAGCACTGCACCTCCGACAGTGCAGCGCTCCCTCAGTAACTAGTGGTGTTCCACAGGGGTCAGTGCTGGGTCCCCAACTCTTCACAATCTATATTAACGATTTGGAGGAAGGGACCAAGTGTAACATATCAAAATTTGCAGATGATACAAAGATGGGAGGGAAAGTAGTGAGTGAGGAGGACATAAAAAACCTGCAAGGGGACATAGACAGGCTAAGTAAGTGGGCAGAGATTTGGCAGATGGAATACAACACTGGAAAGTGTGAGGTGATGCACTTTGGCAGGAAAAATCCTAGAGCAATTTATTATCTTAATGGCAAGAAACTGGAGAGTACTGAAGTGCAAAGGGATCTGGGGGTCCTGGTGCACGAAACTCAAAAGGTTAGTATGCAGGTGCAGCAAGTGATTAAGAAGGCAAATGGAATGTTGGCTTTCATTGCTAGGGGGATAGAATATAAAAATAGGGAGGTATTGCTTCAGTTGTACAAGGTATTGGTGAGACCGCACCTGGAATACTGCATACAGTTTTGGTGTCCTTACTTAAGGAAAGACATCCTTGCTCTCGAGGCAGTGCAAAAAAGGTTCACTCGGTTAATCCCGGGGATGAGGGGGTGGTCATATGAGGAGAGGTTGGGTAGATTGGGACTCTACTCATTGGAGTTCAGAAGAATGAGAGGCGATCTTATTGAAACATATAAGATTGTGAAGGGGTTGGATCGGGTGGATGCGGGGAGGATGTTCCCGATGACGGGTGAGACGAGAACTAGGGGACATAGTCTTAGAATAAGGGGCTGCTCTTTCAAAACTGAGATGAGGAGGAACTACTTCACTCAGAGGGTGGTAGGTCCATGGAATATGCTGCCACAAAAAGCTGTAGAAGCTACAACATTAATTAAATTTAAAACAGAAATAGACAGTTTCCTAGAAGTAAAGGGCATTAAGGGTTACGGGGAGCGGGCAGGAATTTGGACATGAGTCTAGGTTCGGATCGGTCATGGCCCTGTGGGTAGTGGAGCGGGCCCAGGGACTGTGTAGCCTGATTCTGCTCCTATTTCGTGTGTGCAATTCTGTTAGATGCAGGAGATGGTTCTGTGATAGATAGTAGATTGGCGGTTAGGATCAGATCAGCCATGATCTTATTGAATGGCGGAGCAGGCTCGAGGGGCCGATTGGCCTACTCCTGCTCCTATTTCTTATGTTCTTATGTACTGACCCTCCGACAGTGCAGTGCTCCCTCAGTACTGCCCCTCCGACAGTGCAGTGCTCTCTCAGTACTGACCCAACGACAGTGTGGCGCTCCCTCAGTACTGCCCCTCCGACCGTGTGGCGCTCCTTCAGTACTGCTCCTCCGACAGTGCAGTACTCCCTCAGTACTGCCCCTCCGACAGTGCAGCACCCCCTCAGTACTGACCCACCGACAGTGCAGCGCTCCCTCAGTACTGCCCCTCCGACAGTGCAGTACTCCCTCAGTCCTGCCCCTCCGACAGTGCTGCGCTCCCTCAGCACTGCACCTCCGACAGTGCAACGCTCCCTCAGTACTGACCCTCCGACAGTGCAGTGTACCCTCAGTACTGCCCCTCCGACAGTGCAGTGCTCCCTCAGTACTGACCCACCGACAGTGTGGCGCTCCCTCAGTACTGCCCCTCCGACCGTGTGGCGCTCCCTCAGTACTGCTCCTCCGACAGTGCAGTACTCCCTCAGTACTGCCCCTCCGACAGTGCAGCACCCCCTCAGTACTGACCCACCGACAGTGCAGCGCTCCCTCAGTACTGCCCCTCCGACAGTGCAGTACTCCCTCAGTACTGCCCCTCCGACAGTGCTGCGCTCCCTCAGCACTCCACCTCCGACAGTGCAGCGCTCCCTCAGTACTGCCCCTCCGACAGTGCAGTGCTCCCTCATTACTGCCCCTCCGACAGTGCAGCGTTCCCTCAGTACAGCCCCTCCGACAGTGCAGCGCTCCCTCAGTACTGCCCCTCCGACAGTGCGGCGCTCCCTCAGCACTGCACATTCGACAGTGCAGCGCTCCTTCAGTACTGCCCCTCCGGCAGTGCAGCGCTCCCTCAGTACTGCCCCTCTGACAGTGCAGCGCTCCCTCAGTACTGCCCCTCTGACAGTGCAGTGCTCCCTCAGTACTGCCCCTCCGACAGTGCAGCGCTCCCTCAGTACTGCGCCTCCGACAGTGCGGCGCTCCCTCAGTACCGCCCCTCCGACAGTGCAGTGCTCCCTCAGTACTGCCCCTCCGACAGTGCAGTGCTCCCTCAGTACTGCCCCTCCGACAGTGCAGTGCTCCCTCAGTACTGCCCCTCCGACAGTGCAGTGCTCCCTCAGTACTGCCCCTCCGACAGTGCAGCACTCCCTCAGTACTGACCCTCCGACAGTGCAGTGCTCCCTCAGTACTGCCCCTCCGACAGTGCAGTGCTCCCTCAGTACCGCCCCTCCGACAGTGCAGTGCTCCCTCAGTACTGCCCCTCCGACAGTGCAGCGCTCCCTCAGTACTGCCCCTCCGACAGTGCAGCGCTCCCTCAGTACTGCCCCTCCGACAGTGCAGCGCTCCCTCAGTACTGTCCCTCCGACCGTGTGGCGCTCGCTCAGCACTGCACTGGAGCGTCAGCCTAGATTTTTTGCTCAAGTTGCTGGAGTGGGAACTTGAACCCACAACCTTCTGGATTCAGGTTCCACTCCTGTTGGGCTGGAGGAGGTTACAGAGATAGGGAGGGCCGAGGTATTTGAACAGCTGGTTGAGAATCTTACAATCAAGGCGTTCTTAGACCGGATGCCAATGTAGGTCAGCGAACACACGGGGTGATGGGTGAACGGGACTTGGTGCGAGTCAGGATATGGGCAGCAGTGTTTTGGAGGAGCTGAAGTTTACAGAGGATGGAAGGTGGGAGGCCGGCCAGGAAAGCGTTGGAATCGTGGAGACTGGAGGTAGCAAAGGCAGGGATGAGAGTTTCAGCAGCAGATGGGCTGAGGCAGGGCCCTGTCAGGCAACAATTTACAAAGCTGGACTCCTGCTGTAAAGTCCACTGCTCTGCAATGCTGACTATGAATATTTTAAAATGCCAAAAGTCACACTGCAACCAAAGCAGGGGCTAATGGTCTTAACAAGTTTCAAAGCAACAAATGCATTTTTCATAATTAATCAAAAGGCACATTCTGGACTGCTGATTCTTTCAACCCAACTCAAAACTCTTTTCTTCACACCTGACCAGCCACTGCTGGGTGTGTTCTTATCTAAAAATGTGCACAAGTTTATGTGTCATATTGTGAACATAGAAAATAGGATTGACAAGGGCTTGCAAACAGGTGAAGTGCTGGTAGATTAATGGGAAAGAAAGGAAAATATCGAACCAAAATTCTTGAGGACGCAAGTCCTCCCTGCTGGCTGACACTGGTTGTGCGATTCCTCTGGGAGCTGATTCACTTGAGTGTTTGTCCTGAGCAAGCAGAGTTTCTGTGAATGGTTGTGGTGGATGAGGCATTCCTGTGTTTGTGGTTTTATCAGCGTGTGTGTTCCTGTGGTAACAGATTGCCTGACTGTGTCACTCGGTTCATCTCTTGTTTCCTGCTTGCTCCTCTCCATCTGCGCACAGCACAAGCCCTCAGTGGTCGGAGAGCAAGTGGTTCATCAGCTGGCCTCTCACTTGCTCTGACTGCAAGCTGGGTCTTTACAACCTATGAGTACTGTCATTTCAGTCAAGTTTAATGTACACATTACCAACTCTTTCATTGGCCCAGAAATTGATCTCGCTCTGTTCCCGCGGGGGTAAGGCTTTCCCGCGATCTCTCACCTCGCTTGTGCTTTTTCAGATCCAGCTCGCACGAACTTCATGTTCTAGAGATCAGCTGGGCAGTGCTTGCGTATCCCACCGGCGTAGTGAATTCGTGCGAGCTGTGGGATCACGTGACTCAGTTAGAGCCAATGGCAGCACACCATCTTCCATTCATAAGTTTCACAGCACCCTGTGAAATCTATGAATCTTACACCCCCCCAAAATAACAGCTAAACCTCAATTAAATTAAAAAAAAACCCATCACATTAATAAAATAAGTATAGTTAATTAAATTAACCATTTTAAATAAAAAATTAAATTTTTGAAAAAATTTAAAATCTTTTAAAAAGTTATAAAAATAAACTTACCTGTCTTTAAAGTCTCTAAAAAAGATATACCTGTAAAAAAAAATTCAAAAAAATACTTAATTCACTACTTACCTTCTTAAAAGCGGGTCTTACTCCTTTTTACATTTCCAAAATCTTCCGTCCTTACCTGCGCGTCCAAAGCATGAAGTGCACAGCGTGCGCGCAGCCTGTAGCGCGCACGCGATGCACCCAGGACCCGCCCCCTTTTCAGAAGAGCAATTGCCGGTTTTCAGCGCATGCGCAGGGCATGCAGAAAACCGGCAATTGGAGTGGGAATACGCGAGAGTACGCAGTGCATACTCTCGCGTCCCGGGATCAATTTTCGGCCAATACTTTTTTAATTTTATTGGATTGAAAGTTGTGGACATCATGCCTGTGATTTTTTCAGAATTTACCACCAGCAGGCGAGGCACTCTGCTGTAGTTCAAAAATGCGCTCGTGTGGAATTCAGTTCGAGACAATCTCAATCCAGTTTCCAATAGGTATTAATTCATCACCAATTGCCAATCTTACCCAAAGAGGACATCAGAGAGCAGAGCAGGTGTGGGAAATGAATCATTGTCATACCGGTGAAGTAGAGGGCGCTCTTCTGAAATGGGACTTAGCAGCAATGTTGGGGCAATGTGGATATATGTTTACTCTAATCTGTCCTGTACCTGCCCTGGGAGTGTTTGATGGGACAGTTGTCTTCTTCTTCCGTATGGTAGTAGCAAAACAAATCTAAGTCAGATATCCAGGCCAAAGCTTGCGGTGTAACAGCGTGGACATCTGCCTGCGAATTTCCTCTGAGGTCAGTGCTCAATGAGGGTCAGATCAGGAGCTCCACAGTCACATGATGGGGATGCTTTAATCTTCCATCTATGGAGAAGGTGGCAGCATCTACAATGACCGGTTCTGAGGCGGTTGATGGTTGTCCACTGTTTGCGAGGAAGGTTTGATCCTTCAGGTTGTACTGTGGGGTCCTCTATAAGGAATCCATTCCGTATGTCGCAGTTCTTCCAAGCATTTTGCCATCGGTCATCAAGGTTGGGACAGCGTAGTGGGAGCTTTACGCTGTATGTAAACCATACTGTACCTGACATTGGAGTGTAGTGGGAGCTTTACTCTGCAGGAAGCCACAAATGTAAATTATCATTGTCTGTCAATAGTTTGAGTTTAGTGACTTATTTTCATAAACTGACCAGCATCCCTGGCAGTATTGAGGAAATGACCATCTCATCCCATGGAAAGTTGCACAACGTTGTGTGCCTAGACTTGTAGGCCTAGAAATTTGGTTGCGTGGCGCCCATTGTTTGGACGTCATGGGTGCTGAATTGGATCTAAAATGCTGTCCGAGCAGCACGCGCATGCTTCTGGAGTGGGCCGCGCTGAGCGCCATCTTGGTGGGGGTGGTAGAGCGGCCGTTAGCAGCATGCGCTGGAAGCATGGTAAGTAGGCAGATCGTGACATCAATCTGATTTGACGTCAGCGCTGCCATTTTCATCGTCATCGCTGGAACTAACGCCCTGTGTTAACCTCGCACAGCTGATCATGTGTTCAGCAGCAGGAAGGACCCCCCACCAACGATATTTAAAGGGATCATTAACAACTTTCAGGTAACTTGCTTTTTGATTTCTACTGGCTCTGTGTAAGTTTGTGAAACTGTTTGGAGCTTTCTAGAGTTATTTAAAGTTGGTGAGGTGACAGGGAGTGGTGCTGCAAGTGGAGAAGGCCTTGTTTCTGACTTCAAGGGTACTGGTCACACCACTTGCTCCCAGTCATGGGGGCTCTAGTTGTCATCCCCCTTGGCCTGCAGCATGCCGGGGCGATGGAGCAGAGGCAGCAAAGAAGAGGACAAGCTGCTCGCAGAGGGAGGAGGGGGAGGAGGGCTCTCAGCAGGAGGCCTGACCCACCTAGGGTCTTCCAAGAGCAATTCTCTTACCTCAGCCTGAGCCAGGAGCAGTGTGTGAGGCGTCTGCGCTTTACGAAGGAGGTGCTCACAAAACTCTGCCACCTCTTGCAACCAGACCTGCAGCCTCACTCAGGGCAAGGACAGCACTGCCAGTGGCTGTGACGGTGGTCATGGCCCTGAATTCTTCGCGTCGAGATCCTTCCAGCCTGGAGCAGGCGACATCTGTACCATCTCCCAGTTCGCCGTCCACTGCTGCATAAGAGATGAGACAGACGCTCTTTATGCCAGGAGAGGGCACTTCATTGTCTTCTCTCTGACCAGAGAGAAGCAGGCGGTGCACGCATGTGGCTTTACCAGGATAGTGGACTTCCCCATGGTGCAGAGCGCCATCGACTGTACCCACGTGGTTTTGTGGGCACCGTATATTATGCTGACCACTTGCTGAATGTGCAGTTGGTGTGCGACCATGCTCAGCACATCATGATGGTGAATGCCTGGTATCCTGGCAGCAGTCATGATGCTTTTATTCTGCGACAGTCCACTGTTCCCTCAGTCTTTGAGCCACCACAACAAACCAGAGGGTGGCTACTGGGTGACGAGGGCTATCCCTTGACCACCTGGCTCATGACTCCGCACCGCAACCCAACCACACGTGGCCAGCATGCGTACAACGAGAGCTATGCTGCCACAAGAAACATCAGAGCAGACCACTGGGGTGCTGAAGCAACTGTTCCGCTGCCTGGACCGCTCTGAAGGAGCACTACAGTAGTCACTGGAGCCTGTGTCCCGATTCGTCACAGTCTGCTGTCTCCTCCACAACCTGGCCATCATGAGGGCACAGTCCTTGCCGCCAGGGATACAGCCACCAGCTCAGGAGGAGGAGGAAGAGGAAGGAAGGAAGCAATCCAGACAGCCCCCTTCTGGCCAGTATATCTGGGATCGAATCATTCGCCTGTGGTACCAGTGAACACAACCCCAATTCCCCTTTCAACATTAGTCCCACACCTTACCTTCCCTCTGTTACTGACCATCACAGCGTCCTCTTGGCCACGATGCTGAAATAAAAGCCGCCACAAGGCAAACATTCCAATCCAACTTTATACATCTAGGCAACAATATTGCATCAAAAAGTCAACTAATCACCCTTGTGCATTCCCTTAGTGACTGTCTTGCATGTGCCTTTGCCTATCCTAGTGCTCCTACGCAGTGCTACCCCAGTGGCTGCAGCATGGCTGGTGGAAGGCTGCTGACTTTCAGTGGGGCGACTGCAAGTGGCCTTGCAGGACGACCTCGAGGAGCTCTGGGCCTAGTAGGTCCGGCTTTGGGCTGCACCATTCGGCATGGGTGGCAGCAGTCTGGGCTGGCTGGCTGACAGGCAACTGCAAGGGCACTGGCGGCGTGGCAGTGGAGGGAGGACGAATGCTGTTATCCTGAGAGAGGACAGCAGGTTCGTCGTCCACGGAGCCACTGCCACTCCCATGGGGCAGCGCCTCAGCATTTGTAGTCATCTGTTGGAGGACAGATTGCTGGACTGCTGTGACACCCTCCAAGCCCCTTTCAACACTGGTAAACCCAGCCGTGATGGTAGCAGTGTGTGCTTGCATGGCAACAAGCTGAGCTTGTATGACTTCACTCTGAGCTTCTATTGCAGCACTCAGACCTTGGGTGGCTTCTGCTTGTGGTGCAGTGGAAGCTGAGTCTTCAGCCATCCGACATGGCATGATGGTTGTGTCCACAAGTGCATTAATGGATCTGCCCAAAGCCCTGTGCAAGGCTGGAGCTGGACTCCTCCATGCTCCTTGACATTGTATTCAGGCTTTCTGGCAGGCCTGCCAATGCACCAAGCATTTCATTGTGCATACTCATCAGCGTTCTTCATTAGGCCGCCCCATCGAAGTCCTCATCTGAGTCCTGTGCAGCAGAACTTGTGTGTGACCTCACCCTCTGGGGAGCTCCCTTTCCCCCCACCCTGGCTGCAGACCACTCGTGCCCAGTGTCTCACCACGTTCAAATCCCGCGTCTAACCTATCCTCTAAACTGCGCGGAGTGTCAGTGGCTAGGAGTGTGAAATTGAGTGACGGTGTTTCTTCTTCACTCTCCTCTCCCTCTTCACGTTGACCCACTGGCTGGGCAGGCTGGATTTCTTGGGTATCTGAAATGAGGAAGGCACAAGTGTAGAGTTGCGATGAGGGGAGTGGGGGGAGAGCAAGAGCTGCATGCTTACACCATGTGCACATTGTAAATCAGAAGAGATTGTGGGATGAGGGAGAAATGGGATGTGAGAAGGATGATAATGTATGAGGATATTGGTATCTTGTATTCTTTCAGCCCCACCACTGGCCAAGGGCTCAGCCATGCCCCTGCCAAGAATGGCCAGCACCATCTCCTCCAAGGGGGTGAGGTGATGCAGGCGAGCCTGTCCCCCGCCAGTTAAGGTCTGTTTGTGCCGGTTATGAAAGGGAAGTGTGTCAGTGAGTGTGGTGTAATGTGTTTGGGTGATGAGCCTGTCATAGTTGAATAGCTGACAGTGTGTTCAAACTGTGAGATGTGGGTGTGAGTGAGGCTTGCAGCAGTGGTAAGTGTGTGAGAATGAGGTGAAGCTATGAATGTGAGGTGTGAGTGGTAGAGATTGTTGGTAGGTGAGTGATGGGGGTGTGGTGCATTGAGCATTGTGGTGCAGATGGTGGGTTATGGCATTTGAAGATATATTCACTGACCTTGACCACTCGTGTGAGCTCATTAAATTTCTTCCTGCACTGAGGCCAGGTCCTCGGGGCTAAATTGCTGGCATTTACCGCAGTGGCTATCTGCTCCCACTGCCATCTGGTCTGTTGCCTGGAGGACCTCCTGGCCCCCTGTGGAAAGAGGACCTCTCTCCTGGAGTTGGCCTCCTGGACCAAGGCCTCCAGTGCTGCATCCGAGAACCTTGGAGCCCTTTCTCTGGCCTGTTGAGCCATTATTCAGTCTTCGTCTTTCTAACCCTTGCCTCCACAGCTAGTTCAGCTGCAGTTGCAGGCAGAATGCACCTCCCCTTTAAGAGGTACGGATTGCCTTTAAGAAGAGGAAGCTAGCTTTAATTGGAGCTAGCCTCGCATGAACTTGGGCCCCCTTGCTGAGCGTTCAGCCACTCAGCAGCACGTTCAGTGCTGGGCTGAACTCTAGGATCATGTAATTAGCAGGCAGCACGAAGTTTGCGTGATGCCTGCAGTCCTCCAAATGGGCGCAAGTTAATTGCACATCACGATCCCCATTCCTGTTTTCGGGCCTTATCCGATTTCTAGCATAGCAAGTCTTTGACAGAGTTGCACGGGAAAGGCTGTTCCATAGGCTTAAAGCAGTGGAAATTCACAGTAAAACTCGGAAATGGATAAGGAATTGGTTTAAGGAAAGGAAGCAGCAGGTCCCTGTTTGGGAAGTGATGTTGGAATGGTGGGAATTACTAAGCGGGGAGCCTCTGAAATCAGTGGTACCGATACTGTTTCTAATGTACATTAACTTGGGTTCAGAAACTGGCCAGATTTGCCGAGTATAATAAATTGCTGAGGCACGCAAGGAGTTACAAAGTGAACCGTATAAAATCTGCAAATGGGCAGAACAATGATCGATTAAATTTAGCACTGATATAAGCGTTAAGATAATACACTGGAAGAAAGATGGATAACATACCTTCTCTAAATGGTGTTGAACTAGTTAAGGGTGAAGTTGAAAGAGAGACTCAGCATTAGAGTAACAGGTGCAGTTACTGCAAAGCAGCAATCATCAAGGCAAAGGGAGTGCTGACCTATATAGCCAAAACTACGGAATACAGGGGGAGGAAGCCATGTTAAAACTACACTGGTCAGATGATACCTTGAGTACGATTTTAGTCACTGAGGCATAAGGTAGACATTCAGGTGTTGGAGTCCGTGCAGAGAAGGCCAATAAGGCTGATTCTTAGTGTCAATTTATGAGGAAAACTCAAGAGAAACTTGGATTCTTCACCCTTCTGTTGGGCAGGTCACAATGCATTGACAAATGCCAACCAAAGTCCTGATCTAATTGACGCCATCAAGTTTAATGCATCTTCTGCCATCACATCAAGCAACGAGGAATTAATTGTGCCAACCAAACAGATTAGCTGATCATGGGTTACTACCCAATGACTCCAGGTAAATGGACTGTGATATTTTTGAGAAACAGAACAAAAGAAAGAGAATGGTAAAAATCAAGAAAAGCATCGAATGGCAACAGAGAAAATGAACGCGATGGAAGGAAGAAGAGAGAATGAATAAAAGAGAAAAAGAGAGATAACAACCGCGAAAAAGAGTAAAAGAAAGTGAGAGAGAGAAAACAAGACTGAAAAGGAATATCGACAGAGGAAGGATGGAAAGGCACAAGAGACAGAGTGAAAGAGAAAAAGTAAAATCAAGTGAGACAAAAAGAAAGTTAGAGGAAAAGAAAATAATAAGAGTGCACGTGTGACTATCTTTCTGCAGCACGTGTTCAGTCACAGTCTCCCTGCTGGTTCAAGATGAGACACAGCCCTGTTGTATTCTTTGGCCTCGGGAGTGATGTGAATGAACATGTCTGCTGTGGTGCTGGAAGAGGCCTCAATATAACCAGTCATCTGAGAATCATTGCCTTCATTATACAAAATGTAATGGAAGAACTGCCAAGGATAGTATTCATCCACTCACCCATCTAATCATAATATTTGGCTAAAAGAATAAAATTAGAAATGTAGAAATTGCAACAATGTCATTGCAGTGTCTCCCTGGTAACAGCAAAACGACTGGTTCTGTTCATATCTGAATTTGAAAACATCCTCAAACACATCTACAGAGAAACTGCTTTGTAGGTTTCTGTACAAATATTGATGATTTGGAGACGATATTGAAGACTTTTCTGAAGGGGCGAAAAGGGGTCTTCCTGAAGGCCCATAGACTATTCATAAGAATGAGTAATTTTTGGCTCCCACTGACACAGCCTTCTCCCTACAGTGACTTACAATAAGTCAAAAACACCAGCAAGAAATGTTTGGCAAGATTTCAACATATCTTGGTCCTCAGTGAAGGCCCAGGTCTTGAAAGCAAAGAAACACTTGTATGGACTGACCACATCTAAATTAATTTTACCCAGTTTTTTTAACAGAAGCTTAATCAACTGCAGTAAGAATGGAGGTTCTGTCTCCCAAGACGCTGCTGCGAGTCTACATAAATCTTCTACATAAATCTGTTGCAGGTTACGTTGAATCTACCAGTCTGCACCGAGTAAGCTGATCTCAGCCGGTGCAGCAACTAGATCGCTACAGCTGATGGGTTGGAGAGGGAAAAACCAACCAGGGTGCCACTCCTGATCACTGTAGTGATTCCTGCTGAAAAGTGTAGAGGTGTGGACGTCATTTGAGAACAAGAACACTCATCTATCATGTCCTCGATGGTTGAATAGCCTGCCCACATACGCTGTACAACCACAAAGCCCATGGGATCGAACCCCAGCACGAATCAGCACCTTCGGGAATGACGGGGAGCAAAGAACAACCATAACATTTATTGACAGGAATTAATTTGTTTCCCAATGATGAAGTTGATTGTTCAGTCTGGTATATAAGTTGCATCTTAATGCAGGTTCCTCCGAGGTGTGAACTTGGGTGTGCATCACACACAATCTTTGGTCCCATGCTACAGGCCCTAAGCTCTGGAATTCCCTCCCTAAACTTTTCCGCCTCTCTACTTCTCTTTCCTCCTTTAAGATGCTCCTTAAAACCTGCCTCTTTGATCTGCCCATATACCTCCTTATGCAGCTCCAAGACAAATGTTTTTAAATAACGCTCCTGTGAAGCGCCTTGGGACGTTTTACTACGTTAAAGGCGCTATATAAATACACGTTGTTGTTGATACCTCCTGCGTGATATTTGTCATTTCAATCTGGACAGCTGAAGCGGTGTTGAGACCCATTTTACTATATAAATACAAGTTGTTGTTATTGTTGTTAAAGTCACTCGTGTGACACATATCTGCCAATGGGAGGAGATCCCTGGTTTGTTTTACTCCATCCTCACGGAGCCTCTGACCTGCCATTAAATCCTGAGAAATCCATGGGTTTGCGAAGAAGTGTCCCACTTGGAGCAGTATGTGTAGAAAATCCAGATTACAAAGAAGCAATTCGTAAACCTGTGACTCCAGCGATCAGACTATTAATCTAGCAACTCAGTCCAAACACAAGTCACATACCCGGGACAGACTTTCTACAGCAGGAGCTTTACTCTGACGAGTGTACTGCCGCCTCAGGGCGGGGAGGCACCGGGTCTTTGGTGTGCCACATCTTAGAAATCAACAGAGCGCAAGATAATTACAGAGGAAGAAGGCGATTCAGCCCATCCTGGTCTACACATCCCGAGAGATCCCAATGTCGTCCCTTCCCGTCTGTCTTGAAGTATTCCAGGGCTTTTGCTTCCATTACTCTATCTGCAAGTTTATTCCACACATTGATCACTCTGTGGGTGCAGAAGAATTTCCTAATTAACAGCTCTACAATTACCTTTTACTAGTTTGAACCTTTGTCCCCTAGTTCTACTTCCACAGATTAATGTAAAGTAATATTCTGGGTTATTTTTTCTGTATCCTTAACAATCTTTACATCCCTCTAAAAGACGACACCTCAGACACATCCTTCCCAGGCTGTAAAGCCTAAGTCTCTGCAGATTTTGGGTGTAATTCAGACTTTTGATACTAGGGAACACCCTTGCAGCTCTTCTCTGCACAGCTTCCAGTACTTGAATGTCTCCCTTGTATCCTGGTGACCAGAACTGGACCAAGTACACAAGGTGCAGTCTGACCAAAACTGGACCCAGTGCTCAAGGTGCAGTCTGACCAGAACTGGACCCAGTGCTCAAGGTGCAGTCTGACCAGAACTGGACACAGTGCTCAAGGTGCGGTCTGGCCAGAACTGGACCCAGTACTCAAGGTGCAGTCTGACCAGAACTGGACACAGTGCTCAAGGTGGGACTGACCAGAACTGGACACAGTGCTCAAGGTGGGTCTGACCAGAACTGGACACAGTGCTCAAGGTGAGTCTGACCAGAACTGGACACAGTGCTCAAGGTGGGACTGACCAGAACTGGACACAGTGCTCAAGGTGGGACTGACCAGAACTGGACACAGTGCTCAAGGTGGGTCTGACCAAAACTGGACCCAGTGCTCAAGGTGGGTCTGACCAGAACTGGACACAGTGCTCAAGGTGGGACTGACCAGAACTGGACACAGTGCTCAAGGTGGGTCTGACCAGGACTGGACACAGTGCTCAATGTGGGTCTGACCAGAACTGGACACAGTGCTCAAGGTGGGACTGACCAGAACTGGACACAGTGCTCAATGTGGGTCTGACCAGAACTGGACACAGTGCTCAATGTGGGTCTGACCAGGACTGGACACAGTGCTCAAGGTGGGTCTGACCAGAACTGGACACAGTGCTCAAGGTGCAGTCTGACCAGAACTGGACACAATGCTCAAGGTGGGTCTGACCAGAACTGGACACAGTGCTCAAGGTGGGTCTGACCAGAACTGGACACAGTGCTCAAGGTGGGACTGACCAGAACTGGACACAGTGCTCAAGGTGGGTCTGACCAGGACTGGACACAGTGCTCAATGTGGGTCTGACCAGAACTGGACACAGTGCTCAAGGTGGGACTGACCAGAACTGGACACAGTGCTCAATGTGGGTCTGACCAGAACTGGACACAGTGCTCAATGTGGGTCTGACCAGGACTGGACACAGTGCTCAAGGTGGGTCTGACCAGAACTGGACACAGTGCTCAAGGTGCAGTCTGACCAGAACTGGACACAGTGCTCAAGGTGGGTCTGACCAGAACTGGACACAGTGCTCAAGGTGGGTCTGACCAGAACTGGACACAGTGCTCAAGGTGCAGTCTGACCAGAACTGGACCCAGTGCTCAAGGTGGGACTGACCAGAACTGGACACAGTGCTCAAGGTGCAGTGTGACCAGAACTGGACACCGTGCTCAAGGTGCAGTGTGACCAGAACTGGACACAGTGCTCAAGGTGCAGTCTGACCAGAACTGGACACAGTGCTCAAGGTGCAGTCTGACCAGAACTGGACACAGTGCTCAAGGTGCAGTCTGACCAGAACTGGACACAGTGCTCAAGGTGGAACTGACCAGGACTGGACACAGTGCTGAAATGGGACTGACCAGAACTGGACACAGTGCTCAAGGTGGGTCTGACCAGAACTGGACACAATGCTCAAGGTGGGACTGACCAGAACTGGACACAGTGCTCAAGGTGGGACTGACCAGAACTGGACACAGTGCTCAAGGTGGGTCTGACCAGAACTGGACACAGTGCTCAAGGTGCAGTCTGACCAGAACTGGACACAGTGCTCAAGGTGCAGTCTGACCAGAACTGGACACAGTGCTCAAGCTGGGTCTGACCATAACTGGACACAGTGCTCAAGGTGCAGTCTGACCAGAACTGGACACAGTGCTCAAGGTGCAGTCTGACCAGAACTGGACACAGTGCTCAAGGTGCAGTGTGACCAGAACTGGACACAGTGCTCAAGGTGCGGTCTGAGCAGAACTGGACACAGTGCTCAAGGTGGGTCTGACCAGAACTGGACACAGTGCTCAAGGTGCAGTCTGACCAGAACTGGACACAGTGCACAAGGTGGGTCTGACCAGAACTGGACACAGTGCTCAAGGTGGGACTGACCAGAACTGGACACAGTGCTTAAGGTGGGACTGACCAGAACTGGACACAGTGCTCAAGGTGGGACTGACCAGAACTGGACACAGTGCTCAAGGTGGGTCTGACCAGAATTGGACACAGTGCTCAAGGTGGGACTGACCAGAACTGGACACAGTGCTCAAGGTGGGACTGACCAGAACTGGACACAGTGCTCAAGGTGGGTCTGACCAGGATTGGACACAGTGCTCAAGGTGGGACTGACCAGAACTGGACACAGTGCTCAAGGTGGGTCTGACCAGAACTGGACACAGTGCTCAAGGTGGGTCTGATCAGGACTGGACACAGTGCTCAAGGTGGGTCTGACCAGAACTGGATACAGTGCTCAAGGTGGGTCTGACCAGAACTGGATACAGTGCTCAAGGTGGGTCTGACCAGGATTGGACACAGTGCTCAAGGTGGGTCTGACCAGGATTGGACACAGTGCTCAAGGTGGGTCTGACCAGAACTGGACACAGTACTCCAATTTCCTCCAACTAAATATTCGGGTCACCGAAGGCAATGTCTTCGGCCCCTGCTACAAACTCCGCTCTCAAGCCAGTGACGTCATCCTTCTCCTGGCAACTGTCTGAGGATGAACCAGACCGTTCGTAACCTTGGTGTGGTATTTGACTCCGAGATGAGCTTTCGACCACATCTCCATTCCATCTCCTACTTCCATCTCTGTAACAACGCCTGACTCTGCCCCTGCCTCAGCTCATCTGCTGCTGAAATCCTCATCCATGCCTTTGTTACCTCTAGACTTGACGATTCCAGTGTTCTCCTGGCCGGCCTCCCATCTTTCACCCTCCAGAAACTTTAGCTCATCCAAAACTCCTGCGTATCCTAACTCACAACAAATTCCGCTCACCCATCACCCTTGTACTCACTGACGTACATTGGCTCCCGGTTCAGCAACGCCTCAATCTGAAAATTCTCATCCTTGTTTTCAAATCTCTCCATGGCCTCGCCCCTCCCTATCTGTAACCTCCTTATCTCATGGCCTCGCCCCTCCCTATCTGTAACCTCCTTATCTGAGGAAGGATATACTTGCATAGGATTACATAGGATATACGGCACAGAAACAGTCCATGCCAGCGTTTATGCTCCACTCGAGCCTCCTCCCGTCTTTCCTCATCTAACTCTATCAGCATAACCCTCTATTCCCTTCTCCCTCATGTGTTTGTCCAGCCTCCCCTTAAATGCATCTATACTATTCGCTCAACCACTCCCTGTGGTAGCGAGTTCCACATTCTCACCACTCTCTGGGACTTGCCTTAGGGGCGGTGCAACAAAGGTTCACTAGACTGATCCCTGGGAGGAGAGGGTTGTCCTATGAGGAGAGATTGAGTCGATTGGGCCTATACTCTCTAGAATTTAGTGGAATGAGAGGTGATCTCATTGAAGCATACAAGATTCTGAAAGGGATTGACAGGGTAGATGCTGAGAGGTTGTTTCCCCTGGCTGGAGAGTCTAGAACTAGGGGGCATAGTCTCAGGATAAGGGGTCGGCCATTTAAGACTGAGATGAGGAGGAATTTCTTCACTCAGAGGGTTGTGAATCTTTGGAATTCTCTACCGCAAAGGGCTGTGGATGCTGAACCGTTGAGTATATTCAAGGCTGAGAGAGATTTTTGGACTCTAGGGGAATCAAGGGATATGGAAATTGGGCGGGAAAGTGGAGTTGAGGTCGAAGATCAGCCATAATCGTATTGAATGGTGGAGCAGGCTCGAAGGGCCGTATGGTCTAATCCTGCTCCTAATTCTTATGTTCTTATGTTCTCCTCCCACTCTACAATCCGTCAAGATCTCTGCGCTCCTCCAATTCTGGCCAGTTACGCATCCCCGATTTTAATCGTTCCACCATTGGCGGCCGTGTCTTCAGTTGTCTAGCTCTGGAATACCCTCCTTAAAACTTTCTGCCTCTCTTCTTCTCCTTTAAGATGGTCCTTAAAACCTACCTCTTTGACCAAGCTTTTGGTCACCTGCCCTAATATCTCCTTAGGTGGCTTGGTGTCAAATTTTGTTTGATAATGCTCCTGTGAAGCGCCTTGGCACATTAAAGGCGCTATATGAATGTAAGTTGTTTTGTTATTCAAGGAGAAAATAGAAGAACATTTAGAAACAAAAAATATAATAAATAGTCAGCATGGATTTCAAAATAGAAAGTGTTGCTTGATCAACCTAATTGAATTTTTTGAAGAGGTAACAGAGAGAGTAGACAAGGGTAATGCAGTAGATGTAATTTATCTAGATTTTCAAAAGGCCTTCGAGAAGATACCACATAATAAACTAATGAATAAGGTCAGGGAATGCGGAGTCGGGACAAGTAGCAGAATGGATAGCTAGCTGGCAGAAAGCAGAAAGTAGGGGTAAAGGGTAGCTATTCAGAGTGGCAGAAGGTGGGAAGTGGTGTTCCACAAGGATCAGTGCTGGGACCACTGTTGTTCACAATTTATATTAACTATTTAGACTTTGGAGTCAAAAACACAATTGCTAAATTTGCGGACGACACCAAATTGGGGGGCATAGCCAATACTGAGGAGGACTGCAACAAATTACAGGAGGACATTAATAAACTTGCAGAATGGGCATATAATTGGGAAATTAAATTCAACACAGATAAATGTGAGGTATTACATTTTGATAAGAAAAATAGGGAGGTCACTTATTACTTGGAAAATAAGAATCTGGGGTAGAGGAGCAAAGGGATCTCGGAGTACAAATCACTAAAAGTAGCGACACAGGTTAACAAGGCCATAAAAAAAGCAAACCAAGCACTAGGGTTTATTTCTAGAGGTATAGAATTGAAAAGTAGGGAAGTTATGCTAAACCTGTATCGAACCTTGGTTCGACCACACTTGGAGTACTGTGTGCAATTCTGGTCGCCCTATTATAAAAAGGATATAGAGGCACTGGAGAGGGTGCAGAGAAGATTTACAAGGATGATACCAGAAATGCGAGGGTATACATAACATGAAAGGATGAACAGGCTGGGTCTCTTTTCTCTTGAAAAGAGAAGGCTGAGGGGTGACCTAATAGAGGTCTTTAAAATCATGAAAGGTTTTGATAGAGTGGATACAGAGAGAATGATTCCACTTATGGGGAAGAGCAAAACTAGAGGCCATCACTATAAGATAGTCACCAAGAAATCAAATAGGGAATTCAGGAGAAACTTCTTTACCCAGAGAGTGGTGAGAATGTGGAACTCGCTACCACAGGGAATGGTTGAAGCAAATAGTATAGATGTATTTAAGGGGCAGTTGGAGAAGCATATGAGGGAGAAGGGAATAGAGGGTTATGCTGATAGAGTTAGATGAGGAAAGACGGGAGGAGGCTCGAGTGGAGCATAAAAGCTGGCATGGACTGGTTGGGCCGAATGGCCTGTTTTTGTACTGTATATCCTGTGTAATCCGATGTAATGTAAAGGTGGGTCTGACCAGTACTGGACACAGTACTCAACAACAGTTGCACCTTCCTCGGTACTTTCCCACCACTCCTCTGTAACTCCTGGAATGAGTGCTTGTTATTTGTTGCATTTCTTCATCTGTGAGCCTAGACAGTTCATGTTGACAGGCTGTTTAACTTTTAGCATATCACAGCTGAGCCCAACCAATCCCTTACCTGACACTCATACTCTCAATTGGATGGTGATCAGAGTAGGAATGCTGGCTGATTTTGTTCCCTGCCCTAGTCCAAGGACACTGGGATCAATTATCATGTCCCAATTTTGCCCTTGCTGAGATCAAATAGGCCAGCGATTGATCCTGTGACTTCATCTATATTAATGCCACATGTTGTATTCACTCAGTGAGCCCATAGAGTGCACCAAATATCTTCGTTTTGAATCAGGATTTTACATTTGTCTCCTTTAGATTGAATTCTATACAATGGTGTGAACGGGCAGGGATTTGGTGCATTGGGATTTTATGCAGTGGGATTAATTGGGAGGCAGTTTAGAATGGCACTGAGTGAGAGAGTTCCACAGTGAGGAGATACGGTCTGTGAATTTTTGCCGGTGATGTCAAGGAATTTTGATTCGATCCGGAAGCAAAGAGAGAGGAAGTTGCATTTATATAGCACCTTTCATGTCTCAGGATGTCCCAAAGTGCTTCTAATGAAGTGCAGTCACTCGTGCTCTTTAGACAAGAGTAGCACCAAGTTTTGCACGGCAAGGACACAGAAACAGCAAATGAGATAGATGGCCAGCTAATGTGTTGGGTGGTTTTGGTAGAGGGAGGACTGTCGGCCAGGACACTAGGAGAATTCTCTGCTCCTTGATTAGTGCCATTGCATCCTTAGCACCAGCAGATGGGCCTGAGTTTAGCCGCTCATCCAAAAGATAGCACCTCTGACAATGCAGCACTCCTTCAGTATTGCACTGGAGTGTCAGCCGAGATCATGTCGTTAAGCTGTGGTTTGGGACTTGAACCTGCTGACTTGGAGGTGAGATTGATACCAACTGAGCCAACATGACTCGGAATGCTGATGTACAACTGCAGCTGCTCCTGGTATAAACCTGTGCGTTACACACCAACACTCCTGTGGTGCTGCTCTATTTATAATCTGATAGAGCACTGACTGCCACATCATAGGTCTTTATAACATGAATGAGGTGAACTCTGGCATGGGGCAGGCCACCTTCATTAAGTCTAGTTTGGGCTGTACTGGGTTAGAGGCAAGGGATGGGTTTTCTTCCCTGCCCCCCCCCACCAGGCTATCAGATCGGGCTACAATTTGCTACCGTGTGTCAGCTTTGAGAGCGTTGTAGCAGGGCTTCAGGGTTCCTGCGGACTCTTGCTCCTCAACACAAATATGTTTACCAAGTCATGGAGCTGAGTGTTTGCAATTGAAGAGAGTTGCCAGCACTTAGACTGAAAGGAGTGGGGAATCTGATAGTTTGACAGAGCTGTTGGCTGGGTTGGAGGTAGAATGGATGTGACAGGCCATCTGTTATCCCGTTAAGTCTGTCACTACCTGGGGTCGTTCATTTCACTGCAATTACATTGTTTTCCTTTCAACTTTATTGAAAAGACATTCATAGCTGGACAGATTCAAAAATATCAGATCAGTTCTCTTTATTTAGGCAAGAGGAGCAACGCAGAATTGAACTGTGTTCAGGCTTTGGCTCGCTCGGCACATTTTTGAAGATTGTGTCATTTACAGTGTATCTGCCAACTTGTGGCAAAGGCTTCGCAGCCCTTCCAACATGCAGCTGTTTCAAAACTCTCACAACAAAAAGCTATTTGTGTTACTTTGCTTAATGTAATTTACAGGAAACTCTCGTTTAAACGGCACCTAAATATCCGGAATTCTCTAATAACCGGCAAAATTCATACTCCGAAAACAAGACCTCAATAACCGGAAATGTTGCCGAGTCCGAGTCTCCCGCGGTGGCCGAGTTAGTCAGTGGGGGCAGTTCTCCAAACTGCCACTACTCGGCTTCTTGGCGCTGTCGGAAGTCTCTTCCGATCCGAACACCTCAATAACCGGAAATGTTGCCGAGTCCGAGTCCATTTAACACAACATTCTGCAGGTGAGTATCCAATTATACTGCACATTTCTTGATTTTTTAATTTTTGTTTGTTAAAAATAGCCTCGGTAGATATACCTCTCCGTTATCCGGAATTTTTAATCAACCGGCACCATCCCGGTCCCATCGGTGCCGGATACGGAAGAGTTTCCTGTATTCATAAAATCTAACAGCAGCTCAGAGACAACGTGGGTCAAACTCCACGTACAGATTCCCCTCAGACTCATTAAAAGAGTAATTAAAAAACAGCAAGTAAGATGCTGATAAGTGAAAACTAGTTTGATCTGTGGGGTGATTTCGTGCCCCTGCACACTCTCGGATAGACACACTGAGGGATTGGAGAAGGAGGGAGAGACACACTGAGGGAGTGGAGAAGGAGGGAGAGACACACTGAGGGAGTGGAGAAGGAGGGAGAGACACACTGAAGGATTGGAGAAGGAGGGAGAGACACACTGAGGGAGTGGAGAAGGAGGGAGAGACACACTGAGGGATTGGAGAAGGAGGGAGAGACACACTGAGGGATTGGAGAAGGAGGGAGAGACACACTGAGGGATTGGAGAAGGAGGGAGAGACACACTGAGGGAGTGGAGAAGGAGGGAGAGACACTGAAGGATTGCAGAAGGAGGGAGAGACACACTGAGGGATTGGAGAAGGAGGGAGAGACACACTGAAGGATTGGAGAAGGAGGGAGAGACACACTGAGGGAGTGGAGAAGGAGGGAGAGACACACTGAGGGATTGGAGAAGGAGGGAGAGACACACTGAGGGATTGGAGAAGGAGGGAGAGACACTGAAGGATTGGAGAAGGAGGGAGAGACACACTGAGGGAGTGGAGAAGGAGGGAGAGACACACTGAGGGAGTGGAGAAGGAGGGAGAGACACACTGAGGGAGTGGAGAAGGAGGGAGAGACACACTGAGGGAGTGGAGAAGGAGGGAGAGACACTGAGGGAATGGAGAAGGAGGGAGAGACACACTGAGGGATTGGAGAAGGAGGGAGAGACACACTGAGGGAATGGAGAAGGAGGGAGAGACACACTGAGGGAGTGGAGAAGGAGGGAGAGACACACTGAGGGAGTGGAGAAGGAGGGAGAGACACACTGAGGGAGTGGAGAAGGAGGGAGAGACACACTGAGGGAGTGGAGAAGGAGGGAGAGACACACTGAGGGATTGGAGAAGGAGGGAGAGACACTGAGGGAATGGAGAAGGAGGGAGAGACACACTGAGGGAATGGAGAAGGAGGGAGAGACACACTGAGGGATTGGAGAAGGAGGGAGAGACACACTGAGGGAGTGGAGAAGGAGGGAGAGACACTGAGGGAGTGGAGAAGGAGGGAGAGACACACTGAGGGATTGGAGAAGGAGGGAGAGACACACTGAAGGATTGGAGAAGGAGGGAGAGACACACTGAGGGAATGGAGAAGGAGGGAGAGACACACTGAGGGAGTGGAGAAGGAGGGAGAGACACACTGAGGGAGTGGAGAAGGAGGGAGAGACACACTGAGGGAGTGGAGAAGGAGGGAGAGACACACTGAGGGAGTGGAGAAGGAGGGAGAGACACACTGAGGGAGTGGAGAAGGAGGGAGAGACACACTGAGGGAGTGGCGATAGAGTGACAGAGTTTCCAGCACAAAGTGCAAGTTATTTTCCCATCCGCCAGTGGCAGCAGGAGCCCATGGAGATTTTAACAGCTGGGTCTGATTTAAATGCTGTCGGTCCACTTCCCGCCCAGAACAGGCAGGAAGAGGGCGCACAGTGGCTGCTAGTAGGGAGATATCGGGCAGCCCTTGGCTGGCTTGCAGGCAAGTGGCAGGAGGTGGTTACGGGAGAGTCTCGTGGGAGGGAAAGAGGGAGTCTGGCCCTACATGAAAGGTTTACACTTGCCTTGGAGGGCCTCTTCTGTCTGCAGACCAGATGCAGACGTTCCTCGGATGCTTGGGAAAGTCACGGCAGTTTCCCGTTCCGACCTCAGTCATAAAGCAATCAGGGTCCTATTGATGGATTAGGACCTGCATTTGCATAAATTCATGATGACACTGCCTGCTTTAGGCAGGCCCCTCATTTACCTGCAGTACCCTGCTGATTAAAGTTAGGAATGGCGCAAAATGGTTGTGTTCGGGCGGGGTAAGAAACCTGATCATTTTTTAACTGCACATCCATCCGTTTTCAGATCAACAGGTGGAGTTAAAATAGACTCCAGAGACACTAAAGTATTGGAGATGAAGTAATAGAGACGCAAGGATTGGAGATGGACTGAAAAACGCACTGAAGGATGGGAGATGGAGGGAAAGAGACACAGAAGTGAAAGAGGAGGTAGTTGAGATACTGGACGAGATAAAAATTGACAAAGAGGAGGTACTAGAAAGGCTGTCTTTGCTTAAAGTAGATACGTCCCCAGGACCGGATGCTGAGGGAAGTAAAGGTGGAAATTGCGGAGGTATTGGCCATAATCTTCCAATCCACCTTAGGTACGGGGGTGGTGCCAGAGGACTGGAGAATTGCAAATGTCACTCCCTTGTTCAAAAAAGGGTGGAAGGATAAACCCAGCAACTACAGGCCAGTCAGTTTAACCTCGGTAGTGGGGAAACTTTTAGAAACAACAATCAGGGACAAAATTAACAGTCACTTGGACAAGTGTGGATTAATTAAGGAAAGCCAGCACAGATTTGTTAAAGGCAAATCGTGTTTAACTAACTTGATTGAGTTTTTTGATGAGGTAACAGAGAGGGTTGATGAGGGCAATGCAGTTGATGTGGTGTACATGGATTTCCAAAATGCTTTTGATAAAATGCCACATAATAGGCTTGCCAGCAAAGTTGAAGCCCATGGAATAAAAGGGACAGTGGCAGCATGGATACGAAATTGGCTAAGTGACAGGAAACAGAGAGTAGTGGTGAACGATTGTTTTTCGAACCGGAGGAAGGTATACAGTGGTGTTCCCCAGGGGTCGGTTCTAGGACCACTGCTTTTCTTGATATATATTAATGACTTGGACTTGGGAGTACAGGACAATTTCAAAATTTGCAGATGACACCAAACTTGGAACTTGGTTCCTGTAGATTGGAGGATAGCAAATGTAACCCCGCTATTTAAGAAAGGAGGGAGAGAAAAAACGGGGAACTACAGACCTGTTAGCCTCACATCAGTAGTTGGGAAAATGCTGGAATCTATTATAAAGGATGCAATAACTAGGCACTTAGAAACTAATAGTAAGATTGGGCAGAGTCAACATGGATTTATGAAAGGGAAATCCTGTTTGACAAACCTATTGGAGTTCTTTGAGGATGTAACTAATGGAGTAGACAAAGGGGAACCGGTAGATGTGGTGTATTTGGATTTTCAGAAGGCCTTCGATAAGTTCCCACACAAGAGGTTGGTGAACAAAATTAGGGCACATGGAATTGGGGGTAATATACTAGCATGGATTGAGAATTGGTTAACAGACAGAAAACAAAGAGTAGGGACAAACGGGTCTTTTTCAGGATGGCAGGCTGTGACTAGTGGGGTACCGCAAGGATCGGTGCTTGGGCCCCAGCTATTCACAATCTATATCAGTTGCAAAACGGTGAAAGTGACGGTTCCTCTGGGGAGTGCAGCCAGAGCCAAGTTCACGGCACTGTGGGTGGCTCAGCTGCACAAGGGGGGAGGAGTAAGAGTGGAAGGGCAATAGTGGTAGGAGACTCAATAGTGAGGAGTGCAGACAGGCATTTCTGCGGCCGCTGACATGACTCCAGGATGGTATGTTACCTCTCTGGTGCCAGGGTCAAGGATGTCACTGAACGGCTGCAGGGCATTTTGAAGGGGGAGGGCGAACTGTCAGAGGTCGTGGTTCACATTGGTACCAACGACATAGGTAGAAAGAGGGATGAGGTCCTGCAACAAGAATTTAGGGAGCTAGGTAGCAGATTAAAAAGCAGGACCACAAAGGTTGTAATCTCTGGATTACTCCCGATGCCACGTGCTAGTGAGTATAGGAATAGGAGGATAGAGCAGATGAATGCGTGGCTAAAGAGTTGGTACAGGAGGGAGGGCTTTAGTTTCCTGAATCACTGGGTCTGTTTCTGGGGAAGGTGGGACCAGTACAAGTCGGATGGGTTGCACCTGAACCGGAACGGGACCAACATCCTTGCGAGGAGGTTGGCTAGTTATAGAGTCATAGGGGGAAAAATTCAGTTGGTTGCGCCTCCCGTTAGCGCCTTAAGAGGGTGCTAATGGGGCGCAAAGCAACTAGCGCCCAGGCGCGGCGATGTTTGCGCCGCTCGCGAAATTAACTAGACATTTTGCGGCGGCGCTAAACACTACCGCCACGATCTCCTGCGCCGGCAGATCGTGACGTCAGTCGAGTGCACAACGCCCTGGTAGCGCCCCGGAGTGGATATTGAGTGGCGCCCCCTGCCTTACCGCCTGCCGCTAGCAACGACAGGTTGAGGGGAGCGTTTTGCAGTCAGGAAGGGACTGGGGGAGCGCTATTTAAAGGCGACCGCTTCCTGCCTTTTATTGTAGGTGACATTTTTGAACCACGCATTCTGAGAGAGAGAGAGACTTCCAGAGAGATTCAACGATGTGTGAAGGAGTTTTGGGTACTGAGCAGCATTTTGCAGGTTCATTTTGATTTCCCCTTCCTTGTATCGATTTAGAAGAGACTGTGGGGGCTGCACTCTGAGCTCTTTCCCTAGTACTCTCCATCGTTCTTTCCAGCAGATTTGATGTACAGGTCTCTCCAGGCCGAGATTCAAGGCTGCAATGAGCAGGATGTGGATGGAAAGCAAGATCTGCCCATCCCTTTAAGAACAGGCCGGCGCCATTGTGTGTGTGTTCCATTGCTGACTGACATCACATGAGCTTCGCCAGCGCTCTGAGGTAGCGCCTCGCTCCTCGGCCTTTGCGCCTTAAGACAGGTGTGAAGCGCCTGATTTAGCGCTCCAATCACCTCCAGGGGCGATAAAAGTCAAGTTTGCAGTCGGAGGCGATAATTAGCGCCAGGCGCTAATCTTTGCACCCGGCCGATAATTGCGGCCCAAATGGGGCGATACTGAATTTCTCCCCCATAGAGTCATAGAGTTATACAGCACAGAAAGAGGCCCTTCGGCCCATCATGTCCGTGCCGGCCATCAAGCCCTGTCTATTCTAATCCTAATTTTCCAGCACTTGGTCCGTAGCCTTGTATGCTATGGCGTTTCAAGTGCTCATCTAAATGCTTCTTGAATGTTGTGAGGGTTCCTGCCTCTACCACCCTTTCAGGCAGTGAGTTCCAGATTCCAACCACCCTCTGGGTGAAAAGGTTTTTCCTCAAATCCCTTCTAAACCTCCTGCCCGTTACCTTGAATCTATGCCCCCTGGTTATTGACCCCTCTACTAAGGGGAAAAGTTCCTTTCTATGTCCATCATAATTTTGTACACCTCAATCAGGTCCCCTCAGCCTTCTCTGCTCTAAGGAAAACAACCACAGCCTGTCCAGTCTCTCTTCATAGCTGAAGCGCTCCAGCCCAGGTAACATCCTGGTGAATCTCCACTGCACCCTCTCCAATGCAATCACCTCCTTCCTATAGTGTGGCGACCAGAACTGCACACAGTATTCCAGCTGTGGCCTAACTAGCGTTTTGTACAGCTCCATCATAACCTCCCTGCTCTTATATTCTATGCCTCGGCTAATGAAGGCAAGTATCCCATATGCCTTTTTAACCACCTTATCTACCTGTCCTGCTGCTTTCAGGGATCTATGTACATGCACACCAAGGTCCCTCTGATCCTCTGTCCTTCCTAGGGTCCTACCATTCATTGTGTATTCCCTTGCCTTGTTAGTCCTCCCAAAATGCATCACCTCACACTTTTCAGGGTTAAATTCCATTTGCCACTGTTCTGCCCATCTAACCAACCTGTCTATATCGTCCTGTAGCCTGAGGCTTCCCTCCTCGCTATTTACTACTCCACCAATTTTCGTGTCATCTGCGAACTTACTGATCATACCTCCTACGTTCATATCTAAATCATTAATGTACACTACAAACAGCAAAGGACCCAGCACCAATCCCTGCGGTACACCACTGGACACAGGCATCCAGTCACAAAAACAACCTTCGACTATCACCCTCTGCCTCCTGCCACTAAGCCAATTTTGGATCCAATGTGCCAAATTGCCCTGGATCCATGGGCTCTTTCCTTCTTGACCAGTCTCCCATGTGGGACTTTGTCAAAATCCTTACTGAAGTCCATGTAGACTACATCAACTGCACTACCCTTATTATCACACCTAGTCACCCCTCGAAAAATTCAATCAAATTGGTTAGACATGATCTCCCCCTGACAAAGCCATGCTGACTATCCTTGATTAATCCTTGCCTCTCCAAGTGGAGACTAATTCTGTCCCTCAGAATTTTTTCCAATAATTTCCCTACCACTGATGTTAGGCTCACTGGCCTGTAATTCCCTGGTTTATCCCTACTACCTTTCTTGAATAATGGTACTACGTAAGCTGTCCCCCAGTCCTCTAACACCTCCCCTGTGGCCAGAGAGGTTCTGAAAATTTGTGTCAGAGCCCCTGCAATCTCCTCCCTTGCCTCACACAGCAGCCTGGTTACTGTCACCAAAATGCTTTCCTACTGACACTTCTACCACTTGCCTGGCTACATTCCCTAGAATTAGGTCCAGTACCGCCCCCTCTCTTGTAGGACTTTCCGCATGCTGGTTCAAAAAGCTCTCCTGGATGCACTTTAAGAATTCCGCACCCTCTAAGCTTTTCACACTCTGACAATCCTAGTTAATATTGGGGAAGTTGAAATCCCCTACTATTATTATCCTTGAGTATTGTGTGCAGTTTTGGTCGCCTTATCTGAGGAAAGATGTTCTTGCCATGGAGGGTGTGCAGCGAAGATTCACCAGACTGATACCTGGGATGGCAGGAATGATGTACGAGGAGAGATTGGGTCGATTGGGCTTATACTCGCTGGAGTTTAGAAGAATGAGAGGAGATCTCATTGAAACTTATAAAATTCTAACAGGGCTAGACAGACTAGATGCAGGAAGGATGTTCCCGATGGCGGGGGAGTCCAGAACAAGAGGTCACAGTCTAAAGATAAGGGGTAAGTCATTTAGGACAGAGATAAGGAGGATTTTCTTCACCCAGAGAGTGGTGAACCTGTGGAATTCTCTACCACAGAAGGCAGTTGAGGCCAAGTCAGTAAATATATTCAAGAAGGAGTTAGATATATTTCTTAAGGTTAAAGGTATCAAGGGATATGGGGACAAGGCAGGGACAGGCTACTGAGTTTGGATGATCAGCCATGATCTCATCGAATGGCGGAGCAGGCTCGAGGGGCCGAATGGCCTACTCCTGCTCCTATCTTCTATATTTCTATGTTTCTATCCTATTATTTCTACACTTCTCTGAGATTTGCCGACATATCTGTTCCTCTATCTCCCCCTGACTGTTTGGGGGCCTATAGTACACTCCCAGCAAAGTGCTTGCCCCCTTTTTATTTTTAAGTTCTACCCTTATGGCCTCATTAGAGGAACCTGCTAAGATATCATCCCTCCTTACAGCAGTAATTGACTCCTTGATTAATATTGCGACACCCCCTCCTCTTTTACACCCCCCTCTGTCTCGCCTGAAGATTCTATACCCCGGAATATTGAGCTGCCAGTCCTGCCCCTCCCTCAACCATGTCTGTGATAGCAACAATATCATACTCCCATGTGTTCATCAACACCTTCAATTCATCTGCCTTACTCGCAAGACTCCTTGCATTAAAATAAATGCCATCCAGCCTTGCCATACTCCCTTGTGCCGTTAAATATTTGCTCTGCCTTCCAGGCTGACTTGTTTTTTCCTCTATATTTGGCTGTGCATCACCCCCTAATATAGCTCCACTCCGTATCCCATCCCCCTGCCAAGTTAGTTTAAACCCCCCCCAACAGTACTAGCAAACCTCCCCGCAAGGATTTTGGTCCCTTTTTGGTTCAGGTGCAACCCGTCCGACTTGTACAGGTCCCACCTTCCCCAGAAGCAGACCCAGTGATCCAGGAAATTAAAGCCCTTCCTCCTGCACCAACTCTTTAGCCACGCTCTATCCTCCTATTCCTATACTCACTAGCACGTGGCACTGGGAGTAATTCAGAGATTACAACCTTTGAGGTCCTGCTTTTTAATCTGTTACCTAGCTCCCTAAATTCTTGCTGCAGGACCTCATCCCTCTTTCTACCTATGTCGCTGGTACCAATGTGAACCACGACCTCTGACTGTTCGCCCTCCCCCTTCAGAATGCCCTGCAGCTGTTCAGTGACATCCTTGACCCTGGCACCAGGGAGGCAACATACCATCCTGGAGTCACGTCTGCGGCCACAGAAACATCTATCTGTTCCCCTTACGATAGAATCCCCTATCACTATTGCTCTCCCACTCTTTTTCCTCCCCTCCTGTGCAGCTGAGCCACTCGTAGTGCCACGGACTTGGCTCTTGCTGCATTCTCCTGAGAAATCATCTCCCCCATGCAGTATCCAAAATGAAAAATCTGTTGGAGAGGGAGGTGGACCCAGGGGACTCCTGCACTACTTTCCTAGTTCTTTTACTCTGTCTGGCAGTCACCCATTCCCTGTCTGCCTGTGCACTCTTTACCTGCGGTGTGACCACCTCGTTAAATGTGCTATCCACAATGATCTCAGCTTCACGGATGCTCCACAGTGACTCCAGCCGCAGCTCCAGCTCCGAAATGCGGATTTCGAGTAGCTGCAGCTGGAGATACTTCCTGCACATATATTCGCCCTGGACACCGAAAGTGTCCCTGACTTCCCACATAGCACAGGAGGAGCACTCCATGCAGCCGAGCTGCCCTGCCATGTCCTACCCTTAATTTACTCCCTTTACTTCCTTTAAATTAAAGAATATTAAATACACTAGGGACTTTACTTCCCTTTAAACACTACTTACTCTAAACTAGAGACCTTACTTTTACTTTAACGACTGGACTGTAGAAATACTCACCAGGTTCTACTTACCAATCAGCTCTTTCCCTGGTTGTGACATCACTTTAGCGGTTTCGCAGTTGTAGTTATTTAACTGCTCCCGGTCTCGGACTCTTTCCTTGGTGTAAAGTAAGAACCAATTCCTACAGGGTGAAAAGTTAGGGAAAACAAAGGCAAGCAAGGGAGCTCCTCCTTCCACTCCTCACTTAACTCCCTGACTCACCCAACTCACAGCACTTTGTTTAAACTGCACTCAGTACAAAATCGCACTGCAAATCCTGTTTTTATCGGCCCTGAAACAAAGGAGCTTGCTGAGCCCTGCTACAGGAGAACCAGTTTAATCTAGTTTCCCTAATTAACTGCCTTCAGCTGCTCTAAATTGTAGGCCTTTTATATCCCTTTAGAACCCTGCTTAAAGCTGGGAAATTTAGATTTTAAACAGTAAACCGTAACAGTAAATGTGAAACAAACAAAAGTTTGATTTTAGCAAACAGTTAAGACTCCCTGACTCACCCAACTCGCAGCACTCTGATGGGTGCAAGTGTGGAGTGATAAGTATGTAAGGTGAGTGTTAAGTGTTATCAAATGTTCACTTACCTTTGTTTCTGCCTACAGCCTTCAGCCGCTGTGGATCCGGAGTCCCGACATCTTCATTATAGATTTCGCAGACTGGCTGTTGGATCCTCCGAACCAACAGCCAGGTGATTTCTGCAAAGTTGTAAGGTTTGATGAGTCCTGAACACAAGGACTCATCAAATTACACAATGTCAGTGTTTGACAGCTTCACAGATCGGTCAAACGCTGACATTTCTTCTTTCAAGAAATCTTGACAGATGGCATGTCAGACGTTGACGTGCTCTGTCAGTGACTTCCCCCTAATTGGCCTGCTGAGCCCGCTGGGCGGGCTTAACAAGGTCAATCAGGGGAAAATCCCACTGGTTGGCCAGAAGCTGATGGAGGTGGGATTGAAAGCCTGCAAGCAGCAGTCCCGCCTCCAAAAGCTTCCCATTGACAAAATCCAGCCCATAGTATTTATGTAATTTCTCTGCCATTTCCTTATTTCCCCATTATAATTTCTTCTGTCTCAGCCTGTAAGGGACCCACATTTCCTTCCGCTAATCTTTCCCTTTTACATACCTATAGAAGCTTTTACAGTCTGTTTTTATGTCTCTCGCTAGTTTACTCTCATATTCTATTTTCCCTTTCTTTAACAATTTCTTGGTCCTCCTTTGCTGAATTCTAAAATTCTCCGAATCCTCAGGCTTACTGCTCTCTTTGGCAACATTATAAGCCTCTTCCTTTGATCTAATACTATCTTTAACTTCTCTTGTTTGCCACAGTTAGACCACATTTCCTGTGAGGTTTTTTTTGCCTTAAAGGAATGCATATTTGTTGTAAGTTATGTATTAGTTCTTTAAATGCGAGCCATTGCTTCTCTAAAATCATACATTTTAATGTAGTTTCCCAATCTACCTTAGCCAACTCGCCCCTCAAACCTACCTAGTTTGCTTTGTTTAGATTTAAGACCCTAGTTTTGGATTTAACAAAATCACTTTCAAACTCAATATAAAATTCTATCATATTATGGTCACTTTAATACAAGGTTATTAATTAACCCTTTCACATTGCACAATACTAGATCTAAAATAGCCTGTTCCCTAGTTGGTTCCTCAACATACTGATCTAGAAAACGATCTTGCATACATTCCATGAATTCGTCCTCCACACTGTTACTGCAAATTTGGTTTGCCCAGTCTATATGTAGATTAAAGTCCCCCATGATTACCGTATTACCCTTGGTATATGCACCTCTAATTTCCTAATTATTCTCTGCCCTACATGACAACTACTGTTTGGGGGTCTATAAACTACTCCCATCAGTGTTTTCTGCCCCCTGCTGTTTCTTAGCTCCACCCAAACTGATTCTACTTCTTGATTTTTGGAGCTAAGATCCTTTCTCTCTACTTTCTTTATCCCATCTTTTATTATCCGGGCTACCCCTCCTCCTTTTCCAATTTGCCTATCTCTTCTAAAAGTTAAGTATCCTGGAATATTTAGTTCCCAACCTTGGTCACTTTGCAACCATTTCTATCTGCGCTATTAATTCATCTGTTTTGTTGCGAATGCTTCACGCATTCAGATATAGTGCCTTTAGCTTTGACTTTTTTCTATTTTTCCCTGATGTCACATTAGTCACTGATGCTCTATTACCTTTGGGGCGATTTTATCTGGGGGAGGGCAGGGGATGGGGCAGGGCGAGCAGCAAACCCCTTCCCCCGATGAACTAGTTTGAAGTCTGCGCTATTTTAACTCCCGGGCCTCATTTACATCCAGCTGCCCAGCTGAAGATCGGACAAACCAGAGGTTCCCCTGGCAGAGCTCGGGTGGCGCAGGGGATGGAAGGGTTTCAGCAGGTGTGAAGCAGAGTGGGGCGGGGGCAGGAGGTTCAAACATGCCTCGCGGGGCCCAGAGGAGCACTCCTGCTCCTCTTGAGTCACAGAGTCATAGTCACAGCGTCATCGCGGCACAGAAGGAGGCCATTCAGCCCATCGAGTCCGTGCCAGCTCTCGCTGGAGCGATCCAGTCAGTCCCACTCCCCCGCTCTATCCCCGTAGCCCTGCAAGTTTATTTCCCTCAAGTGCCTATCCAGTCTCCCCTTGAAAACATTGAGCGTCTCCGCTTCCACCACTTCCGTCGGCAGCGAATTCCAGGTCCTCACCACTCGCTGCGTAATAAAGTTTTTCCTCACGTCCCCCCTGTATCTCTTGCCCAAAACCATCATAGTCTTGTACACCTCTATCAAATCACCCCTCAACCTCCGTTGCTCTAATGAAAACAAATCCAGCTTCTCCAACCTGTCCTTGTAGCTAAGATCCCCGGAACCATTCTGGTAAATCTCCTCTGCACCCTCTCAAGGGCCTTCACATCCTTCCTAAAGTGTGGTGACCAGAACTGGATGCAATACTCCAGTTGTGGCCTAACTAGCGCTTTATAAAGATTCAGCATAACTTCTCTACTTTTGTACTCAACACCTCTATTTATGAAGCCCAAGATCCCATATGCTTTGCTAACCACTCTCTCAATATGTCCTGCCACCTTCAGGGACCTATGCACATTAACTCCCAGGTCTCTCTGTCCCTGCACACACTAAAACTGTGCCATTAAGTGTATATTGCCTCTCCCTGTTTCTTCTGCCAAAATGCATCACCTCACACTTCTCTGTATTAAATTCCATCTGCCACTTGTCTGCCCATTCTGCTAGCCTTTCTATGTCCTGCTGCAGTCAATTGGTATTTGCCACACCCCCAAGTTCGGTGTTGTCAGCAAATTTAGAAATCTACTCTGTATTCCAATATCCAGGTCATTTATATATATCACAAAAACCAGTGGCCCCAGCACTGACCCTTGGGGAACATCACTGTCTACCATCCTCCAGTCTGAAAAACAGCCATTTACCACATCTCCCTGTTCTCTGTCCTTCAGCCAATTCCTTATCAAAGCTGCCCTGACCCACCTATTCCATGAGCCTCAATTTTGTTAATCAACCTTCTATGTGGTACTTTGTCAAACGCCTTCCTAAAATCCATGTAGACAACATCCATTGCATTCCCTTCATCAATCCCCTCTGTTACTTCGTCAAAAAATTCAATTAGATTAGTCAAGCACGATCTGCCTTTTACAAATCTGTGTTAGCTCTCCTTAATTAGCTTAAACCTCTCCAAATGTCCGTTAATTTTTTCCTTGATTATTGTTTCTAAAACTTTACCCACCACTGATGTTAAACTGACCGGCCTGTAGTTACTCGGATTGTCCTTACACGCTTTCTTGAACAATGGTATCACATTTGCCACTTTCCAATCCTCAGGCACCTCCCCCTCATCTAGGAAAGATTGGAAAATTATGGCAAGTCCTTCCGCTATCTCCTCCCCCAATTCCCTTAGCAACTTGGGATGCAAGCCATCTGGACCAGGCGACTCAAGGAAATAATGCATAATTTGCAACAAACATATATTCCTCTAGGGCATAAAAACCCAAAAGGAAAAGTGACCCAACCATGGCTAATAAAAGAAATTAAAGCTAGTATTAAGTCAAAGGAGGAAGCTTATAAAGTTGCCAGAAAAAGCGGTCAGCCTGAGGATTGGGATCTTTTTAGAAATCAGCAAAGGGGGACCAAGAAATTGATAAAGAAAGGGAAAATGGAATATGAGCACAAACTAGCGAAAAATATAAAAACGGATTGTAAAAGCTTCCATAGGTATGTGAAAAGGAAAAGACTGGCGAAGGTAAATGTAGGTCCTTTACAGTCGGAGACAGGAGAATTTATAATGGGGAATGAGGAAATGGCAGAGAAATTAAATAAATACTTTGTTTCTGTCTTCATGGAGGAAGACACAAAAAAACTCCCAGAAATACGAGAAAACCAAGGGTGTGGCGAGAATGAGGAATGTAAAGAAATTACTATTAGTAAAAAAACAGTTCTAGCAAAATTAATGCGACTAAAAGTTGATAAATCCCAAGGACCGGATGACCTACGTCCTAGGGTTTTGAAAGAGGTGGCCATTGGAATAGTGGACACATTGGTTGTCATCTTCCAAAATTCTATAGATTCTGGAACGGTTCCTGCAGACTGGAGGATAGCAAATGTAACCCCACTATTTAAGAAAGTAGGGAGAGAGAAAACGGGGAACTACAAACCTGTTAGCCTCACATCATTAGTTGGGAAAATGCTGGAAGCTATTATAAAGGATGCAATAACTGGGCACTTAGAAACTAATAGTAAGATTGGGCAGAGTCAACATGGATTTATGAAAGGGAAATCCTGTTTAACAAACGTATTGGAGTTCTTTGAGGAGGTAACTAGTGGAGTAGACAAAGGGGAACTGGTAGATGTGGTGTATTTGGATTTTCAGAAGGCCTTCGATAAGGTCCCACACAAGAGGTTGGTGAACAAAGTTGGGGCACATGGAACTGGGGGTAATATACGAGCATGGATTGAGAATTGGTTAACAGACAGAAAACAAAGAGTAGGGATAAGCAGGTCTTTTTCAGGATGGCAGGCTGTGACTAGTGGGGTACCGCAAGGATCGGTGCTTGGGCCCCAGCTATTCACAATCTATATCAATGATTTGAATGAGGGGACTAAATGTAACATTTCCAAATTTGCTGATGATACAAAGCTAGGTGGCAGTGTTAGTTGTGAAGAGGATGTGAAGAGGCTTCAAGGGGATCTCGACAGGCTCAGTGAGTGGGCGAGAACATGGCAGATGGAATATAATGTGGATAAATGTGAAGTTATTCACTTTGGTAGAAAAAACAGAAAGGCAGAGTATTTCCTAAATGGTGAAAGATTGGGGAATGCAGATGCTTAAAGGGACCTGGGTGTCCTTGTACATGAGTCACTGAAAGTGAATGTGCAGGTGCAGCAAGCCATTAGAAAGGCAAATGGTATGCTGGCCTTCATTACAAGAGGATTTGAGTACAGGAGTAAAGAAGTCTTACTCCAATTATATAGGGCCTTGGTGAGACCACACCTGGAGTACTGTGTACAATTTTGGTCTCCTTACCTAAGGAAGGATATACTTGCCATAGAGGGAGTGCAACGAAGGTTCACGAGATTGATTCCTGGGATGGCGGGACTGTCGTATGAGAAGAGATTGAGTAAACTAGGCCTGTATTCTCCTGAATTCAGAAGAATGAGAGGGGATCTCATTGAAGCATACAAAATTATTACAGGGCGTGATAGGGTGGATGCTGGGAGAATGTTTCCATTGGCTGGGGAGTCTAGAACCAGGGGCCACAGCCTCAGGATAAAGGGTAGGCCATTCAGGACTGAGATGAGAAGAAATTTCTTCATACAGAGGGTGGTGAATCTTTGAAATTCTCTACCCCAGAGGGCGGTGAAGGCTCAGTCATTGGTTATATTCAAAACAGAAGTCGATAGATTTCTGACTAGTAAGGGCATCAAGGGATATGGCGATAGGGCCGGTGAATGGAGTTGAGGCAGAAGATCAGCCATGATCTCATTGAATGGCGGAGCAGGCTCGAAGGGCCGAATGTCCGACTCCTGCTCCTATTTCTTACGTTCTTATGTTCTTGTCCACTCTAAGCATACCCAGCCTTTGTAGTACATCCTGTCGATCAATTTTCACCCCTTCCATTGCTTCTACCTTTTCCACTTCTACTGATATTTTGTCAGCATCCACCTCCTTAGTAAACACCGATACAAAGTACTCATTGAGTATTCTAGCCTTGCCCTGTGCCTCTAAGCATATATCACCTTCTTGGTCCCTAATAGGCCCCACCCCGCCTCTTACTACCCGCTTACTGTTTACATGCCGGTAGAAGATTTTTGGGTTCCCTTTTATGTTAACCGCCATTCTACTCTCATATTCTCTCTTTGCCAATCTTATTTTCATTTTCACTTCCCCTCTCAACTTATTGTATTTGGTCTGGTTCTCCCGTGAAGAATTCACTTAACATGTATCATACACCCTCTTTTTTTGTTTCATCATCTTCTCTATCTCCCTCGTCATCCAAGGAGCCCTTGCTTTGGTTCCCTTACACTTCCCTCTTGTTGGAATGTGCCTAGCCTGTACTTGGAACATCTCCTCCTTAAAGATCACCCATTGTTCCGTTACAGTTTTTCCTGTCAGTCTTTGGTTCCATTTTACCCTGGCTGAATCCTTTCGCATCCCATTAAATTTGACTCCACAAAGAAAAGTTTTAACACTTCCCTTAGAGGATCTCTTCTTGCAGACCAGCCTTCAGTGAGCGGGGTGACTATGACGGGTGCCCTGCTCAGTCGGGTTAAATTGTATGCGGAGTCCTAATTTTATCTGAGTCAAACGAGCATCGTAGCCACCTAAAAAAGGGACCAGTTAAGGTGGCAGCAGGCAGGAATTGAGCAGGAACACAGTGCTAAGTGTTCGGGGGCGATTTAACTGCAGGCGCCCAGTTCCAATTGCCCCTTTGTTTCTGTTTAGGTGTCGGCCCTCTCAGTGATAACCAGTTGGATGGGAGCACTTGTGCAGGTTTGTGAGTGGAGCCTGTGCATTTTCTTAGACGATAACGCAGAATTCAGCGTGAGCATTCTACTACTTCTTCTTCTCTTTCTTAGGCAGTCCCTCGGAGCCGAGGATGACTTGCTTCCACATTAAAAATGAATTCCCAGGTGACTTATGAGTCCAATGCAGGACCTACAGTCTTTGTCACAGGTGGGGCAGATGGTGGTTGAAGGGGCGGGGTGGGGTGCTTGGGTTGATGTGCGCTCCTTGCGCTGCCTGCACTTGGCTTCTGCTTGCTCCTGGCGAAGAGACTCGAGGTGTTCGGCGCCTTCCCGGATGCTTCTCCTCCACTTTGTGCGGTCTTGGGCCAGGGATTCCCAGGTGTCAGTGGGGATGTTACACTTTTTCAAGGAGGCTTTGAGGGTGTCCTTGAAGCGTTTCCTCTGCCCACCTGGGGCTCTCTTGCCGTGCCGGAGCTCCGAGTAGAGCGCTTGTTTTGGGAGTCTCGTATCGGGCATGTGGACAATGTGACCCATCCATCGGAGCTGATCGAGTGTGGTCAAAGCTTCGATGCTGGGGATGTTGGCCTGAGCGAGAACACTGACGTTGGTGTGCCTATCCTGCCAATGGATTTGCAGGATCTTGCGGAGGCAGCGTTCGTGGTACCTCTCCAGTGCTTTGAGGTGCCTGCTGTACATGGTCCATGTCTCTGAGGCATACAGCAGGGCGGGTATCACTGCTGCTCTGTAGACCATGAGCTTGGTGCCGGGTTTGAGGTCCTGGTCTTTAAACACTCTCTTCCTCAGGCTGTACCTGGCCTTCTTTGATCTCACAAAGGCCTTCGACACTGTCAACCGTGAGGGATTATGGAGTGTCCTCCTCAAATTCGGCTGCCCTCAAAAGTTTGTCACCATCCTCCACCTGCTTCATGACGACATGCAAGCTGTGATCCTGACCAACAGCATTCTACACCTCCATGCCCAGTATTGCACTGGAAATCAAGAGTCATTGCACCATCTCCCACTCTTAACTCATTCTCACTCGTTCTTGATTTAGCTCGTCTTCTCTTTTACTCTTGGAACTGTACTTGTGCCCTTCACCTGGATTTCCCAATAAAAAGAAGGCACACACAAAACAGATGTTGCAATCAGGTTATTTGAGCCTCTGTAAACAAGTACGATGAGTGCGTGATATAAATCTGGACTGTGCAGCCTGGGACTACCCAGCACCAAATCGTCGTCGTTGGGATATTTATAAATTCCCCATCAACTCCTACATCTCACACTTTTTGCTAATCATTGGCAAAAGTGCACATATTCTCATTCCTCTGGTGTAAAGTGTTTTGAATCGAATTCCACTAGCTGGCTTGGCGCCATGGTGTTTGAGCTTTCTTGGCAGAGTCTTTCTATAACAAGGTCCCTGAAGTTCAAGCTGTCCAATCCTTGCACTCGACATCAGGGAAAAAGAAAATGCCAGTGATTTAAAAAAATCCGACCTCTGGACTGAAGGACACAGATGGTGGGTGGAGTTTGTGAAAGAGGCGGAACCTCTTACCTTCGATGTGGTGTGAAGTTGCTGTACCGTCAGCAGGACAGTCAATTCCACGTCGACTGAAGGACAGGCCAAGTGTTGCAGTCTGCAGGGGGAGAAAGCAGGGACACTGAGGCACTCATTCAACAACAACTTGTATTTATACAGTGCCTTTAACGTAGTAAAACGTCCCAAGGCATTTCACAAGAGCGTTATAAAACAAAATTTGACACCGAGCCACATAAGGAAATATTAGGACAGACTTGGTCAAAGAGGTTGGTTTTAAGGAGTATCTTAAAGGAGGAAACCGAGGTAGGGAGGCGGAGAGGTTTAGGGAGGGAATTCCAGAGCTTCGGGCCTTGGCAGCTGAAGGCACGGCCGCCAATGGTGGAGCGATTAAAATCGGGGATGCTTTAGAGGCCAGAATTGGAGAAACGTAGATATCTCGGAGAGTTGTGGGGCTGGAGGAGATTACAGAGATCGGGAGGGGCGAGGTCATGGAAGGATTTGAGAATTTTAAAATCGAGGTGTTGCTTAACTGGGAGCCAAAGGTCAGCGAGCACAGGAGTGATGGGTGAACGGGACTTGGTGAGTTAGGACACGGGCAGCCGAGTTTTGGATGAGCTCAATATTACGGAGGGTGGAATGTGGGAGGCCAGCCAGGAGTGGGTTGGAATAGTCAAGTCTAGAGGTAACAAAGGCGTGGATGAGGGTTTCAGCAGCAGATGAGCTGAGGCAAGGGCGGAGACGGGCGATGTTACGGAGGTGAAAACAGGCGGATACTGCGGATACGTGGTCGGAAGCTCATCTCTGGGTCAAATATGACACCAAGATTGGCGACAATGGCTTCAGTCTTCCCAGTATTTAGGTGGAGGAAATTTCTGCTCATCCAGTACTGGATGTTGGACAAGCAGTCTGACAATTTAGAAATAGTGAAGGGGTTGAGAGAGGTGGTGCTGAGATCTTTTACTACTCCTGTGAAGCGCCATGCGACGTTTTACTACGTTAAAAGCACTATATAAATACAAGTTGTTGTTGTAGCAGTAAAACGTCCCACGGCGCTTCACAGGAGTATTACAAAACAAAATGTGACACCGAGCCACATAAGCAGATAATAGGGCAGGTGACCAAAAGCTTGGCCAAAGAGGTAGGTTTTAAGGAGCGCCTTAAGGGAAGAAAGAGAGGTAGCGAGGTGGAGAGGTTTAGGCAGGGAATTCCAGAGCTTAGGGCCTCGGCAACAGAAGGCACGGCCGCCAATGGTGGAGCGATTATAATCAGGGATGCTCAAGAGAGCAGAGTTAGAGGAGCGCAGATATCTCGGGGAGGCGGGTGTTGTGGGACTGGAGGAGATTACAGAGATAGGGAAGGGGCGAGGCCATGGAGGGATTTGAAAACAAGGATGAGAATTTTGAAATCGAGCTGTTGCTTAACCGGGAGCCAATGTAGGTCAGCGAGCGCACGGGTGATGGGTGAACGGGACTTGGTGCGAGTTAGGACACAGGCAGCCGAGTTTTGGATGACCTCAAGTTTACGTAGGGTAGAATGTGGGAAGCCAGCCAGGAGTGCGTTGGAATAGTCAAGTCTAGAGGTAACAAAGGCATGGATGAGGGTTTCATCAGCAGATGAGCTGAGTCCAGAGCAGAGACGGGCGATGTTACGGAGGTGGAAATAGGCGGTCTTAGTTATTACGCGGATATGTGGTCGGAAGCTCCTTTCAGGGTCAAATATGACACCAAGGTTGCGAACAGTGTGGTTCAGCCTCAGGCAGTTGCCAAAGAGAGGGATGGAGTTGGTGGCTAGGGAACGGAGTTTGTGGCGGGGACCGAAGACAATGGCTTCGGTCTTCCCAATATTTAATTGGAGGAAATTTGTGCTCATCCAGTACTGGATGTCGGACAAGCAGTCTGACGATTTAGAGACAGTGGAGGAGTCGAGAGAAGTGGTGGTGAGGCAGAGCTGGGTGTCGTCAGCGTACATGTAGAAACTGACATGTTTCCAGATGATGTCGCCGAAGGGCATCATGTAGATGAGAAACAGGAGGGGCCAAGGATAGCTCCTTGGGGGACACCAGAGGTAACGATGCGGGAGTGGGAAGAGAAGCCGGTGCAGGTGATTCTCTGGCTACGATTAGATAGATAAGAATGGAAGCAGGCGAGTGCAGTCCCACCCAGCTGGACGATGGTGGAGAGGCGTTGGAGGAGGATGGAGTGGTCACCCGTGTCAAAGGCTGCAGACAAGTCAGTCGAGTAGGACGAGGAATCCCAGAGATCACAGGTGATATAGTTAGGAAATTTGAATTAAGATAGGAGTCTGGGTATTTGAGATGTCGAAACATAAAATGGTTGAAAAGGCAAATAGATGTGATTCTGGAGAGAGATGGGGCAGATCCCATCTGGGGCACTGCGTTCAGTTTTGAGCATCGAACCTCAGGAAAGATCATATTGGTCTTGGAAGGGGTGAAGTGCAGATTCACCAGAATGATACCAGCGTTTAAAGGATTAAATTATTAAGTCAGGTTGCCTGAACTTGATTTATATTCTCTTGAGTTCAGAGGATTGAGGGATGATCTAATCGGGGTGATTAAAAAGATAAAAGGATTCGATCGGGTAGATACGGAGAAACTGTTTCCTCTGGTGGGGGAATTCACTGGTTTCCTCTGGTGTGGGAGTACCTTCCCCACACGGACTGCAGCGGTTCAAAAAGGCGGCTCACCACCACCTTCTCAAGGGCAACTATGGATTGGCAATAAATGCTGGCCCTGCTAGCAACGCCCAGACCCCATAAACAAATTTAAAGAAAATCCAGAACAAGTGGCCACAATCTTAAAATTAGAGCGAGGCCATTTCAGTGAAATCAGGTCACATTTTTTCACACAAAGGGTAGTGAAAATCTGGAACTCTCTCACCAAAAAGGCTGTGGATGCTAAGGCTCGAAAGAAATGTTCAAGTCTGCAATCGATAGTTGTTTGTTAGCTTAGGGTATCAACGGATATGGAGCAAAGGCAGGTAAATGGAGTTGAGATACAGATCAGCCATCATCTAATTGAATGGCAGAGACAGGCTCGAAGGGCTGAATCTAGTACTCCCGTTCCGAAGCTTGGGGAATATGGTGAGAAAATGGTTAGGTGGGTTTAAGAGATATGTTGAGAAGATGGTTAGGTGGGTTTAAGGGATATGTTGAGAAGATGGTTAGGTGGGTTTAAGGGATATGTTGAGAAGATGGTTAGGTGGGTTTAAGGGATATGTTGAGAAGATGGTTAGGTGGGTTTAAGGGATATGTTGAGAAGATGGTTCGGTGGGTTTAAGGGATATGTTGAGAAGATGGTTAGGTGGGTTTAAGGGATATGTTGAGAAGATGGTTCGGTGGGTTTAAGGGATATGTTGAGAAGATGTTTGGTGGGTTTAAGGGATATGTTGAGAAGATGGTTCGGTGGGTTTAAGGGATATGTTGAGAAGATGGTTCGGTGGGTTTAAGGGATATGTTGAGAAGATGGTTCGGTGGGTTTAAGGGATATGTTGAGAAGATGGTTTGGTGGGTTTAAGGGATATGTTGAGAAGATGGTTAGGTGGGTTTAAGGGATATGTTGAGAAGATAGTTAGGTGGGTTTAAGGGATATGTTGAGAAGATGGTTTGGTGGGTTTAAGGGATATGTTGAGAAGATGGTTAGGTGGGTTTAAGGGATATGTTGAGAAGATGGTTAGGTGGGATTAAGGGATATGTTGAGAAGATGGTTAGGTGGGTTTAAGGGATATGTTGAGAAGATGGTTAGGTGGGTTGAAGGGATATGTTGAGAAGATGGCTATGAGATTGACGAAGAGGTGAATACATCAAATTATGCAAATGAAGTTGAGCACACGATAGTAACTATTCTGAAGAATTACTTCACGAAAGTAATTAGAAGGAAATACATGAACAAGGTGCTCTCCTCAAAAAAGAGTTACTGAGGCAAAATTCAAAACTTCAATATCAATAAAGTGGAAGCCTAGACAAGCTGAAAGGGCTTAAAAGAAACAAATCCCCACGGCTAAATGGTAGTTATCTCAAAATGTTGCAAGACCAGTGAGGAGATTTGTGAGACACTCACTTATCATTATTAGGGAGTCAGTGGACACTGTGAAGAAGCCTGTAGATTGAAAACCGGGTTAGATGGTACCCGTATTTAAAAAGGGTGACAACACAGGCAACTACAGACCTATTAGAACAAAAAGTAAAATACCACAAGGCCGCAGATCTGAAACAGAAACGGAAAAGGCTGGAGTCACTCAGCAGGTCAGTCAGTATCTATCGAGAAAACACAAGACAGGTGACGTTCGGAAGGGTTTATACCTTCTGTACAAAGTGGTGGGGTTTCAGGGCAAAACTTGGGTATGAATAAGAAGTTGGCTTTAGGGTAGAAAATAGTGGGCCGGATTTTGCGGTCAGCAGTGAACGAAAGTCACCAGCCGTTCATTACGCTTGCACTTGCCCACAAATTTTCTATAGACCTTTGCACTGGAACTTGCTGTGATCAGAAGGCCATTTCGGCGATTCTCCCTCTGCAGGGGATCTGGGACCTGGGAACAGGGCAAGCAACTGTGAATCTCCTTAACCAATCAGATTGAAGAACTGTTGCTGAGCAGCGCAGAGACCGAACCAGGAAGTGTAAATTAGAATATTTAATTCAATGGCAAATCATGTATAGAAAGTGAAATAAAGAAAGATGGAATTAAGAGAGAGTTAAAAGAGACACAAAGAAAAATTAGCAAAAAATTAAAATTTTTTAAAATCTCCAACAATAATTAAAATCTGAAGGAATGAGGCTCCACACTTCTAAAAGTTAATTTTCAGTGTCGGAGAGGTTGTTTGGCAGAAATTAAGCCTTATCATGCCATTAAAAATTCCCTTAGACTGGAATGGACAAGCCCTAACTTTTTCTGGCGAGTTTAGTGTGTACCTATCACGTAAGTACCGCAAACTCACAACGTTTCATGTTTCAATGCCGAGTTTTTCAGCGAAGCTTGTGGAGGAGCAGGGTGGCTCAGAAGAAAACTTTCGAATTTCCACGTTTATCTGCACATGGGGTTGCCAGAAATTGCTGTCTGAATTACACTTTAATAACTGTGAGCGCTGAAAGTCTCAACCTTATTTTTACCGCAGAATCCGAGCCATAGGGTACTCGTGGTTGGGGGGTTAATGTCAACGGGGTGTGGGAGGGGATGTGCAGTGCCCCAGGAGTTGATGTTTTTAATTTAAATCAATGACTTGGATTTAGAAAGTTCCGTGGGTCCGTGTGTGATGGGGGGCGGTGTTCTGTTGGTGTGATGGGAGACAGTGTTCTGTTGGTGTGAAGGGAGGCAGTGTTCTGTTGGTGTGAAGGGAGGCAGTGTTTTGTTGGTGTGATGGGAGGCAGTGTTCTGTTGGTGTGATGGGAGGCAGTGTTCTGTTGGTGTGATGGGAGGCAGTGATCTGTTGGTGTGACGGGAGGCAGTGTTCTGTTGGTGTGATGTGGGCAGTGTTCTGTTGGTGTGATGGGAGGCAGTGTTCTGTTGGTGTGATGGGAGGCAGTGTTCTGTTGGTGTGATGAGGCAGTGTTCTGTTGGTGTGATGTGGGCAGTGTTCTGTTGGTGTGATGGGAGGCAGTGTTCTGTTGGTGTGATGGGAGGCAGTGTTCTGTTGATGTGATGGGGGCTATGTTCTGTTGGTGTGATGGGAGGCAGTGTTCTGTTGGTGTGATGGGAGGCAGTGTTCTGTTGGTGTGATGGGAGGCAGTGTTCTGTTTGTGTGATGAGGCAGTGTTCTGTTGGTGTGATGGGAGGCAGTGTTCTGTTGGTGTGACGGGAGGCTGTGTTCTGTTGGTGTGATGGGTGGCAGTGTTCTGTTGGTGTGATGTGGGCAGTGTTCTGTTGGTGTGATGGGAGACAGTGTTCTGTTGGTGTGATGGGAGGCAGTGTTCTGTTGGTGTGAAGGGAGGCAGTGTTCTGTTGGTGTGATGGGAGGCAGTGTTCTGTTGGTGTGATGGGAGGCAGTGTTCTGTTGGTGTGATGGGAGACAGTGTTCTGTTTGTGTGATGAGGCAGTGTTCTGTTGGTGTGATGGGAGGCAGTGTTCTGTTGGTGTGACGGGAGGCAGTGTTCTGTTGGTGTGATGGGAGGCAGTGTTCTGTTGGTGTGATGGGGGGCAGTGTTCTGTTGGTGTGATGGGAGGCAGTGTTCTGTTGGTGTGAAGGGAGGCAGTGTTCTGTTGGTGTGATGGGAGGCAGTGTTCTGTTGGTGTGATGGGAGGCAGTGTTCTGTTGGTGTGATGGGAGGCAGTGTTCTGTTGGTGTGATGGGAGGCAGTGTTCTGTTGGTGTGATGGGAGGCAGTGTTCTGTTGGTGTGATGTGGGCAGTGTTCTGTTGGTGTGATGGGAGGCAGTGTTCTGTTGGTGTGATGGGAGGCAGTGTTCTGTTGGTGTGATGGGAGGCAGTGTTCTGTTGGTGTGACGGGAGGCAGTGTTCTGTTGGTGTGATGGGAGGCAGTGTTCTGTGGGTGTGATGGGAGGCAGTGTTCTGTTGGTGTGATGGGAGGCAGTGTTCTGTTGGTGTGATGAGGCAGTGTTCTGTTGGTGTGATGTGGGCAGTGTTCTGTTGGTGTGATGGGAGGTAGTGTTCTGTTGGTGTGATGGGAGGCAGTGTTCTGTTGGTGTGATGAGGCAGTGTTCTGTTGGTGTGATGGGGGCTATGTTCTGTTGGTGTGATGGGAGGCAGTGTTCTGTTGGTGTGATGGGAGGCAGTGTTCTGTTGGTGTGATGGGAGGCAGTGTTCTGTTGGTGTGATGGGAGGCAGTGTTCTGTTGGTGTGATGGGGGCTATGTTCTGTTGGTGTGATGGGAGGCAGTGTTCTGTTGGTGTGATGGGAGGCAGTGTTCTGTTGGTGTGATGGGAGGCAGTGTTCTGTTGGTGTGATGGGAGGCAGTGTTCTGTTGGTGTGATGAGGCAGTGTTCTGTTGGTGTGATGGGGGCTATGTTCTGTTGGTGTGATGGGAGGCAGTGTTCTGTTGGTGTGATGGGAGGCAGTGTTCTGTTGGTGTGATGGGAGGCAGTGTTCTGTTGGTGTGATGGGAGGCAGTGTTCTGTTGGTGTGATGGGGGCTATGTTCTGTTGGTGTGATGGGAGGCAGTGTTCTGTTGGTGTGATGGGAGGCAGTGTTCTGTTTGTGTGATGAGGCAGTGTTCTGTTGGTGTGACGGGAGGCAGTGTTCTGTTGGTGTGATGTGGGCAGTGTTCTGTTGGTGTGATGGGAGGCAGTGTTCTGTTAGTGTGATGGGTGGCAGTGTTCTGTTGGTGTGATGTGGGCAGTGTTCTGTTGGTGTGATGGGAGGCAGTGTTCTGTTTGTGTGATGAGGCAGTGTTCTGTTGGTGTGACGGGAGGCAGTGTTCTGTTGGTGTGATGGGGGGCAGTGTTCTGTTGGTGTGATGGGAGGCAGTGTTCTGTTAGTGTGATGGGTGGCAGTGTTCTGTTGGTGTGAAGGGAGGCAGTGTTCTGTTGGTGTGAAGGGAGGCAGTGTTCTGTTGGTGTGATGGGAGGCAGTGTTCTGTTGGTGTGATGGGAGGCAGTGTTCTGTTGGTGTGATGGGAGGCAGTGTTCTGTTGGTGTGATGGGGGGGCAGTGTTCTGTTGGTGTGATGGGAGGCAGTGTTCTGTTGGTGTGATGGGGGGGCAGTGTTCTGTTGGTGTGACGGGAGGCAGTGTTCTGTTGGTGTGATGGGAGGCAGTGTTCTGTTGGTGTGATGGGATGCAGTGTTCTGTTGGTGTGATGGGAGGCAGTGTCCTGTTGGTGTGATGGGAGGCAGTGTTCTGTTGGTGTGATGGGAGGCAGTGTTCTGTTGGTGTGATGGGAGGCAGTGTTCTGTTGGTGTGATGGGGGCTATGTTCTGTTGGTGTGATGGGAGGCAGTGGTCTGCTGGTGTGATGGGGGGCTGTGTTCTGTTGGTGTGAAGGGAGGCAGTGTTCCGTTGGTGTGATGGGGGGCAGTGTTCTGTTGGTGTGATGGGAGGCAGTGTTTTGTTGGTGTGATGGGCGCAGTATTCTGTTGGTGTGAAGGGAGGCAGTGTTCCGTTGGTGTGATGGGGGGCAGTGTTTTGTTGGTGTGACGGGAGGCAGTGTTCTGTTGGTGTGATGAGGCAGTGTTCTGTTGGTGTGATGGGAGGCAGTGTTTTGTTGGTGTGATGGGAGGCAGTGTTCTGTTGGTGTGATGGGAGGCAGTGTTCTGTTGGTGTGAAGGGAGGCAGTGTTCTGTTGGTGTGATGGGAGGCAGTGTTCTGTTGGTGTGATGGGCGCAGTATTCTGTTGGTGTGAAGGGAGGCAGTGTTCTGTTGGTGTGATGGGAGGCAGTGTTTTGTTGGTGTGAAGGGAGGCAGTGTTCCGTTGGTGTGATGGGGGGCAGTGTTCTGTTGGTGTGAAGGGAGGCAGTGTTCTGTTGGTGTGATGGGAGGCAGTGTTCTGTTGGTGTGATGGGCGCAGTATTCTGTTGGTGTGAAGGGAGGCAGTGTTCTGTTGGTGTGATGGGAGGCAGTGTTTTGTTGGTGTGAAGGGAGGCAGTGTTCTGTTGGTGTGATGGGGGGCAGTGTTTTGTTGGTGTGATGGGGAGGCAGTGTTCTGTTGGTTGGGGTGTGATGGGAGGCAGTGTTCTGCTTGTGTGTAGCGAGGCAGTGTTTTGTTGGTTGGGGTGTGCTGGGGAGGCAGTGTTCTGCTGGTGTGAGGGGAGGCAGTGTTCTGTTGGTTGGGGTGTGATGGGGAGGCAGTGTTCTGCTGGTGTGAAGTGTGGCAGTGTTGTGTTGGTCAGGGTGTGATGGGGGGGCAGTGTTCTGCTGGTTGGGGTGTGATGGGGAGGCAGTGTTCTGCTGGTGTGAGGGGAGGCAGTGTTCTGTTGGTTGGGGTGTGATGGGGGGGCAGTGTTCTGCTGGTGTGAAGGGTGGCAGTGTTGTGTTGGTCAGGGCTTTGATTTGGGGGCAGGGTTCTGCTGGTGTGAAGGGAGGCAGTGTTCTGTTGGTTGGGGTGTGATGGGGGGGCAGTGTTCTGCTGGTGTGATGGGAGGCAGTGTTGTGTTGGTCAGGGTGTGATGGGGGGCAGTGTTCTGCTGGTGTGAAGGGTGGCAGTGTTCTGTTGCTTGGGGTGTGATGGGGAGGCAGTGTTCTGCTGGTGTGAGGGGAGGCAGTGTTCTGTTGAATGGGGTGTGATGGGGAGGCAGTGTTCTGCTGGTGTGAAGTGTGGCAGTGTTGTGTTGGTCAGGGTGTGATGGGGGGGCAGTGTTCTGTTGGTGTGAAGGGAGGCAGTGTTCTGTTGGTGTGATGGGAGGCAGTGTTCTGTTGGTGTGAGGGGAGGCAGTGTTCTGTTGGTTGGGGTGTGATGGGGAGGCAGTGTTCTGCTGGTGTGATGGGAGGCAGTGTTGTGTTGGTCAGGGTGTGATGGGGGGGCAGTGTTCTGTTTGTGTGATGGGAGGCAGTGTTCTGTTTGTGTGATGAGGCAGTGTTCTGTTGGTGTGACGGGAGGCAGTGTTCTGTTGGTGTGATGGGGGGCAGTGTTCTGTTGGTGTGAAGGGAGGCAGTGTTCTGTTGGTGTGAAGGGAGGCAGTGTTTTGTTGGTGTGATGGGAGGCAGTGTTCTGTTGGTGTGACAGGAGGCAGTGTTCTGTTGGTGTGATGGGAGGCAGTGTTCTATTGGTGTGATGGGGGCAGTGTTCTATTGGTGTGATGGGGGCAGTGTTCTGTTGGTGTGAAGGGAGGCAGTGCTCTGTTGGTGTGATGGGAGGCAGTGTTCTGTTGGTGTGATGGGAGGCAGTGTTCTGTTGGTGTGATGGGAGGCAGTGTTCTGTTGGTGTGACGGGAGGCAGTGTTCTGTTGGTGTGATGGGAGGCAGTGTTCTATTGGTGTGATGGGGGCAGTGTTCTGTTGGTGTGATGGGAGACAGTGTTCTGTTGGTGTGATGGGGGCAGTGTTCTGTTGGTGTGATGGGAGGCAGTGTTCTGTTGGTGTGAAGGGAGGCAGTGTTCTGTTGGTGTGATGGGAGGCAGTGTTCTGTTGGTGTGAAGGGAGGCAGTGTTCTGTTGGTGTGAAGGGAGGCAGTGTTCTGTTGGTGTGATGGGAGGCAGTGTTCTGTTGGTGTGATGGGAGGCAGTGTTCTATTGGTGTGATGGGGGCAGTGTTCTGTTGGTGTGATGGGAGACAGTGTTCTGTTGGTGTGATGGGGGCAGTGTTCTGTTGGTGTGATGGGAGGCAGTGTTCTGTTGGTGTGAAGGGAGGCAGTGTTCTGTTGGTGTGATGGGAGGCAGTGTTCTGTTGGTGTGAAGGGAGGCAGTGTTCTGTTGGTGTGATGGGAGGCAGTGTTCTATTGGTGTGATGGGGGCAGTGTTCTGTTGGTGTGATGGGAGGCAGTGTTCTGTTGGTCAGGGTGTGATGGGGCATTGTTCTGCTTGTGTGTAGCAAGGCAGTGTTTTGTTGGTCAGGGTGTGATGGGAGGCAGTGTACTGTTGGTGTGATGGGAGGCTGTGTTCTGTTGGTGTGATGGGGGGCTGTGTTCTGCTGGTGTGATGGGAGGCAGTGTTCTGTTGGTGTGAAGGGAGGCAGTGTTCTGTTGGTGTGATGGGAGGCAGTGTTCTGTTGGTGTGATGGGAGGCAGTGTTCTGTTGGTGTGATGGGCGCAGTATTCTGTTGGTGTGAAGGGAGGCAGTGTTCTGTTGGTGTGATGGGGGGCAGTGTTCTGTTGGTGTGATGGGGGGCAGTGTTTTGTTGGTGTGAAGGGAGGCAGTGTTCTGTTGGTGTGATGGGAGGCAGTGTTCTGTTGGTCAGGGTGTGATGGGGCATTGTTCTGCTTGTGTGTAGCGAGGCAGTGTTTTGTTGGTTGGGGTGTGCTGGGGAGGCAGTGTTCTGCTGGTGTGAGGGGAGGCAGTGTTCTGTTGGTTGGGGTGTGATGGGGAGGCAGTGTTCTGCTGGTGTGAAGTGTGGCAGTGTTGTGTTGGTCAGGGTGTGATGGGGGGGCAGTGTTCTGCTGGTGTGAAGGGTGGCAGTGTTGTGTTGGTCAGGGTGTGATTGGGGGGGCAGTGTTCTGCTGGTGTGAGGGGAGGCAGTGTTCTGTTGGTTGGGGGGTGATGGGGGGCCAGTGTTCTGCTGGTGTGACGGGAGGCAGTGTTCTGTTGGTTGGGGGGTGAGGGGGGGCAGTGTTCTGCTGGTGTGACGGGAGGCAGTGTTCTGTTGGTTGGGGTGTGATGGGGAGGCAGTGTTGTGTTGGTGTGAGGGGAGGCAGTGTTCTGTTGGTTGGGGTGTGATGGGAGGCAGTGTTCTGCTGGTGTGAGGGGAGGCAGTGTTCTGTTGGTTGGGGTGTGATGGGAGGCAGTGTTCTGCTGGTGTGAGGGGAGGCAGTGTTCTGTTGGTTGGGGTGTGATGGGAGGCAGTGTTCTGTTGGTTGGGGTGTGATGGGAGGCAGTGTTCTGCTGGTGTGATGGGAGGCAGTGTTCTGTTGGTTGGGGTGTGATGGGAGGCAGTGTTCTGCTGGTGTGAGGGGAGGCAGTGTTCTGTTGGTTGGGGTGTGATGGGAGGCAGTGTTCTGTTGGTTGGGGTGTGATGGGAGGCAGTGTTGTGTTGGTTGGGGTGTGATGGGAGGCAGTGTTCTGCTGGTGTGAGGGGAGGCAGTGTTCTGTTGGTTGGGGTGTGAGGGGAGGCAGTGTTCTGTTGGTTGGGGTGTGATGGGGAGGCAGTGTTCTGTTGGTTGGGGTGTGATGGGGGGCCAGTGTTCTGCTGGTGTGATGGGGCGGCAGTGTTCTGCTGGTGTGATGGGAGGCAGTGTTGTGTTGGTTTGGGTGTGATGGGGAGGCAGTGTTGTGTTGGTTGGGGTGTGATGGGGGGTCAGTGTTCTGCTGGTGTGATGGGGGGGCAGTGTTCTGTTAGTGTGATGGGAGGCAGTGTTGTGTTGGTTGGGGTGTGATGGGGGGGCAGTGTTCTGCTGGTGTGATGGGGCGGCAGTGTTCTGCTGGTGTGATGGGAGGCAGTGTTGTGTTGGTTTGGGTGTGATGGGGAGGCAGTGTTGTGTTGGTTGGGGTGTGATGGGGGGTCAGTGTTCTGCTGGTGTGATGGGGGGGGCAGTGTTCTGTTAGTGTGATGGGAGGCAGTGTTGTGTTGGTCGGGGTGTGATGGGGGGGCAGTGTTCTGCTGGTGTGATGGGAGGCAGTGTTGTGTTGGTTGGGGTGTGATGGGGGGGCAGTGTTCTGTTGGTTGGGGTGTGATGGGAGGCAGTGTTCTGTTGGTTGGGGTGTGATGGGAGGCAGTGTTCTGTTGGTTGGGGTGTGATGGGGGGGCAGTGTTCTGTTGGTTGGGGTGTGATGGGAGGCAGTGTTCTGTTGGATGGGGTGTGATGGGGGGGCAGTGTTCTGTTGGTTGGGGTGTGATGGGAGGCAGTGTTCTGTTGGTTGGGGTGTGATGGGAGGCCAGTGTTCTGTTGGTTGGGGTGTGATGGGGGGGCAGTGTTCTGTTGGTTGGGGTGTGATGGGAGGCAGTGTTCTGTTGGATGGGGTGTGATGGGGGGGCAGTGTTCTGTTGGTTGGGGTGTGATGGGAGGCAGTGTTCTGTTGGTTGGGGTGTGATGGGAGGCAGTGTTCTGTTGGTTGGGGTGTGATGGGAGGCAGTGTTGTGTTGGTTTGGGTGTGATGGGGGGGCAGTGTTCTGTTGGTTGGGGTGTGATGGGAGGCAGTGTTCTGTTGGTGTGATGGGGGGGCAGTGTTCTGCTGGTTGGGGTGTGATGGGAGGCAGTGTTCTGTTGGTTGGGGGGTGATGGGGAGGCAGTGTTCTGTTGGTTGGGGGGTGATGGGGGGCCAGTGTTCTGTTGGTTGGGGGGTGATGGGGGGCCAGTGTTCTGCTGGTGTGATGGGGGGCAGTGTTCTGCTGGTGTGATGGGAGGCAGTGTTGTGTTGGTTGTGGGGTGACGGGACGGGAATTCAGCAATGGAGGACCAAGAAATTGATAGAGAGAAAATAGAATTTGGAAGTAAACTAGCAAGAGACATAAATACAGATTGGAAGGTAGCAAACGTAATCCTGCTTTCAAGAAACCTTCGCCAACTCGCCCCTCATACATACGTAGCTTGCTTTGTTCAGATTTAAGACCCCAGTTTCAGGCTTTACTAAATCACTCTCAAACACGATATAAAATTCTATCATATTTTGATCATTGCTCCCCAGAGGCTCCTTTATTACAGTATTAGATCTAAATTAGCCTGTTCCCTAGTTGGTTCCTCGACATACTGATCGAGAAAACTATCTTGAATGCATTCCATGGACTCGTCCTCTGCACTATCACTGCAAATTTAGTTTGCCCAGTATTTTTGTAGATTAAAGGCCCCAATGATTATTGTATTACCCTTGTTACATGCACCTCTAATTTCCTGATTGATACTCTGCCCAACATTACAACTAATATTAGGGGCCTATAAACTACTATCACCACTGTTTTCTTCCCCTTGTTGATTCTTAGCTCCACCCAAACTGATTCTACATTTTGTTTTTCGGAGCTAAGATCCTTTCTCTCTACTGTCTTTATTCCCTCCTTTATTATCAGGGCTTCCCCTCCTCCTTTTCCATTTTTCCTGTCTCTTCTAGAAGCCAAGTATCCTGTAATATTCAATTCCCAGCCTGGGTCACTCTGCAACCATGTCTCTGTAATGGCTATTAGATCAAACCCATTTATTTCTATCTGTGCTATTAATTCATCTGTTTTGTTGCGAGTGTTTTGCACATTCAGATGTGGTGCCTTTAGCTTTCACTTTTTTCTTTGTTTCCATGATGCTTTAATGACTGCGGGATTTTTTTCAGTTTTTTCTGTGTGAAATCTAGAAATCAGTAGCCTGATGTATGAGATATGAAAAAAAATGAGTGGGAGTGCAGTCGGGGGTGAACTTGTCACGACCTGCAGTCAATATTCATTCAGTTGTTTTATAGGGGATAAACTGAAGTGTAATTTTTGCACGGGTGGATTTGAAATTTTTTGAAGGGGAAGGCGAGCTCCGAGGTGTAACATTTGCTTGCTGAGGTGGTCTAGGGCGCTGCATTCACCCCCTCCTCTGCTCCCCCCCGCACCCCCAGGAAATTTAGATTTTTGATAATTTAAGTGCATTTTCCAGAATTTTGAAAGCTACTGTGATTCCTTTTTGAAACCAATAATATTTTATTCTGGAAACTATTTTTACACAGTTGATATAAGTGAATTTTTTCTGCACAGAGAGTTATAGATAGTGAGTATACCACACCGTGTGATGGTGCTATAACTGAATGAGAGAAACTGACCAACAGAACGACAAATGAAAACGACACTTTACTCCCAGGATTGACTGGCATCCAACCATTAAACTTCAGCTTATTTACAACTGACTTACAGCACCTTATTAAACCTGAAGCTGAGTGGGGAATCAGAAAGCACATCTATACGCATAAGTATTTGGACCAAGAAGAGAACCCTCTTCGCGTTGCGTCTACTGGATTAGCTATGAAATATAGCACCATGCAAAGAGGGGGCGAGTGACTGTACACCATAGCGTGAGTCAGCCCGAGCCAAAGCAAGTCACTTTGGTAGATGCTACGTGGATAGCATGAATGGCGGCAAAAAAGCTGATGTTCACTCAAAAAGCAGATGGTTAGCAACTGCGTATTGATCACCGACCGTCGCCAAGTAGCACACGATACTCCAGTCGCTGACGGCACATTATCGATATAAAAGGTGCACACTCCACACCATCAGCCTTCTGTTTCACAGGTCCCGAGAGCTGCTGTCAAGAGGTGTGAGGAAAAACTTGGTCCTCTTACTTGTACAAGCCCTTCAATGATCCCAGTCTAGACCATAGGGGTTGCCAACCTTTCAGGATTGCCCACTGAGGAGTCTCCAGGAATTGAACATTTATCTCCAGGACACTGCTGCCAGCAACCCAGGAGAAAAATCATAAGGGCATAAAAAAAAAGTGTCTTTTTTCATTTTCTTTGAAAATGTTTCTTTATTAGTTGTAAACATACTGGAGGTTGGTGAAGAAAGGCTGTTTGACTGAGCGGGGCAATTGGAGGCAAGAGTTCATGTGATGGAACGGCCGGGATATGCCCAGACAGAGTTGGTAGCCCTGAAAGACCAGCATATAGTAGTAAAGTGCAAAGAGGCGAGCGATTGTAGGCCGCCGGTCTCTACTTCAGTGCCACTCTCCTGCCACAATCGTATCTGTGCATAAACGCTGGATAACACATTCTGTAATCTGATAACCTGGTTCCTTAGCAACCTACGAGACTTTGACCCACCAGATCACGTTAGCACAGCATGAATCCAATGTTAAAATGTGCCTGATAATCATTGCTTCTATCACCAGGCAGATTTCTATGCAGAGTTATGTTGCGAATTTCTTTCTAAACAAGGTAGCAGAGTGCATTGGAATTCTGTCCTTTCACCTTTCACCACCCGAATCTGGATTTCAATCATTTTATTATATTGAGAACAGATTCAAGGCCACAGGGTAGGTCACCACCAATGTTCCCTCGAATATTTTTTCCCTGCGTGGGCCCTTTAAATTTGCTGTGTGGCCTCTCTTCCGGCAGTAGCAGCAGGTGAGCGGCCTGCGCGGGGCCTTGCGATCAGCGCAAAATCACACACCTGAGGGGAACATTGCCACCAAGGCTGAGAAAAGAGCAGAGATGACAAGATAAAGACAAATGTGAGAAGTCGCACAACACCAGGTTATAGTCCAACAGTTTTATTTCAAATCATGTTGGACTATAACCTGGTGTTGTGCGACTTCTCACATTTGTCCACCCTAGTCCAACACCGGCATCTCCACATCAAAGATAAAGACAGAAAGACCTTGCATTTATATAGCACCTTTCACGGCCTCAGGACGTCCCAATGTGCTTCACAGCCAGTGAAGTACTTTGAAGTGTAGTCACTGTTGTAATCATAGAATCACAGAACGGTTACGGTACAGAAGGAGGCCATTCGGCCCGTCGAGCCTGTGCCGGCTCTCTGCAAGAGCACTTCAGCTAGTCCCACTCCGCCCGCCCTTTCCCCGCAGCCCTGCTAATTTTTTTCTTTCAGGTACTTATCTGATACTTAAATAATGTAGGGCAATGTGGCAGGGGTCAGCAGCAGCGGTACCCAGTGGGCACATCCTGGCACTTACACCAGGGTACCGCTGCAGCGGGTGAAGACAAATCAGACTCACTCTGACGGCTGCCATAGTTGAATAGACAGCCATCGCTCGTTGTCTAGACACATACATGACTGGCCATTTGGCTGAGGTACCAGATGGCTGCCGGTGGGGAGGGGGCAGAGATGACAAAAACTGAGGGGAAAAAATTGAAAAGGCAAGCAACAAAATTACACAATGGTGCTCTGTTTAAACAATTCAGAATATCATAGAATTATAAAACCTTTATAGAACCTTAATGATGAACCTGTATAAAACACTGGTTCGGCCTCAACTGGAGTTTTGTGTCCAATTCTGGGCACCGCACTTTAGGAAGGATGTGAAGGCCTTAGAGAGAGTGCAGAAAAGATTTACGAGAATGGTTCCAGGGATGAGGGACTTCAGTGACGTGGATAGACTGGAGAAGCTGGGGTTGTTCTCCTTAGAGCAGAGAAGGTTGAGAGGAGATTTGATAGAGGTGTTCAAAATCATGAGGGCTCTAGACAGAGTAGATGGAGAGAAACTGTTCCCATTGGCGGAAGGGTCGAGAACCAGAGGATCCTACTATTTAAGAAAGGAGAGAAAACGGCGAACTACAGACTAGTTACCCTGACAACGTTGAGTCATAACGGCACAGAAGGAGGCCATTCGGCCCATCGAGTCCGTGCCGGCTCTCTGTAGAGTAATCCAGTCAGTCCCATTCCCCTGCTCTATCCCTGTAGCCCTGCAAGTTTATTTCCCTCAAGTGCCTATCCAGTCTCCCCTTGAAAACATTGAGTGTCTCCGCTTCCACCACTTCCGTCGGCAGCGAGTTCCAGGTCATTACCACTCGCTGCGTAAAAAAGTTTTTCCTCACATCCCCCCTGAATTTCTTGCCCAAAACCTTAAATCTGTGTCCCCTAGTCCTTGTACCATCAACTAGTGGGAACAGCCTTTCCCTGTCTAGTCTATCCAAATCATAGTCATAGTCATAGAGTCATACAGCACTGAAAGAGGCCCTTCGGCCCATCGTGTCCGTGCCGGCCATCAAGCCCTGTCTATTCTAATCCCATTTTCCAGCACTTGGTCCGTAGCCTTGTATGCTATGGCGTTTCAAGTGCTCATCTAAATGCTTCTTGAATGTTGTGAGGGTTCCTGCCTCTACCACCCTTTCAGGCAGTGAGTTCCAGATTCCAACCACTCTCTGGGTGAAAAAGTTTTTCCTCAAATCCCCTCTAAACCTCCTGCCCCTTACCTTGAAACTATGCCCCCTGGTTATTGACCCCTCTACTAAGGGGAAAAATTACTTTCTATCTACCCTATCTATGCCCCTCATAATTTTGTACACCTTAATCAGGTCCCCCCTCAGCCTTCTCTGCTCTAAGGAAAACAACCCCAGCCTGTCCAGTCTCTCTTCATAGCTGAAGCGCTCCAGCCCAGGTAACATCCTGGTGAATCTCCTCTGCACCCTCTCCAATGCAATCACATCCTTCCTATAGTGTGGCGACCAGAACTGCACACAGTATTCCAGCTGTGGCCTAACTAGCGTTTTGTACAGCTCCATCATAACCTCCCTGCTCTTATATTCTATGCCTCGGCTAATGAAGGCAAGTATCCCATATGCCTTTTGAACCACCCTATCTACCTGTCCTGCTGCCTTCAGGGATCTATGTACATGCACACCAAGGTCCCTCTAATCCTCTGTCCTTCCTAGGGTCCTACCATTCATTGTGTATTCCCTTGCCTTGTTAGTCCTCCCAAAATGCATCACCTCACACTTTTCAGGGTTAAATTCCATTTGCCACTGTTCTGCCCATCTGACCAACCCATCTATATCGTCCTGTAGCCTGAGGCTTCCCTCCTCGCTATTTACCACTCCAAAAATTTTCGTGTCATCTGCGAACTTACTGATCATACCTCCTACATTCATATCTAAATCATTAATGTACACTACAAACTACAAATCAGTAGTAGGAAAAATGCTAGAATCTATTATTAAGGATGTGGTAACAGGGCACTTAGAGAATAATAATAGGATTGGGCAGAGTCAACACGGATTATGAAAGGGAAATCATGTTTGACGAATCTGTTAGAGTTTTTTGAGGTTGTAACTAGCAGAATAGATAAGGGGGAACCAGTGGATGTGGTGTATTTGGATTTTCAGAAGGCATTCGATAAGGTGCCACACAAGAGGTTATTGAACAAAATTAGGGCTCATGGGATTGGGGGTAATATACTACCATGGCTTGAGGATAGGTTGACGGACAGAAAACAGAGAGTCGGAATAAACGGGTCATTTTCGAGTTGGCAGGCTATAACTAGTGGGGTACCGCAAGATCAGTGCTTATGCCTCAGCTATTCACAATCTACATCAATGATTTGGATGAGGGGACCAAATGTAATATATCCAAATTTGCTGATGATACAAAGCTGGGTGGGAATGTAAGTTGTGAGGAGGATGCAAAGAGGCTTCAAGGGGATATAGACAGGCTAAGTGAGTGGGCAAGAACATGGCAAATGGAATATAATGTGGAGAAATGTGAAGTTATCCACTTTGGTAGGAAAAATAGAAAAGCAGAGTATTTTTTAAATGGTGCGAGATTGGGAAATGTTGGTGTTCAGAGGGACCTGGGTGTCCTTGTACACAAATCACTGAAAGTTAACATGCAGGTACAGCAAGCAATTAGGAAAGCAAATGGTATGTTGGCTTTTATTACAAGAGGATTTGAGTATAAGAGTAAAGACATCTTACTGCAATTATATAGGGCCCTGGTGAGACCACACCTGGAGTATTGTGTACAGTTTTGGTCTCCTTACCTAAGGAAGGATATACTTGCCATAGAGGGAGTGCAACGAAGGTTCACCAGACTGGTTCCTGGGATGGGGGGATTGTCTTATGAGGAGAGATTGAGTAGACTAGGCCTATATTCGCTAGAGTTTAGAAGAATGAGAGGTGATCTCATTGAAACATACAAAATTCTTACAAGGCTTGACTCGGGTAGATGCAGGGAGGATGTTTCCCCTGGCTGGGAAGTCTAGAACCAGGGGTCACAGTCTCAGAATAAGGGGTCGGCCATTTAGGACTGAGATGAGGAGAAATTTCTTCACTCAGAGGGTGGTGAATCTTTGGAATTCTCTACCCCAGAGGGCTGTGAAGGCTCTGTCGTTTAGTATATTCAAGACAGAGATCGATAGATTTTTGGATATTAAGGGAATCAAGGGATATGGGGATAGCGCGGGAAAGTGGAGTTGAGGTAGAAGATCAGCCATGATCTTATTGAATGGCGGAGCAGGCTCGAGGGGCCAAATGGCCGACTCCTGCTCCTGTTTCTTATATTCTTATGTTCTTATTTAAGGTGATTGGCAGAAGATCCAAAGGCGACATGAGGAAAAACTTTTTTACGCAGCGAGTGGTTAGGATCTGGAATGCACTGCCTGAAAGGGTGGTGGAGACAGACTCAATCACGGCTTTCAAAAGGGAACTAGTTTAATAGCTGAAGGAAAAGCATTTGCAGGGCTACGGGGAAAGGGCGGGGCAGTGGGACTAGCTGAGGTGCTCTTGCAGAGAGCCGGCACGGGCTCGACGGGCCGAATGGCCTCCTTCTGTGCTGTAACCATTCTATGATTCTATGATTAGGCAATGGGGCCCTGTTTAAACAATTCAGAATAATTGAAGCTGGAATATGGCCAAGGGGATAGGCAAACCAACCATGGCCAAATAATCTTTTATTGCCAAGCATGAGTAGAAAATTCAAAAATGAGCCAGCAAGAGATTTGGCTGCTGCAACCGGTCTTGTACGGATCTCTCATCCAGTATCAACCGGTTTCTTAGGTACATTTAAATTTGCACATTTTTAGGAACACGCACTAATATAACGATGAACCTGTCAGCACATTTGCACATATTGGTTCAAATTATTACACGCATTAGGACAGGGGAGCAGGATGGAGTAGTCAGCTTGGGGTGTGCTGGAGCTATTTTACCTGTTCCAGTGGTCTCACTTTGTTGTTTCATTATTCTTCGGTTGCCCCGAGTAGATGCTGTGTATTCCCATCTTTCCTGTCGTGTCAATCTGTCCTTTCCTTAGCAGAGGTTTGTTCTGGGGTTGGTGTGAAGCGGGTCTATTTTTAAAGGGGATGAGCCAACATCCTCCCAAAATGGTACAATTTGAAAGCGGTTTGGGAGTTTACCAAGACCCAGTTTACAATGAAATCGAAAGTGTTCCTAATCAGGCGTCACCTTCTAAATCATCAAGAGCAAAACATTTGATCGTATCTAAGAAAGCTGTTGATCCGAGAGGAGAGATAGATATGAGACCGGTTGTAGCAGCCAAATCTCTTGTTGAGATCTGATAGAGGGGTTCCAGGTAATGAATGGTTATGATAGAGTACATAAGGAGAAACTGTTTCCAGTGGCAGAACAGTGGGTAACTGGAGGGCACAGATTGAAGGTGATTGGCAAAAGAACCAGAAGCAACATGACGATACATTTTTTTTACACAGCGAGTTGTTGTGGCCTGAAAGGGCGGTGAATCATACAATGGTTACAGCATGGAAGAAGGTCATTCGGCCCGTCGAGCCCGTGCCGGCTCTCTGCAAGAGCACTTCAGCTTGTCCCACTCCCCCGCCCTTTCCCCGTAGCCCTGCAAAATTTTTTCCTTCAGGTACTTATCCGACTCCCTTTGAAAGCCGTGATTGAATCTGCCTCCACCACCGTATCAGGCAGTGCATTCCAGATCCTAACCACTCACTGCGTAAAAAAGTTTTTTCTTACATCGCCTTTGGTTCTTCTGCCAATCACCTTAAATCTGTGTCCTCAGGTTCTCGACCCTTCCACCAATGGGATCAGTTTCTCTCTATCTACTCTGTCCAGACCCCTCATGATTTTGAACACCTCTATCAAATCTCCTCTCAATCTTCTCTGCTCTAAGGAGAACAACCCCAGCTTCTCCAGTCTATCCATGTAATTGAAGTCCCTCATCCCTGGAACCATTCTTGTAAATCTTTTCTGCACCCTCTCTAAGTCCTTCACATCCTTCCTAAAGTGCGGTGCCCAGAATTGGAAATAATACTCCAGTTGGGGCCGAACCAGTGTTTTATAAAGGTTCATCATAATTTCCTTTTGTACTCTATGCCTCTATTCATGAAGCCCAGGATCCCGTAAGCTTTTTTAACTGCTTTCTCAACCTGCCCTGCCACCTTCAACGATTTGTGCACATATATCCCCAGGTCTCTCTGTTCCTGCACCCCCTTTAGAATTGTACCCTTTAGTTTATATTTCCTCTCCTCGTTCTTCCTACCAAAATGTATCACTTCGCACTTTTCTGCATTAAATTTTATCTGCCACGTGTCCGCCCATTCCACCAGCCTGTCTATGTATTCTTGACGTCTATCACTCTCCTCCTCATGGTTCACAAAACTTCCAAGTTTTGTGTCATCTGCAGATTTTGAAATTGTGCCCTGTACACCCAAGTCTAAGTCATTAATATATATCAAGAAAAGCAGTGGTCCTGGAACCGACCCCTGGGGAACACCACTGTGTACATTCCTGCAGTTCGAAAAACAACCGTTCACCACTACAAAAAGAAAATACTGCAGATGCTGGAAATCTGAAATAAAAACAGAAAATGCTGGAGACACTCAGCAGGTCAGGCAGCATCTGTGAAGAGAGAAACAGAGTTAACGTTTCAGGTCGACCTGAAACGTTAACTCTGTTTCTCTCTTCACAGATGCTGCCTGACCTGCTGAGTATCTCCAGCATTTTCTGTTCTGTCTTTTTCCAAGTGGCAGGCAGTGACTAGTGGGGTACCGCAGGGATCGGTCCTTGGACCCCAGTTATTCACAATATATATTAATGATCTAGACAAGGGAACTAGATGTAATATCTCCAGGTTTGCAGATGACACAAAACTGGGTGGGCGTGTGTGCTGCGAGGAGGATGCCGAGAAACTCCAGGATGATTTGGACAGGTTGGGTGATTGGGCAGAAGCGTGGCAGATGCAATATAACGTGGATAAATGCGAGGTTATCCACTTTGGTGTCAAAAACAGAAAGGCAGATTATTATCTGAATGGCAATCGATTGGGAGAAGGGGAAGTGCAACGAGACCTGGGTGTCCTTGAGCACCAGTCGCTGAAGGTAAGCATGCAGGTGCAGCAGGCGGTTAAGAAGGCAAATGGTATGTTGGCCTTCGTAGCGAGAGGGTTTGAGTACAGGAACAAGGATGTCTTGCTGCAGTTGTACAGGGCCTTGGTGAGACCACACCTTGAGTACTGTGTGCAGTTTTGGTCGCCTTATCTGAGGAAGGATGTTCTTGCCATGGAAGGAGTTCAGCGAAGATTCACAAGGCTGATACCTGGGCTGGCAGGAATGACGTATGAAGAGAGATTAGGTCGATTGGGCTTATACTCGCTGGAGTTTAGAAGAATGAGAGGGGATCTCATTGAAACTTAGAAAATTCTGACAGGACAGGACAAACTAGATGCAGGAAGGATGTTCCCGATGGTCGGGGAGTCCAGAACCAGGGGTCACAGTCTAAGGATAAGGGGTAAGCCATTTAGGACAGAAATGAGGAGGAATTTCTTCACCCAGAGAGTGGTGAACCTGTGGAATTCTTGCCACAGAAGGCAGTTGAGGCCAATTCATTAAATATATTCAAGAAGGAGTTGGATATATTTCTTAAGGCTAAAGGGATCAAGGGATATGGGGAGAAAGCAGGGACAGGGTACTGAATTTGGATGATCAGCCATGATCTCATCGAATGGCGGAGCAGGCTCGAGGGGCCGAATGGCCTACTCCTGCTCCTATCTTTTATGATTCTATGATTCTATTAACCGTTCACCACTACTCTCTGTTTCCTGTCACTTAGCCAATTCCGTATCCATGCTGCCACTGTCCCTTTTATTCCATGGGCTTCAACTTTGCTGGCAAGCCTATTATGCGGCACTTTATCAAACGCCTTTTGGAAATCCATGTACACCACATCAATCGCATTATCCTCATCAACCCTCTCTGTTACCTCATCAAAAAACTCGATCAAGTTAGTTGAACATGATTTGCCTTTAACAAATCCGTGCTGGTTTTCCTTAATGAATCCACACTTGTCCAAGTGACTGTTAATTTTGTCCCTGATTACTGTTTCTAAAAGCTTCCCCACCACCGAGGTCATACTGACTGGCCTGTCAACTGATAACAGGGTCTACCCAGCCAGCAGATGGATATCAGGACTGCAGCATTTCAGGTTTACTCACCCCCAACACACACACTCGCCCCTCACTCATCAAATGATACACGATCAAACATCACACGATCAAATGTCAAGACATGTCCAGCCAGGGTTGGGAATCCTCATCTGATGCTCAGCAGGGTGAGAGGTTAGGCAGAGGTCCACGACCTATCACAGCCTGGTAATTGTGTTCATACTGCTACATGTGCCTCCTTCGCTTTGTGGCTAGCGGGGAGCTTTCATTTTAATTATTAGCATGACCCCCATGACTCTAGTCACAGAACCCTGAGTGCTCAAAGCTCCTCGATTATCACAGGACTGTAGTCACAGAACCCTGAGCGCTCAAAGCTCCTCGATTATCACAGGACTGTAGTCACAGGGCCCTGAGCGCTCAAAGCTCCTCGATTATCACAGGACTGTATTCACAGAACCCTGAGCGCTCAAAGCTCCTCGATTATCACAGGACTGTAGTCACAGAACCCTGAGCGCTCAAAGCTCCTCCATTATCACACAATCGGATGGATCAACATGACAACAAAGCAACTCATTTGTCTCAATTCCTCTTGTTACCTATTGATCACATCTGGGTACAGACTGTTCCGGAAACCTGCAGCACCAGCTGGACAGCAGACAAATAAAGGTCATTAAGAGCCACAATTGAGAGCAATTTGGACAGAGCTGAGGTCCCAGTGGACCCTTCCAGCATAATGCTGGCCCCACAACCACAGGCAGGAAAAAAATAACATCATCAGCAACAACTTCCATTTATATAGTGCCCTTAACGTAGTTAAACATCACAAGGCGCTTCACAGGAGCGCTAGCAAACAAAGATTGACAGTGAGACAAAGAATGAAACGTAAGGACAGGTGACCAGAGTTGCCAACATGGAATAAAAGAGATGAGTCTGAGACACAAGCAGGATAACATCACAAAATCCCAGACCCGTTTGTCAGGTTTTTTTTTGCGCAACAATTGTATCATAATCAAGTTCAAGGTTTGTAACTGCATCTAGACTCCAGCTCAACAAAAACCTGATAGCACGTTCCCTGAACGCATTCTACACAATTTAAGGAATTTTAAAATTCCTTTGTTTATTTTTATCGCTGCTTTCTAATTTACTTGATATTCTCTCTAACTCTTGATTGAAGCCTTCCTCTCCACTCTAGGTCTTTAACCTATACATCCTATATTCAACTAAAAAACATGATAGCTGTTCTACTCCCTATTTTTGTGATGCACTAATAAAACTTTACGAGTAGAGGTACAGAGAGACTGAGGGTTTCAGGTACCTTGGGCTAAAAATGGAGTCGCGCCCCATTTGGGGCGCTAACTTCGCCGGGGCCACTACATTTAGTGTCCCAGAAAAATCAGCACCCTTGAGTGGTAGCGCCCCAAGAAGGAAGCGGGGCGCTACTGGAAGTGTTCCGCATCCCTCTTGGGGCGCTGCGAGTCAATATCGCGGCACTTCGTGCTGCAGTGCCAGGCGCTGCGGCACGTCGTGCCGCGGTACTGCAGGCCTTCCTCCCCTTCTTAAAGGGGAGGGGCCTTGTGCAGCGCGACCCGGGGCCCAGCTGGGCCCCCGGGGATCGGGAGTGCCGGCAAAAGAGCCCGGCACTCAAGAGAAGTGCCGGGCTCATGGAGCGCAGCCGGCACTCCACGGGGGGGTCCCGTTCAGGAGGCCGGGGACGGGAGCGCAGGCAGGTGATGGCAGGCGGCCAGCAACAAAAATGGCCGCCCCCGCACCTCGCCTTTAAATTGTGCCTCCCCGGTCGCAGGTAGGCCCCCCTGACCCCGTCGGACATAGCGTCCGGCGGTAAGTCAGGGGGCATTCCCGAAAATCGCGGCCTGGGGCGCTGCGCACGGCGATGATGTCATCGCTGGCAGCGCAGCGTGGCACTACCGGTTAGCGCCACTGCTAACCTCCCGCTGAATTTTGCGGGAGGCGTGGGCAGCGCCGCGCCTGGGCGCTAGTTACTTTGCGCACGTTAGTGCCCTCTTAGGGAGGCGCAAAGCAACCCAATTTTTCCCCCCTTGTGTTTTTGGATGATGTCGCTGAGGGGCAGCATGTAGATGATTCTCTGGCTACGACTGGATGGATAAGAATTGAGCCAGGTGAGGACAGTCCCACCCAGCTGGACGACGGTGGAGAGGTGCTGGAGGAGGATGGTGTGGTCGACCATGTCAAAGGCTGCAGACAGGTCAATAAGGATGCGGAGGGATAGTTTAACAGGGTCACAGTCATTTAAGAATTGATGCTGACACTCCAGTGCAGTACTGAGGGAGCGCTGCACTGTCAGAGGTGCCGTCGTTAAACCGAGGCCCCGTCTGCTCTCTCAGGTGGACGTAAAAGATCCCATGGCACTATTTCGAAGAAGAGCAGGGGAGTTATCCCCGGTGTCCTGGCCAATATTTATGCCTCAATCAACATCACTAAATCAGATTATCTGGCCATTATCACATTGCTGTTTGTGGGAGCTTGCTGTGCGCAAGTTGGCTGCCGTGTTTCCTAAATTACAACAGTGACTCCACTCCAAAAAGTGCTTCATTGGCTGTAAAGTGCTTTGGGACGTCCGGTGGTCGTGAAAGGCGCTATAGAAATGCAAGTCTTTCTTTACATTAACTCTCTCATCGTGCCATCTTAGATTTTGAATATAATCCCACTGCGTTTGTCTTTATTACTTTGTCCTCATTTAGAAACATAGAAACATAGAATCTAGGAGCAGGAGTAGGCCATTCGGCCCGTCGAGCCTGCACCACCATTCAATACGATCATGGCTGATCATTCAAATCCAGTACCCTGTCCCTGCTTTAATCCCCACAGTACACATATCCCACCCTACCCCCGTAACCCCATGTATTTAATTCCCCCTAACATATCCCATCCTATCCCCATAACCCCACATATTTAATCCCCCCCTAACACTAAGGGTCAATTTATCATAGCCAAATCAACCTAACCCGCACATTTTTGGACAGTGGGAGGAAACTGGAGCACCCGGAGGAAACCCACGCAGACACGGGGAGAATGTGCAAACTCCACACAGACAGTCACCCGAGGTCAGATTCGAACCCGGGTCTCTGGCGCTGTGAGGCACCAGTGCTAACCACTATGCCACCGTGTATTATTCCAAATATTCTTCTGAGGTTTTCTTGAGATTGGTTTGAAATTTACTTTCCATTTACCCTCTCAGGCCCTATTTTCCTGGGGTACTTGGAAGTGATATTATGGATGTACCTGTTCTATGCCATTTAACATTTTATATATCTTGATGAATGACCCCTTAACTACCCTGTATTTCTACACTATTGTGGTTAAGCTTCTCTAATATTTCTTCATAGCTCATCCCCTTTACATTGGCATCAGTCTTGTTGCTGCTTTCTATATCTATTCCAATACAAGTATATATTTTTGTGACATATTGACCAGAACTGAGCACGGCACTCCAAGTGGAGGCTGTAGATTTGTAGTCAATTGTTCTGCCTTTTTATCTCACTACTTTATTGGGATTTTTAATTCTTTGTTGAGTGCATTCTGAGGCAGTTTGCATTATCGCATTGTGGTGTTTATAAACGAAGAAGAAAATGTTTGGCAAGCAGAATTTTGGGAATATAGTGCCCCTTTAATTGTGTGCGTCAGCTGCAACTGATTACATTTGCAGTCACTTACCAAGGTTGGAGCCAGTTTGAGTCGATGAGACGTTGATCTGTCTGCAGCATCTGCTCTACAGTGACACCCTTGATTAACTTGTGAACTGCAGCAGAAATGGAGCCATGGCCTGCTTAAGGACCATCAACAGCCCTGTCTGTCACAAGATCACCAAGACCAACGTTCCCTGTGAGCTGCGCTTTGTTCTGCGTGACCTGCTTCTTTTAATGCGCGCTCCCTTTAAATTTCTGCGCATGTGCGGTGTTTACAATGTAAAAGCCGGTGAGCAGCCTGCGCGAGACCTTTCAGATTACTGCGCGCGTGTGCACACTTGCACCTTAGTGGGAACATTGCACGAGACACTCACGGAAGAGGAAAGCCATTCGGCTCATCTTAATTCATCCATCAGATTAACCCGACTGTAAATGGTTCCCAGGTTCATCCTCCACCAGTACTCAGGTGCATTTTTAAAAAATTCGTTCCTGGGATGTGGGCGTCACTGGCAAGCCCAGCATTTATTGCCCATCCCTAATTGCCCTTGAGAAGGTAGTGGTGAGCCGTCTTCTTGAACCGCTGCAGTCCGTGTGGTGAAGGTGCTCCCACAGTGCTGTTAGGGAGGGAGTTCCAGGATTTTGACCCAGCAACGATGAAGGAACGGCCAATATACTTCTAAGTCAGGATGGTGTGTGAATTGGAGGGGAACTTGGAGGTGGTGGTGTTCCCATGCGCCTGCTGCCCTTGTCCTTCTAGGTGGAAGAGGTCGCGGGTTTGGGAGGTGCTGTCGAAGAAGCCTTGGCGAGTTGCTGCAGTGCATCTTGTAGATGGTACACACTGCAGCCACGGTACGCCGGTGGTGGAGGGAGTAAATGTTTAAGGTGGTGGATGGGGTGCCAATCAAGCAGGCTGCTTTGTCCTGGATAGTGTCGAGCTTCTTGAGTGTTGTTGGAGCTGCACTCATCCAGGCAAGTGGAGAGTATTCCATCACACTCCTGACTTGTGCCTTGTAGATGGTGGAAAGGCTTTGGGGAGTCAGGAGGTGAGACACTCGGTGCAGAATACCCAGCCTCTGACCTGTTCTTGTTGCCACAGTATTTATGTGGCGGGTCCAGTTAAGTTTCTGGTTAATGGTGACCCCCAGGATGTTGATGGTGGGGGATTCGGCGATGGTAATGCTGTTGAATGTCAAGGGGCGGTGATTGGACTCTCACTTGTGGGAGATAGTCATTGCCTGGCACTTGTGTGGCATGAATGTTACCTGCCACTTATCAGCCCAAGCCTGAACGTCGTCCAGGTCTTGTTGCATGCGGGCATGGACTGCTTCATTATCTGAGGAGTTGTGAATGGCACTGACCACAGTGCAGTCATCAGCGAACATCCCCATTTCTGACCTTATGTTGGAGGGAAGGTCATTGATGAAGCAGCTGAAGATGGTTGGGCCTAGAACACAGCCCTGAGGAACTCCTGCAGCGATGTCCTGGGGCTGTGATGATTTAACCTTCAACCACCTCAACCATCTTCCTTTGTGCTGGGTATGACTCCAGCCAGTGGAGAGTTTTCCCCCGATTCCCATTGACTTCAGTTTTACTAGGGCTCCTTCATGCCACACTCGGTCAAATGCTGCCTTGATGTCAAGGGCAGTCACTCACCTCACCTCTGGAATTCAGCTCCTTTGTCCATGTTTGGACCAAGGCTGTAATGAGGTCGGGAGCCGAGTGGTCTTGGCGGAACCCAAACTGGGCATCAGTGAGCAGGTTATTGGTGAGTAAGTGCCACTTGATAGCACTGTCAATGACACCTTCCATCACTTTGCTGATGATTGAGAGTAGACTGATGGGGCGGTAATTGGCCGGGTTGGATTTGTCCTGTTTTTTGTGGACAGGACATACCTGGGCAGTTTTCCACATTGTCGTATAGATGCCAGTGTTGTAGCTGTACTGGAACAGCTTGGCTAGAGGCACAGCTAGTTCTGGAGCAAAAGTCTTCAGCGCGATAGCCGGCGATGTTGTTGGGGCCCATAGCCTTTGCTGTATCCAGTGTGCTCAGCCGTTTCTTGATATCACGTGGAGTGAATCGAATTGGCTGAAGACTGGCTTCTGTGATGGTGGGGACCTCAGGAGGAGGCTGGTATGGATCATCCACTCGGCACTTCTGGCTGAAGATGGTTGTAAACACTTCAGCCTTGTCTTTTGTACTCACATGCTGGGCTCCTCCATCATTGAGGATGGGGATATTCATGGAGCCTCCTCTTCCCGTTAATTATTTAATGGTCCACCACCATTCATGACTGGATGTGGCGGGACTGCAGAGCTTTGAGCTGATCCGTTGATTGTGGGATCGCTTAGCCCTGTCAATAGCATGCTGCTTCTGCTTTTTAGCATGCATGTAGTCCTGTGTTGCAGCTTCCCCAAGTTGGCACCTCATTTTTAGGTACAACTGGTGCTGCTCCTGGCATGCTCTTCTACACTCCTTATTGAAGCAGGGTTGGTCCCCTGGCTTGATGGTAATGGTAGAGTGAGGGATATGCCAGGCCATGAGGTTACAGATTGTGGTGGAATACAATTCTGCTGCTGCTGATTGCCCATAGCACCTCATGGATGCCCAGTTTTGAGCTGCTAGATCTGTTCTGAATCTATGAACGGACACCGCGCAACAATCGCCAGGCAGGATTGTTACTTCCCAGTCGGGGAACACTTCAGCAGTCAAGGACATTCAGCCTCGGATCTGCGGGTAAGCGTTCTCCAAGGCGGCCTTCGAGACACACGATAACGCAAAATCATCGAGCAGAAACTGATAGCCAAGTTCCGCACTCATGAGAACGGCCTCAACCGAGATCTTGGATTCATGTCACGCTACACGACATAGAGTCATCCAGACTCGAGTCGTCGTTGGCTTGTTCACAGATGTGATTTCCAGTAAAAAAGTAAAAATTTTAAAGTTTATGGTTTTCCATACAGACTGCATTTGACACATTAGACCCCCTGTGACCCCACCTCATTGTCTCAGTTGTATCTTGCTATGTCTTTGATGTGGTGCCTTCCTGGCTGACCTGATTGTTTCTCTGCCGAGGTGTGATGAAAGGCAGTCAGGAGGATTAAATGCAGTCGTCTGACATTGTACGCTACACAGGCATTGTTCTCTGTCTATATATGCTTTGCCGATTCGTATTCCTTCACTTCACCTGACGAAGGGGCAGCAGCTCCGAAAGCTTGTGATTTCAAATAAAACTGTTGGACTATAACCTGGTGTTGTGCGACTTCTCACTTTTATCCCATTTAGCACAGTGGTAGTGCCACACAACACGATGGAGGGTGTCCTCAGTGTGAAGACGGGACTTTGTCTCCACAATGACTGTGCGGTGGTCACTGCTGCCAATACTGTCATAGACAGATGCATCTGCGACAGGTAGATTGGTGAGGATGAGGTCAAGTAGGTTTTTTCCCTCGTGTTGGTTCTCTCACCACCTGTCGCAGGCCCAGACAGGCAGCTATGTCCTTCAGGACTCGGCCAGCTCGGTCAGTAGTGGTGCTACCGAGCCACTCTTGATGATGGACATCGACGTCCCCCACCCAGAGTATATTTTGTGCCCTTGCTACTCTCAGTGCTTCAACAATGTTATTAACTAGAACCTGTGTCCACTTGTTCAATTCCCACTGTTTAAAGTAGTATTCCGGATTAACTGCATGGATGAACTACAGAATTTGTTCATCCCTGTTTGGCATAAAAATAAAACAAAAAAGGTGATTCAACCATGGCTGACAAGGGAAATCAGGGATAGCATAAGATCCAAGGAGAGGACATATAAATTGGCCAGAAAAAGCAGCAAACCTGAGGATTGGGAGCAGTTTAGGATTCAGCAAAGGAGGACAAAGGGATTAATTAAGAGGGGGCAAATAGAGTACGAGCGTAAGCTTGCAGGGAGCATAAAAACTGACTGTAAAAGCTTTTATAAATATGTGAAGAGAAAAAGATTGGTGAAGTCAAGCGTAGGTCCCTTGCAGTCAGAATCAGGGGAAATTATTATGGGGAACAAAGAAATGGCAGACCAATTAAATACATACTTTGGCTCTGTCTTCACAAAGGAGAACACAAATAACCTCCCAGAGATGTCGGGGAACATAGGGTCTAATGAGAAGGAAGAACTGAATGAAATCAGTATTTGTAGGGAAATGGTGTTAGGGAAATTGACGGCATTAAAGGCCGATAAATCCCCAGGTCCTGATAATCTACATCCTAGGGTACTTAAGGAACATAAGAACATAAGAACATAAGAAATAGGAGCAGGAGTAGACCAATCGGCCCCTCGAGCCTGCTCCGCCATTCAATGAGATCATGGCTGATCTGATCCAACCTCAACTCTAAAGAACACAAGAAGTAGGAGCAGGACCAGGCCACTCGGCCCCTGGGCCCGCTCCGCCACCCACAGGGCCTTGACCGATCTGAACTCAAACTCATGTCCAATTTCCAGCCCGCTCCCCGTAACCCCTGATTCCCTTTACTTCTAGGAAACGGTCTATTTCTGTTTTAAATTTATTTAATGAAGTAGCTTCCACAGCTTCCTGGGGTAGCAAATTCCACAGACCCACTACCCTCTGAGTGAAAAAGTTTCTCCTCATCTCAGTTTTGAAAGAGGAGCCCCTTATTCTAAGATTATGTCCCTTAGTTCTAGTTTCACCCATCATTGGGAACATCCTCACCGCGTCCACCCGATCAAGCCCCTTCACAATCTTATATGTTTCAATAAGATTGCCTCTCATTCTTCTGAACTCCAATGAGTAGAGTCCCAATCTACTCAACCTCTCCTCGTATGTCCACCCCCTCATCCCCGGAATTAACCGAGTGAACCTTCTTTGTACTGCCTCGAGAGCAAGTATGTATTTTCTTAAGTATGGACACCAAAACTGTATGCAGTACTCCAGGTGCGGTCTCACCAATACCCTATACAACTGCAGCAATACCTCCCTGTTTTTATATTCTATCCCCCTAGCAATAAAAGCCAACATTCCATTGGCTTTCTTGATCACCTGCTGCACCTGCATACTAACTTTTTGATTTTCTTGCACCAAGACCCCCAGATCCCTTTGTACTGCAGTACTTTCCAGTTTCTCGCCATTAAGATAATAACTTGCTCTCTGATTTTTCCTGCCAAAGTGTATAACCTCACATTTTCCAATATTGTATTGCATCTGCCAAATCTCTGCCCACTCACCCAGCCTGTCTATATCCCCTTGTAGGTTTTTTATGTCCTCCTCACTTTCTACTTTCCCTCCCATCTTTGTATCATCTGCAAACTTTGATATGTTACACTCGGTCCCCTCCTCCAAATCGTTAATATAGATTGTAAAGAGTTGTGGACCCAGCACCGACCCCTGCGGAACACCACTGGCTACTGGTTGCCAGTCCGAGAATGAACCATTTATCCCAACTCTCTGCTTCCTGTGAGATAACCAATCCTCCACCCATGCCAGAATATTACCCCCAATCCAGTGATTTTTTATCTTGAGTAATAATCTTTTATGTGGCACCTTGTCGAATGCCTTCTGGAAGTCTAAATACACTACATCTACTGGTTCCCCTTTATCCACCCTGTACGTTATGTCCTCAAAGAACTCGAGCAAATTTGTCAGACATGACTTCCCCTTCATAAAGCCATGCTGACTTTGTCCTATTAATTATGTTTATCTAAATGCTCCATTACTGTCTCCTTAATAATAGACTCCAAAATTTTACCCACCACAGATGTTAGGCTAACTGGTCTATAATTTCCAGCCTTCTGCCTACAACCCTTTTTAAATAAGGGTGTTACATTAGCAGTTTTCCAATCTGCCGGGACCTTTGCTGAGTTCAGGGAGTTTTGGAAAATTATTACCAAAGCATCCACAATTCCTACTGCCACTTCCCTCAAGACCCTAGGATGTAAGCCATCAGGTCCAGGGGATTTATCCGCCTTGAGTCCCATTATTTTACTCAGTACCAATTCCTTAGTGATTTTAATCGTATTTAGCTCCTCCCCCACTAGAGCCCCCTGTTTGTCCAGTGTTGGGATATTCTTAGTGTCCTCTACCGTAAAGACTGAAACAAAATATTTGTTCAGCATTTTTGCCATCTCCATGTTTCCCACCATTAATTTCCCGGTCTCATCCTCTAAGGGACCTACGTTTGCCTTAACCACCCTTTTTCTTTTTATATAACTATAGAAACTCTTGCTATCTGTTTTTATATTTTTTGCTAATTTATTTTCATAGTCTATTTTCCCTTTCTTAATCAATCCTTTAGTTACTTTTTGTTGTCTTTTGAAGACTTCCCAATCTTCTATCCTCCCACTAACTTTGGCTACCTTATATGTCCTTGTTTTTAGTTGGATACTTTCTTTAATTTCTTTACTTAGCCATGGATGGCTGTCATTTCTTTTACACCCTTTTTTCCTCAGTGGAATATATTTATTTTGAAAGTTGTAAAATAACTCCTTGAATGAACACCACTGCTCATGTACCGTCTTACCCTTTAATCTATTTTCCCAGTCCACTTTAATCAATTCTGCTCTCATGCCATCATAGTCTCCTTTATTCAAGCTCAGTATGCTTGTTTGAGAACCAACCTTCTCACCCTCTAATTGGATATGGAATTCAACCATGTTATGGTCACTCATTCCAAGGGGATCCTTAACTAGGACATTATTAATTAATCCAGACTCATTACACAGTACCAGGTCCAAGGTTGCTTGCCCCCTTGTAGGATCAGTTACATACTGCTCAAGAAATCCATCCCTAAGACACTCAATAAACTCTTCCTCAAGGCTGCCCTGCCCAATTTGATTTGTCCAGTTAATATGATAGTTAAAATCCCCCATAATTATAGCTGTTCCCTTATTACATGCCCCAACTATTTCCTGATTAATACTTCTTCCAACAGAGTTGCAACTATTAGGAGGCCTATATACTACTCCCACCAGTGTTTTTTTCCCCTTATTATTCCTAATCTCTACCCAAACTGTTTCATTATCCTGGTCTTTTGACCCAATATTATTTCTCTGTATTACAGTGATTCCTTCCTTTATTAACATAGCCACCCCCCCTCCCCTTCCTTCCTGCCTGTCCTTCCTGATTGTTAAATACCCTGGCATATTTAATTCCCAGACGTTGTCACCCTGCAGCCATGTTTCTGTAATGGCCACAAGATCATACCCATACATAGTTATTTGTGCCGTTAACTCATCAATTTTGTTACGAATGCTACGTGCATTCAGATAAAGAACTTTCAAATGTGTTTTGCGACACTTACTTCCTGCTTTTTCCTTATTTAACACTTTACCTTTTACTCCATACCTTCTGTCCCTTCCTGACATGCTTTCCACTGTCTCCCTGCTCAGGTTCCCAACCCCCTGCCACATTAGTTTAAATCCTCCCCAACAGCACTAGCAAACACTCCTCCTAGGACAGCGGTCCCGGCCCTGCCCAGGTGCAGACCGTCCTAGAAATAGTAGATGCATTGCTGGTCATCTTCCAAAATTCTATAGACTCTGGAACAGTTCCCATGGATTGGAGGGTAGCTAATGTTACCCCACTGTTCAAAAAAGGTGGTAAAGAAAAAACGGGAAATTATATCGGTAGTGGGGAAAATGCTAGAGTCCATTATAAAAGATGTAATAGCAGAGCACTTGGAAAACAGTGACAGGATTGGACAAAGTCAACATGGATTTCCAAAAGGTAAATCATGCTTGACTAATCTACTGGAATTTTTTGAGGATGTAACTGATAGAATAGATAAGGGAGAACCAGTGGATGTGGTGTATTTGGACTTTCAGAAGGCTTTCGATAAGGTCCCGCATAAGAGATTAGCGTGTAAAGTTAAGGCACATGGGATTGGGGGCAAGGTACTGACTTGGATAGAGAACTGGTTGGCAGACAGGAAGCAAAGAGTTGGAATAAACGGGTCTTTTTCCGAGTGGCAGGCAGTGACTAGTGGGGTTCCGCAGGGATCGGTCCTAGGACCCCAGCTATTCACTATATATATTAATGATCTGGACGAGGGAACTAGATGTAATATCTCCAAGTTTGCAGATGACACAAAGCTCAGTGGGCGTGTGTGCTGCGAGGAGGTGCCGAGAAACTCCAGGATGATTTGGACAGGTTGGGTGATTGGGCAGAAGCGTGGCAGATGCAGTGTAATGTGGATAAATGCGAGGTTATCCACTTTGGTGGCAAAAACAGAAAGGCAGATTATTATCTGAACGGCAATAGATTGGGAGAAGGGGAAGTGCAATGAGACCTGGGTGTCCTTGTGCACCAGTCGCTGAAGGTAAGCATGCAGGTACAGCAGGCGGTTAAGAAGGCAAATGGTATGTTGGCCTTCGTAGCGAGAGGGTTTGAGTACAGGAACAAGGATGTCTTGCTGCAGCTGTGCAGGGCCTTGGTGAGACCACACCTTGAGTATTGTGTGCAGTTTTGGTCGCCTTATCTGAGGAAGGATGTTCTTGCCATGGAGGGTGTGCAGCGAAGATTCACCGATAACTGGGATGGCAGGAATGACGTACAAGGAGAGATTGGGTCGATTGGGCTTATACTCGCTGGAGTTTAGAAGAATGAGAGGGGATCTCATTGAAACTTATAAAATTCTAACAGGGCTAGACAGACTGGATGCAGGAAGGATGTTCCCGATGGCGGGTGAGTCCAGAACAAGAGGTCACAGTCTAAAGATAAGGGGTAAGCCATTTAGGACTGAGAATTTCTTCACCCAGAGAGTGGTGAACCTGTGAAATTCTCTACCACAGAAGGTAGTTGAGGCCAAGTCAGTAAATATATTCAAGAAGGAGTTGGATATATTTCTTAAGGCTAAAGGGATCAAGGGATATGGGGAGAAGGCAGGTACAGGGTACTGAGTTTGGATGATCAGCCATGATCTCATCGAATGGCGGAGCAGGCTCGAGGGGCCGAATGGCCTACTCCTGCTCCTATCTTCTATGTTTCTATGTTAACCTTTTCCACGCCAGTTACTTTCCTATATCCCTCTATAATATCTCCTCTCAGATGCCCTATTTCCAGGTTGAAAAGCCCTCAAGGTCCTCCAGTCTTTCCTCAAATATGGTTAAATACACACACTGTTTATTCAGGGATTGGATTGATAAAAACTTGATGAAAGGTAAAAGCAGTATTTCAGTAAGTGTCAGCTTGTAGTAGTCCCAGTTGAAACCAACTCTATAGATGTTTTCTGAGGTTTGGCTGTCAGGGTGGCTTTCCCTCTGATTCTCCCTCCCTATCTGTAGGAGATCCTCCATACACGCCACCCATCCACGTTTGACACTGTGCACCCATGTTTATGGCAAAAAAAACCTCTTGACCATCTTCCACCTTGCTGCTCTGGGACTCCGACCTCCTGTTGCTCCAGTTTTAATCACTGCTGCACAATGTGATGAGAACTCTTGCAGGGAGGGAGGGAGGCCTGAGAGCAGCACTGACCTGAGCAGACTGGAGGTGCAGACATCTGTTGATAAATGAGGTGGACAGAAAGAATGACCAATGAGACGGACCTTGATTAGTGCAGAGATAAATGATGAGGTTTATTTAGGAGGAGAAAAAATGTGGGTGACATTCAGGGATGAGTGTGTGATTATGGCAGCATTCTGGGAAGAAGCAGTCCTGTGGGATTGTGGTGTATACTTGTTAATCCTGCAGCAAATGCACGCATGCTGTGCCATATTCATTGAAAATGGACAGTGTGTGTTCCTGGAACGTAGCTGGAATCCGTTTTGTTTACAGCCGTCACTGTAATTAGGAACAAGGCAGGAGACAGGATTACTGCAAGTCTTCACCTTGTTTCTCACAGCACTGTGAATCTTTCATCCTTTCTCATTTCCTTTTGAAGGGCCTAAAATTACCGAATGCCGCTCACCGGAGCAGGAAACCTTCACATGCAGGTGGAGTGCCGGAAACTACCAGAACCTGACAGAACGTGGCCAACTAAAATTCTTTTATACAAAGGGGTAAGGTTTAACACTGATCAATTGCTGCATTTTTTCATGTATTTGTTATTTCTTTTTGTAGCGTTGATGTGTCTATGTTCTACACTGTTGAGACTCCCCAGCACACTAATGTAGACATGCAATTCTAAAAATATCCAACAACTAGATTAGCGCAAAAGCACAATTCTTCATTTTCAGCAGTTATGCTGACTCAGTCTTTCAAGGCCATTAACCATTAAGTAGGAAGCAATTACATTTACAACCCAACAGATGCCCCCATTGACAACATTGAGCAAATCTTGAGACTGACAGGGTTCCTCCTGTTGTGTCAATGAGAAAGTACATCACCTGACATGGCACTGAGTCTTATAGACTAGGGAGGTTCCAGGTTCTACGCCTGTTATGTGCTGATAACAGCCAAGATTATTGAGTCCAAATCTGGGCAACACACTTTAGGATGGATGTGAAGGCTTTGGAGAGGCTAGATTGATAGGGATGAGGGATTACAGTTACGTGGATAGACTGGAGAAGCTGGGGTTGTTCTCCTTAGAGCCGAGAAGGCTGAGGAGATTTAATAGAGGTGTTTAAAATCATGAAGTGTTTAGATAAAGTAAATAAAGAAGAACTGTTTCCACTGGCTGGAAGGTCAATAACCACAGATTTAAGGTGAGTGGCAAAAGAACCAGAGGCGACATGAGGAAAAACTTTTTTAGGCAGCGAGTGGTGAGGACCTGGAACTCACTGCTGACGGAAGTGGTGGAAGCGGAGACACTCAATGTTTTCAAGGGGAGACTGGATAGGCACTTGAGGGAAATAAACATGCAGGGCTACGGGGATAGAGCGGGGGAATGGGACTGACTGGATTGCTCTACAGAGAGCCGGCACGGACTCGATGTGCTGAATGGCCTCCTTCTGTGCCTCTATGACTCTATGGGGGAGAAATTCAGTATCGCCCCATTTGGGGCGCAATTATCGGCCGGGTGCAAAGATTAGCGCCTGTCGCTAATTATCGCCACCGACTGCAAACTTGACTTTTATCGCCCCTGGAGGTGATTGGAGCGCTAAATCAGGTGCTTCACACCTGTCTTAAGGCACAAAGGCCGAGGAGCGAGGCGCTACCTCAGAGCGCTGGCGAAGCTCATGTAATGTCAGTCAGCAATGGAACACACACACAATGGCACGGGCCAGTTCTTAAAGGGGATGGTTAATCTTGCTTTCCATCCACATCCTGCTCATTGCAGCCTTGAATCTCGGCCTGGAGAGACCTGCACATCAAATCTGCTGGAAAGAACAATGTAGAGTACCAGGCAAAGAGCTCAGAGTGCAGCCCCCACAGTCTCTTCTAAATCGATACAAGGAATGGCAAATCAAAATGAACCTGCAAAGTGCTGCTCAGTACCCAAAACTCCTTCACACAGCGTTGAATCTCTCCAGAAGTCTCTCCCTCTCTCTCTCAGAATGCGTAGTTCAAAAATGGCACCAACAATAAAAGGCAGGAAGCGGTCACCTTTAAATAGCGCTCCCCCTTTCCCTTCATGACTGCAGAACGCTCCCCTCAACCTGTCGTTGCTAGCGTCAGGCGGTAAGGCAGGGGGCGCCACTCAATATCCGCTCCGGGGCGATACCGGGGCGTTGCGCACTCGACTGACGTCACGATCTGCCGGCGCAGGAGATCGTGGCGGTAGTGTTTAGCACCGCCGCAAAATGTCTAGTTAATTTCGCGAGCGGAACAAACTTCGCCGCGCCTGGGCGCTAGATGCTTTGTGCCCCATTAGCGCCCTCTTAAGGCGCTAACGGGAGGCGCAATCAACTGAATTTTTCCCCCGATGACTCTATTCCCTCTGGTGAGTGGGTCAATAACCAGAGGTCATAGATTCAAAATCATTGGCAAAATATCCAGAGGAGAGAGGAGGAGAGTTTTCACTCAGGGAGTTGTGGGGATCTGGAACACTCTCCCTGCAAAGGTGGTGGAAGCTGATTCCATGAATAATTTTAAAAGGGAGTTGGAAATGCCTCTGCTATTTCTACCTTTTGCTTTTTTCAGCAACCGAGGATGCATTCCATCTGAATCAGATGAATTACCAGCTTTCAGTAATGCTAATCTTTTCAGTCTTCTCTATCTATTGCTATCCTGTCCATAACTTCCCACTCCTCTGTATCTAACCTGTGCTGTGCCTAACTCAATAATAGTTGTGTGACAACTTGTGTAGTAATTATTGAATGATTGCTATTTCTGTCCAGAAAAAATCAGAACTGGAGAGAATGTCCAATGTATATCAGCAGAGAAAACACCTGCTACTTCAATCAGACCTACACCTCGGAGACCAAGTACTGTGTGCAACTGAAATCCGACAACATCACGCACGATCAACGATGCTTTACACTCGATGATATTGGTAAATAAACAGCTAATCATAATGGTAGAAGACTGAATTTATCATCGCTTCTTTGCAAGTGATGTCTGAGCAGTATGAGTTTCAGACAGACTGCCCTTGTGTTCTAGCACATTGATATTCATATTATGCAGTCAGGAGTTACTTGCTGCGCACCTCTCACTGTCCCACCCCGGCCACTCCTCACTGTCCCACCCCGGCCACTCCTCACTGACCCACCCCGCACACTCCTCACTGACCCACCCCGCACACTCCTCACTGACCCAGCCCACACACTCCTCACTGACCCAGCCCACACACTCCTCACTGTCCCACCCCGCACACTCCTCACTGACCCACCCCGCACACTCCTCACTGACCCACCCCACACACTCCTCATTGTCCCACCCCGGCCACTCCTCACTGACCCAGCCCACACACTCCTCATTGTCCCACCCCGGCCACTCCTCACTGACCCACCCCGCACACTCCTCACTGACCCAGCCCACACACCTCTCACTGTCCCACCCCGGCCACTCCTCATTGTCCCACCCCACACACTCCTCACTGACCCACCCCGCACACTCCTCACTGACCCACCCCGCACACTCCTCACTGACCCAGCCCACACACCTCTCACTGTCCCACCCCGGCCACTCCTCATTGTCCCACCCCACACACTCCTCACTGACCCACCCCGCACACTCCTCACTGTCCCACCCCGCACACTCCTCACTGACCCACCCCGCACACTCCTCACTGACCCACCCCGCACACTCCTCACTGACCCACCCCACACACTCCTCATTGTCCCACCCCACACACTCCTCACTGTCCCACCCCGCACACTCCTCACTGTCCCACCCCGCCCACTCCTCACTGACCCACCCCGCACACTCCTCACTGACCCACCCCGCACACTCCTCACTGTCCCACCCCACACACTCCTCACTGACCCACCCCGCACACTCCTCACTGTCCCACCCCACACACTCCTCACTGACCCACCCCGCACACTCCTCACTGACCCACCCCGCACACTCCTCACTGTCCCACCCCGGCCACTCCTCATTGTCCCACCCCACACACTCCTCACTGACCCACCCCGCACACTCCTCACTGACCCACCCCGCACACTCCTCACTGACCCACCCTGCACACTCCTCACTGACCAAGCCCACACACTCCTCACTGTCCCACCCCGGCCACTCCTCACTGACCCACCCCGCACACTCCTCACTGACCAAGCCCACACACTCCTCACTGTCCCACCCCGGCCACTCCCCACTGACCCACCCCGCACACTCCTCACTGACCCACCCCGCACACTCCTCACTGTCCCACCCCGCACACTCCTCACTGTCCCACCCCGCACACTCCTCACTGTCCCACCCCGCACACTCCTCACTGTCCCACCCCGCACACTCCTCACTGTCCCACCCCGCAAACTCCTCACTGTCCCACCCCGCACACTCCTCACTGTCCCAGCCCGCACACTCCTCACTGTCCCACCCCGCACACTCCTCACTGTCCCACCCCGCACACTCCTCACTGTCCCACCCCACACACTCCTCACTGTCCCACCCCGCACACTCCTCACTGACCCACCCCACACACTCCTCACTGACCCACCCCGCACACTCCTCACTGACCCAGCCCACACACTCCTCACTGTCCCACCCCACACACTCCTCACTGTCCCACCCCGCACACTCCTCACTGTCCCACCCCTCCCACTCCTCACTGTCCCACCCCGCACACCTCTCACTGTCCCAGCCCGGCCACTCCTCACTGACCCACCCCACCCACTCCTCACTGTCCCACCCCACCCACTCCTCACTGTCCCACCCCTCACACCTCTCACTGACCCACCCCGGCCACTCCTCACTGACCCACCCCGCACACTCCTCACTGACCCACCCCGCACACTCCTCACTGACCCACCCCGCACACTCCTCACTGACCCACCCCGCACACTCCTCACTGACCCACCCCGCACACTCCTCACTGACCCACCCCGCACACTCCTCACTGACCCACCCCGCACACTCCTCACTGACCCACCCCTCACACTCCTCACTGACCCACCCCGCACACTCCTCACTGACCCACCCCGCACACTCCTCACTGACCCACCCCGCACACTCCTCACTGACCCACCCCGCACACTCCTCACTGTCCCACCCCGCACACTCCTCACTGACCCACCCCGCACACCTCTCACTGACCCACCCCGCACACCTCTCACTGACCCACCCCACACACTCCTCACTGTCCCACCCCGCACACTCCTCACTGTCCCACCCCGCCCACTCCTCACTGACCCACCCCGCACACTCCTCACTGTCCCACCCCGCACACTCCTCACTGTCCCACCCCGCACACTCCTCACTGTCCCACCCTGCACACCTCTCACTGTATCACCCCACACACTCCTCACTGACCCACCCCGCACACTCCTCACTGTCCCACCCCACACACTCCTCACTGACCCACCCCGCACACTCCTCACTGTATCACCCCGCACACTCCTCACTGACCCACCCCACACACTCCTCACTGTCCCACCCCACACACTCCTCACTGTCCCACCCCACACACTCCTCACTGTATCGCCCCGCACACTCCTCACTGTATCGCCCCGCACACACCTCACTGACCCACCCCGCACACTCCTCACTGTCCCACCCTGCACACTCCTCACTGACCCACCCCGCACACTCCTCACTGTATCGCCCCGCAAACTCCTCACTGTCCCACCCCTCACACTCCTCACTGTCCCACCCCGCACACTCCTCACTGTCCCACCCTGCACACTCCTCACTGTCCCACCCCGCACACTCCTCACTGACCCACCCCGCACACTCCTCACTGACCCACCCCACACACTCCTCACTGTCCCACCCCGCACACTCCTCACTGACCCACCCCGCACACTCCTCACTGACCCACCCTGCACACTCCTCACTGTCCCACCCCGCACACTCCTCACTGACCCACCCCACACACTCCTCACTGACCCACCCCGCACACTCCTCATTGTCCCACCCCACACACTCCTCACTGACCCACCCCGCACACTCCTCACTGTCCCACCCCGCACACTCCTCACTGACCCACCCCACACACTCCTCACTGACCCACCCCGCACACTCCTCACTGTCCCACCCCGCACACTCCTCACTGTCCCACCCCGCACACTCCTCACTGTCCCACCCCGCACACTCCTCACTGTCACACCCCACACACTCCTCACTGTCCCACCCCGCACACTCCTCACTGTCCCACTCCACACACTCCTCACTGACCCACCCCGCACACTCCTCACTGTCCCACCCCGCACACTCCTCACTGACCCACCCCACACACTCCTCACTGTCCCACCCCGCACACTCCTCACTGACCCACCCCACACACTCCTCACTGACCCACCCCGCACACTCCTCACTGTCCCACCCCTCACACTCCTCACTGACCCACCCCGCACACTCCTCACTGTCCCACCCCGCACACTCCTCACTGTCCCACCCCGCACACTCATCACTGACCCACCCCGCACACTCCTCACTGACCCACCCCGCACACTCCTCACTGTATCACCCCACACACTCCTCACTGTCCCACCCCGCACACTCCTCACTGACCCACCCCGCACACTCCTCACTGACCCACCCAGCACACTCCTCACTGACCCACCCCACACACTCCTCACTGACCCACCCCGCACACTCCTCACTGACCCACCCCGCACACTCCTCACTGACCCACCCTGCACACTCCTCACTGACCCACCCCACACACTCCTCACTGACCCACCCCGCACACTCCTCACTGACCCACCCCGCACACTCCTCACTGACCCACCCCACACACTCCTCACTGTCCCACCCCACACACTCCTCACTGTCCCACCCCACACACTCCTCACTGTCCCACCCCTCACTGACCCACCCCACACACTCCTCACTGACCCACCCTGCACACTCCTCACTGTCCCACCCCGCACACTCCTCACTGACCCACCCCGCACACTCCTCACTGACCCACCCCGCACACTCCTCACTGACCCACCCCGCACACCTCTCACTGACCCACCCCACACACTCCTCACTGACCCACCCCGCACACTCCTCACTGACCCACCCCACACACTCCTCACTGACCCACCCCGCACACTCCTCACTGTCCCACCCCGCACACTCCTCACTGACCCACCCCGCACACTCCTCACTGACCCACCCCGCACACTCCTCACTGTCCCACCCCACACACTCCTCACTGACCCACCCCACACACTCCTCACTGTCCCACCCCGCACACTCCTCACTGTCCCACCCCGGCCACTCCTCAGTGACCCACCCCGCACACTCCTCACTGACCCACCCCGCACACTCCTCACTGACCCACCCCGCACACTCCTCACTGTCCCACCCCACACACTCCTCACTGTATCGCCCCGCACACTCCTCACTGTCCCACCCCGCACACTCCTCACTGTCCCACCCCGCACACTCCTCACTGACCCACCCCGCACACTCCTCACTGACCCACCCCGCACACTCCTCACTGTATCGCCCCACACACTCCTCACTGACCCACCCTGCACACTCCTCACTGACCCACCCCACACACTCCTCACTGACCCACCCCGCACACTCCTCACTGTCCCACCCCGCACACTCCTCACTGACCCACCCCGCACACTCCTCACTGTATCGCCCCACACACTCCTCACTGACCCACCCCTCACTGACCCACCCCGCACACTCCTCACTGACCCACCCCGCACACTCCTCACTGACCCACCCCGCACACTCCTCACTGACCCACCCCGCACACTCCTCACTGACCCACCCCGCACACTCCTCACTGACCCACCCCTCACACTCCTCACTGACCCACCCCGCACACTCCTCACTGACCCACCCCGCACACTCCTCACTGACCCACCCCGCACACTCCTCACTGACCCACCCCGCACACTCCTCACTGTCCCACCCCGCACACTCCTCACTGACCCACCCCGCACACCTCTCACTGACCCACCCCGCACACCTCTCACTGACCCACCCCACACACTCCTCACTGTCCCACCCCGCACACTCCTCACTGTCCCACCCCGCCCACTCCTCACTGACCCACCCCGCACACTCCTCACTGTCCCACCCCGCACACTCCTCACTGTCCCACCCCGCACACTCCTCACTGTCCCACCCTGCACACCTCTCACTGTATCACCCCACACACTCCTCACTGACCCACCCCGCACACTCCTCACTGTCCCACCCCACACACTCCTCACTGACCCACCCCGCACACTCCTCACTGTATCACCCCGCACACTCCTCACTGACCCACCCCACACACTCCTCACTGTCCCACCCCACACACTCCTCACTGTCCCACCCCACACACTCCTCACTGTATCGCCCCGCACACTCCTCACTGTATCGCCCCGCACACACCTCACTGACCCACCCCGCACACTCCTCACTGTCCCACCCTGCACACTCCTCACTGTCCCACCCCTCACACTCCTCACTGTCCCACCCCTCACACTCCTCACTGTCCCACCCCGCACACTCCTCACTGTCCCACCCCTCACACTCCTCACTGTCCCACCCCGCACACTCCTCACTGTCCCACCCTGCACACTCCTCACTGTATCGCCCCGCAAACTCCTCACTGTCCCACCCCTCACACTCCTCACTGTCCCACCCCGCACACTCCTCACTGACCCACCCCGCACACTCCTCACTGTATCGCCCCGCAAACTCCTCACTGTCCCACCCCTCACACTCCTCACTGTCCCACCCCGCACACTCCTCACTGACCCACCCCACACACTCCTCACTGTCCCACCCCGCACACTCCTCACTGACCCACCCCGCACACTCCTCACTGACCCACCCCACACACTCCTCACTGTCCCACCCCGCACACTCCTCACTGACCCACCCCGCACACTCCTCACTGACCCACCCTGCACACTCCTCACTGTCCCACCCCGCACACTCCTCACTGACCCACCCCACACACTCCTCACTGACCCACCCCGCACACTCCTCATTGTCCCACCCCACACACTCCTCACTGACCCACCCCGCACACTCCTCACTGTCCCACCCCGCACACTCCTCACTGACCCACCCCACACACTCCTCACTGACCCACCCCGCACACTCCTCACTGTCCCACCCCGCACACTCCTCACTGTCCCACCCCGCACACTCCTCACTGTCCCACCCCGCACACTCCTCACTGTCACACCCCACACACTCCTCACTGTCCCACCCCGCACACTCCTCACTGTCCCACTCCACACACTCCTCACTGACCCACCCCGCACACTCCTCACTGTCCCACCCCGCACACTCCTCACTGACCCACCCCACACACTCCTCACTGTCCCACCCCGCACACTCCTCACTGACCCACCCCACACACTCCTCACTGACCCACCCCGCACACTCCTCACTGTCCCACCCCTCACACTCCTCACTGACCCACCCCGCACACTCCTCACTGTCCCACCCCGCACACTCCTCACTGTCCCACCCCGCACACTCATCACTGACCCACCCCGCACACTCCTCACTGACCCACCCCGCACACTCCTCACTGTATCACCCCACACACTCCTCACTGTCCCACCCCGCACACTCCTCACTGACCCACCCCGCACACTCCTCACTGACCCACCCAGCACACTCCTCACTGACCCACCCCACACACTCCTCACTGACCCACCCTGCACACTCCTCACTGACCAAGCCCACACACTCCTCACTGTCCCACCCCGGCCACTCCTCACTGACCCACCCCGCACACTCCTCACTGACCAAGCCCACACACTCCTCACTGTCCCACCCCGGCCACTCCTCACTGACCCACCCCGCACACTCCTCACTGACCCACCCCGCACACTCCTCACTGTCCCACCCCGCACACTCCTCACTGTCCCACCCCGCACACTCCTCACTGTCCCACCCCGCACACTCCTCACTGTCCCACCCCGCACACTCCTCACTGTCCCACCCCGCAAACTCCTCACTGTCCCACCCCGCACACTCCTCACTGTCCCAGCCCGCACACTCCTCACTGTCCCACCCCGCACACTCCTCACTGTCCCACCCCGCACACTCCTCACTGTCCCACCCCACACACTCCTCACTGTCCCACCCCGCACACTCCTCACTGACCCACCCCACACACTCCTCACTGACCCACCCCGCACACTCCTCACTGACCCAGCCCACACACTCCTCACTGTCCCACCCCACACACTCCTCACTGTCCCACCCCGCACACTCCTCACTGTCCCACCCCTCCCACTCCTCACTGTCCCACCCCGCACACCTCTCACTGTCCCACCCCGGCCACTCCTCACTGACCCACCCCACCCACTCCTCACTGTCCCACCCCACCCACTCCTCACTGTCCCACCCCTCACACCTCTCACTGACCCACCCCGGCCACTCCTCACTGACCCACCCCTCACACTCCTCACTGACCCACCCCGCACACTCCTCACTGACCCACCCCGCACACTCCTCACTGACCCACCCCGCACACTCCTCACTGACCCACCCCGCACACTCCTCACTGACCCACCCCGCACACTCCTCACTGACCCACCCCGCACACTCCTCACTGACCCACCCCTCACACTCCTCACTGACCCACCCCGCACACTCCTCACTGACCCACCCCGCACACTCCTCACTGACCCACCCCGCACACTCCTCACTGACCCACCCCGCACACTCCTCACTGTCCCACCCCGCACACTCCTCACTGACCCACCCCGCACACCTCTCACTGACCCACCCCGCACACCTCTCACTGACCCACCCCACACACTCCTCACTGTCCCACCCCGCACACTCCTCACTGTCCCACCCCGCCCACTCCTCACTGACCCACCCCGCACACTCCTCACTGTCCCACCCCGCACACTCCTCACTGTCCCACCCCGCACACTCCTCACTGTCCCACCCTGCACACCTCTCACTGTATCACCCCACACACTCCTCACTGACCCACCCCGCACACTCCTCACTGTCCCACCCCACACACTCCTCACTGACCCACCCCGCACACTCCTCACTGTATCACCCCGCACACTCCTCACTGACCCACCCCACACACTCCTCACTGTCCCACCCCACACACTCCTCACTGTCCCACCCCACACACTCCTCACTGTATCGCCCCGCACACTCCTCACTGTATCGCCCCGCACACACCTCACTGACCCACCCCGCACACTCCTCACTGTCCCACCCTGCACACTCCTCACTGACCCACCCCGCACACTCCTCACTGTATCGCCCCGCAAACTCCTCACTGTCCCACCCCTCACACTCCTCACTGTCCCACCCCGCACACTCCTCACTGTCCCACCCTGCACACTCCTCACTGTCCCACCCCGCACACTCCTCACTGACCCACCCCGCACACTCCTCACTGACCCACCCCACACACTCCTCACTGTCCCACCCCGCACACTCCTCACTGACCCACCCCGCACACTCCTCACTGACCCACCCTGCACACTCCTCACTGTCCCACCCCGCACACTCCTCACTGACCCACCCCACACACTCCTCACTGACCCACCCCGCACACTCCTCATTGTCCCACCCCACACACTCCTCACTGACCCACCCCGCACACTCCTCACTGTCCCACCCCGCACACTCCTCACTGACCCACCCCACACACTCCTCACTGACCCACCCCGCACACTCCTCACTGTCCCACCCCGCACACTCCTCACTGTCCCACCCCGCACACTCCTCACTGTCCCACCCCGCACACTCCTCACTGTCACACCCCACACACTCCTCACTGTCCCACCCCGCACACTCCTCACTGTCCCACTCCACACACTCCTCACTGACCCACCCCGCACACTCCTCACTGTCCCACCCCGCACACTCCTCACTGACCCACCCCACACACTCCTCACTGTCCCACCCCGCACACTCCTCACTGACCCACCCCACACACTCCTCACTGACCCACCCCGCACACTCCTCACTGTCCCACCCCTCACACTCCTCACTGACCCACCCCGCACACTCCTCACTGTCCCACCCCGCACACTCCTCACTGTCCCACCCCGCACACTCATCACTGACCCACCCCGCACACTCCTCACTGACCCACCCCGCACACTCCTCACTGTATCACCCCACACACTCCTCACTGTCCCACCCCGCACACTCCTCACTGACCCACCCCGCACACTCCTCACTGACCCACCCAGCACACTCCTCACTGACCCACCCCACACACTCCTCACTGACCCACCCCGCACACTCCTCACTGACCCACCCCGCACACTCCTCACTGACCCACCCTGCACACTCCTCACTGACCCACCCCACACACTCCTCACTGACCCACCCCGCACACTCCTCACTGACCCACCCCGCACACTCCTCACTGACCCACCCCACACACTCCTCACTGTCCCACCCCACACACTCCTCACTGTCCCACCCCACACACTCCTCACTGTCCCACCCCTCACTGACCCACCCCACACACTCCTCACTGACCCACCCTGCACACTCCTCACTGTCCCACCCCGCACACTCCTCACTGACCCACCCCGCACACTCCTCACTGACCCACCCCGCACACTCCTCACTGACCCACCCCGCACACCTCTCACTGACCCACCCCACACACTCCTCACTGACCCACCCCGCACACTCCTCACTGACCCACCCCACACACTCCTCACTGACCCACCCCGCACACTCCTCACTGTCCCACCCCGCACACTCCTCACTGACCCACCCCGCACACTCCTCACTGACCCACCCCGCACACTCCTCACTGTCCCACCCCACACACTCCTCACTGACCCACCCCACACACTCCTCACTGTCCCACCCCGCACACTCCTCACTGTCCCACCCCGGCCACTCCTCAGTGACCCACCCCGCACACTCCTCACTGACCCACCCCGCACACTCCTCACTGACCCACCCCGCACACTCCTCACTGTCCCACCCCACACACTCCTCACTGTATCGCCCCGCACACTCCTCACTGTCCCACCCCGCACACTCCTCACTGTCCCACCCCGCACACTCCTCACTGACCCACCCCGCACACTCCTCACTGACCCACCCCGCACACTCCTCACTGTATCGCCCCACACACTCCTCACTGACCCACCCTGCACACTCCTCACTGACCCACCCCGCACACTCCTCACTGTCCCACCCCGCACACTCCTCACTGACCCACCCCGCACACCTCTCACTGACCCACCCCGCACACCTCTCACTGACCCACCCCACACACTCCTCACTGTCCCACCCCGCACACTCCTCACTGTCCCACCCCGCCCACTCCTCACTGACCCACCCCGCACACTCCTCACTGTCCCACCCCGCACACTCCTCACTGTCCCACCCCGCACACTCCTCACTGTCCCACCCTGCACACCTCTCACTGTATCACCCCACACACTCCTCACTGACCCACCCCGCACACTCCTCACTGTCCCACCCCACACACTCCTCACTGACCCACCCCGCACACTCCTCACTGTATCACCCCGCACACTCCTCACTGACCCACCCCACACACTCCTCACTGTCCCACCCCACACACTCCTCACTGTCCCACCCCACACACTCCTCACTGTATCGCCCCGCACACTCCTCACTGTATCGCCCCGCACACACCTCACTGACCCACCCCGCACACTCCTCACTGTCCCACCCTGCACACTCCTCACTGACCCACCCCGCACACTCCTCACTGTATCGCCCCGCAAACTCCTCACTGTCCCACCCCTCACACTCCTCACTGTCCCACCCCGCACACTCCTCACTGTCCCACCCTGCACACTCCTCACTGTCCCACCCCGCACACTCCTCACTGACCCACCCCGCACACTCCTCACTGACCCACCCCACACACTCCTCACTGTCCCACCCCGCACACTCCTCACTGACCCACCCCGCACACTCCTCACTGACCCACCCTGCACACTCCTCACTGTCCCACCCCGCACACTCCTCACTGACCCACCCCACACACTCCTCACTGACCCACCCCGCACACTCCTCATTGTCCCACCCCACACACTCCTCACTGACCCACCCCGCACACTCCTCACTGTCCCACCCCGCACACTCCTCACTGACCCACCCCACACACTCCTCACTGACCCACCCCGCACACTCCTCACTGTCCCACCCCGCACACTCCTCACTGTCCCACCCCGCACACTCCTCACTGTCCCACCCCGCACACTCCTCACTGTCACACCCCACACACTCCTCACTGTCCCACCCCGCACACTCCTCACTGTCCCACTCCACACACTCCTCACTGACCCACCCCGCACACTCCTCACTGTCCCACCCCGCACACTCCTCACTGACCCACCCCACACACTCCTCACTGTCCCACCCCGCACACTCCTCACTGACCCACCCCACACACTCCTCACTGACCCACCCCGCACACTCCTCACTGTCCCACCCCTCACACTCCTCACTGACCCACCCCGCACACTCCTCACTGTCCCACCCCGCACACTCCTCACTGTCCCACCCCGCACACTCATCACTGACCCACCCCGCACACTCCTCACTGACCCACCCCGCACACTCCTCACTGTATCACCCCACACACTCCTCACTGTCCCACCCCGCACACTCCTCACTGACCCACCCCGCACACTCCTCACTGACCCACCCAGCACACTCCTCACTGACCCACCCCACACACTCCTCACTGACCCACCCCGCACACTCCTCACTGACCCACCCCGCACACTCCTCACTGACCCACCCTGCACACTCCTCACTGACCCACCCCACACACTCCTCACTGACCCACCCCGCACACTCCTCACTGACCCACCCCGCACACTCCTCACTGACCCACCCCACACACTCCTCACTGTCCCACCCCACACACTCCTCACTGTCCCACCCCACACACTCCTCACTGTCCCACCCCTCACTGACCCACCCCACACACTCCTCACTGACCCACCCTGCACACTCCTCACTGTCCCACCCCGCACACTCCTCACTGACCCACCCCGCACACTCCTCACTGACCCACCCCGCACACTCCTCACTGACCCACCCCGCACACCTCTCACTGACCCACCCCACACACTCCTCACTGACCCACCCCGCACACTCCTCACTGACCCACCCCACACACTCCTCACTGACCCACCCCGCACACTCCTCACTGTCCCACCCCGCACACTCCTCACTGACCCACCCCGCACACTCCTCACTGACCCACCCCGCACACTCCTCACTGTCCCACCCCACACACTCCTCACTGACCCACCCCACACACTCCTCACTGTCCCACCCCGCACACTCCTCACTGTCCCACCCCGGCCACTCCTCAGTGACCCACCCCGCACACTCCTCACTGACCCACCCCGCACACTCCTCACTGACCCACCCCGCACACTCCTCACTGTCCCACCCCACACACTCCTCACTGTATCGCCCCGCACACTCCTCACTGTCCCACCCCGCACACTCCTCACTGTCCCACCCCGCACACTCCTCACTGACCCACCCCGCACACTCCTCACTGACCCACCCCGCACACTCCTCACTGTATCGCCCCACACACTCCTCACTGACCCACCCTGCACACTCCTCACTGACCCACCCCACACACTCCTCACTGACCCACCCCGCACACTCCTCACTGTCCCACCCCGCACACTCCTCACTGACCCACCCCGCACACTCCTCACTGTATCGCCCCACACACTCCTCACTGACCCACCCCTCACTGACCCACCCCACACACTCCTCGCTGTCCCACCCCACACACACCTCACTTACCCACCCCGGCCACTCCTCACTGTCCCACCCTGCACACTCCTCACTGACCCACCCTGCACACTCCTCACTGTCCCACCCCACACACTCCTCACTGACCCACCCCGCCCACATTAGTAATGAGAACGCCCCCATCCCGTGAATGAATTTTAAAGAATACCCCTGGCCTTACTGTATCACTGGACACTCACGGCCTCTGTATCAGATCTCTTTTTATCTCTTATCTCTTTTTCTTAGTGAAACCAGATGCTCCAGTCTCATTGAACTGGGCACTCTTGAACATCAGCCAGTCAGGATTGTTGATGGACATCCAGCTGTGGTGGGAGGACCCAGCCACTGCCGACATCAGCTCTGGACGGATCCCACGCAAGTTTGAAATCCAGTATAAAGCCCGAGATGCTGAGCACTGGGATTCGGTATGTTCTCCGGGCACCAATAGCAGATTTTTTACCTTCAACCAAGATCAGCAGTCATGCTGCCATGATCTTTCTCACAGAGCAGTGAAAAAAATAATGGCCCAGAAATTGATCTCGCTCTGTTCCCGCGGGGGTAAGGCTTCCCCGCGATCTCTCACTCCGCTTGTGCTTTTTCAGATCCAGCTCGCACGAACTTGATGTTCCAGACATCAGCTGGGCAGTGCTTGCGTATCCCACCGGCGTAGTGAATTCGTGCGAGCTGTGGGATCACGTGACTCAGTTAGAGCCAATGGCAGCACACCATCTTCCATTCATAAGTTTCACATACGTGCTGTGAAATCTATGAATCTTACACCCCCCCAAAATAACAGCTAAACCTCAATTAAATTTAAAAAAAAAACCATCACATTAATAAAATAAGTATAGTTAAATAAATTAACCATTTTAAATAAAAAATTTAATTTTTGAAAAAATTTAAAATCTTTTAAAAAGTTATAAAAATAAACTTACCTGTCTTTAAAGTCTCTAAAAAAGATATACCTGTTAAAAAAAATTCAAAAAAATACCTAATTCACTACTTACCTTGTTAAAAGTGGGTCTTACTCCTCCTTTTTCCATTTCTAAAATCTTCCGTACTTACCTGCGCGTCCAAAGCATGAAGTGCACAGCGTGCGCGCAGCCTGTAGCGCGCACGCGATGCACCGAGGAACCGCCCCCTTTTCAAAAGAGCAATTGCCGGTTTTCAGCGCATGCGCAGGGCATGCAGAAAACCGGCAATTGGAGAGAGAATACGCGAGAGTACGCAGTGCGTACTCTCGCGTCGCGGGATGAATTTTTGGCCCATTGTGTGGAGTTTCAGCTTGCAGGGTCACAACTGTGCAGGGCTCCCTCGCTGGGCCCTTGTTGAATGTTCCACCTGATAGAGAGCTGAGTCCTGGAGACCAGCCGGCTCCCAGGATCATCCTTGGTCTGTGCTGAGATTGTGGCTCTCAGTCAGGGCAGGGCTGGGAGCGCTGGAGTGGGCCTGGAGGGTTAGCCTGGACGGAAAGTGCCCGTGGTTAAATGACCTGCTGACTCTCACGGGTGAGGTATTGGCACCTGTGAAATTATATTCATCCTAATGTCAGGAGTTTGCTGAGATGGAAGGATATTTTCACCTATGTTTCTGAAATCAGTCCCCACTGCAACATTCCCCCTCAGGTGCACGTCGATCCGTAGGTCCCGCGCAGGCCACTCACCAGCTGTTGCGGCTGGAAGAGATACTGCACATGTGCAGCCGCGCAGCAAATTTAAAGGGACCGCGCACAAAAAAAAAGTTAGAGGGAACGTTGCCCCACAGTGTCAGCTGTGGCTCAGTGGGTAGCACACTCGCCTCTGAGTCAGAAGGTTGTGGGTCGAAGTCCCACTCCAGGGACTTGAGCACATAAAGCTAGGCTGACACTCCCAGTGCAGTACTGAGGGAGTGCCGCACTGTCGGAGGTGCCGTCTTTCGAATGAGACGTTAAACCGAGGCCCCGTCTGCTCTCTCAGGTGGACGTAAAAGATCCCACGGCACTATTTTGAAGAAGAGCAGGGGAGTTCTCCCCGGTGTCCTGGGCCAATATTTATCCCTCAATCAACATCGCTAAAACAGATGATCTGGTCATTATCACATTGCTGTTTGTGGGAGCTTGCTGTGTGCAGATTGGCTGCCGCGTTTCCCACATTACAACAGTGACCACACTTCAAAAGTACTTCATTGGCTGTGTAAAGCGCTTTGAGACATCCAGTGGTCATGAAAGGCGCTATAGAAATGCAAGTCTGCCTTTCTTCCTTCCTGTATAAATAAACTGCAAATGCTGGGAACCTCAAGAAGGGCCCGACCAGCAACCTCAGTCTGTCTTTGCTCTCCACGGATGCTGACTGACCTGCTGTCTGTCTTCCTGGTTTTGTTTCACCTTCTCTGTATGATGTATTTATGAGTTAGTAAATGTTGAGCCTTGGGAAAAGCGGACAGCCAGGCTTGCCATGATCAGCTGGAAGAAACCTGGACTGTCTATTTGTTGTGGCCTTGTTGAAAGGAGGGCTGATTGTGTAACCTGCATTCGCTGCCGGCTGAGCACCGTCCAGGAGCAATCCCAGTCAGAGGCTCGTGTGCATCAAGTGGTACTTGAGGTAACAGATAAGCAAATCCACTTCTCATTCAAGTGTCCTTTCATCAAGAACAAACCGAATGGAGGCTCGAGCGATCATGTGGTCCAACTGCAATTCTCTGTCCTGCAGCAGTTTTGAAATGAGTGTTGCTGGAGACTTCTTTAATGGGAATATTGCTCTTTTCTGTTCTATTTTCTGCCTTTTTCTTTCCTCCCCTTCTGACATGCTGAGGCACTAGCAGTCCTCCGGTACTGGGCTTGAGTGGCCATTCTTCATGTGGAAGCCTTGACAATGATTGTCGGCAGGTTGTTTGCCTGTTCGAGGGCATCATAATAGAGCCTGATCTTGTGCTTGCTCAGCATCAACACTCACTGGATCACAATCTGTAGAGTGAACTCACGCTTATCCTTACCAGCTAAGGGAAACTGAACCAATTTTAATTTCCCACGGCTGTAAATTGCGCACAAACCAGGGGGGGTCAGTCTTGTGTGGTTCAGTAGCACGCCATGTAGTGCATTTACTTGAAGGTCTCTTCGAGATACGTTATGTAAGGCACCTTCCCCAGCACTCCTAAACATGAGCAATGTGTGATTCTGTTTTTCAGTCAGACATGTAACCGCTTATCAGAGCGTTAGCCATTTTCAAAAATGCTACCATAGGCAGATAGGAACAGGAGGAGGCCATTCAGCCCCTCGAGCCTGTTCCGACATTCAATAAGACCATGGCTGATCTGCAGTCTAACTCCATATACCCGCCTTTGCCTCATATTGCTTAATACCTTTAGTTAACAAAAATCTATGAATCTCAGATTTAAAATTAACAATTGATCTAGCATCAATTGCTGTTTGCGGAAGAGAGTTCCAAACTTCTACCACCCTTTGTGTGTAGAAGTGTTTCCTAATTTCACTCCTGAAAGGTCTGGCTCTAATTTTTAGACTCTGCCCCCTAGTCCGAGAATCCCCAACCAGCGGAAATAGTTTCTCTCTATCGACCCTATCTGTTCCCCTTAATATCCTGAAAACTTTGATCAGATCACCCCTTAACCTCCTCGTAACTTGAAGTCCGGGTATCATTCTGGTAAACCTACGCTGCACTCCCTCCAAAGCCAATATATCCTTCCTAAGATGCGGTGCCCAGAACTGCTCACAGTGCTCCAGGTGTGGTCTAACCAGGGCTTTGTACAGCTGCAGCATAACTTCTACCCCCTTGTACTCTAGTCCTTGAGATATAAAGGCCAGCATTCCATTAACCTTTTTTATTTTGATCTGTACCTGTTCATGACACTTCAATGATCTATGTACCTGGGCCTCCAAGTCTCTTTGGACCTCCACTGTTTTTAGCTTTTCACCATTTAGAAAGTACCCTGTTCTATCCTTTTTAGGTGACATTTGCCTACATTGAAATCCATTTGCCACAGTTTTGCCCATTCACTTAATCTATCAATATTCTTTTGTAATTTTATGCTTTCATCTACACTGTCGACAATGCCACTTATCTTTGTGTCATCAGCAAATTTGGATATATGAGTTTCTATACCATCATCTAAGTCGTAAATAAATACTGTGAATAGTTGAGGCCCCAACACAGATCCCTGCGGGACACCACTAGTCACATCCTGCCAATTAGAGAACCAGCCCATTATCCCTACTCTCTGTCTCCTGCCGCTCAGCCAATTTCCTAACCAGGTCAATAATTTGCCCTCAATTCCGTGAGCTTCTACCTTAGTTAACAGTCTCTTATGTGGGACTTTATCAAATTCCTTCTGGAAGTCCATATAAATAACATCCATAGACATTCCCCTGTCCACTACTTTAGTCACCTCCTCAAAAAATTCAATCAGGTTTGTCAGGCATGACCTACCTTTCACAAATCCATGCTGGCTCTCTGATCAACTGAAAATTTTTGAGGTGTTCAGTCATCCTATCTTTAATTATGGACTCTCTTATGAAGTGTCTCTTAGGCAGTCCCTCAGAACTGAGGATGACTTGCTTCCACATTAAAAAATGAGTTCTCAGATGACTGATGAGTCCAATGTGGGACCTACAGTCTCTGTCACAGGTGGGGCAGACGGTGGTTGAAGGGGCGGGTGGGGTGCTTGGGTTGACGTGTGCTCCTTGTGTTGCTTGTGCTTGGCTTCCGCTTGCTCCTGGCGAAGAGACACGAGGTGTTCAGTGCCTTCCCGGATGCTTCTCCTCCACTTTGTGCGGTCTTGGGCCAGGGATTCCCAGGTGTCAGTGGGGATGTTGCACTTTTTCAAGGAGGCTTTGAGGGTGTCCTTGAAGCATTTCCTCTGCCCACCTGGGGCTCTCGTGCCGTGTCGGAGCTCCGAGTAGAGCGCTTGTTTTGGGAGTCTCGTGTCGGGCATACGGACGATGTGACCCGTCCATCGGAGCTGATCGAGCGTGGTCAAAGCTTCGATGCTGGGGATGTTGGCCTGAGCGAGAACACTGACGTTGGTGCACTTATCCTTGCGTCTGCGCTCACTCGGAGGTCGAACTCCAAACCATCGTCAACACCTTCACCGAAGCGTATGAGAGCATGGGCCTTACAATAAACATCCTAAGACAAAGGTCCTCTACCAACCTGCCCCCGCCACACAGTACTGCCCCCCGATTATCAAAATCCACGACAAGACCTTGGACAATGTGGGCCACTTTCCATACCTCGGGAGCCTACTGTCAACAAGGGCAGACGTCGATGTCCCAGCACCAAGCTCATGGTCTACAGAGCAGTAGTGATACCCGCCCTGCTGTGTGCCTCAGAGACATGGACCATGTACAGCAGGCACCTCAAAGCACTGGAGAGGTACCACCAACGCTGCCTCCGCAAGATCCTGCAAATCCATTGGCAGGATAGGCGCACCAACGTCAGTGTTCAATAATTTGTAATATTACAGTATCAGCAATGTTCCCTCTAAGGTCGGCTGTGCACCGATCACGAGGTCCCGCGCAGGCCGTTCACCAGCGCTGCCTCTGGAAGCAATACCGTGCATGCGCAGCCGAGCAGCAAATTTAAAGAGCCCGCGCAGGAAAACAAATTAGAGGGAACATTGAGTATCAGCCCCGGGACATGTTGTAGTAATTTGTAATATCAAAGGAACATGTCGCTGGCCGGCCTCCCATTCTCCACCCTCTGTAAATTTCAATTCATTCAAAACTCTTCTGCCCATATTCGAGTTCACACTCGCCTACATTGGCTCCTGGTCACCCAACGCCTCGAATTTAAAATTCTCATGATTAATTCCATCAACGGCCTTGGCCCTCCCTTTCTCTGTAACTTCTACTGCTGCCCCGCCACTTGCCCTGAACTCTCCGGTCTTCTGACTCTGGCCCTTTGGTGGTGTGCCGTCTAGGACCCATGCTCTGGAATTCCCTCGCTCAACCCTTCTGCCTCGCTCACTCCTTCTCCTCCACTTCTTCGACCAAGCTTTTGGTCACTCTGTCCTTGGCACGGTGTCTGTTTTTGTCTGTAAATGCTTCTGTGAAGATGACTTGGGCTGTTTTTCAGTGTTAAAGGCGCTGTATAAATTCAAGTTGTTATCTGCAGATTGTGACTGGATAAGGATGAATAGTGTAGGTTCTCATTTTATAAAAAGAAAAACTGCAAATGTTGGAACTACACAGGTCTGTCAGTATCTGAAAAGAGGAAACACAGATTACCGGCTAATCCCAGATCCTGCAAAAGAACCAGCTTTCATTTTATTATAGGTGTGGGGAGGTCAGAAGAAATTTCAGGTTATTACATCTTCAAGTTTTATTCGTGTCCCCAGGAGTTTAAATAAATTGAGAAGACATAGTGGAAGGAGTGGACGTGACAGGCCGAGTGATGAATTACGAGAATGGTTCCAGGGATGAGGGTCTTCAGTCACGTGGATAGACTGGAGAAGCTGGGGTTCTTCTCCTCAGAGCCGAGAAGAGTGAGAGGAGATTTGATAGAGGTGTTCAAAATCATGAGGGGTCTGGACAGAGTAGATAGAGAGAAACTGTTCCCATTGGCGGAAGGGTCGAGAACAAGAGGACACAGATTTAAGGTGATTGGCAGAAGAACCAAAGGCGACATGAGGAAAAACTTTTTTACTCAGCGAGTGGTTATGATCTGGAATGCACTGCCTGAAAGGGTGGTGGAGGCAGACTCAATCGTGCCTTTCAAAAGGGAATTGGATAAGTACCTGAAGGAAAAAAATTGCAGGGCTACGGAGAAAGGGCGGGGGAGTGGGACTAGCTGAAGTGCTCTTGCAGAGAGCCGGCACGGGCTCGACGGGCCGAATGGCCTCCTGTGCTGTGACCATTCTATGATTCTATGAATAGCACTTTCTCGTTTCATTGTACATTGGGGGCTGACCATTAACAACTGCATCAGCAGCGACAATGAAAATGGCCAGCCCAGTGCGTACAGTATGCATGGCGGACATTTAAACATTTACATTTTGCTTTTCTGTCAATAGAACAAAATGAATGACTATAGGGGTTGGTTCTGGAAATCTAATGCTGCTTACCTTGTAATTCCTACCCTTGCTGCCTCTTTGTTTTACCCCATTCTCTGCAATGAAACAGGGACTGTGCCCTTTGCTGAATTTCCCTGTCTTGACAGATTGAAACCTTGCCAAGCCAGCACCCGCCACAGCCACTCTACAGCTTTGCGACGGGGAAGGAGTACGTGGTCCGACTGAGATGCACATATCCCAACGTTGGCAATTTCAGTGAATTCAGCAACACTTTAAAAGTTTTCCTTCCACCGTCACAATCAATAGAAGGTGAGTTGAGTTTTCAAAACAAAGTATGATCATTAATAACGTGAGAGAGGACACTGGAAGCGTTGTTATAGATTTTCCAGAGACTCCCCTTAATAAACAGTATGTTAAAACTGAGTGAGTTAGACAGTCACTAACTGACAGCTCCCCATTGGGCCTGCTGAATAGCTGAGTCATAGATCCAGACGGTCACATGGATGTGCTGAGTTAGAAGCACAGAAGCATAGAAGATAGGAGCAGGAGTTGGCCATTCGGCCTCTCGAGCCTGCTCCGCCATTTAATGAGATCATGGCTGATCATCCAAATTCAGTACCCTGTCCCTGCTTTCTCCCCATATCCCTTGATCCCTTTAGCCTTAAGAAATATATCTAACTCCTTCTTGAATATATTTAATGAATTGGCCTCAACTGCCTTCTGTGGCAGGGAATTCCACATGTTCACCACTCTCTGGGTGAAGAAATTCCTCCTCATCTCAGTCCTAAATGGCTTACCCCTTATCCTTAGACTGTGACCTCTGGTTCTGGACTCCCCCGCCATTGGGCACATCCTTCCTGCATCTACGTAAGAACATAAGAACATAAGAAATAGGAGCAGGAATAGGCCAATTGGCCCCTCGAGCCTGCTCCGCCATTCAATAAGATCATGGCTGATCTGATTCTAACCGCCAATCTACTATCACAGAACCATCTCCTGAACCTAACAAAATTGGACACACAAAATAGGAGCAGGGTCAGGCTACACGGCCCCTGGGCCCGCTACGCTACCCACAGAGCCATGACCGATCCGAACCTAGACTCATGTCCAAATTCCTGCCCGCTCCCCGTAACCCTTAATTCCCTTTACTTCTAGGAAACTGTCTATGTCTGTTTTAAATTTATGTAATGATGTAGCTTCTACAGCTTTTTGGGGCAGCATATTCCATGGACCTACCACCCTCTGAGTGAAGTAGTTCCTTCTCATCTCAGTTTTGAAAGAGCAGCCCCTTATTCTAAGACTATGCCCCCTAGTTCTAGTTTCACCCATCATCGGGAACATCCTCCCCGCATCCATCCGATCCAACCCCTTCACAATCTTATATGTTTCAATAAGATCGCCTCTCATTCTTCTGAACTCCAATGAGTAGAGTCCCAATCTACCCAACCTCTCCTCATATGTCCATCCCCTCATCCCCGGGATTAACCGAGTGAACCTTCTTTGCACTGACTCGAGAGCAAGTATGTCTTTTCTTAAGTATGGACACCAAAACTGTATGCAGTATTCCAGGTGCGGTCTCACCAATACCTTGTACAACTGAAGCAATACCTCCCTATTTTTATATTCTATCCCCTTAGCAATGAAAGCCAACATTCCATTGGCCTTCTTAATCACTTGCTGCACCTGCATACTAATCTTTTGAGTTTCGTGCACCAGGACCCCCAGATCCCTTTGTACTTCAGTACTTTCCAGTTTCTTGCCATTTAGATAACAACTTGCTCTACTATTTTTCCTGCCAAAGTGCATAACCTCACACTTTCCAGTACTGTATTCCATCTGCCAAATCTCTGCCCACTTACTTAGCCTGTCTATGTCCCCTTGCAGATTTTTTATGTCCTCCTCACTCACTACTTTCCCTCCCATCTTAGTATCATCTGCAAACTTTGATATGTTACACTCGGTCCCCTCCTCCAAATTGTTAATATAGATTGTAAAGAGTTAGGGACCCAGCACTGACCCCTGTGGAACACCACTAGTTACTGATTGCCAGTCTGAGAATGAACCATTTATCCCAACTCTCTGCCTTCTGTTAGATAGCCAATCCTCTATCCATGCCAGAATATTACCCCCAATCCCGTGATTTTTTATCTTAAGCAATAATCTTTTGTGTGGCACCTTGTCAAATGCCTTTTGGAAGTCTAAATACACTACGTCCACTGGTTCCCCTTTATCCACCCTGTGTGTTACTTCCTCAAAGAACTCCAGCAAATTTGTCAAACATGACTTCCCCTTCATAAAACCATGCTGACTTTGTCCTATTAAATTATGATTATCCAAATGTCCCGTTACTGTCTCCTTAATAATGGACTCCAAAATTTTACCTACCACAGATGTTAGGCTAACCGATCTATAGTTTCCAGCCTTCTGTCTACTGCCATTTTTAAATAAGGGTGTTACATTAGCAGTTTTCCAGTCTGCCGGGATCTTTGCTGAGTTCAGGGAGTTTTGGAAAATTATTACCAATGCATCCACAATCCCTACCGCCACTTCCCTCAAGACCCTAGGATGTAAGCCATCAGGTCCAGGTGATTTATCCGCCTTGAGTCCCATTATTTTACCGAGTACCACTTCCTTAGTGATTTTGATCGTGTTTAGCTCCTCCCCCCCTATAGCCCCCTGTTTGTCCAGTGTTGGGATATTCTTAGTGTCCTCTACTGTAAAGACTGATACAAAATATTCATTCAGTGTATTTGCCATCTCCATATTTCCCACCATTAATTTCCCGGTCTCATCCTCTAAGGGACCAACATTTACTTTAGCCACCCTTTTTCTTTTTATATAACTATAAAAACTCTTACTATCTGTTTTTATATTTTTTGCTGATTTACTTTCATAATCTATCTTCCCTTTCTTAATCAATCTTTTTGTTATTTTTTGCTGTCTTTTAAAGTTTTCCCAATCCTCTATCCTCCCACTAGATTTGGCTACCTTATAAGCCCTTGTTTTTAGTCGAATACTATCCTTAATTTCTTTACTTAGCCTCGGATGACTATCTTTTCTTTTACACCCTTTTCTTCTCAGTGGAATATATATTTTTTGGAAGTTGTAAAATAACTCCTTAAATGTACACCACTGATCATGCATCGTCTTACCCTTTAATCTATTTTCCCAATCCACTCTACTAAATTCCGCTCGCATAACTTCATAGTCTCCTTTATTCAAGCTTAGCACGCTTGTTTGAGATCCAAACTTCTCACCCTCTAATTGAATATGGAATTCAACCATGTTATGGTCACTCATTCCAAGGGGATCCTTTACTAGGACTAGATCTAGTCTGTCTCGTCCTGTTAGAATTTTATAAGTTTCAATGAGATCCCCTATCATTCTTCGAAACTCTAGCGAATATAAGCCTAATCGACCCAATCTCTCTTCATACGTCATTCCTGCCATCCCAGGTATCAGTCTGGTAAATCTTCGCTACACTCCCTCCATGGCAAGAACATCCTTCCTCAGATAAGGCGACCAAAACTGCACACAATACTCAAGGTGTGGTCTCACCAAGGCCTTGTACAACTGCAGCAAGACATCCTTGCTCCTGTACTCGAATCCTCTCGCTATGAAGGCCAACATACCATTTGCCTTCTTAACCGCCTGCTGCACCTGCATGCTTACCTTCAGCGACTGGTGCACAAGGACACCCAGATCTCGTTGCACTTCCCCTTTTCCCAATCTATTGCCATTCAGATAATAATCTATCTTCCTGTTTTTGCCACCAAAGTGGATAACCTCGCATTTATCCACATTATACTGCATCTGCCATGCATCTGCCCAATCACCCAACCTGTCCAAATCATACTGGAGTTTCTCTGCATCCTCCTCAGAGCACACACGCCCACCCAGCTTTGTGTCGTCTGCAAACTTAGAGATATTACATCTAGTTCTCTCGTCTAGATCATAGCTGGGGTCCTAGCACCGATCCCTGCGGTACCCCACTAGTCACTGCCTGCCACTCGGAAAAAGACCCGTTTATTCCAACTCTTTGCTTCCTGTCGGCTAACCAGTTCTCTATCCAAATCAGTACCTTACCCCCAATCCCATGTGCTTTAACTTTGCACGCTAATCTCTTATGCGGGACCTTATCGAAAGCTTTCTGAAAGTCCAAATACACCACATCCACTGGTTCTCCATTATCTATTCTGCCAGTCACATCCTCAAAAAATTCCAGTAGATTAGTCAGGCATGATTTAGCTTTTGTAAATCCATGTTGACTTTGTCCGATCCTGTCACTGTTTTCCAAGTGCTCCTCTATTACATCTTTTATAATGGACTCTAGCATTTTGCCCACAACCGATGTCAGGTCTATAATTCCCCGTTTTTTCTCCACCACCTTTTTTAAATAGTGGGGTTACATTAGCTACCCTCCAATCCATGGGAACTGTTCCAGAGTCTATAGAATTTTGAAAAATGACCAGCAATGCATCTACTATTTCTAGGGCCACTTCCTTAAGTACCCTAGGATGTAGATTATCAGTCCCTGGGGATTTATCGGCCTTCAATCCCATCAATTTCCCTAACACCATTTCCCTACAAATACTGATTTCATTCAATTCCTCCCTCTCATTAGATCCTATAATTCCCTGACATCTCTGGGAGTTTATTTGTGTCCTCCTTTGTGAAGACAGAACCAAAATATGTATTTAATTGTTCTGCCATTTCATTGTTCCCCATTATAAATTGCCCTGATTCTGACTGCAAGGGACCTATGCTTGACTTCACCAATCTTTTTCTCTTCACATATCTATCGAAGCTTTTACAGTCAGTTTTTATGTTCCCTGCAAGCTTAGTCTCATATTCTATTTTCCCCCTCTGAATTAATCCCATTGTCCGACAGGATTGGACTGTCCCGTGTTGTCCCTATGGTTGAATAGTCTGCTGACACTTTCTGTCAAGATTAACACAGGAAGTATGGTCAGTTTCGTAAAGTGCCAGAGGGTCAGTTACTTTGGTAAAAAAAGGGGAGATTGTCTGTAGTGGGGAAGAAGAGTCATCATGAATAGATAAATCTGAATTTTGTATTGAGGATTCAAGTATTGGCATTGCCGCATTATTAATCTGTCCATCATAAAACAGATTGTGCAATGGCTGGATCTTGCATTACAGGGCGAACGAGGTATGGGATGTCAGTACTGTGCAGCCTGCCTTAGGAAACTGTCTGAGTGCATTCCTGGGACAAGGCTGCAGTTCTTTTCAATGTGTTGCACTATCGCCAGTATATCTCTCCTTCTGCTACAGTTCCTTTGGAAAGGCCTTGGATTACCGAATGCCGCTCACCAGAGCAGGAAACCTTCACATGCAGGTGGAGTGTCGGAAACTACCAGAACCTGACAGAACGAAGGCGACTGAGATTCTTTTACACAAAGGGGTAGGTTTGGTGATGATGCAATATTGCATTTTGTGGTATTCAGTTTTCTGTACTCATGATTTGTCTGTGCTCAGGAGAATGATCTGATTTGGTTCAGTGTGAGAGAGGAATATGCAATCCTGTTATTATTTTCAAACTCCCAACTGCCTGTCCTTTAGTCTTCAATTCGCCACATTACTTCATTTGATCTGCTTAACTACTCCCTCACCCCCACCTTTTATGCCCTTGTTCTCAGTAAAACCCTTATTCTCTCCCACCGTGGTCGTTAACCCTGGCGTGAACCCCATCTTCACTACTACGGAAGTGGTGGAAGCGGAGACACTCAATGTTTTCAAGGGGAGACTGGATAGGCACTTGAGGGAAATAAACTTGCAGTGCTACGGGGATAGAGCGGGGGAATGGGACTGACTGGATTGCTCTACAGAGAGCCGGCATGGACTCGATGGGCCGAATGGCCTCCTTCTGTGCCGCGATGACTCTGTGACTCAACTCCAAGGGGCATAGGCATGAGCCTATCTAGCACACAGCTGGTTTAGCCATCCATAGTCCGATCTGGCTGGACCACATCAAACACTATCAGGCTTGCCAATGTCGCCATCTACTCCCAAGATCATTCTAGACAGCAAAAATAACCCCCAGCTTCTTTTCTCCACTACCAGCTGTCTCTCCCGCAGCTCCATGTTTGAATCCCTCCAATCAGGTTTCCATCCCTGCCACAGCATTGAAACAGCCCTAATCAAAGAAGGGGACGGTAGCACAGTGATTATGTTACTAGACTAGTAATCCAGAGCCGTGGACTAATGGTCCTCAGACGTAAGTTCAAATCCCACCACGGCAGCTGGGGAATTTAATTCAGTTAATTAAATAAATCTGGAATAAAAAGTTAGTGTTAATGACAGTGACCATGAAGCTACCACATTGTTGTAAAAACCCATCTGGTTCACTAATGTCCTTCAGGGAAGGAAATCTGCTGACTTTACCTGATCTGGTCTATATGTGATTCCAGACCCATAGAATGGTTACAGCACCGAAGGAGGCCCATCAAGCCCGTGCTGGCTCTCTGCAAGAGCACTTCAGCTAGTCCCACTTCCCCATAGCTCTGCACATTTTTTTCCTTCAGATACTTATCCAGCTCCCTGGTGAAAACCACAATTGAATCTGCCTCCACCACCCTTTCAGGCAGTGCATTCCAGATCCGAACCACTCGCTGCGTAAAAAGGTTTTTCCTGATGTTGCCTTTGGTTCTTCTGCCAATCACTTTAAATCTGTGTCCTCTGGTTCTCGACCCTTCTGCCAATGGGAACAGTTTCTCTCTATCTACTCTGCCTGGACCCCTCATGATTTTGAACACCTCTATCAAATCTCCTCTCAAGCTTCTCTGCTCTAAGGAGAACAACCCCAGTTCTCCAGTCTATCCACGTAACTGAATCCCTCATCCCTGGAACCATTCTCGTAAATCTTTTCTGCACCCTCTCTAAGGCCTTCACATCCTCCCTAAAGTGCGGTGCCCAGAATTGGAAATAATACTCCAGTTGAGGTTGGACCAGTGTTTTATAAAGGTTCATCATAACAGCAATGTGGTTGACTCTTAACTGCCCTCTGAAATTGCCTAGCAAGCCACTCAAGGGCAATTAGGGATGGGCAATAAATGCTGACTTTGCCAGCGACGCCCACATCCCAAGAATGAATAAAAAAATAACAAATGACATCCTCTGTGATTGTAACGGTGGTGAATATCCCTCTTTGTCCTTCTCAACCTCTCTGCAGCTTTTGACACGGCGACTACACCATCCTATCGTGAAAGGAATGATGTATGAGGAAGGATTGAGTATCTTGTGTCTTTTCTGTCTTGAAAATAGAAGACTGAGAGAGAATAAGATAGACATGTTTAAAATTATGAAAGGTTAGGATCTGGAATGCACTTCCTGAAAGGCTGGTGGAGGCAGACTCAATCACAGGCTTTCAAAAAGGGAATTGGATAAGTTCCTGAAGGAAAAGAAATAGCAGGGCTCCGGGGAAAGGGCGAGGGAGTGGGACTAGCTGAAGTGCACTTGCCGAGAGCCGGCACGGGCTCGACGGGCCGAATGGCCTCCTTCTGTGCTGTAACCATTCTATGATTTTAGCTGGTGGAGCAAGATACCTTAATAGGTTTCAAGAAGGAACTGGAAAGGTTTTTGTCAAAAAATGGGATTCAGGGTTATCAGAAATGCATCAAGTCAACACTGTGGATAGTGGAAATCTGGAACTTTCTTCCTCCAAAAGGCTGTGGATGCTGGTTCAATTGAAATTTTCAACACTGAAATTGAAGATTTTTGTTAGGTAAGGCTATCAAGAGATATATGGAGAAATGGCGGAACAGGCTCGAGGGGCTGAATGACCTACTCCTGTTCCTATAGGTGCGCTAGATGGACCAAAGATGTGCCTGAAACTGTTGCTATGTTACTATCCTCCGACAAACCTTCCCTGGCAACCAGTTGCCCTCACTTGGTTCCACTCTTACTGATCCAATCGCTGTAATGGTTTTTCTTCCCTCCACAGCACTGTTACCTTTGATGTCCCCAAGGATCTAACCTTGACTCCTTTCCCTCTCCCCATCTCCTCCACCCTCACCTCCGACAACAAGTGTGAGGAGCTCATGGACTTCTTTGTCTCTAAGATTGAGACCATCCATTCAGCTGCCTCTGCCACTTCCCTTCCTTTCCCGAGCCCACCGGGCCAAACTTACTCTAAGGTTCCCCCCTGCCCTAGTCCTGAACTCACATCTTTCTCCAGTTTCTCTCCGATCTCCCTTCATGACCTCTCTGCGCTCACCTTGTCTATGAGACCCACTTCCTGCTCCCTCGACTCTATTCCCACCAAACTACTGACCACCCAACTTCCTTTCCTGGCTTCCATGTTAGCTGACATTGTTAACGGTTCTCTCTCCTCAAGTACTGTCCCCCTCTCCCTCAAATCTGCCGTTATCACCCCTTTAGGAAGGACAGGCGAATAGGAAAAGGAGGTGGGGTGGCCTTGCTAGTAAAGGATGAAATCAGAGCAATAGTGAGAAAGGATATTGGCTCAGAAAATCAAGATGTAGAATCAGTCTAGGTGGAGCTAAGAAGCACCAAGGGGGAAAACATTGGTGGAAGTTGTCTATAGGCCTCCAAACAGTAGTGGTAATGTAGGGGATGGCATCAAACAGGGAATTAGAGATGCATATAACAAGGGTACTACAGTAATCATGGGTGACTTTCATCTACATATAGACTGGCCAAACCAAATTAGCAATAATATTGTGAAGGATGAATTCCTGGAGTGTGTACAAGATGGTTTTTTAGACCAGTACGTTGAGGAGTCAACAAGGGAACCGGCTATCTTAGATTGGGTATTGTGCAATAAGAAGGGGTTAATTAATAATCATGTTGTGTGGGGTCCTTTAGTGAAGAGTGACCATAACATGAAAGAATTCTTCATTAAAATGGAAAGTGAAGAAGTCCAATCCGAAACTAGGGTCCTAAATCTAAACAAAGGAAACTACAATGGTATGAGGAGTGAGTTGGCTATGATAGATTGGGGAGCTTCATTAAAACGCATGATGGTGGATAGGCAATGGCTAACATTTAAGGAACGAATGCATGAATTGCAATAGTTATACATTCCTTTCTGGCGCAAAAACACAAAAGGAAAAGCGGCTAACAAAAGAAATTAACGATAGTATTAGATCCAAAGAGGAGTCATATAAAGTTGCCAGAAAAAGTAGCAAGCCTGAGGATTGGGAGCAGTTTAGAGTTCAGCAAAAAAGGACCAAGAGATTGATTAAGAGGGGAAAAATAGAGTGTGAGAGTAAACTTGCAAGGAACATAAAAGCAGATTGTAAAAGCTTCTACAAGTATGTAAAAAGAAAAAGATTAGTGAAGACAAATGTAGGTCCCTTACAGTCAGAAACACGAGAATTTATAATGGGGAACAAGGAAATGGCAGAGCAATTAAACAAATACTTTGTTCACAGAAGAGGACACAATTAACTTTCCAGAAATGCTAAGGAACCAAGGGTCTAGTGAGAAGGAGGAATTAAAGGAAATTAGTATTAGTAAAAAAATAGTGCTGGAGAAATTAATGGGACTGAAAGCTGATAAATCCCCAGGGCCTGATAATCTGCATCCCAGAGTACTAAAAGAGGTAGCCATGGAAATAGTGGATGCATTGGTTGTCATCTTCCAAAATTCTATAGATTATGGAACAGTTCCTGCAGATTGGAGGGTGGCAAATGTAACCCCACTATTTAAAAAAGGAGGGAGAGAGAAAACAGGGAACTACAGACCGGTTAGCCTAACATCAGTCGGAGGGAAAATGCTAGAGGCTATGATAAAGGATGTGATAACAGGACACTTAGAAAATATCAACGGGATTAGACAAAATCAACATGGATTTATGAAAGGGAAATCGTGTTTGACAAACCTACTGGGGTTTTTTGAGGATGTAACTGGTAGAATAGATAAGGGAGAACCAGTGGATGTGGTGTATTTGGATTTTCAGAAGGCCTTTGATGAAGTCCCACATAACAGGTTAGTGTGCAAAATTAAAGCACATGGGATTGGGGGTAATATATTGGCATGGATTGAAAATTGGTTAACAGACAGGAAACAGAGAGTAGGAATAAATGGGTCTTTTTCAGGGTGGCAGGCGGTGACTAGTGGGGTACCGCAGGGATCAGTGCTTGGGCCCCAGCTATTCACAATATATATCAATGATTTTGATGAGGGAACCAAATGTAATATTTCCAAGTTTGCTGATGACACGAAACTAGGTGGGATTGTGAGTTGTGAGGAGGATGCAAAGAGGATTCAAGGCGATTTAGACAAGTTGAATAATTGGGAAAATACATGGCAGATGCAGTGTAACGTGCATAAATGTGAAGTTATCCACTTCGGTAGGAAAAACAGAAAGGTAGAGTATTATTTAAATGTTGATAGATTGGGAAATGCTGTTGTACAAAGGGACCTGGGTGTCCTTGTACACCAGTCACTGAAAGCAAACATGCAGGTGCAGCAAGCAGTTAGGAAGGCAAATGGTATGTTGGCCTTCATTACAAGAGGATTTGAGTACAGGAGCAAGGATATCTTACTACAGTTATACAGGGCCTTGGTGAGACCACACCTGGAGTACTGTGTGCAGTTTTGGTCTCCTTACCTAAGAAAGGATATACTTGCCATAGAGGGTGTACAGCGAAGGTTCACCAGACTGATTCCTGGGATGGCAGGACTGTCGTATGAGGAGAGATTGGGTCGACTAGGCCTGTATTCACTAGAGTTTAGAAGAATGAGAGGGGATCCCATTGAAACGTATAAAATTCTGACAGGGCTAGACAGACTGGATGCAGGGAGGATGTTTCCCCTGGCTGGGGGGTCTAGAACGAGGGGTCACAGTCTCAGGATACGGGGTAGGACATTTAGGACTGAGATGAGGAGAAATTTCTACACTCAGAGGATGGTGAACCTGTGGAATTCTCTACCACAGAAGGCTGTGGAGGCCAAGTCACTGAATATATTTAAGAAGGAGATAGATAGATTTCTAGACACAAAAGGCATCAAGGGGTATGGGGAGAGAGCGGGAATATGGTATTGAGATATAGGATCAGCCATGATCATGTTGAATGGTGGAGCAGGCTCGAAGGGCCGAATGGCCTACTCCTGCTCCTATTTTTCTATGTTTCTATGTTTCTCTCCTCAAAAAAACAGCCCTTGACCCCTCCACCCCATCTCCAACCTCCCTTTCCTCTCCAAAGTCCTTGAACGTGTTGTCGCCTCCCAAATCCGTGCCTATCTTTCCCGCAATTCCATGTTTGAATCCCTCCAATCGGGTTTCCACCCTTGCCAAAGTACCAAAACGGCTCTCATCAAAGTAACAAATGGCATCCTTTGTGACTGTGACAAAGGTAATCTATCCCTCTTCTTCCTTCTTGACTTGTCTGCAGCCTTTGACACGGTTGACCACTCCATCCTTCTCCAAAGCCTCCCCACCATCGTCCAGTCATCCAGCTGGGTGGGACTGCACTCGCCTGGTTCCATTCTTATCTATCTAATCATAGCCACAGAATCACCTGCAACAGCTTCTCTTCCCGCTCCCGCATCATTACCTCTGGTGTCCCCCAAGGATCTATCCTTGGCCCCCTCCTATTTCTCATCTACATGTTTCCCCTTGACGACATCATCCGAAAACACAGTGTCAGTTTCCACATGTACGCTGCCGACACCCAGCTCTACCTCACTACCTCTTCTCTCGACCCCTCCACTGTCTCTAAGTTGTCAGACTGCTTGTCCGACATCCAGTTCTGGATGAGCAGAAATTTTCTCCATTTAAATACTGGGAAGACCGAAGCCATTGTTTTTGGTCCCCACCACAAACTCTGTTCCCTAGCCACTGACACCATCCCTCTCCCAAACATCTGTCTGAGGCTGAACCACACTGTTTGCAAACTTGAAAGAAAGACTTACATTTCTATAGCACCTTTCACGACCACCGGATGTCTCAAAGCGCTTTACAGCCAATGAATTACTTTTGAAGTGTAGTCACTGTTGTAATGTGGGAAACGCGGCAGCCAATTTGGGGCCAGCAAGCTCCCACAAACAGCAATGTGATAATGACCAGATAAACTGTTTTTGTTATGTTGATCGAAACTTGTTAGATCGGAAATGAGGAGGAATTTCTTCTCTCAGAGGGTCGTGAATCTTTGGAATTCTCTGCCGCAGACAGCTGTGGAGGCTGGGTCATTGAATATATTTAAGGTGGAGATAGACAGATTTTTGAAAGGTAAGGGAGTCGAGGGTTATGGGGAGCGGGCAGGGAAGTGGAGTTGAGGCCAAGATCAGATCAACCATGATCTTATTGAATGGCGGAGCAGGCTCGAGGGGCCGAATGGCCGACTCCTGCTCCTACGTCTTACGTTCTAATTTTCTTATGGTTGAGGGATAAATATTGGCCAGGACACCGGGGATAACCCCCCTGCTATTCTTCGAAATAGTGCCATGGGATCTTTTACGTCCACCTGAGAGAGCAGACGGGGCCTCAGTTTAACATCTCATCCAAAGGACGGCACCTCCGACAGTGCAGCACTCCCTCAGCACTGCACTGGAGTGTCAGCCTAGATTTATGTGCTCAAGTCCCTTGGTGTCATATTTGACCCTGAAATGAGCTTCCGACCACATATCCACAGCATAACAAAGACCGCCTATTTCCACCTCCGTAACATCGCCCGTCTCCGCCCTTGCCTCAGCTCATCCGCTGCTGAAACCCTCATCTATGCCTTTGTTACCTCTAGACTTGACTATTCCAACGCACTCCTGGCTGACCTCCCACATTCTACCCTACGTAAACTTGAGCTCATCCAAAACTCGGCTGCCCGTGTCCTAACTCGCACCAGTCCCGTTCGCCCATCACCCCTGTGCTCGCTGACCTACATTGGCTCCCAGTTAAGCAGTGCCTCGATTTCAAAATTCTCATCCTTGTTTTCAAATCCTTCCATGGCCTCGCCCCTCCCCATCTCTGTAATCTCCTCCAGCCCCACAACCCCCCGAGATCTCTGCGCTCCTCTAATTCTGCCCTCTTGAGGATCTCCGATTATAATCGCTCAACCATTGGCGGCCGTGCCTTCTGTTGCCCGGGCCCTAAACTCTGGAATTCCCTGCCTAAACCTCTCCGCCTCGCTACCTCTCTTTCCTCCTTTAAGACGCTTCTTAAAATCTACCTCCTTGACCAAGCTTTAGGTCACCTGCCCGAATTTATCCTTATGTGGCTCGGTGTCAAATTTTTTGTCTTTTAATACTCCTGTGAAGCACTTTGGGACGTTTTACTATGTTAAAGGCGCTATATAAATACAAGTTGTTGTTGTTCTTTAATTACATGCTGCCCCTTGGCAATATCCTACAAACCCTGTGTGTCCAAGGCCATTGAAATGTTCCCTCAGCAGCAGAGAAATTCACAGTTGTCTGTATCTCAAAGTTGAGAAGCAGCACCTAAGATAAAATGCTGGGCTTTTTCGTAAAGTGAGAAATAAATTCATAGACTGGAAACTTTCTGTGCACATGGCTGCACATGAGAAAGACCAACCCAGAGAAAAAGAGACAGCAACTGAGAAGAGACAGAGAGCGAGAAAGAGAGAGAAAGAGCTAAAGAGAAAAAAAGACAGATTCGCTCCATTGCAAGAAAGTATTTTGCTAAACAGCGATGTATTAGTAAGTTCTTTCATAGTTTTGTTTTCAAGTCTGGCTCCCACATTCAGCTGTCTTTTCCTCAAACGACAGTTTATGTCTTATCTGGTGATCGATGCCTTCATCCACTGCCTCCTTTGTGTTCTATAAAATCAAATAATAGGCTCCGAGAATGATCAGTGGCACGTGATATCTCCATCAGATTACCACTTACGCTATTCCATCTAGATTGCTATGAATAGCAGCACAAATGTACAAATACAAGTAGCTGCTCTGAATACAGTGTGGTATAAGTGAACAAAATGTATAACCTTGTAAAGAGTGATTTAATCACTTCCACAGCTCAGAGGTAATAGCTGCTACGATAAAGGGATGAAGAATGGTTTCAGAGAGAATGTCCTTTCTACTCTAGACTTGGGGCCATTAGCAAATTAAGATAAAAAGTACTTTTCTCAGTCAGCACTTTCAATCTCAGTCGAATTACTTGTGATGCAAGTCGACAGCTCTAAATGAACACGTATTCAGAAAAGCAAGGGAAATGCAACTGTCAACTGAAACTCTGGAGCGAAGGGGGTCTTCTGAGATTGAGATTAAAGACTGGGACTCAAAAAAGAGAGCTTTATCATGCATTGAACCACTTTATTTAACCTGGGAGTGTCTGATGGGACAGTGTAGAGGGAGCTTTACTCTGTATCTAACCTGTGTTGTACCTGCCCTGGGAGTGTTTGATGGGACAGTGTAGAGGGAGCTTTACTCTGTATCTAACCCGTGCTGTACCTGCCCCGGGAGTGTTTGATGGGACAGTGTAGATGGAGCTTTACTCTGTATCTAACCCGTGCTGTACCTGCCCTGGGAGTGTCTGATGGGACAGTGTAGAGGGAGCTTTACTCTGTATCTAACCTGTGTTGTACCTGCCCTGGGAGTGTTTGATGGGACAGTGTAGAGGGAGCTTTACTCTGTATCTAACCCGTGCTGTACCTGCCCCGGGAGTGTTTGATGGGACAGTGTAGATGGAGCTTTACTCTGTATCTAACCCGTGTTGTACCTGCCCTGGGAGTGTTTGATGGGACAGTGTAGAGGGAGTTTTACTCTGTATCTAACCCGTGCTGTACCTGTCCTGGGAGTGTTTGATGGGACAGTGTAGAGGGAGCTTTACTCTGTATCTAACCCGTGCTGTACCTGCCCTGGGAGTGTTTGATGGGACAGTGTAGAGGGAGCTTTACTCTGTATCTAATCTGTGCTGTACCTGCCCTTGGAGTGTTTGATGGGACAGTGTAGAGGGAGCTTTACTCTGTATCTAACCCGTGCTGTACCTGCCCTGGGAGTGTTTGATGGGACAGTGTAGAGGGAGCTTTACTCTGTATCTAACCCGTGCTGTACCTGCCCTGGGATTGTTTGATGGGACAGTGTAGAGGGAGCTTTACTCAGTATCTAACCCGTGCTGTACCTGTCCTGGGAGTGTTTGATGGGACAGTGTAGAGGGAGCTTTACTCAGTATTTAACCCGTGCTGTACCTGCCCTGGGAGTGTTTGATGGGACAGTGTAGAGGGAGCTTTACTCTGTATCTAACCCGTGCTGTACCTGCCCTAAACTGATGGGACAGTGTAGAGAGCATTGAATATAACAAAGATTGTTCCATAGCAGTATCAATAGTGAGTGAAGAAATTAGGATTGGTGTCCACCTTGGCTCATTCTTCCCTCTGAGTCGGATGGTGTGGGAAAGGTTTGAGAGCATGCGCTTGGCTGGCACTCCAGTGCAGTACTGCTAGAGTGTTGCGCTGTCAGAGGTGCTGTCTTTCAGTTGAGATGTTAGTGAAGTACGGTCTGTCCTCTCCTGTGAACGTCATAGATCCAGTAACTGTATTAAAAGAAGAGCAGGGTTTTTCTCCCGATGTCCTGGCCAACATTTATTCCTCAATCAACTCCTCTAACAAAACCGTTTCATTGGTCATTGATCTTGCTGTGTGGAAATTGGTTGCCACGTTTCTACATTACAACAGTTACCACACTTCAGAAAGTAATTAATTGGCAGTGAAGCGATTTGGGTCGTCCAGAAGTCGTGAAAGGTGCTATATAAATGGAATTTTTTTCTTTATTTACTGTTTACTGTTTTGTCTGAAAGACGACACCTCCAACACTGCAGCACTCCCTTGTACAGATTAAGTATTCAAATTCTGTAGTGTCACTAACCAATTCAAAAAGTAAATGAAATGCTGGGATGTCTAGCCAGTTCAGCAGAAAACAAGTCTACACAGACTGTGCTGAGATTTTACAGTGTACTCAGCAGACTTCATCTGGAGTGTATTCGGTTCGAGGTGGCACAACACAAAAGGCCAAACCTGCATTGGAGAAGGTGCAAATAAGAATATTGATGATCCCAAGTGTAAAGGAGATGAGCTATGGGGAAAGATAAGGGAGCTCAAGCTCTATAATCTAGAGAAGGTTAAGGGGCGACCTCACGAAGACATAGAAAATGTTATATGGTATAGATGAGGCAAGTCCAAAATATTACTTCAAAGTAAGACCAGGGGACAAGCGTTTAAATTAGACAAAACTAAATTCAGAACAGAAATAGGAAGAACTTATTGTGGATGGTTTTCCTGAGGGTGGTGGGAATGAAGCTCTGGCCGCCAGTCTCTTGGCAGAAGATTTACTGGGTCACAAAGTAAGAAATATGGGACTTACCTTTTGTTCCTCTTTGGCTGGCTGCCAGGCCTCATTCAGACCGGGGTCTGGTTTCGATGCAAACCCAGCTTCTTGGGGTGCCCCTGCATCTGGATGCCCATGAACATTGTAGCAGGAAATAGAGTTGGGAAGCTAGGAGTGCCCCCAGGGCAATGGAACAGGGGCAGAGACCCAAGTTAAATGGTCCACCTTTTTCCTGATTTTTGCACTTGAGGAACGGGCATTCCTAAGGGCCAGGCAAATCAGCCCTTTATTCAAAGGGTGATAAATATTTGAAATAATCTGCAAAGACATGAAGGGAGTTCAGAATGAGCTTTAATGGGGAAAATGGACTTTCCTTACCCTTGACTGTACTTGTTTTCTGAAGTGTTCATCTTAAACATTTCAGTTTCCCTTCTTCTTATTCTGTAAACTTTGAATAAAGGAAAACCTCAACATGACAAAGTTACACACTGAAGTTTAGCTGGAGATTTACTGAAGTCTTATAATTAGGGAGCTGAACTGTCTCAGTATTATCGTACAATAGTGGCCATGAGTGACAGGCAATTTACGATGTCTGATTCCGGGGGGGCTAAATTCGGTTGATTTGCACCTCAATTTAGCACCCTAATTCTTACCCCCTAATGTTTTATTGGATCAGAAATAATTTCTTTTACCTTGGAGACTGTACATAGCAACCAATGAATCCTAGCAGCAGTCCTAATACACCCTCTAATTACAGAGGGAGAAGGAGGAGTGGAGGATGTTAAGCCTGGCATACAGAAACAGACACCAACAGCTTGAAGTTTGGTTGGCTTTTTATGCAGAAAAACGAGGTTTGGCACTGGCCGTTTGCTGTACTGAAACTGATTTGCTTTGCATTAATAATTCTCCCTGTATTAAGGTGCCGATCTTCTATTGGAAACAGTTTCTAAGAAAATACAGTCAGTGAGCATCCAGGCCCACACCTGAACTTATGTCACCAAGAAATCCAATAGGGAATTCAGGAGAAACTTCTTTACCCAGAGAGTGGTGAGAATGTGGAACTCGCTACCACAGGGAGTGGTTGAAGCGAATAGTATAGATGCATTTAAAGGGAGGCTAGACAAGCATATGAGGGAGAAGGGAATAGAGGGTTATGCTGATAGAGTGAGATGAGGAAAGACGGGAGGAGGCTCGAGTGGAGCATAAATGCCGGCAGGGACTGGTTGGGCCGAATGGCCTGTTTCTGTGCCGTATATCCTATGTAATCCTATGTAATGACCCCTGTTTATCAAAGACACTAACAGATTGATGTCTCTTCAGAAATAATGCCGACTGGAAAGAATGTCCCAAATATGTGCACAATGAAAACTCCTGCTACTTCAACCAGACCTACACCTCCATCTGGATTTCATACTGTGTGCAGCTGAAGTATGACTTTCAGGATCAGAACATCACTTTCGACAAACGCTGCTTCTCCATCGATAACATCGGTAAAAGAAACTTCTTCTTCTCCTTCTTTGAGAGAGTAGTGAGGCAACAGGCCTGGACTAATGAACCAGAGACAAGAGTTCAAATCCCACCACGGCAGCTGGGGAATTTAAATTCAATTAAATAAATCTGGAATAAAAAGCTAGTATCAGTAGCGGTGACCATGAAACCGAATTGTTGTAAAAACCCATCTGGTTCACTAATGTCTTTTAGGGAAGGAAGTCTGCCGTCCTTACCCGGTCTGCCCCATATGTGACTCCAGACCCACAGCAATGTGCTTGACTCTAAATTGCCCTCTGAAATGGCCTAGCAAGACACTCAGTTAAGGGCACTTAGGGATGGGCAATAAATGCCGGCCTAGTCAGCGACGCCCGATTCCAATGAATAAAAAAATGGTTGGAATAATTACATCAGAAAAGTCTGGAGACAGAACACAAAGATGGTAAGGAATGGTTGAAGGCCATTAGGCTCTCTTATCAGAGATCCACCTCATTTACACACCGTCTCACCATATCCCTCAATCGCTCCTCTCTCCAGAAACACGTCTAATTATCTCTTGAACCCATCAACATTTAACACCAAAGATGTGTGGGTTAGGTTGATTTGGCTATGATAAATTGACCCTTAGTGTTAGGGGGGATTAAATACGTGGGGTTACGGGGATAGGGTGGGATATGTGTCGGTGCAGGCTCGATGGGCCGAAATGGCCTCTATCTGCACTGTGGGGATTCTGTGAACACTTCAATGTCCTTCCCTTGTAACTTATTTCACAATTTCATTGCATTTGGGTGACAAAGTTCCCCATGATTCTCCTAACTCCTTCTTACTCCTAACTGAATTTTTTATTTGTATTCCCTGGGATTTGTACCCTTCACCACATTGAACAATTTAGCATCATCAGGTTGTTTGATTCAAAGGGACTGGGATTGAGTTATTTCTTTTGAGTTATTTCTTGTCTGCTATGAACAATGGTTTTTGTTTGTCCAAGACAGATTCATTTGCCATGGTTTATAACCCTGGAAAGCCCATTAAACTAATGGTAGAGCTCACAGTGACAGCTACAAATGTCAAATGCCCATTTACCCTGTGGATGTGCAATATGGCACTGGTTGCTGTGTTAGGGAACAGAGAGTTGTGGTGAATGGCTGTATTTCGGACTGGAGGGAGGGATACATTATTGTTCCCCAAGGTTCAGCACCAGGACCACTGCTGTTTTTGATATACCTTAATGACTTGGACTTGGGGGGTACAGGGCACAATTTCGAATTGACACGGATGGCATGAAACTTGGAAGTGTAGTGAACAGTGAGGAAGATAGTAATAGACTTCAGGAAGACGTAGACAGGCTGGTGGAATGGGCACACACATGGCAGATGAAATTCAATGCAGAGAAGTGTGAGAATCATAGAAATCTACGGCACAGAAGGAGGCCATTCGGCCCATTGTGTCCGTGCCAGCCGACAAAGAGCTCTCCACCCTAATCCCACTTCCCAGCTCTTGGTCCGTAGCCCTGTAGGTTTCGGCACTTCAAGTGCACAGCCAAGTACTTTTTAAATGTGATGAGGGTCTCTGCCTCTACCACCCTTTCAGGCAGTGAGTTCCAGACCCCCACCACCCTCTGGGTGAAAACATTTCTCTTCAAATCCCCTCTAATCCTTCTACCAATTACTTTAAATCTATGCTCCCTGGTTATCGAACCCTCTGCTAAGGGAAATAGGTGCTTCCTATCCACTCTATCTAGGCCCCTCATAATTTTATACACCTCAATTAAATCTCCCCTCAACCTCCTCTGTTCCAAAGAAAACAACCCCAGCCGATCCAATCTTTCCTCATGGCTAAAATTGCCAGCCCCCCGTAAATTTCCTTTGCACCCCCTCTAGTCCAATCACATCCTTCCTGTAATGTGGTGACCAGAACTGTACGCAGTATTCTAGCTGTAGCCTAACTAGTGTTTTATACAGTTCAAGCATAACCTCCCTGCTCTTGTATTCTATGCTTCAGATAATAAAGGAAAGTATCCCGTATGCTTTCTCAACCAAAATATTTATTAAGAACCATACCTACGTCTTCCGCCTCCACACACAGACCTTTTTGGTCTCTAATAGGCCCTACTCTTTCCTTAGTTATCCTATTGCTCTTTATGTATTTATAAAACATCTTTGGGTTTTCCTTGATTTTACTTTCATCATCCCCTCTCTTTACTTTCCTAATTTCCTTTTTAATTTCACCCCGCACTTTCTATACTCCTTTAGGCTTTCTGCAGTATTGAGCTCTCGGTAACTGACAAAAGCTTCCCTTTTTTGTTTTATCCCACCCTGAATGCCCCTTGACATCCAAGGGGCTCCAGATTTGTTTGTCCCACCCTTTTTCTTTGTAGGAACATACTTGTTCTGAACCCTCACTATCTCCTCCTTGAGTGCCTCCCACTGCTCTGACACTGATTTACCTTCAAGTCTCTGTCTCCAGTCCACTTTTGCTAAATCACATCTCAGCTTAGCAGAATTGGCTTTTCCCCAATCGAGAACTTTCACTCCTGGTCTATCTTTGTCCTTTTCCATAACTACGCTAAATCTAACTGAATTATGATCACTACCACCAAAATGCTCTCCCACTGATACCCCTTCCACCTGCCCAGCTTCATTCCCTAAAACTAAGTCCAGAACCTCCCCCTCTCTTATTGGGCTTGCTACGTACTGGCTAAAAAAGTTCTCCTGAATGCATTTTAAGAATTCTGCGCCCTCTATACCTTTTACATTGATTCTATCCCAGTTAATGTTAGGGTAGTTGGAATCCACTACTACTACTGCCCTATTGTTTTTGCACTTAACAGAAATTTGCCTACATATTTACTCTTCTATCTCCCTCTGACTATTTGGGGGTCTATAGTACACTCCCAGCAGTGTGATTGCCCCTTTTTTGTTCTTCAGTTCAACCCATGTGGCCTCATTTGATGATCCTTCTAAGATATCATCCCTCCTCACAGCTGTAATTGTTTCTTTAACCAATATTGCGACCCCCCCTCCTTTTTTATCCCCCTCTCTACCTCGTCTGAAAACTCTGTAACCAGGAATGTTGAGCTGTCGTTCCTGCCCTTCTTTCAGCCATGTTTCAGTAATAACTATGATATCATACTCCCACGTGACTATCTGTGCCCTCAGCTCTTCTGCCTTATTCACTAGACTCCTTGCGTTGAAGTATATACCATTAAACACTGCCAAATCCCTTTGTTGTCTATTTTCTAGCCTTTGTTTCCTCTGCCTTCCAAATTCACTTAATAGTTTACTGCTTTCCATTTCCAGGTTTGCTTCACTCCCTTCTGAATCTACGCTCAGATTGCCATCCCCCTGCCAAGCTAGTTTAAACCCTCCCCAACAACACTAGCAAACCTCCCGCGAGGATATTGGTCCCGGCCCTGTGAGGTGATATATTTTGGTAGGAAGAAGGAAGAGAGACCACACATACTAAATGGAACAATTTTAAAGGGGGTGCAAGAACAGCGAGATCTGGGGGTGCTTGTGCACAAATCTTTAAAGGTAGTAGGACAGGTGAACAAAGTATTTAATAGAGTATATGGGATCCTGTGCTTTATAAATAGAGGGATAGAGTACAAAAGCTGGGAAGTGATGCTAAACCTTTATAAAACACTAGTTTGGCCCCAGCTGGAGTATTGTGTCCAATTCTGGGCACCACACTTTAGGAAGGATGTGAAGGCTTTAGAGAGGGTGCAGAGGAGATTTACTAGAATGATTCCGGGGATGAGGGAATACAGTTACATGGATAGACTGGAGAAGCTGGAGTTGTTCTCCTTAGAGCAGAAAAGGGTGAGAGGAGATTTGATAGAGGTGTTCAAAATCATGAGGGGTCTAGACAGAGTAGATAGAGAGAAACTGTTCCCATTGGCGGAAGGGTCGAGAACCAGAGGACACAGAATTAAGATGATTGGCAGAAGAACCAAAGGCGACATGAGGAAAAACTTTTTTACACATTGAGTGGTTAGGATTTGGAATCCACTGCCTGAAAGGGTATGGAGGCAGACTCAATCATAGTCTTCAAAAAGGAATTGGATAAATAACTTGAAGGAGAAAAATTTGCAGGGATGTGGGGAAAGAGCGGGGGAGTGGGACTAACTGGATTGCTCTTCAAAAGAGCCGGCGCAGACTCGATGGGCCGAATGGCCTCCTTCTGTGCTGTACTATTCTGTGATTCTAGAGAAGAATATTTCAAAGTTGGGGGGGGGAAAAAGAGTCAAATATAGACTGAAGTCAGGGGGACTGGAACCAACTTCAAAGCACCCTACAGAAAGCAACTCTCTCCCTTGCACAATCCTGAAACTCTGGCATGAAAGGATAGGCAGTTGGAATCAGTCATTTCAGTTACATCCCAGGAGCCGATGTTGCCTCTCGATAATGGTAGCGAATTTCTGGCGCGAGCACAAATCGATGTATCTATTTTCGCGCATGCGCAAATCGGCAAATTGATGTCATCAGGCATTTGGCGTGAATCCAAAAAAAATCCCGAGATTTAGGAGTTCCATCAGAGTTCGGTCTGCTCAGAGCAGGATTAAACGGAGTGGACTTGAACAGAGTGTTTCATTTGGGAATTTGGAAAGAGTGGGAATTCGGAGAAGAGGGGGGAGGAATTGCTGCTTTTTGCCTTCACGACTTGTAGTGCTTTGTGTTATAGGTAGCTATATAATTTCAGTACCCTTAACTTAATCTAGATCAATTAAATTTAATGAAATAAATCAAGGTCATATAGGGCTGGTGTGCCACAACTGCAGCATGTGGGAGTTTGTGGAGAGCATTGTGATCCCGGACAACCACATTTGCAGTAAGTGCCTGCATCTTGAGGAACTTCAGCTCAGAGTTTTTGAGTTGGAGTCTGAGGTGCAGACATTGCGGGGCATCAGGGATGGGGAGAGTTACCTCGACACTTTGATCCGGGAGGCAGTCACACCCCTTAGGTTAGGTGGTGGTACAGGTCTGGTTAGTGGTCAGGGACGGGAGGGTGTGACTGCAACTCAGGCAGGTAAGGGGACCCCAGGTGCAGTGCTGGAGGAGCCTCAGCCTTTGCCCTTGTCCAACAGGTATGAAGTTCTTGCTGCCTGTGTGGATGAGGGAAAAGCCTGCAGGATGGATGAGCAAGCTGACCATGGCACCATGGTGCAGGAGGCCATTCAAGTGGGGGGAATGAAAGGGAATGTAGTTGTGGTAGGGGACAGTATAGTCAGGGGGTAGATACTGTTCTCTGCAGCCGCGACCGGGAGTTCCAAAGGTTGTGTTGCCTGCCCGGTGCAGCTCGCGGCTGGAGAAGAACTTGTAGTGGGAGGGGGAGGATCCAGTTATCGTGGTCCACGTAGGAACAAAGGACATAGGTAGAACTAGGAATGAAGTTCTGCTGAGGGAGTTTGAGGAGCTAGGATTCAAATTAAAAAGCAGAACCTTAAAGGTAATAATCTCTGGATTGTTACCTGAGCCACGCGCCAATTGGCAATGGGACAAACAGATTAGAGGTTTAAATGCGTGGCACAACTCCTGCTCCTATTTCTTATGTTCTTATTTTGAGCTACAGGGGAGTCGAGGGTTATGGGTAACAGGCAGGAAAGTGGAGTTGAGGCCAAGATCAGATCAGCCATGATCTTATTGAATGGCAGAGCAGGCTCAAGGGGCCAAATGGCTTACTCCTGCTCCTATTTCTTATGTTCTTATGTTCAAAGAGTGGTGAGGGAGGAAGGGGTTTCAGTTCATGGGGCACTGGCACCAGTACTGGGGAAAGAGGGAGCTGTTCCTTTGGGACGGGCTCCACTTAAACCAGGCTGGGACCATTGTTGGCACGGCTATCATGCTGAAGACTTGTGCTCCAGAACTAGCTGCGCCTCTAGCCAAGCTGTTCCAGGAGAGCTACAACACTGGCATCTATCCGATAATGTGGAAAACTGTCCTGTCCACAAAAAGCAGGACAAATCCACAGGCCAATTACCGCCCCATCAGTCTACTCTCAATCATCAGCAAAGTGATGGAAGGTGTCATCGACAGTGCTATCAAGCGGCACCAAGACCACTCTGCTCCCGACCTCATTACAGCTTGGTCCAAACATGGACAAAGGAGCTGAATTTCAGAGGTGAGGTGAGAGTGACTGCCCTTGACATCAAGGCAGCATTTGACCAAGTGTGGCATCAAGGAGCCCGAGTAAACCTGAAATCAATGGGAATCGGGGGGAAAACTCTCCACTGGCTGGAGTCATACCTAGCACTGAGGTCAGTGTCGGGAGTGGAGAGAGAAGCAGCACAGTGAGTATTTAAACTCACTTTCGCGGGCTTTTTTCAAAGGCCAGTGTCGGGAGTGGAGAGAGAAGCAGCACAGTGAGTAGTTAAACTCACTTTCGCGGGCTTTTTTCAAAGGCCAGTGTCGGGAGCGGAGAGAGAAGCAGCACAGTGAGTAGTTAAACTCACTTTCGCGGGCTTTTTTTCAGAGGCTTACCAATCTCACAGACCAGCGGCGGCGTTCCAGAGCCACGTCACAATTCAAAAAGTGACGCGGACAAGAGGAAGCAGCTGATTGGGTGAGTACGGCCAGGTGAGTATTTATACTACTCTGTAGTTTGACAGTTAAGGTTAATAGTTTATAAAGTTTAGTAGGTCCTAATTTTTGTGGTTATAGTTTCTAAGGTCTTTGTTGTGTAGCTGGGAGTGCTAGTAAACAAGGGCCCTTGAGAATATCATTTAATTGTAGTGTAATTTGTGGTATAGATTTGAGTTAATTTAAATTAATTAAAGGATAAGTCATGGCAGCACAGCTCGGCCCCGTGGTATGCTCCTCCTGCGCTATGTGGGAAATCAGGGACACTTCCTGTGTCCCTGATGACCATGTGTGCGGGAAGTGTATCCAGCTGCAGCTACTGGCAGACCGCATTGCGGCACTGGAGCTGCAAATGGATGCATACTGGAACATTCGCGATGCTGAGCACATTGTGGATAACACGTTTAGGGAGTTGGTCACACCGCAGGTAAAGGCTGCACAGGCAGGAAGGGAATGGGTGACCACCAGGCAGAGTAGTAGGTGCAGGCAGGTAGTGCAGGGGTCCCCTGTGGACATCCCCCTCTCAAACAGACATACCACTTTGGATATTGTTGAGGGAGATGGCTTATCGGGGGAAGGCAGCAGCAGCCAACTTCCTAGCACCATGGGTGGTTCTGCTGCACAGGACGGGAGGAAAAAGAGCAGGAGAGCTATAGTGATGGGGGATTCTATTGTAAGGGGAATAGATAGGCGTTTCTGCGGCCGCAAACGAGACTCCAGGATGGTATGTTGCCTCCCTGGTGCAAGGGTCAAGGATGTCTCGGAGCGGCTGCAGGGCATTCTGGAGGGGGAGGGTGAACAGCCAGTTGTCGTGGTGCAGATAGGTACCACCGATATAGGTAAAAAACGGGATAAGGTCCTAAAAGCTGAATATAGGGAGTTAGGAGGTAAGTAAAAAAATAGGACCTCAAAGGTAGTAATCTCAGGATTGCTGCCGGTGCCACGTGCTAGTCAGCGTAGGAATAGAGGATATTTCAGATGAATACGTGGCTAGAGGAATGGTGCAAGGGGGAGGGATTCAAATTCCTGGGACATTGGAACCAGTTCTGGGGGAGGTGGGACCAGTACAAACTGGACGGTTTGCACCTGGGCAGGACCGGGACCGATGTCCTAGGGGGAGTGTTTGCTAGTGCTGTTTGGTAGGGTTTAAACTAAAATGGCAGGGGGTTGGGAACCTGTGCAGGGAAACAGAGGAAAGGGAAGCAAGGATAGAAGCAAAAGACAGGAAGGAGCAAAGCAAAAGTGGAAGGCAGAGAAATCAAGGGTGTAAATCAAACAGGGCTACAGTAAATAATAATTCTGAAAGGACTAAGAGTGTTAAAAAAACAAGCCTGAAGGCTTTGTGTCTTAATGCGAGGAGCATTCGTAATAAGGTGGATGAGTTAGCTGTGCAAATAGATGTAAACGGATATGATATAATTGGGATTATGGAGACATGGCTCCAAGGTGACCAAGGCTGGGAATCCAACATCCAGAATATGAGAGTTTTTTTAAAATTTGTTTATGGGATGTGGGCATCGCTGGCAAGGCCAGCATTTATTGCTCATCCCTAGTTGCCCTTGAGAAGGTGGTGGTGAGCCGCCTTCTTGAACTGCTGCAGTCCGTGTGGTGAAGGTGCTCCCACAGTGCTGTTAGGGAGGGAGTTCCAGGATTTTGACCCAGCGACAATGAAGGATCGCAGATATATTTCCAAATCAGGATGGTGTGTGACTTGGAGGGGAACTTGCAGGTGGTGGTGTTCCCATGCGCCTGCTGCCCTTGTCCTTCTAGGTGGTAGAGGTCATGGGTTTGAGAGGTGCTGCCGAAGAAGCCTTGGCGAGTTGCTGCAGTGCATCTTGTAGATGGTACACACTGCAGCCACGGTGCGCCGGTGGTGGAGGGAGTGAATGTTTAAGGTGGTGGATGGGGTGCCAATCAAGCGGGCTGCTTTGTCTTGGATGGTGTTGAGCTTCTTGAGTGTTGTTGGTAAACTAGCGAGAGACATAAAAACAGACTGTAAAAGCTTCGATAGTTAAGTAAAAAGGAAAAGATTAGTGAAAGTAAATGTGGATACCTTACAGGCTGAGACAGGAGAAATTATAATGCGGAATAAGGAAAATGCAGTGAAATTAAACAAATACTTTGGCCGCGAATTTAATTGACCTCAGAGGGCGAGTTTGGAGGTGGGTCGGTTGCGAAAATCAGAAGAATTGCCAGCGGGCTGTGAACCCACCACCATCCCACCTGCACATTTGGCAAGTGTCGGGTCAACCGCTCCTGAACTGACCCGACACCAAACGGCGGGAGAGGCAGTTAAGGCAATTAACAGCTTGTTAACTGCCTGGATAATCCGATTTTAACTGCCTGTTGGGATTTTGCAGGTTTTTCCGTGTGCTGCCCGCCTTCACAAAGACACGCCAGCTGAATCGAGCCGGGTTGAGCGAGGACCTGAATTGTTGCCAGCTGCTCGAACAGCTTAAAAGCGGTCCTGCAATCTCTCATTCTTTCATACGCCATAACTTAGTGCTTTGAGGTTTGGGAGACGTTTTTCAGCTCTACTAATCTTGTGAGTGTTGAGGCTGAAATCCATGTGCAGTGTGAGCTCCTTGGGATACCCTCTGGCCCCTTTGTCTGAGCGCAAACAACCTCCATTTCTCGACTGAGATATATACCAGCGGGATGGGAACCATTTATATCCTCTCATCCTGGTCGTCCGGTTTGGAGGAAGAGCAGCCGCGGCAGCAGCGCAACCAGGCACAGCAGCAGCACCAACAGCAGGAGCGCCAACCTCCTCCTCACCCACCTGATGCTGCACAGGGCAGAGGGCGTCAGCGCAGGGCTGCACCTCGCCGCAGGAGATACCCCCAACACAGGGTTTACAGGCCGAGGATGACCTTCCTCAACATGACTGAGCAGCAGTGCCAAAGGAGGCTGAGAGGTAGTGGGTGACATCTGCACAATGCTGCATCAACACCTGGAACCCAGAGGAGCGGGTGGACACCCTTTACTAATGGCTGTCAAAGTCACCACCGCACTCAATGTTTTTGCTTCAGGGTCCTTCCAGGGATCCTCAGCAGACATCAGCGGCATCTCCCAGTCGGCCGCACACACTTGCATCATGCAGGTCACTGATGCCCTCTTTGCAAAGGCGCACAATTACATCCAATTCTCCACGGATGGCCCAATTGTAACTGCGCGTGTGGTTGGCTTTGCCAATATGGCAGGCTTGCCAAGGGTGCAGGGTGTCGTAGACTGCACACATGTGGCCATTAGGACCCCCCATCACAACCTAGCTGTATTTGTCAACCGCGAGGGATTCCACTCCCTTAACGTCCAGCTGGTGTGTAACCACAGGAAGATTATCATGCATGTTTGCGCAAAGCACCCTGGCAGTTGCCATGACTCCTTCATCCTGCGGCGGTCTACTGTGCCTCAGCTCTTCAATCCGGCAACACAACTTTCCGGATGGCTACTTGGCGGCAAGGGCTATCCCCTGAAAAAGTGGCTCATGACACCGATGAGGAGGCCATCAAACGAGGCTGAGGAGCAGTACAATGTGAGCCACATTTCCACCAGAAGCATCATAGCGCAAACCATCGGCTTGCTCAAAATACGATTCCGATGCCTCGACAGATCTGGTGGAGCCTTGCAGTATGCACCAGCCAGGGTGTCCAGAATCATCATTGTCTGCTGTGCCCTGCACAACATCACACAGCAGCGCGGCTTAGTGCTGCCTAAGGAACAAGTGGCTCAGCGCAGAGCATCCTCGGATGAAGAGGGGGAGTACAAGGAGGCCGAGGAGGAAGAGGACGAGGAGGAGGCCGAGGAGGAGGAGGCATGCCTTGCGGGGCCGGATGTGGCAATGCAGCAGCACTCGATCACATTGCTGGCCGTCACGCAAGGGATGCACTCATCCATGCCAGATTCGCGTAAGTTTACGCTTCAACCACAGGTGGCTGGCATATGGCTATGAATGTGTGGACGACCTTCTTAGCATACCATACATCATCTCTCAGCACCATCATTACAAATGCAAGTCACCCTGAGCCCTCAATGTGCAACTTCTGTTTCCCAGAACACACAGGCCAGAACTTCAACTGATTGCCATCACATTTCTTTAATCTCATCACAAAAGGATAACAATCAAAAATATACAACAGAATAAAACACCCAAGTGACTACCCTTGTGACTATTTGTGTGTTAGCTTCCTCTTACGCGTGCTTCTACGTGGTGCTTCCCCTGTGGCTTCAGCAGATGTAGAGGCACCTTGCTCACTTTGATGCTGTGCCTGCTTAGATGCCTTTGGCGGGCGTCCTCTGGGTTTGGGAGACTGGGAGGGCTCTGCCACAGTCTGCTCTTCCTGCAGCTGTGCAGGGGCTGAGACAGCCATCTCAGGGGGATGGGATACGGAGTGGAGCTATAGTAGGGGGTGATGCACAGCCAAATATAGAGGAAAAAACAAGTCAGCCTGGAAGGCAGTGCAAATATATAACGGCACAAGGGAGTATGGCAAGGCTGGATGGCATTTATTTTAATGCAAGGAGTCTTGCAAGTAAGGCAGATGAATTGAAGGTGTTGATGAACACATGGGAGCATGATATTGTTGCTATCACAGAGACATGGTTGAGGGAGGGGCAGGACTGGCAGCTCAATATTCCGGGGTATAGAATTTTCAGGCGAGACAGAGGGGGGTGTAAAAGAGGAGGGGGTGTCGCAATATTAATCAAAGAGTCAATTACTGCTGTAAGGAGGGATGATATCTTAGCAGGTTCCTCTAATGAGGCCATATGGGTAGAACTTAAAAACAAAAAGGGGGCAAGCACTTTGCTGGGAGTGTACTATAGGCCCCCAAACAGTCAGGGGGAGATAGAGGAACAGATATGTAGGCAAATCTCAGAGAAGTGTAGAAATAATAGGGTAATAATAGTAGGGGATTTCAACTTCCCCAATATTAACTGGGATAGTCAGAGTGTGAAAGGCTTAGAGGGTGCGGGATTCTTAAGGTGCATCCAGGAGAGCTTTTTGAGCCAGCATGTAGAAAGTCCTACAAGAGAGGGGGCGGTACTGGACCTAATTCTAGGGAATGTAGCCGGGCAAGTGGTAGAAGTGTTAGTAGGAGAGCATTTTGGTGACAGTGACCATAAATCGGTGAGATTTAAGGTAGTCATGGAAAAGGACAAAGATGGACCGGAGATAAAGGTTCTAAATTGGGGGAAGGCCGATTTTAATATGATAAGGCAGGATCTGGCCAAAGTAGACTGGGATCAGCTACTTGTAGGAAAATCCACATCAGAGCAGTGGGAGTCTTTCAGAAAGGAAATAGAGAGAGTACAACAGCAATATGTTCCCGTAAAGGTCAAGGGTGGGACCAACAAGCCCAGGGTACCCTGGATGTCAAGGGATATACGAGAATGGATTAGGAAAAAAAGGGAGGCTTTTGGCAGATACAAAGGACTAAAAACAGTGGAAGCCCGAGAGGAGTATAGAAAGTGCAGGGTGGTACTTAAAAAAGAAATTAGGAGAGCGAAGAGGGGGCATGAAATAACACTGGCGGGCAAAATAAAGGAAAATCCCAAGGTATTTTATAAGTATATTAAGGGCAAGAGGATAACCAGGGAATGAGTAGGGCCCATTAGGGACCAAAGTGGCAATCTGTGTGTAGAGCCAGAAGATTTAGGTGGGGTTTTAAATGAATATTTTGCATCTGTGTTCACTATGGAGAAGGACGATGTAGGCATAGAAATCAGGCAGAGGGATTGTGATATACTTGAACAAATTAGTATTGAGAGGGAGGAGGTACTAGCGGTTTTAGCAGGCTTAAAAGTGGATAAATCCCCAGGCCCAGACGAGATGTATCCCAGCCTGCTGTGTGAGGCAAGGGAGGAGATTGCAGGGGCTCTGACACAAATTTTCATAACCTCTCTGGCCACAGGGGAGGTGCCAGAGGACTGGAGAACAGCTAACATAGTACCATTATTCAAGAAGGGTAATAGGGATAAACCAGGGAATTACAGGCCAGTGAGCCTAACATCAGTGGTAGGGAAATTATTGGAAAAAATTCTGAGGGACAGAATTAGTCTCCACTTGGAGAGGCAAGGATTAATCAAGGTTAGTCAGCATGGCTTTGTCAGGGGGAGATCATGTCTGACCAATTTGATTGAATTTTTCGAGGGGCTGACTAGGTGTGTGGATGAGGGTAGTGCAGTTGATGTGGTCTACATGGACTTCAGTAAGGCTTTTGACAAAGTCCCGCATGGGAGACTGGTCAAGAAGGTAAAACCCCATGGGATCCAGGGCAACTTGGCACATTGGATCCAAAATTGGCTTAGTGGCAGGAGGCAGAGGGTGATGGTCGAAGGTTGTTTTTGTGACTGGAAGCCTGTGTCCAGTGGTGTACCACAGGGATCGGTGCTGGGTCCTTTGCTGTTTGTCGTGTATATTAATGATTTAGATTTGAATGTAGGAGGTATGATCAGTAAGTTTGCAGATGACACGAAAATTGGTGGGATGGTGAATAGCGAGGAGGGAAGCCTCAGGCTACAGGACGATATAGACGGGTTGGTCAGATGGGCACAACAGTGGCAAATGGAATTTAACCCTGAAAAGTGTGAGGTGATGCATTTTGGGAGGACTAACAAGGCAAGGGAATACACAATGAATGGTAGGACCCTAGGAAGGACAGAGGATCAGAGGGACCTTGGTGTGCATGTACATAGATCCCTGAAGGCAGCAGGACAGGTAGATAAGGTGGTTAAAAAGGCATATGGTATACTTGCCTTCATTAGCCGAGGCATAGAATATAAGAGCAGGGAGGTTATGATGGAGCTGTACAAAACGCTAGTTCGGCCACAGCTGGAATACTGTGTGCAGTTCTGGTCGCCACACTATAGGAAGGATGTGATTGCATTGGAGAGGGTGCAGAGGAGATTCACCAGGATGTTACCTGGGCTGGAGCACTTCAGCTATGAAGAGAGACTGGACAGGCTGGGGTTGTTTTCCTTAGAGCAGAGAAGGCTGAGGGGGGACCTGATTGAGGTGTACAAAATTATGAGGGGCATAGATAGGGTAGATAGAAAGGAACTTTTCCCCTTAGTAGAGGGGTCAATAACCAGGGGGCATAGTTTCAAGGTAAGGGGCAGGAGGTTTAGAGGGGATTTGAGGAAAAACTTTTTCACCCAGAGGGTGATTGGAATCTGGAACTCACTGCCTGAAAGGGTGGTAGAGGCAGGAACCCTCACAACATTCAAGAAGCATTTAGATGAGCACTTGAAACGCCATAGCATACAAGGCTATGGACCAAGTGCTGGAAAATGGGATAAAATAGACAGGGCTTGATGGCTGGCGCGGACACGATGGGCCGAAGGGCCTCTTTCTGTGCTGTATAACTCTATGGGGGAAAAATTCAGTTGGTTGCGCCTCCCGTTAGCGCCTTAAGAGGGCGCTAATGGGGCGCAAAGCAACTAGCGCCCAGGCGCGGCGAAGTTTGCGCCGCTCGCGAAATTAACTAGACATTTTGCGGCGGCGCTAAACACTACCGCCACGATCTCCTGCGCCGGCAGATCATGACGTCACTCGAGTGCGCAATGCCCCGGTATCGCCCCGGAGCCGATATTGAGTGGCGCCCCCTGCCTTACCGCCTGACGCTAGCAACGACAGGTTGAGGGGAGCGTTCTGCAGTCATGAAGGGAAAGGGGGAGCGCTATTTAAAGGTGACTGCTTCCTGCCTTTTATTGTTGGTGACATTTTTGAACTACGCATTCTGAGAGAGAGGGAGAGACTTCTGGAGAGATTCAACATTGTGTGAAGGAGTTTTGGGTACTGAGCAGCACTTTGCAGGTTCATTTTGATTTGCCATTCCTTGTATCAATTTAGCAGAGAGTGTGGGGGCTGCACTCTGAGCTCTTTGCCTGGTACTCTCCATTGTTATTTCCAGCACATTTGATGTGCAGGTCTCTCCAGGCCGAGATTCAAGGCTGCAATGAGCAGGATGTGGATGGAAAGCAAGATCAACCCTCCCCTTTAAGAACTGGCCGGTGCCATTGTGTGTGTGTTCCATTGCTGACTGACATCAAATGAGCTTTGCCAGCGCTCTGAGGTAGCGCCTCGCTCCTCGGCCTTTGCGCCTTAAGACAGATGTGTAGCACCTGATTTAGCGTTCCAATCACCTCCAGGGGCGATAAAAGTCAAGTTTGCAGTCGGTGGCGATAATTAGCGCCAGGCGCTAATCTTTGCGCCCGGCCGATAATTGCGCCCCAAATGGGGCGATACTGAATTTCTCCCCCATGGTATTGAGATAGAGGATCAGCCATGATCATATTGAATGGCGAAGCAGGCTCGAAGGGCCAAATGGCCGACTCCTGCTCCTGTTTTTCTATGTTTCTATGTGTTCAGAGGGACCTGGGTGTCCTTGTATACAAATCACTGAAAGTTAACATGCAGGTACAGCAAGCAATTAGGAAAGCAAATGGTATGTTGGCCTTTATTACAAGAGGATTTGAGTATAAGAGTAAAGGCATCTTACTGCAATTATATAGGGCCCTGTTAAACAACACCTGGAGTACTGTGTACAGTTTTGGTCTCCTTACCTAAGGAAGGATATACTTGCCATAGAGGGAGTGCAACAAAGGTTCACCAGACTGATTCCTGGGATGGGGGATTGTCCTATGAGGAGAGATTTAGTAGACTGGGCCTATATTCTTCAGAGTTTAGAAGAATGAGAGGTGATCTCATTGAAACATACAAAATTCTTATAGGGCTTGACAGGGTAGATGCAGGGAGGATGTTTTCCCTGGCTGGGGAGTCTAGAACCAGGGGTCACAGTCTCAGAATAAGGGGTCGGCCATTTAGGACTGAGATGAGGAGAAATGTCTTCACTCAGAGGGTGGTGAATCTTTGGAATTCTCGACCCCAGAGGGCTGCGGAGGCTCAGTCGTTGAGTATATTCAAGACAGAGATCGATAGATTTTGAATATTAAGGGAATCAAGGGATAGGGGGATAGTGCGGGAAGGTGGAGATGAGGTAGAAGATCAGCCATGATCTTATTAAATAGCGGAGCAGGCTCGAGGGTCTGAATGGCCGACTCCTGCTCCTATTTCTCATGTTCTTATGTTCATCGCAAGTGATGCTTTATTTCACTCAAAAATCGCTTCTCTGCCGATGGATTAGTGAGTGGGCAACACTGCATACAGTACATGGCTGTTTGACCTTCAGGCTTTCACCTGTGTTTTCTCTTGTGTTTATTGTAAAGTGCCATGCCTTTGAACAAGGCATTGTTCCCTACGAACTGAAGTGGGACCTCAAACACACAATATCTGATATTGTAGCATTACCTACGGGTTAAACAGAAGTTCATTACTCTATTTAACTTCCTGGATATGACACATGCCGTCTCATTATCTCCTAGACTTTGGATAACAGAAAAACAGTCTGTAGTGTAGGCTGTGAAATATGGAACAAGTTTATTAAAAGTAACACGTATCCATTAGCAAGTAACAATAGAGCATCTTGCACTAACTTTACAGAGCTTTTACTCACATCCCCTCAAGTACAAAAATCAATAAAAGCTGTAACCTTTCACTAACTCCTATTGAGAATGCTAAACTTGAACTAGCGTCTGTACTGTAACTCTTGTACATGGACATTGGTAATAGCTGCCTGCAGCTCCCAGACAGTGCTGCCACATGGCCGCAGTCCAGTAATGACTAGCTGGGAGCACACTGCCTGAGATTTACCTCTCGTGCCCTTTGAAGCTTAAACTGAGACACAGGAAAACAAAAAGTGCCTTCCAGGGTTTAGACAACTTTATCAAATTAATGTAGTGGCTTTCCTGAAATCCACCCAGTTCATTTACATATGTAACCAAGCACTTTAGCTCGCTCTGTCTGGTTTCAGGTCTGTGCTAAGTGGTTTCCACTTCGAATCAAAATGTATTTACATCTTAATAATGTCTTTGAAGTGACATTTTACATATCAGACCAATGATGTGTAAAACAGTTTAGCAGTACCCAAATTTAATGTAACCACGCGTGTACATCCAAAAATACATAAGAACATAAGAACTAGGAGCAGGAGTCGGCTATTCAGCCCCTCGAGCCTGCTCCGCCATTCAATAAGATCATGGCTGATCTTCAACCTCAACTCCACTTTCCTGCACTATCCCCATATCCCTTGATTCCCCGAGAGTCCAAAAATCTATCTATCTCAGCCTTGAAAATATTCAACAGTTCAGCATCCACAGCCCTCTGGGGCAGAGAATTCCAAAGATTCACAACATTCTGAGTGAAGAAATTTCTCCTCATCTCAGTCTCAAATGGCTGGCCCCTTATCCTGAGACTCTGACCCCTCGTTCTATACTCTCCAGCCAGGGGAAACAACCTCTCAGCATCATCCCTGTCAATCCCCCTCAGAATGGTGGTCTCATTGTATGTTTCAATGAGACCACCTCTCATTCTTCTAAACTCCAGAGAGTATAGGGCCATTCTACACAATCTCTACTCACAGGTCAACCCTCTCATCGCCTCCAAGGCAAGTATATCCTTCCTCAGATAAGGAGACTAATACCGTGCACAGTACTCCAGGTGTGGTCTCACCAAGGCTCTGTACAATTGTAGCAAGACTTCCTTACTCTTATACTCCAACCCCCTTGCAATAAAGGTTAACATGCCATTTGCTTTCCTAATTGCTTGCTGTACCTGCATGCTAACTTTCTGTGTTTCCTGCGCAAGGACACCCAAATCTTTCTGAATGCCAACATTTAATAGTTTCTCACCATTTAAAAAATTCTGTTTTTCTATTTTTCCTGCCAAAGTGAATAACCTCACATTTCCCTACATTATACTCCATCTGCCACCTTACTGCCCACTCACTTAGTCTATCTATATCCCATTGCAGACTCTTTGTGTTCTCCTTACAGCTTACTGTCCCACCTAGCTTTGCATCATCAGCAAACTTGGAAACATTGCACTCGGTTCCTTCATCTAAGACATTAATATAGATTGTAAATAGCTGAGGCCCCAACACTGATCCTTGCGGCACCCCACTAGTTACAGTCTGCCAACCGGAAAATGACCCGTTTATTCCTACTCTCTGTTTTCTGTCCGTTAACCAATCCTCTATCCATGCTAATATATTACCCCCAACCCCATGAGCCCTTATCTTGCATAGGAACTTTTTATGTGGCACCTTATCAAATACCTTTTGCAAATCCAAATATACTACATCCACTGGTTCCCCTTTATCTACCCTACTAGTTACATCCTCAAAAAAAACTAATACATTTGTCAAACATGATTTCCCTTTCATAAAAACATGTTGACTCTGCCTAATCATATTATGTTTTTCTAAGTGCCCTGTTACCACTTCCTAAATAATGGATTCCATCATTTTCCTGATGGCTGATGTCAGGCTAATTGGGCTATAGTTCCCTGCTTTCTCTCTCCCTCCTTTCTTGAATAGTGGGGTTACATTCGCTACCTTCCAATCTGCTGGAACTGTTGCAGAATCTAGAGAATTTTGGAAGATCACAACCTGTGCATCCTACTGTCTCTGTAGCCACCTCTTTTAAAACCCTAGGATGTAGGCCATCAGGTCCAGGGAATTTGTCAGTTTTTAGTCCCATTAGTTTCTGAAGTACTTTTTCTCTACTGATATTCATCACTTCAAGTTCCTCACTCTCATTAGCCCCTTGTTTCCCCACTATTTTTGGTGTGCTATTTGTGTCTTCTATTGTGAAGACAGATACAAAATATTTGTTTAAAGTCTCTGCCATTTCCTTACTTCCCAGTATAATTTTTCCTGTCACAGCCTCTGAGGGACCAACGCTTACTTTTGCGTAAACTTTCGAATGACTTGCATTGTGACAATTACTATTCATCACACAAGGTACCATCACAGAAATACATAAAGTTACAACACGGAAACAGGCCATTAGGCCTAATCAGTCTGTGTTAGCATTTACCCTCCACACAGAGTCATAGAACAGTCGGAGGCAATTCGGCCCGCCGAGTAGGCACCGACTCTTTCGAAGAACAAGCTAGTTAGTCCCACTCCCCCGCTCTTTCCCCATTTCTCCTTCAAGTTATTTATTCAATTCCCTTTTGAAGGCTACTATTGAATCTGCATCCACCACCCTATCAGGCAGTGCATTCCAAATCCTAAACACTCGTTGCGTAAACCCGAGAGCAGGAGAGGGGAGACCTTATTGAGGTGTATAAAATTATGAGGGGCCTGGATAGAATGGATAGGAAGGACCTATGTCCCTTAGCAGAGAGGTCAATAACCAGGGGGCATAGATTTAAAGTAATTGGTAGGAGGTTTAGAGGAGATTTGAGGGGAAATTTCTTCACCCAGAGGGTGGTGGGGGTCTGGAACTCACTGCCTGAAAGGGTGGTAGAGGCAGGAACGCTAACCACATTTAAAATCGTTCACTCGGGCAGCATTTTGTGCAGTGACCACTATCCCATGGAGCCAATCTAGTCTGCTTGGGTGTTAGGATATTCTTCATTTTCTATTTTAGTTTTCTTACACAGCAGCCTCATCAAATCACTGAAATGCTGTCCCAATAAAACCGTCGGGCCACTTCAAACATTGCAAAGCTACAAGATACTGACAAATAACCATGGCAGAGTTGAGACCAATTTCCACTTCCCTTACCACAGTCACGGATTGGGAAAAATCAAATAACAAGTCAACCGCCCTCTTTACTGAGCCCTCACACTCCTGGCCTCACTGTATCACTGGCCACTCCTGGCCTCACTGTATCACTAGCCACTCCTGGCCTCACTGTATCACTGGCCACTCCTGGCCTCACTGTATCACTGGCCATTCCTGGCCTCACTGTATCACTGGCCACTCCTGGCCTCACTGTATCACTGGACACTCCTGGCCTCACTGTATCACTGGACACTCCTGGCCTCACTGTATCACTGGCCACTCCTGGCCTCACTGTATCACTGGACACTCCTGGCCTCGCTGTATCACTGGACACTCCTGATCTCACTGTATCACTGGACACTCCTAGCTTCACTGTATCACTGGCCACTCCTGGCCTCACTGTATCACTGGACACTCCTAGCTTCACTGTATCACTGGACACTCCTGGCCTCACTGTATCACTGGCCACTCCTGGCCTCACTGTATCACTGGCCACTCCTAGCTTCACTGTATCACTGGCCACTCCTGGCCTCACTGTATCACTGGACACTCCTAGCTTCACTGTATCACTGGACACTCCTGGCCTCACTGTATCACTGGACACTCCTGGCCTCACTGTATCACTGGACACTCCTGGCCTCACTGTATCACTGGACTCTAGAACGGTCCCAGCGAATTGGAAGGTAGAAAATGTAACCCCACTATTCAACAAGGGAGGGAGAGCGAAAACAGGGAATTATAGGCCAGTTAGCCTGACATCAGTCGTCAGGGAAAGTGCTGGAATCCATTATTAAGGAAGTGGTAACAGGGCACTTAGAAAATAATAATAGGATTAGCAGAGCATGGTTTTATGAAAGGGAAATCGTGTTTGACAAATTTATTAGAGTTATTTGAGGATGTAACTAGCAGGGTAGATAAAGGGGAACCAGTGGATGTAATATATTTGAATTTCCAAAAGGAATTCAATAAGGTGCCACATAAAAGGTTGTGGTTGTTTTGCAAGATAAGGGCCCATGGGGTTGGGGGTAATATAGTAGCATGGATTGAGGATTGGTTAGCGGACAGAAAAGAGAGAGTAGGAATAAACGGGACATTTTCCAGTTGGCAGACTGTAACTAATGGGGTGACGCAAGGATCAGTGTTGGGGCCTCAGCTATTTACAATCTATATTAATGACTTAGATGAAGGGACCGAGTGTAATGTATCCAAGTTTGCTGACGATACAAAGCTAGGTGTGACATTAAGCTGTGAGGAGGACACGAATTTAATCGCGCTGAGGGAGCGGGTTTGGAGGCGGGACCACTGTCAAAATCGCAAAGATTGACAGCGGGTAGGAAACCCACTGTAAACCTGCCTCCACGCGAGTCTCCCAGGTGTCGGGTCTGTCAGCGCAGAACTAACCCGACACCAAGGGGTGGGGGAGACAATTCTGGCACTTAAATGGCTTGTTAAGAGCCAATTTAAGAGTATTTTGAGGCTTACCTGTAATTTCAGCTTCTCCCCCACTGGTTATCCGCTGTTCGGTAAAGGCCAGTCAAGGGAAAATCATGTCTGCAGAGCGGAGGCAGCTGGGGGCGGGACCGGAACAAGGAAACCAGCTGACCCGCCCCCAGAATTAAATTCGCATCCCAAGAGTCTGCAAAGGGATATACAAAAGCAATATACTACGGATGCTAACTTTCTGTCTTTCTTGGACAAGGGCACCCAAATCTCTCTGAACACCAACATTTAATAGTTTCTCACCATTTAAAAAATATTCTGCTTTTCTGACGAAAGGCCATCGAGCTGAAAGGTTAACTCTGTTTCTCTCTCCACAGACGCTGCCTGACCTGCTGAGTATTTCCAGCATTTTCTGCTTTTATTGCAAAGGGATTTGACAGGTTAAGTGAGTGGGCAATAAGGTGGCAGATGGAGTAGAATGTGGGGAAATGTGAGGTTATTCACTTTGGTAGGAAGAATAGGAAAACAGAATAATTTTTATATGGTGAGAAACTATTAAATGTTGGTGTTCAGCGAGATTTGGGTGACCTTGTACAGGAAACACAGAAAGCTAACATGCAGGTACAGCAAGCAATTAGAAACATAGAAACTAGGAGCAGGAGTAGGCCATTCGAGCCTGCTCCACCATTCAATACGATCATGGCTGATCATCCAAATCCAGTACCCTGTCCCTGCTTTCTCACACAGAATCCCCACATCAAGCCTGCACCTATCCCACCCTATCCCCATAACCCCACGTATTTAATTCCCCCTAACATATCCCATCCTATCCCCATAACCCCACATATTTAATCCCCCCCTAACACTAAGGGTCAATTTATCATAGCCAAATCAACCTAACCCACACATTTTTGGACTGTGGGAGGAAACCGGAGCACCCGGAGGAAACCCACGCAGACACGGGGAGAATGTGCAAACTCCACACAGACAGTTACTCGAGGTCAGATTCGAACCCGGGTCCCTGGCGCTGTGAAGCACCAGTGCTAACCACTATGCCAGGAAGCAAATGGCATGTTGGCCTTTATTGCAAGGGGGTTGGAGTACAAGAGTAAGGAAGTGAGGTTAGGGTGAGGACTGAACACCTTGAAAATTTTCAGTTGGTCAGAGAGAGCCAGCATGGATTTTTGAAAGGTAGGTCATGTCTGACAAACGTGATTGCATTTTTTGAGGAGGTGACTAAAGTAGTGGACAGGGGAATGTCTATGGATGTTATTTGTATGGACTTCCAGAAGGCATTTGATGAAGTCCCACAATAGAGACTGTTAACTAAGGTAGAAGCCCATGGAATTGAGGGCAAATTATTGACCAGGTTAGGAAATTGGATGAGCGGCAGGAGACAGAGAGTAGGGATAATGGGCAGGTACTCTAATTGGCAGGATGTGACTAGTGGTGTCCCGCAGGGATCTGTGTTGGGGCCTCAACTATTCACCGTATTTATTAACGACTTAGATGATGGGATAGAACGTCATATATATCCAAACTGGTCTCACTGTATCACTGGACACTCCTGGTCTCACTGGACACTCCTGGCCTCTCTAAACCAGATCGTTTTATTCACTTTTTCTTCCTCCTCTTTACAGTGAAGCCTGATCCTCCGATTGCGCTAAACTGGACACTCCTGAATATCAGCCAGTCGGGACTGCTCGCTGACATCCAGGTGTGGTGGGAGGCGCCACCTACTGCTGATATCAAGAATGGGTGGATATCGCTCAAGTACGAGATCCAATATAAAACCAGCGAGAGTAACCACTGGGACTCGGTATGTTCAAATGAGTTCAGCAAAATGATTCTTTTTCTTTGAACCACAGGGAAATTCCACTTCCATTCCAATGCGAGTTGTGTGGTTCAGGCACAATAAAAAGGAGTGCTTCAGAGCAGCATGCAGTTCATGGTGTGTTGATGCCATAAGTATTTCAGGTGAAACATCTGTAGCAGTGCAGGGGTATGTAGGTCAAAAATATGTAGCATTTTTGTTGCGGGGGGGGAGGTTGTGTGCCCACAGCAAAGAACAATTCCCAGCTATAATGGATAGAGGTCTTTAAAATTGGCCATTTTTGTTGGCGAGAGTCCAGGGTTCAAATGCAGCCCAGCTTCACAGAATGAGCATCTCCTCTCATTTCATGCTGAAAGTGTCAGCTTGGCTCAGTCAGTAGTTCTGTCCTTTCGGAGTCAGAAGGCCATCATGGCTTCAAACCCCACTTCAGGAATGAGTACAGAATCTCTGCTGACACTTCAATGCTGAGCGAGTGCTGTCTTTTGGATGAAGCGTTAAACCAAGACCCCTGTCTGCTTTTCTGCTGGATGTAAATGATTCCAAGGCGCTATTTCAAGTAGAGCAGGGGGAATTCTCTCAGGGTCCTGCCCAACATTTATCCCTCAACCAGCACCATCAAAACACATCAACTAATCATTCAGTTGATTGCTGTTAGTGGGATCTTGCTTTGTGCATAATTGTTGCTGAGTTTGCCTACATAACACTATTGACTATGCTTCTAAAGTAATGAATTGGTAGTGAAGAGCTTTGGGAGGTCCTGAGTCCTGTGAAAAGGACTATATGAATGAAAGTTCCTTCCAAACGATTCTAAATGAGTTCTGGCAATTTAACTCAGTTCCCAGCAGCGGAATTCGTAGCCGATAATTCATCACAATTCAACACTAATTGGTGTTTTAAGGTTCTGGTTACTAGATGTTGATGGGACAGTGTAGAGGGAGCTTTACTCTGTATCTAACACCGTGCTGTACCTGCCCTGGGAGTGTTTGATGGGACAGTGTAGAGGGAGCTTTACTCTGTATCTAACCCGTGCTGTACCTGCCCTGGGAGTGTTTGATGGGACAGTGTAGAGGGAGCTTTACTCTGTATCTAACCCGTGCTGTACCTGCCCTGGGAGTGTTTGATGGGACAGTGTAGAGGGAGCTTTACTCTGTATCTAACCCGTGCTGTACCTGCCCTGGGAGTGTTTGATGGGACAGTGTAGAGGGAGCTTTACTCTGTATCTAACCCGTGCTGTACCTGCCCTGGGAGTGTTTGATGGGACAGTGTAGAGGGAGCTTTACTCTGTATCTAACCCGTGCTGTACCTGCCCGGGGAGTGTTTGATGACAGTGTAGAGGGAGCTTTACTCTGTATCTAACCCGTGCTGTACCTGCCCTGGGAGTGTTTGATGGGACAGTGTAGAGGGAGCTTTACTCTGTATCTAACCCGTGCTGTCCCTGCCCTGGGAGTGTTTGATGGGACAGTGTAGAGGGAGCTTTACTCTGTATCTAACCCGTGCTGTACCTGCCCTGGGAGTGTTTGATAGGACGGGTGTAGAGGGAGCTTTACTCTGTATCTAACCCGTGCTGTACCTGTCCTGGGAGTGTTTGATGGGACAGTGTAGAGGGAGCTTTACTCTGTATCTAACCCATGCTGTACCTGCACTGGGAGTGTTTGATAGGACGGGTGTAGAGGGAGCTTTACTCTGTATCCTACACTCAGAGGCTAGCTATTCTGCGGCGAGTGACACACCTCCTGATTCCCCAAAGCCTTTCCACCATCTACAAGACACAAGTCAGGAGTGTGATGGAATACTCTCCACTTGCCTGGATGAGTGCAGCTCCATCAACACTCAGGAAACTTGACATCATCCAGGACAAAGCAATCCGCTTGATTGGCACCCCATCCACCACCTTAAACATTCACTCCCTCCACCACCGGTCTACCGTGGCTGCACTGTGTACCATCTACAAGATGCACTGCAGCAACTCACCAAGGCTTCTTCGGCAGCACCTCCCAAACCCACGACCTCTTCCACCTAGAAGGACAAGGGCAGCAGGCGCATGGGAACACCACCACCTCCAAGTTCCCCTCCAAGTCACACACCATCCTGACTTGGAAATATATCGCCGTTCCTTCATTGTCGCTGGGTCAAAATCCTGGAACTCCCTCCCTAACAGCACTGTGGGAGTACCTTCACCACACGGACTGCAGCGGTTCAAGAAGGCGGCTCACCAACACCTTCTCGAGGGCAACTAGGGATGGGCAATAAATGCTGGCCTTGCCAGCGACGCCCACATCCCATGAATGAATTTTAAAAAAACAGACGTCTCGCACTCACCGCCCTGTGAGAACAGACGTCTCGCACTCACCACCCTGTGAGAACAGACGTCTCGCACTCACCACCCTGTGAGAACAGATGTCTCGCACTCACCACCCTGTGAGAACAGACGTCTCGCACTCACTGCCCTGTGAGAACAGACGTCTCGCACTCACCGCCCTGTAAGAACAGACGTCTCGCACTCACCGCCCTGTGAGAACAGACGTCTCGCGCTCACCACCCTGTGGGAACAGACGTCTCGCGCTCACCACCCTGTGAGAACAGACGTCTCGCACTCACCACCCTGTGAGAACAGACGTCTCGCACTCACCACCCTGAGAACAGACGTCTCGCACTCACCACCCTGTGAGAACAGACGTCTCGCACTCACCGCCCTGTGAGAACAGACGTCTCGCACTCACCACCCTGTGAGAACAGACGTCTCGCGCTCACCACCCTGTGAGAACAGACGTCTCGCACTCACCGCCCTGTGAGAACAGACGTCTCGCGCTCACCACCCTGTGAGAACAGACGTCTCGCACTCACCACCCTGTGAGAACAGACGTCTCGCACTCACCGCCCTGTGAGAACAGACGTCTCGCACTCACCGCCCTGTGAGAACAGACGTCTCGCACTCACCGCCCTGTGAGAACAGACGTCTCGCGCTCACCACCCTGTGAGAACAGATCCCCCTTGCTGTTTCTGATTTATCATCCTTAACTGAATTTCTTTTCCTTCACATGACAGATTGAAGCTTTTTCAACCTCCCATCCAGTTTACGCACTTGGTACTGGCAGGAATTATGAGATGAGGCTGCGATGTAAACAGATCGCCAATGGGGACTTCAGTGAGTTCAGTGACACAGTGCCCGTCTTCATTCCAGCACCGCAGTCGACAGAAGGTAAGCAGAACCAATAGCCACATAAACATGAGCGGCTGTAGATGCTTTGTCCGCAAGGTATGTGCTGGGCAGAAGCTGCAGTATCTTTCTGCGAGGCGGGCGTAACAACCAGTGCAGGAGTCTTCACAGTTCACTGGCCCACATGTTCAGCCATAAGTGGGCAACTTGAAACAGACCAACTTCCCACTCATGTTCCCAGGGCAGAGGCACATGGCCCAGCCATGATCTATGTGCCAGACCTCCGGATAGGATCTGTGTTCCAGAAGGGAAAATTAAAGGTGCGTGTCATTCATTAAAGGGTGAAAACGCTCAGGAATAAAAAAAAAAGTGAACCCCCTGGCTGTCCTGAGACAGTCACTATCGGGGATGGATGAGCTCTGTTCAAGGCAGCAGATGATGGCCCTGGTAAATCACAGCAACAGAAACACAGGAAAAAAATATTAAACTAGCCCGACTGGTGGAAGGTAGCAGTGCAGAGCTTTTGAGCAATGATATCTTGCCGAGTAGAGCGCTGGGACCTCAGCTTGTTATCCTGAACTCTCGTCTTAAGTTGCCAGTCTTTCTGTATCACTGCAAGTTGGCAGCCAGGCAGTACCCAGCAGGTAGGGAGGAAACGTCAGAGGGAGAGTGATTCCCCTCTGCCTCATGTGCCTCTAGGCGGTTGACTCAGAGTCGGTTGGCAAATGATTACAGCTGCCTACCCGTCCTCTCGTGTTAAGATTGGCATAACGTTAGCTTTCCCCCAATCCCCGGGCACCATTTTCTGGTTCTAATTATTCCCTAAAGATAGTGGCAAGGATGGAACTGATTTTGCCACTGTAAGTTTCCTCTTTTTATTTCAGGTTTCCAGCATTTGCCGTTTCTTTTTGTGCCACACCTTAAATTTATATGGGTGGGTGGCAACCATTACATGTCAATGATCTCACTCGGGTTCAACCGAAGTCTTAACAAGAATGAAACTCAACCAGTTTATTGTTCGTTAACCCACGTGATGAGAAGATAAGCATGCAGATGCAGCAGGCGGTTAAGAAGGCAAATGGTATGTTGGCCTTCATAGCGAGAGGATTCGAGTACAGGAGCAAGGATGTCTTGCTGCAGTTGTACAGGGCCTTGGTGAGACCACACCTTGAGTACTGTGTGCAGTTTAGGTCGCCTTATCTGAGGAAGGATGTTCTTGCCATGGAAGGAGTTCAGCGAAGATTCACCAGGCTGATACCTGGGATGGCAGGAATGACGTATGAAGAGAGATTGGGTTGATTGGGCTTATACTCGCTGGAGTTTAGAAGAATGAGAGGGGATCTCATTGAAACTTATAAAATTCTGACAGGACAGGACAAACTAGATGCAGGAAGGATCTTCCCAATGGTCAGGGAGTCCAGAACCAGGGGTCACAGTCTAAGGATAAGGGGTAAGCCATTTAGGACAGAAATGAGGAGGAATTTCTTCACCCAGAAAGTGGTGAACCTGTGGAATTCTCTGTCACAGAAGGCAGTAGAGGCCAATTCATTAAATAGATTCAAGAAGGAGTTGGATATATTTCTTAAGGCTAAAGGGATCAAGGGATATGGGGAGAAAGCAGGGACAGGGTACTGAATTTGGTTGATCAGCCATGATCTCATTATATGGCGGAGCAGGCTAGAGGGGCCGAATGGCCTACTCCTGCTCCTATCTTCTATGATTCTATGAAGATATGGTAATAATCAGTCCCACCCATACACAGAGCAGTGTTAGAAGTAACCTGTTGGTGATCTGTGGAGAGGATGTTTCCTCTTGTGGGAGAATCTAGTACGAGGGGTCACTGTTTAAAAATAAGGGGTCGCCCATTTAAGACAGAGATGAGGAGAAATTTTTTCTCACAGAGGGTCGTGGGTCTTTGGAACTCTCTTCCTCAGAGGGCGGTGGAAGCAGAGTCTTTGAATATTTTTAAGGCAGAGGTAGATAGATTCTTGATAAGCAAGGGGGTGAAAGGTTATTGGGGGTCGGCGGGAATGTGGAGTAATCTGATCAGCCATGATCTTATTGAATAGGAGAGCGGGCTCGAGGGGCCGAGGGGCCTACTCCTGCTCTTAATTCGTATGTTCGTATGTTGCTGATCTGTGGAAGATGTTTTTGCCCCAGTCTCAGGGGTTGTGGCCGGCATCGATAGGCAGGAATCTACGGAATGGCATTTTCATTGAAAGACTAAAATGAACGAGTTGAACATCTCAGACACTCCCCTTGTGGAATAAACAAACGCCTCATGACTCTACGGCTCACCCTAGCCCGGAACCAGTGCGCTGCAGTCATCAGTGTGTATGCCCCAACACTGGAAGCAACAGCCTTGAACAATCCCTGTCCCGAGTCCCAACGGGCGACAAGCTGATCCTCCTTGGCGACTTCAACGCCAGAGTTGGTAAGGACACAGACCTCTGGAGAGGTGTGATCAGCAGAGAGGGGGTAGGGAAAGCCAACTACAATGGTACCCTCCTCCTGACGAAATGCTTAGAACACGGTCTTGTCATGACCAACACCTTGTTCCGTCAGAGAGACAAGTACAAGGCTTCATGGCAACACCCTCGCTCCAAACACTGGCATCTGCTGGACTACGTCATCGTCCGAGCGAGGGACCGCAAGGGCGTCCACAACACCCGCGCCATGACAGGAGCTGACGACTGCTGTACAGACCACCGCCTAATCCGCTGTGTCATCTCCATCAACATAGCCCCAAAACAGCGGCGGCAATGCTGCAGGAAAATCAACACTGGAGCACTCAAAGACCCTGCTAAGAAAGCCCTCACAACAAACCTGACGACTCCCAGTGATTCAGAGACACAGAGTGTCCACAGCGCCTGGTCTGCACTCAAGGCCTCCATAATCAGCACCTGTGACGAGACGCTCGGTCACTCGACCAGGAAACACCAAGACTGGTTCGACGAGAACGACCAGGAGATCCAAAAGAACATAAGAACATAAGAAATAGGAGCAGGAGTAGGCCCTTCGAGCCTGCTCCGCCATTCAATGAGCTCATAGCTGATCTTCTGCCTCAACTCCATTCACCGGCCCTATCACCATATCCCTTGATGCCTTTACTAGACAGAAAGCTATCGACTTCTGTTTTGAATATACCCAATGACTGAGCCTCCAAAGATTCACCACCCTCTGTGTGAAGAAATTTCTTCTCATCTCAGTCCTGAATGGCCTACCCTTTATCCTGAGGCTGTGGCCCCTGGTTCTAGACTCCCCAGCCAAGGGAAACATTCTCCCAGCATCCACCCTATCAAGCCCTGTAATAATTTTGTATGCTTCAATGAGATCCCCTCCCATTCTTCTGAATTCAGGAGAATACAGGCCTAGTTTACTCAATCTCTTCTCATTCGACAGTCCCGCCATCCCAGGAATCAATCTCGTGAACCTTCATTGCACTCCCTCTATGGCAAGTATATCCTTCCTTAGATAAGGAGACCAAAATTGTACACAGTACTCCAGGTTTGGTCTCACCAAGGCCCTATATAATTGGAGTAAGACTTCTTTAGTCCTGTACTCAAATCCTCTTGTAATGAAGGCCAGCATACCATTTGCCTTCCTAATGGCTTGCTGCATCTGCACATTCACTTTCAGTGACTCATGTACAAGGACACCCAGGTCCCTTTGAGCATCTGCATTCCCCAATCTTTCACCATTTAGGAAATACTCTGCCTTTCTGTTTTTTCTACCAAAGTGGATAACTTCACATTTATCCACATTATATTCCATCTGCCATGTTCTCGCCCACTCACTGAGCCTGTCGAGATCTCCTTGAAGCCTCTTCACATCCTCTTCACAACTGACACTGACACCTAGCTTTGTATCATCAGCAAATTTGGAAATGTTACATTTAGTCCCCTCATCCAAATCATTGATATAGATTGTGAATAGCTGGATTGTGAATCCAGGAGCTAATAAGCCGTAAACGCAAGGCATTCCTGATCTGGAAACAGCAACACAACTCGAGAGCAAGAAAGCAGCTCTACAGACGCCTAAAGGCCAAGGTCCAATAAAAAACTCGCGACCTAAAGAACAGACGGTGGGTGGAGAAAGCGCAGGAGATCCAGCAGCTAGCCGACAACCACGACGTGCGTGGATTCTTTAGCGCAGTCAAGACCACCTACGGCCCAAGCACCCAAGGCCCTACCCCACTGCGGGCCAAGAATGGAGAGGTACTCATCAAGGACAGAGAGGCAGTCAGTGCCCGCTGGAAGGAGCACCTTGAAGATCTCCTTAACCGAGACTCTGTCTTCGACGCGAGTGTCCTCAACTCCATCCCGCAGCATGCTACCCGCCACCACCTCAACACAACCTTGCCCGGCATGAGGTTGAAAAGGCCATCCGACAACTGAAGAACAACAAGGCCTCAGGAGCAGATGGAATCCCCGCTGAGGCGCTAAAACATGGCGGAGAAGCACTATTGGTGCAAATACATGAACTAATTTCACTTATTTGGAAGGAGGAGAGCATGCCAGGGGATCTCAGAGATGCCGTAATCGTGACCATCTTCAAGAAAGGTGACAAGTCCGATTGCAGTAATTACAGAGGAGTCTCCCTGCTGTCTGCCACAGGGAAAGTCATTGCAAGAATCCTCCTCAATCGCCTTCTCCCAGTGGCTGAAGAGCTCCTCCCAGAGTCGCAATGCGCAACTAAGGGGCACAGTGGACATAGAAGAAGATAGGAGCAGGAGTAGACCATTCGGCCCCTTGAGCCTGCTCCGCCATTTAATGAGATCATGGCTGATCATCCAAATTCAGTACCCTGTCCCTGCTTTCTCCCCATATCCCTTGATCCCTTTAGCCTTAAGAAATATATCTATCTCCTTCTTGAATATATTTAATGAATTGGCCTCAACTGCCTTCTGTGGTAGAGAATTCCACAGGTTCACCACTCTCTGGGTGAAGAAATTCCTCCTCATCTCAGTCCTAAATGGCTTACCCCTTATCCTTAGACTGTGACCTCTGGTTCTGGACTCCCCCGCCATCGGGAACATCCTTCCTGCATCTAGTCTGTCTAGTCCTGTTAGAATTTTATAAGTTTCAATGAGATCCCCTCTCATTCTTCTAAACTCTAGCGAATATAAGCCTAATCGACCCAATCTCTCTTCATACGTCATTCCTGCCATCCCAGGTATCAGTCTGGTGAATCTTCGCTGCACTCCCTCCATGGCAAGAACATCCTTCCTCAGATAAGGCGACCAAAACTGCACACAATACTCAAGGTGTGGTCTCACCAAGGCCTTGTACAACTGCAGCAAGACATCCTTGCTCCTGTACTCGAATCCTCTCGCTATGAAGGCCAACATACCATTTGCATTCTTAACCGCCTGCTGCACCTGCATGCTTACCTTCAGCGGCTGGTGCACAAGGACACCCAGGTCTCGTTGCACTTCCCCTTTTCCCAATCTATTGCCGTTCAGATAATAATCTGTCTTCCTCTACCAACCTGCCCCCGCCACACAGTACTGCTCCCTGATTATCAAAATCCATGATGAGGCCTTGGGACAACGTGGACCACTTTCCAAGGGCAGACGTCAATGACGAAGTCCAACACCGCCTTCAGTGTGCCAGTGCAGCCTTTGGTCACCTGAGGAAGAGAGTGTTTGAAGACCAGGACCTCAAACCCAGTACCAAGCTCATGGTCTACAGAGCAGTTGTGATACCCGCCCTCCTGTATGCTTCAGAGACATGGACCATGTACAGCAGGCACCTCAAAGCACTGGAGAGCCTCCGCAAGATCCTGCAAATCCATTGACAGGATAGGCGCACCAACGTCAGTGTTCTCGCTCAGGCCAACATAGAAGAAGATAGGAGCAGGAGTAGGCCATTCGGCCCCTTGAGCCTGCTCCCAGCATCGAAGTTTTGACCACGCTCGATCAGCTCCGATGGACGGGCCACATCGTCCGCATGCCCGATACGAGACTCCCAAAACAAGCGTTCTACTCAGAGCTCCAACACGGCAAGAGAGCCCCAGGTGGGCAGAGGAAACACTTCAAGGACACCCTCAAAGCCTCCTTGAAAAAGTGCAACATCCCCACCGACACCTGGAAATCCCTGGCCCAAGACCGCACAAAGTGGAGGAGAAGCATCCAGGAAGGCGCCGAACACCTCGAGCCTCTTCGCTGGAAGCAAGCGGAAGCAAAGCGCAAACAGCGGAAGGAGCGCACGTCAACCCAAGAACCCCACCCACCCACCCCTTCAACCACCGTCTGCCCCACCTGTGACAGAGACTGTAGGTCCCGCACTGGACTCATCAGTCACCTGAGAACTCATTTTTAGGGCCGGTGAATGAAGTTGAGGCAGAAGATCAGCCATGATCTCATTGAATGGCAGAGTAGGCTCGAAGGTCCGAATGGCCTACTCCTGCTCCTATTTCTTATGTTCTTATGTTCTTAGTGTGTAAGCAAGTCATCCTCGGTTCCGAGGGACTGCCTAAGAGAAGAAACTCGAGGTACAATTAGATTCAAAAGGGTAGAAACTCAGGCGGGCCCATTTCTGCGGATGCTGGGGTGAGGCGTTTGTTCCCTGCTCCTGAATGGTGAAGCCCAAGGTGTCCCGATATTGGGCCTTGGGCCTCATTTCTATGGAGCCGGTGTGACGCAAACAGCCAACCGGCAAAGAGGAAAGTGGTGTCAGGCCGCTGCTAGCGTCACATCGACCCTCGGGGAGGTGAAGCCGGGGGTTAGTGGAGAGGGCCGAAGCGGGAGTTAGGAGGCCAGGGGAAATCAGGGGTCAGGAGATCGGGGTCGTGGGGATCAGGAGACCGGGGGGGTGGGGGGCATCAGGGGTTGGGAAATAGGAGACCGGTGGTGGGGGAAAGAATCAGAGGCTGGGAGATAGGAGACCGGGGGGTGGGCGGGGATATGGGTTCGGGAGATAGGGGGTGGGGGGCTGGGAATCAGCGATGGGAGATAGCAGACCGGGGGCGGGGGGGCGGGGATATGGGGTTGGGAGATGGGGGGGGGGATCGGGGTTGAGAGATAAGAGACCAGGAGGATGGGGGGGGATCGGGGTCGGGAGATAGGAGACAGTGGGTGGTGGTGGGGTTGATCAGGGGTCAGGAGATTGGAGACGGGGGGGATCAAGGAACAGAGGAAAGGGAGTAGAGCATTTGCCTTGTTCCACCATTCAATGAGATCGTGGCTGATCTGCGACCTAACTCCATATACCCGCTTTTGGCCCATATCCCTTAAAAACTTTGATTAACAAAAAGCTATTAATCTAACATTTAAAATTAACAACTGATCTAGCATCAATTGCCATTTGCGTAAGAGAGTTCCAAACTTCTACCACCCTTTGTGTGTAGAAGTGTTTCCTAATTTCACTCCTGAAAGGTCTGGCTCCAATTTTTAGACTCTGCCCCCTAGTCCTAGAATCCCCAACCAGCGGAAATAGTTTCTCTCTATCTACCCTATCTGTTCCCTTTAAAACTTGAACCAGATCACCCTAAACATTCTAAATTCTAGGGAATACAACCCTAGTTTGTGTAATATGATAGCAAAATACTGCGGATGCCTAGTTTGTGTAATCTCTCCTCGTAACTTAATCCTTGAAGTCCAGGTATCATTCTGGTAAACCTACGCTGCACTCCCTCCAAGGCCAATATATCCTTCCTAAGGTGTGGTGCCCAGAACTTGTAAAAAAAAAAATTATTATTCACTTATGGGATGTGGGCGTCGCTGACAAGGCCAGCATTTATTGCCCATCACTAGTTGCCCTTGAGAAGGTGGTGGTGAGCTGCCTTCTTGAACCGCTGCAGTCCGTGTGGTGAAGGTACTCCCACAGTGCTGTTAGGTAGGGAGTTCCAGGATTTTGACCCAGCGACGATAAAGGATCGGCGATATATTTCTAAGTCAGGATGGTGTGTGACTTGGAGGGGAACTTGGAGGTGGTGGTGTTCCCATGCACCTGCTGCCCTTGTCCTTCTAGGTGGAAGAGGTCGCGGGTTTGGGAGGTGCTGCCGAAGAAGCCTTGGCGAGTTGCTGCAGTGCATCTTGTAGATGGTACACACTGCAGCCACGGTGCGCCGGTGGTGGAGGGAGTGAATGTTTAAGGTGGTGGATAGGGTGCCAATCAAGCGGGCTGCTTTGTCCTGGATGATGTCGAGCTTCTTGAGTGTTGTTGGAGCTGCATTCATCCAGGCAAGTGGAGAGTATTCCATCACACTCCTTACTTGTGCCTTGTAGATGGTGCTGCATCCAGTACTCTAGGTATGGTCTAACCAGGGTTTTGAATAGCTGCAGCATAACCTCTGCCCCCTTGTATTCTAGTCCTCTAGACATAAAGGTCAGCATTCCAAAAGCCTTTTTGATTATTTTCTGTACCTGTTCATGACACTTTAAAGATGTTTGTACCTGAACCCCCAAGTCTCTTTGGACATCCACTGTTTTTAGCCTTTCACCATTTAGAAAGTATCCTGTTCGATCCTTTTCAGGTCCAAAGTGGATGACCTCACATTTGCCTACATTGAAATCCATTTGCCACAGTGTCCAGTGACGCCCTCGTATGATTGTCAATGACTTGTAGATCTCCTTCCTAGTTGTTCATGGCATTCTAAGATAAATACCATCTATTCCTGGGAATTTATTGGTTTTTGAAGCACTGTGCATCCTCTGAGGATTTGTGAGCGTTTTTGCTTTTCCCAAACGTCCTTCAAACAACGAGATTGAATTCTCAAAAACATATTTCAGACTGGTCTCATTTAAAATATTAACTTTCCTATTGGGAAGTGCTCAGCCAGACAAGACTCTGATTAACATTTCTGTGATCAGCAGCAGCTATGCTTTCTGATTTTCTGTCAACAACGATTTTTTACTGCAAATCCATTTCTGCTCCTTGATCAAAAGGTTAAAGTTCAGTTCAAAACTCTTTTTCTTCTGAACTATTTTTGGGTGCTAAGCACATAATTTTTAACTGGGGACCAACGTAAAGTCAACTAGTGAGAATTTTATGAGGTTACTTTTGTTTGCTTTAGTGTTATATTTATTAAAGACGGTATAAGTCAGCAAACTCATTGATAGTGCACTAACTTTTATGGTAGAATGTAAAGACGGGAACCAACTGACAGCGGGGAAAGCTGTGGGCTGCCTGACAGTGTAAAACGGGCTTGGGACACGTCAGGGAGGAGGTTGAGGTGGGTCTGCGGTGGAAGCTTGGAGCCTGCAGGTTAAACAGCAGTTCGGGTTAATTCTGGCTTCGCTCTCCCACAAGACTGCTAGGTTCAGTCTCCTGTACAAGATCCAGTCAACCTCTAATTCTGACAGACTGTGCCCCGTCAAAGCTCTCAGACCCCCTCCTCAGTCCAACTGGCTCCTGGACTCCCTTCCCGAATAACTCCCCCTCCACCCAAATTTCAGGATCCTTCTCCCAGTGTTCACAGATCCGAGGACCTGTCCCAGTTCCCAGAACACCTCTATAGTGTCCCCAGGTGTTCCCAGGACTAGGCCCTGCTCGCCGCTGAGACCCTATCCCATTACTGCCATCATAGAATCATGGAATGATACAGCACAGAAGGAGTCCATACGGCCCATCATTCCTGTTCTCTTTGGTAGAGCTATCCACTTAATCCCACTCCCCTGCCTTTTCCTCATAGCCCTGCTAATTTTTCCTTTTCAAGTATTTATCCAATTCCCTTTTGAAGGTTATTATTGAATCTGCTTCCACCGCCCTTTCAGGAAGTGTATTCCAGATCATGTCCGAGGCTGCTGCAATGTTGATGAGTTAGTGTCCTCGATAAAGCTACTTGGCACAGACTCCTGTTTTCATAAAAGCATCGTGAGCAACACCACGGGAGATTTGATAGTTTGTTCAATAAGATGCCACCTGAAAAATATCGCTCAGTATTGTACATAGTTCTTTTCATAAGTAGCTGTATATGTCTCTGCACACTTTTATAAAGTTGGATTTCTATATGTTGTTTCTTACAGAAGCAGGACTCTTGTTCAGGTTGATCCTTGTCTTTGTTTCACTGGGCATGGCCTTGACGCTTCTATTGATCCTGTTTACCAAGAACCACAGGTATGTGTGACACAAACATGACGAATGATACACTATTATCAGCCAATTACTGGTCAGTCTATCCACTTATAGAATCTTACAGGAACTAAAGAGGCCTTTTGGCCAATCGTCCCTGTGCTGACTCTCTGAAAGAGGCCCTCCACTTCGTCCATTCCCCTGCCTTTCTCCAGTTGACCCATGTGCCTGTGCTGACTGAAGGAGCTCTCCATTTAGTTCATGCCTCTGCCCTTTTCCTGTAAGCTTTTAAATGTTAACACAAATATTTATCCACTTATATTTTGAAAGCTATTATAGATTCTGGTAGGACATTTTTTTTTATTTGTTCCTGGGATGTGGGCATCACTGGCAAGGCCAGCATTTATTGCCCATCCCTAGTTGCCCTTGAGAAGGTGGTGGTGAGCCGTCTTCTTGAACCGCTGCAGTCCGTGTGGTGAAGGTACTCTCAGTGCTGTTAGGGAGGGAGTTCCAGGATTTTGACCCAGCGACGATGAAGGAACAGCGATATACTTCCAAGTCAGGATGGTGTGTGACTTGGAGGGGAACTTGGAGGTGGTGGTGTTCCCATGCACCTGCTGCCCTTGTCCTTCTAGGTGGAAGAGGTCGTGGGTCTGGGAGGTGCTGCCGAAGAAGCCTTGGCGAGTTGCTGCAGTGCATCTTGTCGATGGTACACACTGCAGCCACGGTACGCCGGTGGTGGAGGGAGTGGATGTTTAAGGTGGTGGATGGGGTGCCAATCAAGCGGGCTGCTTTGTCCTGGATGGTGTCGAGCTTCTTGAGTGTTGTTGGAGCTGCACTCATCCAGGCAAGTGGAGAGTATTCCATCACACTCCTGACTTGTGCCTTGTAGATGGTGGAAAAGCTTTGGGGAGTCAGGAGGTGAGTCACTCGCCACAGAATACCCAGCCTCTGACCTGCTCTTGCAGCCACATTATTTATGTGGCTGGTCCAGTTAAGTTTCTGGTCAATGGTGACCCCCAGGATGTTGATGCTGGGGGATTCATCAATGGTTATGCCGTTGAATGTCAAGGGGCGGTGGTTAGACTCTCGCTTGTTGGAGATAGTCATTGCCTGGCACTTGTGTGGAGCGAATGTTACCTGCCACTTATCAGCCCAAGCCTGAATGCTGTCCAGGTCTTGTTGCATGCGGGCATGGACTGCTTCATTATCTGAGGAGTTACAAATGGAACTGAACACTGCAATCATCAGCGAACATCCCCACTTCTGACCTTATGATGGAGGGCAGGTCATTGATGAAGCAGCTGAAGATGGTTGGGCCTAGGACACTGCCCTGAGGAACTCCTGCAGCGATGTCCTGGGGCTGAGATGATTGATCTCCAACAACCACAACCATCTTCCTTTCTGCTAGGTATGATTCCAGCCAGTGGCGAGTTTTCCCCCTGATTCCCATTGACTTTAATTTTACTAGGGTTCTTTGATGCCACACAAATGCTGCCTTGATGTCAAGGGCAGTCACTCTCACCTCACCTCTGAAATTCAGCTCCTTTGTCCATGTTTGGACCAAGGCTTATAATGAGGTTGGGAGCCGAGTGGTCTTGGTGGAACCCAAACTGGGCATCAGTGAGCAGGTTATTGGTGAGTAAGTGCCGCTTGATAGCACTGTCAACGACACCTTCCATCACTTTGCTGATGATTGAGAGTAGACTGATGGGGCGGTAATTGGCCGGATTGGATTTGTCCTGTTTTTTGTGGACAGGACATACCTGGGTAGTTTTCCACATTGTCGGGTAGATGCCAGTGTTGTAGCTGTACTGGAACAGCTTGGCTAGAGGCACGGCTAGTTCTGGAGCACAAGTCTTCAGCACGATAGCCGGGATGTTGTCGGGGCCCATAGCCTTTGCTGTATCCAGTGCGCTCAGCCGTTTCTTGATATCTTGTGAAGTGAATCGAATTAACTGAAGACTGGCTTCTGCGATGGTGGGGACCTCAAGAGTAGGCTGATATGGATCAACCACTCGGCACTTCTGGCTGAAGATGGTTGCAAACACTTCAGCCTTGTCTTTTGCACTCGCATGCTGGGCTCCACCATCATTGAGGATGGGGATATTCATGGAGTCTCCTCCTCCCCATAGTTGTTTAATGGTCCACCACCATTCACGACTGGATGTGGCAGGACTGCAGAGCTTTGATCTGATCCGTTGATTGTGGGATCGCTTAGCCCTGTCTATAGCATGATGATTCCACTGTTTAGTCTGCATGTAGTCCTGTGTTGCAGCTTCCCCAGGTTGGCACCTCATTTTTAGGTACACCTGGTGCTGCTCCTGGCATGCTCTTCTACACTCCTCATTGAACCAGGGTTGGTCCCCTGGCTTGATGGCAATGGTAGAGTGAGGGATATGCCGGGCCATGAGTTTACAGATTGTGGTGGAATACAATTCTGCTGCTGCTGATGGCCCACAGCACCTCATGGATGCCCAGTTTTGAGCTGCTCGATCTGTTCTGAATCTATCCCATTTAGCACGGTGGTAGTGCCACACAACATGATGGAGGGTGTCCTCAGTGTGAAGACGGGACTTCGTCTCCACAATGACTGTGCGGTGGTCACTGTTACCAATACTGTCATGGACAGATGCATCTGCGACAGGTAGATTGGTGAGGACGAGGTCAAGTAGGTTTTTCCCTCATGTTGGTTCTCTCACCACCTGTCGCAGGCCCAGACTGGCAGTTCTGTCCTTCAGGACTCGGCCAGCTTGGTCAGTAGTGGTGCTACCGAGCCACTCTTGGTGATGGACATTGAAGTCCCCCCAACCCAGAGTACATTCTGCACCCTTGCTACTCTCAGTGCTTCTTCCAAGTGGTGTTCAACATGGAGGAGTACTGATTCATCAGCTGAGGGAGGGCGGTAGGTGGTAATCAGCAGGAGGTTTCCTTGCCCATGCTTGACCTGAAGCCATGAGACTTCATGGAGTCCGGAGTCAATGTTGAGGACTCCCAGGGCCAATCCTCCCCTGACTGTGCCGCCACTCTGGTGGGTTTGTCCTGCCAGTGGAACAGAACATACCCAGGGATGGTGATGGAGGATTTTGGAACATTGGCTGAAAGGTATGATTCTGTGAGTATGACTATGTTAGGCTGTTGCTTGACGAGTCTGTGGGACAGCTCTCCCAATTTTGGCACAAGTCCCCAGATGTTAGTGAGGAGCACTTTGCAGGGTTGACTGGGCTGGGTGTGCCGTTGTCGTATCTGAAGCTTTCCACAGGCCTGGCAGTTAATTGACAGCAGAGGGAACCAATCACAAAGCGAAGTGACGTGAAACAGCCAATAGAAGAGCAAGGAAGGCGATGCCGCAAGCATTTTGTGAAGCTGCGTTTCTCCCTGCTCCGGGCCGAGCTGCGGTGTGATGGAACTGTGTATGGCTAGTAAGGTGAAGCTCTCCCTGGGGAAGCTGCCCCCAGAGTTGCGGCGGGACGAGCAGTTTGGCAGAGTCAGCGAGTGCGATCTGGTGAGGGCGAGACTTGGGTGGGGGGAGGAGAGAGGGTGGAGAGTGACGGAGAAGGGGTAGAGAGAGGGGAATGGGAGAAAGATGGAGGTAGAAAGAGAGAGTGAGATTGGGGAAGAATGACGGAGAAAGAGATGGGGGTAGAAATTAGGTCGCGCCCCATTTGAGGCGCAAATATCGTCTGGACGCAAATATTAGCGCCTGGCGCTAATTATCGGCACTGACTGGAAACTTCACTTTTACCGCCCTGGGAGGTGAGTGGAGCGCTAAAGCAGGCGCTGCACACCTGTCTTAAGGCGCAAAGGCCGAGCAGTGAGGCGCTAACTCAGAGCGCTGGCGAAGCTCATGTAATGTCAGTCAGCAATGGAACACACACACAATGGCACGGGCCAGTTCTTAAAGGGGATGGTTAATCTTGCTTTCCATCCACATCCTGTTCATTGCAGCCTTGAATCTCGGCCTGGAGAGACTTGCACATCAAATGTGCTGGAAAGAACAATGGAGAGTACCAGGCAAAGAGCTCAGAGTGCAGCTCCCACAGTCTCTGCTAAATCGATACAAGGAATGGCAAATCAAAATGAACCTGCAAAGTGCTGCTCAGTACCCAAAACTCCTTCACACAACGTTGAATCTCTCCAGAAGTCTCTCCCTCTCTCTCTCAGAATGCGTAGTTCAAAAATGCCACCAACAATAAAAGACAGGAAGAGGCCCCCTTTAAATAGCGCCCCCCCCCCAGTCCCACAGCGATTGATAGCGTTCCAGTCTTCTGGTCGTTGGATGCGCCAGGCGGTAAGGCAGGGGGCGCCACTCAATTTCCGCTCCGGGGCGCCACAAGGGCGTTGCACCATGGAATGACGTCACAATCTGCGCGCGCAGGTGGTCGCAGCGGTAAAGTTTAGCGCCGCCGCACAATCTCTAGTTAAGTTCCCGAGTGGCGCAAACATCGCTGCGCCCGGGCGTTAGCGGCTTTGCGCCCCATTAGCGCCCTCTTAAGGCGCTAACGGGAGGCGCAACCAACTGAATTTTTACCCCATGGAGTCACAGAGAAAGAGAGAGCGATGGGGAAGAGTGACTGGGAGAGAGAGAGATGGGGGTACAGAGAGGAAAGGGAGAGATGGAAGTACAGATGTGGAAGAGTGACAGGGGAGAGATGGAGGTAGAGGAATGGAAGAGATGGGAGTACAGAGAGAGAGATGTGGATGAGTGACTGAAGAGAGAGAGATGGAGGTACAAAGAAAGAGGTGGGGGAAGATTGAGAGCAGGGGGTACAGAGAGGAATGGGAGACAGATGGAGGTGCAGAGAGAGGAATGGGGCACAGAGAGAGGAATGCAAGAGATAGTGAGAGATGGGGATACAGAGGGAGAGAGAGGATGAGACACAGGGGAGAGGGAAAGAGATCGAGACCAGTGGGGGGGGGGGGGGGGCGGGGGGAAAGAGAGGGATGGAGACGCGAAAGGAAGAGATTGACACAGCCGGGGGGAGAGGAGTGTGGGAGAGATTGGGGAGGTAGAGGAAGAGACCGGGCAGGTAGAAAAAGGAATAGACACTGAGGGCAAAAGATAGTGAGATGCAGGGAAAAGAGGAAGGGAAGATGAGAGAAAGAAACTGAGAGGTAGTGGGAATAAGAGTGAGAGACAAGGGAGAGCGATTGATGGAGAGATGTGAGGGAGAGAGAATGGAAGGAGGGGGGCAGGAGAGAGAAACCAGAGGGGTTGGGAAGCGAGACCAGAGGCAAGGAGGAGAAAGAAAATGGGAGGAGGGGAGAGAAAGAAGGAGACCGATAGAGGAATGGGGGGACAGGAGAGAGCAGGTCGATGAGGAATGGGGGGACAGGAGAGAGGAGGTTGATGAGGAATGGGGGGGACAGGAGAGAGGAGGTCGATGAGGAATGGGGGGACAGGAGAGAGCAGGTCGATGAGGAATGGGGGGACAGGAGAGAGGAGGTTGATGAGGAATGGGGGGACAGGAGAGAGGAGGTTGATGAGGAATGGGGGGACAGGAGAGAGGAGGTTGATGAGGAACGGGGGGACAGGAGAGAGGAGGTCGATGAGGAATGGGGGGACAGGAGAGAGGAGGTTGATGAGGAACGGGGGGACAGGAGAGAGCAGGTCGATGAGGAATGGGGGGACAGGAGAGAGGAGGTTGATGAGGAATGGGGGGACAGGAGAGAGCAGGTCGATGAGGAATGGGGGGACAGGAGAGAGGAGGTCGATGAGGAGGGCGTTCAGGTTTTTAAGCTGCACCAAATATTCCTCTTGAGTCCAGTGACAAGAATCATTCCTGTAGGTAAGCCCACACGTCCAGTTAACTGAAGTGACTTTATCTGCCAGTAATGTAGCATTGCCCAAGGCCAATCAGAACACTCTTGCTGTAATTTGCGAATTGGATAATGACACCAGCCCTCCCGGGTATTTGGATAATGGAAGAATAATCCAGTAGTTCTCAAACTGGGGTCTGCGCAGACAGGCCCAGAAACAGCAGAGGGAGAGGAACAAACCCTGAAACACTCAGCGGCTGTGAGTAGGCGGGCGGTGGAGGGTTACACCTCCTGGCTGGGGAGTCTAGAACCAGGGGCCACAGTCTCAAGATAAAGGGTAGGCCATTCAGGACTGAGATGAGGAGAAATTTCTTCACACAGAGGGTGGTGAATCTTTGAATTCTCTACCCCAGAGGGCTGTGGAGGCTCAGTCATTGGGTATATTCAAAACAGAAGTCACTAGATTTCTGACTAGTAAGGGCATCAAGGGATATGGCGATAGGGCCGGTGAATGGAGTTGAGGCAGAAGATCAGCCATGATCTCATTGAATGGCGGAGCAGGCTCGAAGGGCCGAAGGGCCTACTCCTGCTCCTATTTCTTATGTTCTTACACCAGAAATGGTGCCAGTGTTCCCAACAGGAGCCACTGAGCCTAATCCCACTCCAGGAAGAGCAGGGAGCGATGTTCCCTTTAAGTTGCACAGCTGCGCAGCGCCCTGGACCTCCCGCACAGCCGGCTCACCGGCTTTTCAACAGGAAAAACCGCGCATGCGCGGTATTCTGAGTGAGCCGCGCAGCCCCTTAAAGGGGACGCGCTCCCAAAAAAAATGAACGGGAACATTGGCAGGGAGGAGTGGTGTGGTGAAGTATTCAACGGGCATGTTGCTGAAACTGTAGGGTTACCTCTCAGCTGAAGGGAAGGTCAAAGTTTTCACGTCAGCAATCATATCAGTGTTCACTGGGGGTGATCGCCACTCCCGTCTCCATCGGAAGGAGTTTGTTGATTTTTTGCCCCAAATCTGCTGGGACTCCATTGTGTGGTAGTTGTGTTGGGCACTAGGTGAAGGGTGGTGATAACGGGTAGGATTTTTAGAAAAGTTTTTTGTAAAGCATTTTCAGATGTAGTAATATAGATTTTGTAAAGAGCTGTGACCTGTTAGAGGTTAAATAAAGCCACTAATAAGGTTTATAAACTAAAAAATAGCATCTTGTGATTTCTTACCATGATTTTTGAGAGTTTGTCTCATGATTTATAAGACGTTGTAAGATTTGGATCACAAGTCACACACAGATTACCCAAAGGGTCTTCGGAGTCAGAGGTCACTTTATTAAGGAACATTTAGGGAACAGTAATCATAGTACCATAAGGTTTAGATTAGCAATGGAAAAGGACAAGGAGCAATCTAGAGTAAAAGGGGGAAAAATTCAGTTGGTTGCGCCTCCCGTTAGCGCCTTAAGAGGGCGCTAATGGGGCGCAAAGCATCTAGCGCCAGGCGCGGCAATGTTTGCGCCGCTCCCGAAATTAACTCGACATTTTGCGGCGGCGCTAAACACTACCGCCACGATCTCCTGCGCCGGCAGATCGTGACGTCAGTCGAGTGCGCAACGCCTCGGTATCGCCCCGGAGCGGATATTGAGTGGCGCCCCCTGCCTTACCTGCCTGCCGCTAGCAACGACAGGTTGAGGGGAGCATTTTGCAGTCAGGAAGGAACTGGGGGAGCGCTATTTAAAGGCGACCGCTTCCTGCCTTTTATTGTTGGTGACATTTTTGAACCACCCATTCTGTCAGAGAGAGACTTCTGGAGAGATTCAACGCTGTGTGAAGGAGTTTTGGGTACTGAGCAGCACTTTGCAGGTTCATTTTGATTTGCCCTTCCTTGTATCGCTTTAGAAGAGACTGTGGGGGCTGCACTTTGAGCTCTTTCCCTGGTACTCTCCATTGTTCTTTCCAGCAGATTTGATGTGCAGGTCTCTCCAGGCCGAGATTCAAGGCTGCAATGAGCAGGATGTGGATGGAAAGCAAGATTAACCATCCCCTTTAAGAACTGGCCCGCGCTATTGTGTGTGTGTTCCATTGCTGACTGACATCACATGAGCTTCGCCAGCGCTCTGAGGTAGCGCCTCGCTCCTCGGCCTTTGCGCCTTAAGACAGGTGTGAAGCGCCTGATTTAGCGCTCCAATCACCTCCAGGGGCGATAAAAGTCAAGTTTGCAGTCGGTGGCGATAATTAGCGCAGGCGCTAATCTTTGCGTCCGGCCGATAATTGCGCCCCAAATGGGACGATACTGAATTTCTCCCCCAAAATGTTTAACTGGGGGAAATCCAATTTCAGTGGGGTGAGAACGGATCTGGCCCGGGTAAAGAGGAAATAGTTCCAGTACAGTTGAGGTGCATTCCCACTAGGGGGAAAGGCAGGGCAACTAAAGTCAGGGCTCCCTGGATGACGAAAGAGATAGAGCTTATGATGAAGCAGAAAAAGAGCGTGTATGACAGATGTCAGGTTGCAAATACATCTGAGAATCAGGCTAAATATAGAAAGGTCAGAGGAGAAGTGAAAAAGAAAATAAGGGGGGCAAAGAAAGGGTATGAGAATAGAATGGCAGCCGACATAAAAGTTAATCCAAAAGTCTTCTATAGGCATATAAATAGTAAAAGGGTAGTAAGAGGAGGGGTGGGGCCGATTAGGGACCAAAAAGGTACCTATGCATGGAGGCAGAGGGCATGGCTGAGGTACTAAATGAGTTCTTTGCATCTGTCTTCACCAAGGAGGAAGATGCTGTCATAGACATAGTGAAGGAGGAGGTAGTGGAGACACTTGATTGGATAAAAATTGATAAAGAGGAGGTATTACAAAGGCTGGCTGTACTTAAAGTATGATGCGGAGATGCCGGCGTTGGACTGGGGTGGACAAAAATGAGAAGTCGCACAACACCAGGTTATAGTCCAACAGATTTATTTAAAATTACAAGCTTTCGGAGCTATCGCCCCTTCCTCAGGTAAAGTTACAATGAGTGAATCTACAAAAGTTCACAGAATATAAACACAGAAACAGCAGAGATACAATCTTTCAGGGATCATCAAAGACACACCAAGAGCACAGCCAAGACAATGAGATGTGTCACAGGGGGTCCAACGTGTCAAATCCTGCTGTCTGCAGTGGGTTTTTTTTTGTGTTTGTTTTTTGTGCTTTTTTTGTGTTTGTTTTTTAAAAACTGGAAAGACAGACAACGATGTCGAGTCACGTTCTGTAGCGTGACATGAACCCGATATCCCTATTGAGGCCGTCCTCATGAGTGCGGAACTTGGCTATCAGTTTCTGCTCGATGATTTTGCGTTGTCGTGTGTCTGGAAGGCCGCCTTGGAGAACGCTAACCCGCGGATCCGAGGCTGAATGCCCTTGACTGCTGAAGTGTTCCCCGACTGGGAGGTGACAATCCTGCCTGGCGATTGTTGCGCGGTGTCCGTTCATACGTTGTCTCAGTGTCTGCATGGTCTCGCCGATGTACCATGCTCTGGGGCATCCTTTCCTGCAACGTATCAGGTAGACAACGTTGGCCGAGTCACATGAGTATGTACCATGTACCTGGTGTATAGTGTCCTCACGTGTGATGACGGTATCTGTGTTCATGATCTGGCATGTCTTGCAGAGGTTGCCGTGGCAGGGTTGTGTGGTGTCGTGGTCGCTGTTCTCCTGACAGCTGGGTAATTTGCTGTGAACGATGGTACTTTTGAGGTTAGGCGGCTGCTTGAAGGCGAGTAGTGGAGGCGTGGGGATGGCCTTAGCAAGGTGTTCATCGTCATCGATGACATGTTGAAGGCTGCGAAGAACATGGCGTAGTTTCTCCGCTCCGGGGAAGTACTGGACGACGTAGGGTACTCTGTTGGTTGTGTCCCGTGTTCGCCTTCTGAGGAGGTCTATGCGGTTTTTCGCTGTGGCCCGTCGGAACTGTCGATCGACGAGTTGAGCGTTATATCCCGTTCTTACGAGGGCGTCTTTCAGTGTCCGTAGGTGTCCATCGCGTTCCTCCTCGTCTGAGCAGATCCTGTGTATTCGCAGGGCTTGTCCATAGGGGATGGCTTCTTTAACGTGGTTAGGGTGGAAGCTGGAGAAGTGGAGCATCGTGAGGTTGTCCGTGGGCTTGCGGTACAGTGAAGTGCTGAGGCGTCCGTCTTTGATGGAGATTCGTGTGTCCAAGAATGAAACCGATTCTGAGGAGTAGTCCATGGTGAGTTTGATGGTGGGATGGAACCTGTTGATGCTATCGTGTAGTCCTTTCAGTGATCCTTCGCCGTGGGTCCAAAGGAAGAAGATGTCGTCGATGTATCTGGTGTACAGCGTTGGTTGGAGGTCCTGTGCAGCGAAGAAGTCTTGCTCGAACTTGTGCATGAAGATGTTGGCGTATTGGGGTGCGAATTTGGTCCCCATGGCTGTTCCGTGTGTTTGGGTAAAAAACTGGTTGTTGAAGGTGAAGACATTGTGTTCAAGGATGAAGCGGATGAGTTGTAGGATGGCGTCTGGAGATTGGCTGTTGTTGGTGTTGAGTACTGAGGCTATCGCAGCGATGCCGTCATCGTGGGGGATATTGGTGTAGAGTGCCGATACGTCCATCATGGCGAGGAGTGTTCCTGGTTCAACTGGTCCATGGGTGCTGAGTTTCTGCAAGAAGTCTGTAGTGTCACGACAGAAGCTGGGGGTTCCCTGTACGATGGGTTTCAGGATGCCCTCGACGTACCCAGAGAGGTTCTCACACAGGGTTCCGTTGCCTGATACGATAGGACGTCCGGGTGTGTTGGCTTTGTGTATCTTTGGGAGGCAGTAAAAGTCTCCTACGCGGGGAGTACGTGGGATGAGAGCGCGTAGGATGTTTTGAAGGTCTGGATTGAAGGTCTTGATCAGTCTATTGAGTTGGCGGGTGTGTTCTTTGGTCGGATCTGCGGGTAACTGTCTGTAGTGTTCCTGGTTGTCCAGTTGTCGGTATGCTTCTTTGCAATAGTCCATTCTGTTCTGTATGATGATGGCTCCTCCTTTGTCCGCTGGTTTGATGACGATGTTGCGGTTGGTCTTGAGAGTGTGGATGGCGTTGCGTTGTGCTCGGGTGACATTCTGGACTGTCTTGTGAGTGAGTACTTAAAGTAGATAAATCACCAGGAGCGGATAGGATGCATCCTAGGATGCTGAGGGAATTGAGGGAGGAAATCGCGGAGGTACTGGCCATAATATTCCAATCCTCCATAGATACGGGGGTGGTGCCAGAGGACTGGAGAATTGCAAATGTTGCAGCATTGTTCAAGAAAGGGTGTAAAGATAAACCCAGCAACTACAGGCCAGTCAGTTTGACCTCAGTAGTGGGGAAGCTTTTAGAAACAGTAATCAGGGACAAAATTAACAGTCACTTGGACAAGTGTGGATTAATTAAGGAAAGCCAGCACGGATTTGTTCAAGGCAAATCATGTTTAACTAACTTGATTGAGTTCTTTGATGAGGTAACAGAGAGGGTTGATGAGGGTAATGCAGTTGACATAGATTTCCAAAAGGCATTTGACAAAGTGCCACATAATAGACTTGCCAGCAAAGTTGAAGCCCATGGAATAAAAGGAACAGTGGCAGCATGGATACAAAATTGGCTGAATGATAGGAAACAGAGAGTAGTGGTGAACGGTTGTTTTTCAGACTGGAGGAAGGTCATAGAGTCATAACGGCACAGAAGGAGGCCATATGGCCCATCGAGTCCGTGCCGGCTTTCTGTAGAACAATCCAGTCAGTCCCATTCCCCACTCTATCCCCGTAGCCCTGCAAGTTTATTTCCCTCAAGTGCCTATCCAGTCTCCCCTTGACAACATCGAGTGTCTCCGCTTCCACCACTTCCGTCGGCAGCGAATTCCAGGTCATCATCACTCGCTGCGTAAAAAAGTTTTTCCTCACATCCCCCCTGTATCTCTTGCCCAAAACCTTAAATCTGTGTCCCCTAGTCCTTGTACCATCAACTAGTGGGAACAGCCTTTCCCCGTCTAGTCTATCCAAACCCGTCATAATCTTGTACACCTCTATCAAATCACCCCTCAACCTCCTTTGCTCTAATGAAAACAAATCCAGCTTCTCCAACCTGTCTTTGTAGCTAAGATCCCCCATCCCTGGAACCATTCTGGTAAATCTCCTCTGCACCCTCTCAAGGGCCTTCACATCCTTCCTAAAGTGTGGTGACCAGAACTGGACGCAATACTCCAGTTGTGGCCTAACCAGGGCTTTATAAAGGTTCAGCATAACTTCTCTACTTTTGTTCTCAATACCTCTATTTATGAAGCCCAAGATCCCATATGCTTTGCTAACCACTCCCTCAATATGTCCTGCCACCTTCAGGGACCTATGCACATGAATTCCCAGGTCCCTCTGTCCCTCCACACTCTTTAAAACTGTGCCATTAAGTGTATATTGCCTCTCCCTGTTCCTTCTGCCAAAATGCATCACCTCATACTTCTCTGTATTATATTCCATCTGCCACTTGTCTGCCCATTCTGCTAGCCTTTCTATGTCCTGTTGCAGGCGATTGGTATCATCATCACTGTTCGCCACACCCCCAAATTTAGAAATTCTATTTTATATTCCAATATCCAGGTCATTTATATATATATATCAAAAAAAGCAGTGGCCCCAGCACAGATCCTTGGGGGAACACCACTGTCTACCATCCTCCAGTCTGAAAAGCAGCCATTTACCACAACTCACTGTTTTCTGTCCTGAAGTCAATTCCTTATCCAAGCTGCCACTGACTCACATATTCCATGAGCCTCAATTTTGTTAACCAGCCTTCTATGTGGTACTTTGTCAAACACCTTCCTAAAATCCATGTAGACAACATCCATTGCATTCCCTTCATCAATACTCCCTGTTACTTCATCAAAAAATTCAATTAGATTAGTCAAACACGATCTGCCTTTTACAAATCCGTGTTGGTTCTCCTTAATTAGCTTAAACCTCTCCAAGTGCTCGTTAATTTTTTCCTTGATTATTGTTTCTAAAACTTTACCCACTGATGTTAAACTGACCGGCCTGTAGTTACTAGGATTGTCCTTACATCCTTTCTTGAACAATGGAGTTAAATTTGCCATTTTCCAATCTGCAGGCACCTCCCCAGCATCTAGGGAAGATTGGAAATTTATGGCAAGCCCTTCCGCTATCTCCTCCCCCAATTCCCTTAACAACCTGGGATGCAAGCCATCTGGACCAGGCGACTTATCCACTCTAAGGTATACAGTGGTGTTCCCCAGGGTTCGGTTCTAGGACCACTGCTTTTCTTGATATATATTAATGACTTGGACGTGGGTGTACAGGGCACAATTTCAAAATTTGCAGCTGACACAAAACTTGGAAGTATTGTGAACAGTGAGGAGCATACTTCAGGAAGATATAGACAGGCCTCTGAAATGGGTGGACACGTGGCAGATGAAATTTAACGCAGAAAAGTGTAAAGTGATGCATTTTGGTAGAAAGAATGAGGAGAGGCAATATAAACTAAATGGTACAATCCTAAAGGGGGTGCATGAACAGAGAGACCTGGGGGTATCTGTGCACAAATCGTTAAAGGTGGCAGGTCAGGTTGAGAAAGCAGTTAAAAAGGCTTACGGGATCCTGGGCTTCATGAATCGAGGTATAGAGTACAAAAGTGTGGAAATTATGATGAACCTGTGTAAAACACTGGTTCGGCCCCAACTGGAGTATTGTGTCCAATTCTGGGCACCACACTTTAGGAAGGATGTGAAGGCCTTAGAGAGGGTACAGAAAAGATTTACGAGAATGACTCCAGGAATGAGGGACTTCAGTTATGTGGATAGACTGGAGAAGCTGGAGTTGTTCTCCTTGGAGCAGAGAAGATTGAGAGGAGATTTGATAGAGGTGTTCAAAATCATGAGGGATCTGGACAGAGTAGATAGAGAGAAACTGTTCCCATTGGCAGAAGGGTCGAGAACCAGAGGACACAGATTTAAGGTGATTGACAAAAGAACCAAAGGCGACGTAAGAAAAAGCTTTTTTACGCAGCGAGTGGTTAAGATTTGGAATGCACTGCCTGAGAGGGTGGTGGAGGCAGATTCAATCACGGCTTTCAAAAGGGAGTTGGATAAGTATCTGAAGGAAAAAAATTTGCAGGGCCACGGGGAAAGGGCGGGGGAGTGGGACTAGCTGAAGTGCTTTTGCAAAGAGTCGGCACGTGCTCGACGGGCCGAATGCCCTTTTACCGTGCTGTAGCCATTCTATGATTAAGGAGTGGCAGTTTAAGTTAAGTACAACAGACAATCGACACAGACATAGTAGACATACGACCGTGACAAGCAGCTGGTATCGGTCCCGATCGCACAGACGGCTGGCGTGTGCGAACAGCTCTTCCCTTCACCGTCTGTGCTAAAAGCTCTTTAGATATCTCTTTTACTCTCTTTTTAGGGGTGGGCCCAGGGTAGATTATCAAAGATACAGTCAACAACCTTTCTAGCACACAAACAGCAGACAGCTAGTCTGGAAACAAGGTCACCGCCACGGTGCAGAATGTTATCATCGCGGCAGGAGTTCCTCAGGGGAGTGTCCTAGGCCCAACCATCTTCAGCTGCTTCATCAATGACCTTCCCTCTAACATAAGGTCAGAAATGGGGATGTTCGCCAATGACTGCACAGTGTTCAGTGCCATTCACAACTCCTCAGATAATGAAGCAGTCCATGCCCGCATGCAACAAGACCTGGACGACCTTCAGGCTTGGGCTGATAAGTGGCAGGTAACATTCGCGCTACACAAGTGGCAGGCAATGACTCTTTCCAACAAGCGAGAGTCTAACCACTGCCCCTTGACATTCAATGGCATTACCATCTCCGAATCCCCCACCATCAACATCCTGGGGGTCACCATTGACCAGAAACTTAACTGGAACAGCCACATAAATACGGTGGCAACAAGAGGAGGTCAGAGGCTAGGTATTCTGCGGCGAGTGTCTCACCTCCTGACTGCCCAAAGCCTTTCCACCATCTACAAGGCACAAGTAAGGAGTGTGATGGAATACTCGCCACTTGCTTGATGAGTGCAGCTCCAACAACACTCAAGAAGCTCGACACCATCCAGGACAAAGCAGCCCGCTTGATTGGCACCCCGTCCACCACCTTAAACATTCACTCCCTCCACCACCAGCGCACCGTGGCTGCAGTGTGTACCATCGACAAGATGCACTGCAGCAACTCGCCAAGGCTTCTTCGGCAGCTCCTCCCAAACCCGCGACCTCTATCACATAGAAGGACAAGGGCAGCAGGTGCATGGGAACACCACCACCTCCAAGTTCCCCTCAAAGTTGCACACCATCCTGACTTAGAAGTATATCGGCGATCCTTCATCGTCGCTGGGTCAAAATCCTGGAACTCCCTCCCTAACAGCACTGTGGGAGCACCTTCACCGCACGGACTGCAGCGGTTCAAGAAGGTGGCTCACCACCACCTTCTCAAGGGCAATTAGGGATGGACAATAAATGTTGGCCTTGCCAGTGACGCCCAGATCATATGAACGAATAAAAAAAATTATAACATCTGCAGGGAAGCAAATTCTAAGCGTTCATCCAGTTATTCTAACTTTTTGTCTCCAGTTATTTCTTCCAATTCACGATTTCTTACAACGGTGGGGTTGGCATTACTGCAAATTCAGCTAGAAGCGGCCCGATCTTGAATTACTCTTCACCAGCTGTCTCTTCATGCCACACCAGCTCCATTGAAATGAGGCCTGAGACCCAATATCGGAGGCACTTTGGGCCTTGCAATGTACCAGACGCCTCTCCCCACCCCAGGTGTGCCCAAGAATAGGCATGCCCAAATATTAACCCACCATATCCTAACAACTGTCTGTGTTTTTAAAAAAATCACCTAACCTGGCCCTTTGTTCTTTGACGATGATATTAAATGTATTCACTGTAGTTACTGATTCATTGGTCTGTGGAAATAAATTTATCCCTATTTACTTTATCAAAACCTCTCATCATTTTGAACACCTCAATGAGATTTCCTCTTAACCTTGTGTGCACTAATGCAAAGAGCCCCAGTTTCTCTAGCCTTTCATGTGCACAAATCATTGAAGGTGGCAGGGCAGATTGAGAAAGCGGGTAAATAAAGCTTACGGGATCCTGGGCTTCATAAATGGAGGCATAGAGTACAAAGCAAGCAAGTTATGATGAACCTTTATAAAACACTGGTTCGGCCTCAGCTGGTGTATTGTGTCCAATTCTGGGCACTGCACTTTAGGAAGGATGTGAAGGCCTTAGAGAGGATGCAGAAAAGATTTACAAGAATGGTTCCAGGGATGAGGGTCTTCAGTTACGTGGATAGACTGGAGAAGCTGGGGTTGTTCTCCTTCGAGCAGAGAAGGTTGAGAGGAGATTTGATAGAGGTGTTCAAAATCATGAGGGGTCTGGACAGAGTAGATAGAGAGAAACTGTTCCCATTGGCAGAAGGGTCGAGAACCAGAGGACACAGATTTAAGGTGATTGGCAGAAGAACCAAAGGCAACATGAGGAAAAAAAAATTTCTGCAGCGAGTGGTTATGATCTGGAATGCACTGCCTGAAAGGGTGGTGGAGGCAGATTCAATCGTGGCTTTCACAAGGGAATTGGATAAGTACCTGAAGGAAAAAAAATTGCTGGGCTCCAGGGAAAGGGCGGGGGAGTGGGACTAGCTGAAGTGCTCTTGCAAAGAGCCGGCACGTGCTCAATGGGCCGAATGGCCTCCTTCTGTGCTGCAACCATTCTATGATTCTTTCCCTGGGATTGTTGTAGTAAATCTCTTCTGCATCCTCTCCAGGGTCTTGACATCTTTCCTAAAGTAGACCATTCAAAACTGGACCTAATAGTCCAACTGCTGCCTAACCAATAATTTCTATAGATTTACATTACCTTTGTGCTTTATTCCCGTATTTCAAAAACCTAGGACCCCATCTTCAGTATTGTGTTCAGTTCTGCCTCTGCCACGATCAGCTGCCTAGGCACCAGTCTGGAATTATTTCCCTACATCCCTCTCCGCATCCACCTCCTCTACTCCTTTAAGACCCTCCTTAAAACCCACTGCTTTGACCACTCTTTTGGTCACCCCCCTCCTAATATCTTCTTCTTTGATTTGGTTGTCATTTTTTGACAACACCTCTGTGAATTGCTTTGGGATGTTTCTCTATATTAAACGCACTATGTACGAGCAAGTTGTTGGGAGTAATAATGTAATTATTAGCAGCAGCTGAACCTGCCCTCACCTAGGGGTAAAAATTCACTTGGTTGCACCTCCCGTTAGCGCCTTAAGAGGGCGCTAATGGGGCGTTAAGCCGCTAACGCCCGGGCGCAGCGATGTTTGCGCCGCTCGAGAACTTAACTTGAGATTGTGCGGCGGCGCTAAAACTTACCGCTGCGACCACCTGCGCGCGCAGATTGTGACGTCATTCCATGGTGCAACGCCCTTGGGGCGCCCCGGAGCGGAAATTGAGTGGCGCCCCCTGCCTTACCGCCTGGCGCTTCCAACGACCGGAAGACTGGAACGCTATCAATCGGTGTGGGGCTGGGGGGGGGCGCTATTTAAAGGGGGCCTCTTCCTGTCTTTTTCTGTGGTCGACATTTATGCACCACTCGTTCTGAGAGAGAGAGAGAGATTCGGAGAGAGAGAGAGAGAGACTTCTACATTGACTCAATGCTTTGTGAGGTAGTTTTGCCTATTCATCCTAACTTTGTTGCTACTTTAGTTGCTGTCCCTCATTACTTTTCTGGCAAAGAGAATATGGGGGCTGCAATGATTGGGGGCGTCGTCCTGCTCCAGCTGAATCGGAGGATACCGAGACGCAGACAGAGAGTGGCAATGATGGCCAGACGGAGGAGGGCCATCAGGCGCATGTACAGGAGAGCTTACCCTCCCAGGGTATATCGTGAACAGCTCTCCTACATCCATATGTCCGAGGAGCTGTGTTTGCGAAGGCTGCGATTCAGCAAGGAGGTGGTCACTGAGCTCTGCCACCTGCTGCAGCCAGATCTGCAGCCTCAGCTGAGGTCCAGGACGTCTCTGTCGGTGGCAGTGAAGGTCACAGTGGCTTTGAACTTCTACGCCACTGGCTCATTCCAAGCTGCTGTTGGGGACCTCGCCAATATCTCCCAGTTTGCGGTGCATCGCTGCATCCGGCAGGTCACCAATGCCCTCTTCAGAAGGAGACGAGACTTCATCTCTTTCCCTATGACCCCAGACAAGCAGCATGACCGTGCTCTGGGCTTTGCGAGGGTAGCGGGCTTCCCCATGGTGCAGGGCGCCATTGACTGCACGCATGTGGCTTTGCGTGCTCCGCGAGAGAATGCAGAGGAATTCAGGAACAGAAAGGGGTTCCATTCCTTGAATGTGCAGTTGGTCTGTGACCACAGACAGGTGATACTCGCTGTCAATGCCCACTATCCGGGCAGCTGCCACGATGCTTTCATCCTGCGCCAGACTACTGTGGCAGAAGTTTTCGAGGCACCGCATCAGCCAGTTGGTTGGCTTCTGGGGGACAAGGGGTACGCATTGAGCACCTGGCTGATGACACCACTCCGTACGCCAAACAGACCTGCTGAGCTGCGGTACAATGAAAGCCATCAAGCAACCAGGAACATTATTGAGCGCACAATCGGCGTGCTGAAACAACGGTTCCACTGTCTGGACCATTCCGGAGGAGCCCTGCAGTACTCGCCTGAGCAAGTTTCGAACTTCGTAGTCGTGTGCTGCATGTTGCACAACATGGCAATCCTCAGGACCCAGCCAATGCCACCAGGCCTTGTAGCACCACCAGAGGAGGAGGAGGAAGAGGAGGAAGAGGACGAGGACGATGATCATCAGCAGCACCAAGGCGGGAGGGCGGCCCACAATGGTCAAACTGCAAGGGCCGTCCGTCAACGACTAATAGCAAGCCGCTTCTAGGGCCCCTGCCATTGCTACAAACACTAATCAACCCAGCACGCAACCCCTAAGCCGGCCAAGGCACCAATAATTCCAACCACCAGCCATGTATATTTTGAATACAGAAACTTATTTATTTTACAAACTCTGTGTGTGTCAATTCCTCATGACAAACTCATAGAAATAAACACAAAAAAACAGTCAATAACATAACTGGTTCTCACAACCTGGAGATAATGTCCAAAACACTAAACAAAAGTTGGACCATGAACCTCGGCCTTTAATAAAAAAATGACCAGCATTTTGTCACACCTCCTACTTTTTGCCCTTCGAGGGTGATCTCCTTCCCTTGCGCACTTCCCCCCTTCTAACCCTACTGCTCCTCCGTAATGGGACCTCAGTGGCTGCAGCAAGGCTGGTGGAAGGCTGCTGCTCGTCAGACCCTGACACTGCAGATGCCCCTGAAGGACGGCCTCGACCACTTCTGGGCCTGGAGGGCCCGGCTGCAGACTGCACCAACTCTGCATGGGCGGCAGCAGTCTGTCCTACAGGCGGTGGCAAGTGCAGTGGAGAAGTGACAGTGTTGGCAGCAGGAATGCTGTCATCGTGAGAGAGGCCAGCAACTCCCTGCTCGCCCGACACACTGGCACTCCCACGGGGCAGCACTTCAGCATCCGGAGCAATCTGCCGGAGAACAGATTGCTGGCCTGCTGCGGCGCGGTGACAGCCCCGGGGACATGTGCACGAACCATCGAGGTTGGCAGCAGTCTGTGCTCGCGTGGCCTCCATCTGAGTCTGTATGAGAGCAGTCAGAGGTGGGATCACGGCAGCCAGTGACTGAATTGCAGCACTAAGCGTTAGTGTGGCATCCGCCTGTGCTACAGCGAAGTGCTCCACACTCCTTGCCAGTGACTCAATGCATTCGGGCACCCTTCCCACTGCACCCATGAGCTCAGTGTGCATGCCCACCGCCTGGGTGTTCATTTCTGCAATCAGCCGCTCCTCCTCTGCGTCCATTGCAGTAGGAGTGTCTGGCGTACTCTCCCTCTGGGGAGAAGGCCCCCGTTCTTCCCTACGCCCCCCATGGCGTTGCTGCAGCCCGCTGGGTCCTGGAGCTTCACCATCATCAGCCCCTTCCCCCCTGCTCCCCTCCGGGGAAGGCGTGTTCCCAGTGTGGGCATGGGCTTCCTCGGGAGAGGGTGGCACTGATGCTCTGGCTTCCTCTTCCTCCTCAGCTGCAGCATCACTCCCAGTGGCAGCTTCAGGGCCCGTCTCCTCAGCTGGTGAATCACCATCTGAAAGCAGGGAGGTACAAGAGTGGCTTTAGCGTGAGGACAGGGTGGCAGTAAGGGAGGAATAAGTGCAGCGAGTTAGCAAGTTGGATTGAAAGTGTCAAAGGCTGGTGTTGTGAGGGACAAGTGGAAGGACAGAGGACAAAAAGGTGATGACCTTACCATTGCTGTCCAGAACGGGGTCGGCGTCTCCAGTGGCGACGGGACCGATCACCCGGCTTGCCACAATCCTGTGGACGCGCTCCTCCAGATCGCTGAGGGGTTGCAGCTGAAGCCGCCCTCCACCTGTCCGTTGCTGCTGTCTCCTATTATGAGCCAGCTTAGCCTGCAAGAAAAAGGACAGCATCTGAGTAAATATACAGCCATGGTCTTGCCTGATGTGCCTCCCATAGGTGAATAGCCCTTACAATATACAGCCATGGTCTTGCCTGATGTGCCTCCCATAGGTGAATAGCCCTTACTGTATACAGCCATGGTCTTGCCTGATGTGCCTCCCATAGGTGAATAGCCCTTACTGTATGCAGCCATGGTCTTGCCTGATGTGCCTCCCATAGGTGAATAGCCCTTACTGTATGCAAAGTGTGGAATGTGTGTGTGTGTTTGATGAAAGGGCCATAGGTGTTGGATAAGTGTTGTGCATTGGGGTTTTAAGACCCTCTGGCCATAGAGTGAGGTTGAGATGGAGGGATGGAGAGGTATTGAGAAAAAGCCACTCACCCTGACGACCCGAGTGAGGTCGTTGAACTTTTTGCGGCATTGAACATGGGTCCTGGGCACCATGCTCCTGGAGGAGACGCTCTGAGCCACCTCCCTCCACACTCTTCTGAACTCGCGTGGCAAAGGCCTCCTGCCACTCTCAGGGAACAGCATACATCGTCTGCGCTCCACTGCGTCAACCAGAGCATCCAAGGACCGCTCGGTGAAGCGATGAGCGCGTTCTCTCACCCTCTCCATGCTTGGCAGCAAAATGGATTCACAGGTCTCTCCAGGCCGAGATTCAAGGCTGCAATGAGCAGGGTGTGGCTGGGGAGCAAGTGGCCCCCCCCCGCTTTAAGAAGTGTCCGGCGCCAGTGTGTCTGTGTTCCCTCGCTAACTGGCAGCAGCTGCGCTGCGCTCGCGCGCTGAGTTAGCGCCTCACTCCTTGGCCTTTGCGCCTTAAGACAGGTGTGCAGCGCCTGATTTAGCGCTCCACTCACCTCCCGGGGCGGTAAAAGTGAAGTTTCCTGTCAGTGCCGATAATTAGCGCCAGGCGCTAATATTTGCGTCCGGACGATATTTGCGCCCCAAATGGGGCGCGACCTAATTTCTACCCCCTAATGTCCATAAATGATCAGGAATGGGAACCCTGTCTGATTTTACCCTCCCTGGCCTCAACTACTGCCCTGCCTCACGTCAGCTAACTGCACCAACCGGAGAACAAACGCAGGCTTCCTCGTCTTCTCGCCTTGATGCTGACACATTGCCTTTATCCACTAGCAGTTGGGAGAGCTCCATTTTAGTATTTAAAACAAATAATAATTCAGTCATATGAAGAATGCTGCATATCATTCCATGATAATCACTCTAACATTCCTTCTCCTATCTCCCTGACACTCTCGTTCCCCAGCTCAGTACTGGGACACACACTTGCCTCTCTCTGTTACACTATGCTTCCCCTTGAACAGTGAGTTCCCCATTGTGGTGTAGCATGCCGACGTTCCACTGGTCGGTTTGACACGGGTTGGCACCATGAATGGCCACACAGTGAGTTCTCAATTTCAACCACAATATGGAGACATCAGGTGGCAGCCAGGTACCTCCCTGCTGGCAGAGGTCATGTGTACCTCACAGTGGCCAAACAGAGGCACGGGTAAAATGCTGAGTGAAGGATTCCCACTCATCCTTTCATGCGCATGCTACGTACTGCAAGAGACTAAAAAGAGAAAGGGGAGAAATTAAACCAAATATGTATTTTAAATGGGGAATTGACATCCTAAAATACGTTTCTTTTCAGACTCAAGCTATTCTTTCTGCCTCCTGTTCCTGAGCCCAAAATCAAAGGAATTGATCCAGATCTTCTTAAGGTAATCTGAGTCTTTGAGAACTACATAATTTCTTAGTAAAAGCAGAAAGAATAACTACTTAGGACCACGATCCACTGACAAAACAGAAACCGTCCATAACAGTTACATCAAGAGCAAGAGATGATTGAAGATGACACAAGATAATAGCTAGGCTAGAGTGTGTAAACACAGGATATCGCACGGCTAGGAGTGTGTTACACACAAGATATCACACGGCTAGGAGTGTGTTACACACAAGATATTGCACGGCTAGGAGTGTGTTACACACAAGATATCGCACGGCTAGGAGTGTGTTACACACAAGATATCGCACGGCTAGGAGTGTGTTACACACAATATCACACGGCTAGGGTATCACACGGCTAGGAGTGTGTTACACACAAGATATTGCACGGCTAGGAGTGTGTTACACACAAGATATCGCACGGCTAGGAGTGTGTTACACACAATATCGCACAGCTAGGAGTGTGTTACACACAAGATATCGCACAGCTAGGAGTGTGTTACACACAAGATATCGCACGGCTAGGAGTGTGTTACACACAAGATATCGCACGGCTAGGGTATCACATGGCTAGGCGTGTGTTACACACAAGATATCGCACGGCTAGGATATCGCACGGCTAGGAGTACATTGTACAGACATATTAGAACCCACAGCTAGAAGTTGAAGATGTTACTTCTAAGGGTTGTGAAATGGCTACAAAGATGGTGGAGCTGATTTTAACCCCGCACGTCCAATGAGAACAGGCCATTGAGGGGGTTAAATAGGTTGGTTGGTTTTGTTTTTATGGTCTCCTTGTGGGCCAGGAGGAGCACTGATTGGCCTCTCTTGCACCAGGCTTTCCCCCACCTGATTCACTCGCCTCAGTGCCGCCTGCTCTGCTCAACCCTCACTGGGGCTGGGGCAGGTGGGGGCGAAGGTGCCACATGAGGAAAGCATTGTAAAAATTAGAACAATTTAAATTAAACAGAAATAGGTACAAATACACAGCAGGTTCATCAGCATCTGAAAAGAGAGGTTAATTAATGTTTCAGGTGAAAGACATTTGTTACAAGGCGTCTTCACCCTATAAGTTAATCTGTCCTTTTTTTCAGATGCTGATAGACCTGCTGTGTCTTTCTACCATTTTCTGCTTCTATTTCGATTTCCAGTGTTCTGAAGACTCCTGTATATCTCCGCTAATATTTTTAATGTTTTTTTTGTTACAGAAGGGTAAAATAGATGAAGTGAACTCAATCTTTGCAAATCACATGAACTACAAGGTTGACACATATATTGATGACCCCTGGGTCGAGTTTATTGATATTGACCTTGATGATCCAGTTGGGAAGACAGAGGTGTCGGATACAGACAGACTCCTTGGCCATCACCGCCCAATGTCCGACAACTGCCTGAGCGTCAAGGACGATGACTCTGGCCGCGACAGTTGTTACGAACCAGATATTTCTGAAGCAGACATCACTACTGGTAAACAAAGTGCCAATGAATTAAGCAGGCTCCAGTTGGAAGCCAATGAAAGAAAAGAAGACATGAAGAGCAATGCTGGACTTCCTTTAGGCGCAGATGCCAAATGGAGCCAGCAACCAAATGGTGAGGAGTGCGGTAAAGTGCAACTGGTTACCACAGACAGCGGACTATCAACAGTAACCAAAAATGGGCTCAATCAACCGCCTCTACACAGTCAACTCAGCAACCAGAGCTCCTTCGGGAAGATGGACTTTTATGCACAGGTAAGCGACATCACCCCTTCAGGGGGTGTCCTCCTTTCCCCAGGGCAGCAGAACAAGATGGAGCTACCCCTAGCCAAAGAAACCTCAGTTGATCCAAAGGCAAATCAGAAAACCAAACCATCAGACAGCGCCTACACGTCTGAGGTCGACGCTAAGCAGTTCTGTGCCATCAGCTCAAGCAAAGAGAGCATATCAGATGTGGAGAAAAACCTTAATCTAAGCAGCTATTTCACCACAGAAAGCCTTGCAAGTGCCATGGTTGGTTGTTGTAAAGAAACAGAAAACACAAGGCAGCCAACAATACCCGTCCCAGACTATACCTCGATACACATGGTGGACTCTCAGCAGAGCCTACTTTTGAACCCAAATGTGCTGCCCAGCAAGAGTCAACCTACCCTAGCTGGATACCTGATGCCTGAACAACTTGGTAATGTCGTCCCCTGACTTCAGCAGCCATGAAGTGTAGGCCGCACCGTCGTAAGCTTCTCGACTTAAACAAGAAACAGTGGTGTCACATAGACTTTGTGTACAATGATTTAAGAGTAATATTCCCCAGAAAACACAAAATGGTACAACCATTATGAAATATTATGATTGATAAATCAAGACTAAGAATTATTTTAAAATTATTTTTAAATGTTTGTTAGTGAGAAAAAATTACTGTATTTTTATAAAACCGAGACAATTCCTAAAATTAAAACAGTCCCATATAAAACGAGCTGAAGTTTGATTGGAAGAGTGTTCTCTGTCGATCAGGTCGGGAACACTGTTCCTCAGCAACCCAACTTCTATAACTCTTGGAAATGTCTGTACTCCTGCAAACCGGTCATTTAATCGCCAGAATCAGCAATTGCGTTGCTTCCTAGAAACTGTGTCCAAAGGAATTTGGGGACTGGGAATGGCCCAACGTCTTGAAAGTTTGCATTGTCTCTGTAAAATAATAGTACTCACAATGGCTGTGTCACCACTCATACCAAAAGGGGGTGTTGACAGTTCGTGACGACCTGCAATACTCTTCTGTTCATTTTACTTAGACAGGATTTCAAACGGAATCCATGCCTTAAAGAGGGAGTCTCAGCAACAAAACAAATCTCACGATCAAGACAGCCTTTAGTGAGTGTCACCATTAGGACCCTCCTTAGTCAGGGCACTGAGCTCTTTGAGATTGGGATTGGATAAACTCTTTGCATCCTGCCAGTCATGGGATTCAGGTCAAACAGATACTCACAAAAGGATCTCAAACTCAAATATGGATGTTGCATTCAACTTGGTGAGGGCCCCTCAGTTTAAGATGTGGGTATGCTCAGAGGGTTGAAGAGCTGATTGCTCCAAAGTTGTAGGCTAGGGATTCAGAGTTTCCGGGCAGTAGCATGGGAATGCTCTGCAGTGGCTCTCAGGCCAGTTGGAAGTTGACCCCATCATTGTTTACTATGGGCCTGCTTTGGGTTGCAAGGGCAATCAGCAGAGCGGTGCAGTGACCCCTAATCAAGGGGCTTTGTGTTGGTAGGAAACCTGACGTTTTTACTAAAATGTGAAAATAAATCTGCTCAGACTTTTATAAAAGTGGGGGAATATTTTGAACCCAAAGTACTCTCGTAGGCTTTCCTTCCCCTTGCATTTTATTTTATTGAGGTAGAGGGGGTCTTTACAGATTGATTGCACATGCTAAATTTTGAACTGTGGCCACATTTATAAAATTCAGTAAAAATAAATTTAAAACTCTTACCGTTCTCAGAGAACAAGTCTAGTGATATTGATGATTAAGAAACACAATGATCTATGTGATTTTGTGGGGACAGAGCAGGGTATAAGAAATGATAAGCATTTTGTTAAAATTCCCATTTTTTTTTCAATCAGTCACTGCAGGTGAGGCTGAATACATGTGGGACACATTGCACTGGTCAAATAATTCATCGTGGGTAAAAGACAAAACCCAATCAAACATTGATGTCCAACATCTTCAGTATATGAGTTGAATATATAAATCTAGAATCTTGTGCACAATATAAATAGTTTCATTTTTTAAGTAACAAACTGATTGTAATAAGTGCACTTTTGCCAATGGGTAATACAGAAGCAAAGGTCATTAGTGATTTTTGCTTCTGTGCTCTGTAAGCTGTGATTGGACTGTAGTCTCTGTAGCTACAGCAACGACATAGTCCAAAGGATCAGCACTTGTGTATTCACTGACTCACTTTTTGTTTATATTCCTTACGAACTTGCTCTTAATTAGCCTTTAACAAAACCTTCGCAGGCCTGATCCAGCAAAGACTGCTTCTTTTGTTTTCTCTAATTTCCATCAATAGATTCGAAGAAGTGACCAACACTTACAATAGCGGTGGAAAGACCCCTTACCACTTTCTATCAGGTGTCTTGCCCCACCGCCCCACCCTCCAAAGATATGTTCATACATCTACTTTTTCAGTAAAATTAACATACAGGGGAAAATGTATTCATTCATGGGATGTGGGCGTCACTGGCAAGGCCGGCATTTATTGCCCATCCCTAATTGCTCTTCAGAAGGTGGTGGTGAGCCGCCTTCTTGAACCGCTGCAGTCCGTGTGGTGAAGGTACTCCCACAGTGCTGACTTTGTTGTAGCGGTTTGGTACAACTGAGTGTCTCGCTGGGCCATTTCAGAGGGCAGTTAAGAGTCAACCACATTGCTGTGGGTCTGGAGTCACATATAGGCCCAGACCAGGTAAGGGCGGCAGGTTTCCTTCCCTAAAGGACATTAGTGAACCAGATGGGTTTTTACGACAATCCGATAGTTTCATGGTCACCATTATTGATACTAACTTTTTAATTCCAGATTTATTTAATTAACTGAATTAAAATTCCCCAGCTGTCTGCTGTGGTCCATGTGGGAGCTTTCAACTTTAATTACTCTACATTGCTGAGTTTCTGAGTGACCCTTTCACCTTCACTGGATGCTGGGATAGTGCCCTCCACCTCCCCCCCACCCCCCCCACAACCCCATCCCAATAATATTTGTGAATGCCTCACCCACCTCAGTAGTATTCCTTTGCTTTCCCTGAGAGGTAGCAGCAATAGATCCAAGCTCCAGAAACATCTCACAGCCAATTGAGCCATGAATGGATATCCAGGAATGGAGCATGAAGCCTGTTACAGATACAGGAAGTGAGCCTTAGGCCATATCACAAGCACCACTGTACTCACACCCTTCAATCTCATTCTTAACTTGGTAGTTACTGTGTTAGTCAATATTTCATTAACTTTTTGCTGGGAACCTGTTCCATATACCTTTCTATTCATTCCACATATCAGTATTGAGTAACAAAATATCCTATGCCAACTCAAAAGCATCAGGCAGATAAAACATTGAACATTTTAGCTTACACAAAGCCTTCCTCAGGGACAGTAAGATGTGCTTTTCCCAAAGTTCAGTTATATTGAAACACTTTTAACAAGCAAGTTTTTTTTTGTCAAATGTATCATATAATTATCTCCCTGGAAAAATGTGAATCAAACTTAAGGCTAAGAAATACTCTCAGTTCTAACAATCTTTATTTTAGGCTACTTGATCTTGGCTCCTGCCTCCTGCAGACCACGTTAGTTTAGGGAGGGTAGAATCATTTTTTGAGAGGTAACCAGCTATTCTGTCACAGGATCACCATGTCCGTATGGTGCGATGTAACCTCCCAACCAGTACTCAGTATGTATAGGGAAACTAATAGACCAGTCAGCCTCTATTAGTAGGTTTCTTCCAATATGTATCAAGACTGTCAACGAGGCCCCAGATCTTGTCCGAATGAGGCTGAATGTTCAGGTTCTTAAAGAACCGTTCTTTTTGAATATACAATTCTGGCACAGTACCTCACTCCCTCGCTAGCGCTTATCAGGAAATCATGCATTTCCCCCGTGATTTTTCAGCTGCCTTTTGTAAAAAGTGGGCAATACGCTCGATGTGCACTCCCAGTAGGTGAGGCTCCACACCAGCAGTGCGCATTCAGAAAACCAGCCCTTAAACGTACAGCTTGCATACGAGCACTTAATTTTCCACGAGTATTAAAAAAAAAGGGGGCCTCAGCACTGTATTATAAAATGATAAGCAATGCCCTGGCACAACTCAAAATATTCCTTCTGTCAGTTCTCTACTGTGAGAGGCAGGGGGAGAGCGGTACTTGCCATGTAAAAGACTCCCATCGCCAGAAAAACTGGGAGGCGGGTTCTTTTTAAGGATGTATCTCCTATCTGAGGGCAGCTGTTTCAACTACAGCACATTTGAAAGCAGCCTTCTAGACCTGTTCTGTTCGAAAGGACTAGCTAGGACTGCACACCCGTGAGTATATTTCCAGTTGGCTGAATTGAGATAGGGGACTGATTGATAAATTCCCCAATCCTAGATGTCGATTCTCAGTGCTGTTGAGATGCGCATTATAATAGCAGCTGGCTAGAGACGTTCCCCTTTAACTAATGCAAAAAAAACCTGCCTGTACAAGAGCCTAAAGCTACCGATTAATAAGGTGCCCGTGATTGATGTGCGCTGTACATACTTCCCACTGCCCTGCCAAGAGTTCAGATTGGCATTTTTGCTGGTCATGGCACAGGCGTTGGATCGGTGACATCTTCACTGTGTAACCTTGCTTCTGGGGGCTACAAGGTACAACTCCATTTACTCACTGGGATATTCTGCAAGGCTCATGCAGTGCCAAGATGTACCTATTCTGTTTCCGATTCAAGTGAATCAAGCAACAGTGCACCAGCAGTAGCATGTTACAGGTGCACAGCAAGCATCTTTAGGAAGCACCAGGTGCCAGCTCAGTCAAGGTGAAAAATACCAACTAATCAAACTTGGTTGCAGTTAATCAATCATAAGTCTCTAATTGTTGGACCACTAAGAGGAAAAGAAACTAACATCTGAATGTGCCAATTTAATACTGACTTCAGTCATTTAGCAGAGATGTGCTATCAGCCTCTGAGTATTTATCATTGCACACAAATTACTGAGGCTCTTCTGGAGGGGAGTTGTGTGGAACCAGTCTAGGAGACAAATTATGGCAATTGAGAATGACAAATTTTCTAGTTAGTAATAGAACGTACCTTTCTGTGTCTAATTTTTTTTAAATACCAGAAGGATTTTCAGTGTCGAAGTACAATAGTAACAAGTTCATGACCTTAATCAGAGGCGAAGACTTTTGTTGCTCAATTGTCATCAAGGCATAGCCAGAGCTATTCAGTGAATTGATACCTGCATTATGTACATTATATACCTGAGCACGTTACATGAAGCTTAAAACTAAAGCATGTATAACAGAAACAATGATAATGAATTATATTGCCACAGTGCATTAGATATTGGTGTTGAAGGTTAAAAAGAAACTATTGGAAAAGTTCGGGAGATCTAGAGATATTTGGCAGCCTCTCATTGTCTACAGGGCTGTCTCTCTGGGGTTTCTCTTGCTCTCCCTGTAAAGAGGAAGGTTCCTCCTGCATTATTTCCTGTTGCTATGGAATGTTTTAAAGAAAGGGAGTGACTGCTTCATGTTGATAGTTTTCTTTCTCCTCCATATTGTGCTGTGAGACCTCTTGGAGGTTGTTGTGCCTGACCTGCTTTGGGACCGTACGTTAAAAAAATGTGCAAAGAACTGAACACTCAAATCAGGTAGCTTTCTTTTAGGGTGGTTGGGGGGTGGGTAAGGCAGTCTTACTCTGACTTCAATACACCACTGTCAAAAAAAAGTTACATTTTAATTTGTATTTGCTGAAATAATTGGCTCTACATGACACTGAACAGAAAAAGGCACTGTGCAATTTCACCCCCTAACTCTTCTCTCACTGTGGCATTGACTCCTGCTTGGGCACAGTTTCAGGGCTGCAAGTGGCCCTCCATCCAATCCAAGTGGCCATTCTTCGTGAGAGAAATGAGACTATGAGTTGAGTGCAGGCTATTTGACATGTAGAGCATCACTGCTGAGCCCTCTCCTGCCCATTCTGTTGTACACATACACAGTTCCAGCAGAGGTTTCTGAATAGGAATCAGGAGCTGGAAGTCTGATTTTACTCCGTCCGTCCCTCCCTAGGGATACTGTAGTGCCCAACCCCCACCCCTCGAGCACAGAGATATTCCAATATTTTGTCACTACCTTAAAAATAAATATATTTATATGGTTCTATTGTGTATGTGAACTGAACACATTGTGTGGTGTAAGCAAATATGTATGGAATGTGTACATACCATGCTCCCAGCCAACTTCTGCAGTATTTGTTTAGGGTACTAATAAGGTTAAACAAGTTTTGCTTTATATCCAAGTTGCTGCTCTGAGGGCTGATGGTTCATTTCTTTGCACAAAGCCATTCCTCAGTCCTAAAAAATTAAACTATTCACCAGTGCCAATAGGCCTGTTTTCACTAGGCCTCATCTTAGTTACGAGAAACCATTATATTTGAAAAACAGATTTGTACAAACTGGTACTTTGCTTCATCAAAACAAAATGTAGACAATAGCCAGGACTTCATACCCAGTACTTTGGAGCTGTAGCCATGCCTTTTGTGAAGGTAGTTTCACATCACACAGTGTTGTCTTGATATTAATGTAATGCTGGGGGGGTGAGGAGGTGAATATAGTTTCAGTTCATGGTGGGGTTGAGCTTTTTGAAGAGTTTTCTACCTGCTTCTAGGTAGAGACCCCTCTTCCCATCCGTTTTTGAGAAAGATGTTATAGTCTATGCAAAACACCGAGCCAACTTGTGGGTCTTGCGGTCTATCCTCCTAAAGTAGGTAGAGACGATTTTACCCAGGTTAGTGCAGGGCAGCAGCAAGCTTTTCAAGAATTGAAAACATACCATATTCATTCATTTATTTTTTCCAAAGCATAGGTATGAGCTTCAATAAAATAAATGCAGTCTCAGGGTCATCGCTTATGAAAATAGGTGGGTTTGTCTGTTAGAGGGCCTCAGCCCATTACTACCATGTCCCACCTCTTCTCCTGCCCATCTTTCCCCTTTTCTGGACTTCCCAGGGTCATATATGTCCTATGTTTGAGAGATTGGGTCTCCCATAGCTCACTGCCAATGCTGGCATCAGGCATATCCCATCTCCCTTGGGAAGCTGCTTTACCTCAGTATATTGCAACACAGCAGGACAATCAAACACATTCCACTCTCCAGTTCATAGAATCATAGAAATTTACGGCACAGAAGGAGGCCATTCACCCCATCGTGTCTATGCCGGCCGAAAAAGAGCTATCGCCTGATCCCCACTTTCCAGCTCTTGGTCGTAGTCCTAACAGAACTTTGCTCTCAATGTGACTATACCTGAACAGTGGAGTCTGGCAACAGTTAATCTTCATTTGATGGTGTGTGACTTTCAAAAGCTGCAAAACCAACATTACCAGTTCCAAAATGCAGGGATTAAGTCAAGGCTACCAACTACATCTCTCTTTGTTGTCTAGTAACAGAAAGTGCCCTTGTGTCCATGGCAACATGGCAACACATGTCTGAATGTAGAGAACCGAACTCTGAGAGTTATTTTCGCTGCGTAAAGTTCACGTTGTCTTAAAAAGCTTCAGCACTTTATGAAATCAGTCTTCTATTTTCAGCACTTTGTGAAATCAATCTTCTATCTTTGCATTCATGTATAGATAACCAGATTATATATAAAAGTATATCCCACCATTAAATGGGATATATTCATGGAACATAACTTAAAATATATTTTTAATTCAGTATGTGGTAATTCTCCAGTTTATAATAAAGTCACGCTCATGTTTTAGTTTTATGTTGTGTCCTGTAGCAAACCATTCCTTGAGGGCATGGGGGCCTGCAGTAAGTGCACCTCTTTTTGTTATTGAGGTGTAATAAGGCTGCCCGGTGGTAGCTAGAGACATTAACAGCTTGTTCTATTCTCACCTACTTTGAAGAAAATGATTAGATCCAGAGAAGTCCCCGGCTTGAGAGGCACATTTCCTTTTTAAAGGGGCTTGGGTAGTGGTGTGGGTGAGACTGGTCTCCTACCTCCTGGGTTTAAATCACTCCAGACTGGGGATGATAGTCTGATCCGGTAGCTGTAAGGGTCCGAATGTGAAAAGAATTTGGGAGACTCAATGCAGTCCCCAGAGCACAGCACAAACTGCCCCTGATTCGATACTAACCTGCTAGTTTCACTCAGATGTCACTGAAATGGAAAAATGGCTCATCAGTGTAACAGCTAGTGCTGAGGCACATTTCTGGAATCTATTCGTGCTTTACCTCACCTGGGAATGCTTGATGGTGACACTGAGTGGTCCCAAGGACTAACCTTTACAAAACGAAAGAAAACAAGCCGATTTGTTAGGGAATTTAATGTGCTGCTATACGTAGTTTGAAAATAAGAATATCAGATCATTTCTCGGCGATTTGATCACAACAAATGGGAATATAACTGATAAAATTAGTGAGATCTTGGAATGATGGGCTGTGAGAAAGTGCTGAAGAATGGTGGCCTGACCACTGGGCCCACTGCCTGTTGGAGTACACGGTCGCACCGGGCCCACTGCCTGTTGGAGAACACAGTCACACTGGGCCCACTGCCTGTTGGAGTACACAGTGACACCGGGCCCACTGCCTGTTGGAGTACACAGTGACACCGGGCCCACTGCCTGTTGGAGTACACAGTCACACCGGGCCCACTGCCTGTTGGAGTACACGGTCGCACCGGGCCCACTGCCTGTTGGAGAACACAGTCACACTGGGCCCACTGCCTGTTGGAGTACACAGTGACACCGGGCCCACTGCCTGTTGGAGTACACGGTCACACCGGGCCCACTGCCTGTTGGAGTACACGGTCGCACCGGGCCCACTGCCTGTTGGAGTACACTGTCACACCGGGCCCACTGCCTGTTGGAGTACACTGTCACACTGGGCCCACTGCCTGTTGGAGTACACAGTCACACCGGGCCCACTGCCTGTTGGAGTACACAGTGACACCGGGCCCACTGCCTGTTGGAGTACACAGTCACACCGGGCCCACTGCCTGTTGGAGTACACTGTCACACTGGGCCCACTGCCTGTTGGAGTACACGGTCGCACTGGGCCCACTGCCTGTTGGAGTACACTGTCACACTGGGCCCACTGCCTGTTGGAGTACACAGTCACACTGGGCCCACTGCCTGTTGGAGTACACAGTCACACCGGGCCCACTGCCTGTTGGAGTACACGGTCACACCGGGCCCACTGCCTGTTGGAGTACACGGTCGCACCGGGCCCACTGCCTGTTGGAGTACACGGTCGCACCGGGCCCACTGCCTGTTGGAGTACATGGTCACACCGGGCCCACTGCCTGTTGGAGTACACAGTCACACCGGGCCCACTGCCTGTTGGAGTACACGGTCACACCGGGCCCACTGCCTGTTGGAGTACACAGTGACACCGGGCCCACTGCCTGTTGGAGTACACAGTGACACCGGGCCCACTGCCTGTTGGAGTACACAGTGACACCGGGCCCACTGCCTGTTGGAGTACACAGTGACACCGGGCCCACTGCCTGTTGGAGTACACAGTCACACCGGGCCCACTGCCTGTTGGAGTACACGGTCACACCGGGCCCACTGCCTGTTGGAGTACACAGTCACACTGGGCCCACTGCCTGTTGGAGTACACTGTCACACCGGGCCCACTGCCTGTTGGAGTACACAGTGACACCGGGCCCACTGCCTGTTGGAGTACACAGTCACACCGGGCCCACTGCCTGTTGGAGTACACAGTGACACCGGGCCCACTGCCTGTTGGAGTACACAGTCACACCGGGCCCACTGCCTGTTGGAGTACACTGTCACACTGGGCCCACTGCCTGTTGGAGTACACAGTCACACTGGGCCCACTGCCTGTTGGAGTACACAGTGACACCGGGCCCACTGCCTGTTGGAGTACACAGTCACACCGGGCCCACTGCCTGTTGGAGTACACTGTCACACCGGGCCCACTGCCTGTTGGAGTACACAGTCACACTGGGCCCACTGCCTGTTGGAGTACACGGTCACACCGGGCCCACTGCCTGTTGGAGTACACAGTGACACCGGGCCCACTGCCTGTTGGAGTACACGGTCGCACCGGGCCCACTGCCTGTTGGAGTACACGGTCGCACCGGGCCCACTGCCTGTTGGAGTACACGGTCGCACCGGGCCCACTGCCTGTTGGAGTACACAGTCGCACAGGGCCCACTGCCTGTTGGAGTACACGGTCGCACCGGGCCCACTGCCTGTTGGAGTACACTGTCACACTGGGCCCACTGCTCAGTTCAGAATGGCTGGCCTCATGCTGTGAAATATTCCTGCAGCAGAGATTCTGGGTGAATGCTCACGGCAGCCCTTGTGATTGCTGCATACAGAATCAAAAATAAACCAAATTAAGAATAAAACATAGAAATAAGTTATGTCTCATGAAGTTTTCTTTCAAGTTGGACAATGTGAAAAATATTTGAGGCAGATTTAAAAAATACGCATGATTTTTTTTCTTTAAGGCCAAAATGTACTCTGGCCAATCACCGCTGGCATTTCTCACACTGCTTCATGCTGGTGATTATTCCATCGCATGCTGCATCCTTTCTATCACCACCTGACTCCTTACAACTGCCTTACTTCCTTCATCCTGCTCACCGTCGCCACCTCCTTCTCACTTCCTGGGGAGAAATTTAAGGCTTTTGCTTTATCAAAGACAACAGCTGCTAAATTTTATTAAGTCAAAGGGAGGATAACAGAAAACCAAGTCAAACTATCAACCCTTGTTTGCTCAGAAGTAAAAGTCAGAACGTATTTTTTTTTCTGTCGTAACTTTGTATTTTAATTAAATTTAAAGAAGATGCAAGAGTACAAATATCAAAATTTTGTGAAGTATATAATGGATTATATATTAGTTTTTAATCCAGAAAAGTTGCATGTTCTATTTTTAAAAATGCTTTACCTTCTGTGTATGTACAGCTTGTGGTTTTTGTCAAACTCTTGGATTGCATTGCTCTGATTTGCTGTAACTAAATGATGATTAAAAACTAAAACTGTGCCAATCGAAAAAACAATGGCTGAGCGACTATGAAAATTCACCATCTATTCCAATGGAGGCATCACCACTTCACACTCAGATAGCACCGAATACTTAGGGGGAAAAATTTGGCTGGTTTGCGCCTCCCGTTAGCACCCTAAGAGGGCACTAATGGGGCGCAAAGCAACTAGCGCCCGGGCGCGGCGATGTTTGCGCCGCTCACGAAATTGACCAGACATTTTGCAGCAGCGCTAAACACTACCACCACGATCTCCTGTGCCCGCAGATCGTGACGTCAGTCGAGTGTGCAACGCCCCGGTAGCGCCCCAGACTGGATATTGAGTGGCGACCCCTGCCTTTTCGTCTGCTGCTAGCAACGACAGGTTGAGGGGAGCGTTTTGCAGTCGGGAAGGGACGGGGGAGCGCTATTTAAAGGCGACCGCTTCCTGCCTTTTTTTGTCAGTGACAATTTTGCACCACACATTCTGAGAGAGAGAGAGAGACTTCTGGAGCGATTCAACGCTGTGTGAAGGAGTTTTGGGTACTGAGCAGCACTTTGCAGGTTCATTTTGATTTGACCTTCCTTGCATCGATATAGAAGAGACTAAGGGGGCTGCACTCTGAGCTCTTTCCCTGGGTCTCTCCATTGTTCTTTCCAGCAGATTTGATGTACAGGTCTCTCCAGGCTGAGATTCAAGGCTGCAATGAGCAGGGTGTGGATGGAGAGCAAGATTGACCATCCCCTTTAAGAACTGGCCGGCGACAGTGTGTCTGTGTTCCATTGCTAACTGACATCACATGAGCTTCGCCAGCGCTCTGAGGTAGCACCTCGCTCCTCGGCGTTAGCGCCTTAAGAGAGGTGTGTAGCACCTGATTTAGCGCTCCAATCCCCTCCAGGGGCGATAGAAGCCAAGTTTGCAGTTGGAGGCGATAATTAGCGCCAGGCGCTAAACTTTGCGCCCGGCCAATAATTGCGCCCCAAACTGGGCAATACCGAATTTCTCCCCCTTAGCATCTTAGCACAACCTCAGCCCATTCCAAGATTCTTAACAATCAAATAAATATGTTGGTTGTGGCAGGAATTTTGCCCAGCCCTGCTTTTCTAGTCGTGCCATGGGATCTTTTGCATCTACCTGACCTGGTATAGAGTCCCATAGTTTAACATCTCATCTGAAAGACAGCGGGGCCTAATTTTAACATTTTTTGTGCCTGTTTTGCACCCATAACCAGTAACCACTGCTGGAAAGTGTGGTTGTCGGATAATTCAGCTACCCTGCATATGGACAAATAACTTGCTAACATTCACTAGGCTCATACGTGAAGAATGGGTACTGTGGTGAGGTGCTGCAGGAGCAGGAGTCAACACCTTCAGGAGAGCAGGGTAGAAAACTGAAGGGAGGAACAAATAAAATAAATTTAACTAACAGATACAATGGCCCCGATATTTATGGGAAGGCGGGGAGGGAGCATGGGGGAAAACCCGGCAAGGCCAGAGGCATGGAGGTCCATTATAGTCTTTCTCTTCTGTTTCGCACCAGGCAGCCAGCCAAATTAACAGGCTGGCCGGGAAAAGCAGTGGTGGGAGGCCGGGGACTTTTGGGGATGGTCTTTGCTGGTGTAGCGGTTGTATTCTCTGGAGTCTGCATATTCACAGAGTAGGTGTGGTGGTGCGGTGCGGCAGTAATTGACCAATTCAGCAGAAAGGAGAAATCTTGCCCCATCAGCCCCTTTATAGGGAATGAAAACAACTAAAACAGATGATCTGGCCATTATCACATTGCTGCTTGTGGGAGCTTGCTGTGCGCAACTTGGCTGCCGCGTTTCCCACATTACAACAGTGACTACACTTCAAAAAGTACTTCATTGGCTGTAAAGCGCTTTGGGACGTCTGGTGGTCGTGAAAGGCGCTATACAAATGCTTTCTTTTCTTTAACTTTAAAAGTTTCAAAAACTTCAGGCCTGGCCCCCAGTGAGCTTCACGAACGATGCTCAGCAAGTCAGCTGTCCTTTCACTCAGGGTACGGGCCTACTGATGCTCCACCAGGGCAGGGACGAGGAAACTCCAAGAGTTCCCGATCATGCCCCTTCTGCTGCAATAGGCCTTATTTGGGCAGACACCAACATACACTCCCTGTAAGTCTCACACTAAGCAGATAATTGTAACATAACTCGCCTGGCGAGAAGGCGACAGGATCAGATCAGCCGCCTGTCTTACACCCCGCACAACTTTACTTTCTAATAAGAACATAAGAATTAGGAGCAGGAGTAATAATAAGGGGAAAAAAACACTAGTGGGCGTAGTCTATAGGCCTCCGAACAGTAGCCTGATCCTGCTCCTATTTCGTGTGTCCAATTCTGTTAGATTCAGGAGATGGTTCTGTGATAGTAGATTGGCGGTTAGGATCAGATCAGCCATGATCTTATTGAATGGCGGAGCAGGCTCGAGGGGCCGATTGGCCTACTCCTGCTCCTATTTCTTATGTTCTTATGAGTCGGCCATCCGGCCCCTCGAGCCTGCTCCACCACATGGCCCCTCGAGCCTGCTCCGCCATCCGGCCCCTCGAGCCTGCTCTGCCCCACGGCCCCTCGAGCCTGCTCCGCCATCCGGCCCCTCGAGCCTGCTCCGCCATACGGCCCCTCGAGCCTGCTCCACCACACGGCCCCTCGAGCCTGCTCCGCCATCCGGCCCCTCGAGCCTGCTCTGCCCCACGGCCCCTCGAGCCTGCTCCGCCATCCGGCCCCTCGAGCCTGCTCCGCCATCCGGCCCCTCGAGCCTGCTCCGCCATCCGGCCCCTCGAGCCTGCTCCGCCATCCGGCCCCTCGAGCCTGCTCCACCACACGGCCCCTCGAGCCTGCTCCGCCATCCGGCCCCTCGAGCCTGCTCTGCCCCACGGCCCCTCGAGCCTGCTCCGCCATCCGGCCCCTCGAGCCTGCTCCGCCATCCGGCCCCTCGAGCCTGCTCCGCCATCCGGCCCCTCGAGCCTGCTCCGCCATACGGCCCCTCGAGCCTGCTCCACCACACGGCCCCTCGAGCCTGCTCCGCCATACGGCCCCTCGAGCCTGCTCGCCATCCGGACCCTCGAGCCTGCTCCGCCATCCGGCCCCTCGAGCCTGCTCCGCCACATGGCCCCTCGAGCCTGCTCCGCCACACGGCCCCTCGAGCCTGCTCCGCCATCCGGCCCCTCGAGCCTGCTCTGCCACACGGCCCCTCGAGCCTGCTCCACCACACGGCCCCTCGAGCCTGCTCTGCCCCTCGAGCCTGCTCCACCATCCGGCCCCTCGAGCCTGCTCCGCCACATGGCCCCTCGAGCCTGCTCCACCACACGGCCCCTCGAGGCTGCTCCGCCCCTCGAGCCTGCTCCGCCATCCGGCCCCTCGAGCCTGCTCCGCCATTCAGTAAGATCATGGCTGATCATCGACCTCAACTCCACTTTCCCACCCGATCTCCATATCCCTTGATTCCCCTAGAGTCCAAAAATCTATCAATCTCAGCCTTGAATATACTCAAAGACTCAGCATTCACAGCCCTCTGGGGCAGAGAATTCCAAAGATTCACAACACTCTGAGTGAAGAAATTCCTCCTCATCTCAGTCCTAAATGGCCGACCCCTTATCCTGGGACTATGCCCCCTAGTTCTAGACACTCCAGCCAGGGGAAACAACCTCTCAGCATCTCTCCTGTCAATCCCCTTCAGAATCTTGTATGTTTCAATGAGATCACCTCTCATTCTTCTAAACTCCAGAGAGTATAGGCCCATTCTACACAATCTCTAATAAAGTCAATTCTAGCTGATAGCGGTACATTATGGCCTGTTTGGGTCCAGACTTGGCAATCCATGAGCAGACCAGGAGCCCGATGGTTGATGGAGATTGATCCTCGGGCCTCATCAGGCACGAGCTGTTGACGCTGGTCGCGCCTCCACATGCTCCTTGCCGGAGCGGAGGTCAGTGTCGGGCCATCTGCCTTGCTGACAACATGTCTCATGTAAGTCCCAGGAGGGGGGGGATTGGAGCAAGCTATGGGGTGCGGGCAATCGCAACTCCTGTACAGCTTGGTGTCAATCTCTGTCTGGAAACGCTCCTCTGAAGCGCCTTGGGACTTTTTACTATGTTAAATGCACTGTAAAAATGCAAATGGTTGTTGTTGAAACTGCAAGTTATAGAAGGAAGGCTGAAATGAAACATACGTATCTATCCATCTACAATCTATTAAATCCAGCACATAGCACGTGCGCCTCCTGCAAATCCCTATAAAACTTTCCTGCTACCCTTTTTCTGTCGCACTTTGTTCATTGGCTCAGAGTGAGATCGGATGGGGGCGGTAGAAACAGAACTGTAGCTGCAGGACAGAAGATTAATCCAAAGGTTATCCAAGGAAGGAGGGGGAAACGCTTTTTTGTCAGGGTTAATGGGGCGGTAAGCAATGCTCCCTGTAAGCTGTGTGGCGGTGCAGCGCTCCAGGGATCCGCGCAGCCGGCTAACCGGCTTTTCACTGTAAAAACCGTGCAGGCCCCTGAAAGGGGTCGTGCGGCGCCAAACAAAATGACATGGAACGTTGGCGGTAAGGCTACTGGCCCCATTTTGAGGCCCTTCCTGCCCCTTTAACACCAGCTGAAGGGAGAGAAAATTATCCCCACTTGGAGAAAAACAATTTTAAACACTAAATATAGGCAACATTTCACATCAACTTCATTTTTATATTTTATATCATTTAGGTCTAAGTATTGATGGTAAGATCCTAAACTAATTTACTTTAATCCTAAATTAATTTACATTTTCTGTACATCCGCATAAGCCTTCGATAATTGGCTGCCATTTTCCCCGAGCAAAGCATATAATTAAGTATTAAATCCTGGCCCGTACTAAACATTCCATACAGAGCTTTTTTGCAGTGCTGCATACACTTAGTGCAATCAATCTGCTGCCAAGTTTCACATTATTAGAGGTCCAGTTGCTCGTGTTTGAAATAGATATTTTTGAAGCGTGTGAATGATCTATGCACTGACTATTTTAATTTGCAGTTTATGGAGATCCTAAACCAAGCTTAACATTGACAAATTAGGTCAACATTTCTGCAGGTTACTTTTGTTCTGAGGAAAAAGTTAATCTGCAGTAATTCTAAATGAGTGTAGTGTATTTTTTAAAAATCCAGCGATGTGGGCCTCACTGGCAAGGCCAGTATTTATTGCCCATCCCTAATTGCCCTTGAGAAGGTGGTGGTGAGCCGCCTTCTTGAACCACAGAGGGCAGTTAAGAGTCAACCACATTGCTGTGGGTCTGGAGTCACATATAGGCCAGACCAGGTAAGGACGGCAGATTTCCTTCCCTAAAGGACATTAGTGAACCAGATGGGTTTTTAAGACAATCTGATAGTTTCACGGTCACTGATACTAGCTTTTTATTTCAGATTTATTTAATTAACTGAATTTAAATTCCCCAGCTGCCGTGGTGGGTATTTGAACTCATGTCCCCCTGATCATTAGGTCCAGGCCTCGGGACCCAGTAACATAACTACATGGTTTTACCGATAAACTGTTTCAATCGTCAGTCAGTGCTGCTTTAGCTTTTCAACAACACGTCTCATCAACATTTGAAGCAGCCTGCTCAGAATGTTTGTCTTTTGGCTGAAGCTGTGGGACCGTCACCTTCTAATCCAGATTTGTGTTAACAGCGGTGAATAGATTGCATCAAGGAGGGAAGGTTTTGGGTTGAGAGTTGACAGCAATGAATGGAGTGCTTTCCATATAGTGAGTTCAGCGTAAACCCGATCAGTTTTTACTGACTTGTACAACTGATGGAAAATGTATGGATTGAATACAAACTTGCTGTTTGTGGGAGCTTGCTGTGCGCATATTAGCTGCCCCGTTTCCTACATTACAACAGTGACTACACTCCAAAAGTACTTCATTGGCTGTAAAGCGCTTTGGGATGTCCTGAGGTGGTGAAAGGCGCTATAGAAATGCAAGTCTTTCTTTCCTCACAAGGACCATTTGAGCATCATATTTGCATAATCACTATAAGCAGTGATCACGTAACGTGCATTTTATGGATAAAAATCTAGCTTCCAGTATGTTTCTGCTACATCTCAGGTGTCACACAGACATGCTATAAAGCATCACACTTGAAAATGTCACTTGTAATTGTACATCACACATGCATCTTGTTGACTCAAATATCATCTTCTTAAAACACCAACAAGTCTTGGCGGCAGATAGGGAATGAAGTAAGTGGATAAGAAAAGCAGTCAATCAGGAATTAGCAGTCAAACCATTCGTCCCATCATGTCTGGGCCGGTCTTTTACTGGAGCAATCCAAAAATAATCCCACTGCCCCGCACTCTCCCCATTGCCCAGCATCTTCCTTAGCTTCAAATATTTATCCAATTTTCCCTTTAAAAATGCAGTGCCCTCTGCCTCAGCCGCTCTGTGGCAAAGCTTTCCAGGGTCCAACAATCCTCGGTGTAAAGGCATGTTCCCTAAATTCTCTCCTGGATCTCCTAGTGATCATTTTTAATTGATGACCCTTTGTAATTGATTCCCCAACCGGAGGAAATAGGATTTTCCCATTCACTCCATCAAACCCTTCAATTTTAAAAACCTCGCCAGTGGCAGCAGTCCCTGAATCACAAGTCTGTCATCATAACAACAGTCTCCCATCCCTGGCGTAATCCTGATGAATCTACACTGTGTGCTCCATATGGCTTTAATGTCCTTTCTATAATGGGATGCCTAAAACTGTGCATAGTAGCGGTGTCAATGACGTCAGGCAAGCAGGCGAGAGTTGGGCGAGCTTGGCAGGAGGTCGCAGTGGGGACCTGTGGGGAAGGTTCCAGGTAAGGTAGGTGAAGGGGAGAGGTGCCAGGCGACACAGGAAGCCCGGGGCAGGGGCCCGGAGGAGCAATCCTGCTGCTCTTAGTCCCCAAGGAAACCATTGAAAAATAAAATAAATTTACCTTTTTGACCCTCTTATTGGTGTCTGATGTAAAGATACAATTTCTGGCTGCTTACCCTCAACAACACAAATTATTATTGCGGAGCTGGGGGAATTTTAACTCTCTCCTCCCAGCAGAAACCATCCAGGCAGAACAGGAGTTAAAATCCAAGCAGTGGACTTACCACACTTTCCTGCCCGTGGCCAGTGTAACATCGGCCAGCTGAGGAGCCCGCCTGACTCAAATGGAAGCCTCATGAATAGATGTAAATCAGGGTCCCACAGTGTCAGGAGGATCAAAGCTATTTTACTGGAGCAACAGGAAACACAGGAACAGGAGGAGGCCATTCAGCCCCTCGAGCCTGCTCCACCATTCTATTAGATCACGGCTGATCTGTAACTCAACTCCATTTGCCCAGCTTTGCTCCATATCCCTTGATACCCTTACCTAACAAAAATCTATCGATCTCAGACGTGAACATTTCAATTACCCCCAGCATCTGCAGGTTTTTGGGGGAGCGAGTTCCAGATTTCCACTACCCTTTGTGTGAAAGTGCTTCCTGAACGGCCTGGCTCTCATTTTAAGGTTCTGCCCCCTTGTTCTGGACTCCCCCCACCAGAGGAAATAGTTTCTCTCTATCTACCCTATCGAATCCTTTAATAATTTTAAACCCCTCAATTAGGTCACCCCTCAACCTTCTAAACTCGAGAATACAAGACAGGTTAATGCAACCTGTCCTCATAATTTACCTCTTTTTAAGCCCTGGTATCATTCTGGTGAATCAGCGCTGTACCCCCTCCAAGGCCAATCTATCCTTCCTGAGATGGGGGGCCCAGCACTGAATGCAGTGACTCCAGATGGGGTCTGACCAAGACTCTGTACAACTGGAGCATCGCTTCATAGAATCATAGGGGGAAAAATTCAGTTGGTTGCGCCTCCCGTTAGCGCCTTAAGAGGGCGCTAATGGGGCGCAAAGCATCTAGCGCCCAGGCGCGGTGATGTTTGCGCCGCTCGCGAAATTAACTAGACATTTTGCGGCGGCGCTAAACACTACCGCCACGATCTCCTGCGCCGGCAGATCGTGACGTCAGTCGAGTGCGCAACGCCCCGGTATCGCCCCGGAGCGGATATTGAGTGGCGCCCCCTGCCTTACCGCCTAACGCTAGCAACGACAGGTTGAGGGGAGCGTTCTGCAGTCATGAAGGGAAAGGGGGAGCGCTATTTAAAGGTGACCGCTTCCTGCCTTTTATTGTTGGTGCCATTTTTTAACTACGCATTCTGAGAGAGAGAGAGAGAGACTTCTGGAGAGATTCAACGCTGTGTGAAGGAGTTTTGGGTACTGAGCAGCACTTTGCAGGTTCATTTTGATTTGCCCTTCCTTGTATCGATTTAGAAGAGACTGTGGGGGCTGCACTCTGAGCTCTTTCCCTGGGCCTCTCCATTGTTCTTTCCAGCAGATTTGATGTGCAGGTCTCTCCAGGCCGAGATTCAAGGCTGCAATGAGCAGGATGTGGATGGAAAGCAAGATTAACCATCCCCTTTAAGAACTGGCCCGTGCCATTGTGTGTGTGTTCCATTGCTGACTGACATTACATGAGCTTCGCCAGCGCTCTGAGGTAGTGCCTCGCTCCTCGGCCTTTGCGCCTTAAGACAGGTGTGAAGCGTCTGATTTAGCGCTCCAATCACCTCCAGGGGCGATAAAAGTCAAGTTCGCAGTCGGTGGCGATAATTAGCGCCAGGCGCTAATCTTTGCGCCCGGCCGATAATTGCACCCCAAATGGGCCGATACTGAATTTCTCCCCCATAGAATCATAGAATGGTTACTGCACGGAAGGAGGCCATTCGGCCTGTCGAGCCTGTGCCGACTCTCAGCTAGTCCCACTCCCCCGCCCTTTCCCCGTAGCCCTGAGATTTTTTTCCTTCAGATACTTATCCAACTCCCTTTTGAAAGCCATGATTGAGTCTGCCTCCACTGCCCTTTCAGGCAGTGCATTCCAGATCCTAACCACTCGCTGCATAGAAAAGTTTTTCTTACGTCACCTTTGGTTCTTCTGCCAATCACCTTAAATCTGTGTCCTCTGGTTCTCGACCCTTCTGCCAATAGGAACAGTTTCTCTCTATCTACTCTGTCTAGACCCCTCATAGAAGCATAGAAACATAGAAGATAGGAGCAGGAGAAGGCCATTCGGCCCCTCGAGCCTGCTCCACCATTCGATGAGATCATGGCTGATCATCCAAACTCAGTAGCCTGTACCTGCCTTCTCCCCATATCCCTTGATACCTTTAGCTTTAAGAAATATATCTAACTCATTCTTAAGCACATATACCCCCAGGTCTCTCTGTTCGTGCACCCCCTTTAGGATTGTACCATTTAGTTTATATTTCCTCTCCTCATTCTTTCTACCAAAATATATCACTTCACACTTTTCTGCATTCAATTTTACATCCTCATGATTTTGAACACCTCTATCAAATCTCCTCTCAATCTTCTCGGCTCCAAGGAGAACAACCTCAGTTTCTCCTGTCTATCAACGTAACTGAAGTCCCTCATTCCTGGAACCATTCTTGTAAATCTTTTCTGCACCCTCTCTAAGGCCTTCACATCCTTCCAAAAGTGTGGTGCCCAGAATTGGACACAATACTCCAGTTGGGGCCGAACCAGTGTTTTATAAAGGTTCATCATAATTTCCACAATTTTGTACTCTATACCTCTACTTATGAAGCCCAGGATTCCGTAAGCGTTTTTAACTGCTTTCTCAACCTGCCCTGCCACCTTCAACGATTTGTGCACATATACCCCCAGGTCTCTCTGTTCGTGCACCCCCTTTAGGATTGTACCATTTAGTTTATATTTCCTCTCCTCATTCTTTCTACCAAAATATATCACTTCACACTTTTCTGCATTAAATTTTATCTGCCACGTGTCCACCCATTTCACCAGCCTGTCTATGCATTCCTGAAGACTATCACTCTCCTCCTCACTGTTCAAGTTTTGTGTCATCTGCAAATTTTGAAATTGTGCCCTGTACACCCAAGTCCTGTCACTTAGCCAATTTCGTATCTATGCTGCCACTATCCCTTTTATTCCATTGGCTTCAACTTTGCTGGCAAACCTATTATGTGGCACTTTGTCGAAGGCCTTTTGGAAATCCATGTACACTACGTCAACCACATTGCCCTCATCAACCCTCTTTGTTACCTCAAAAAAAATTCGATTAAGTTGGTTAAACATAATTTGCCTTTAACAAATCCATGCTGGCTTTCCTTAATTAATCTACACTTGTCCAAGTGACTCTTAATTTTGTCCCTGATTACTATTTCTAAAAGCTTCCCCACTACCGAGGTTAAACTGACTGGCCTGTAGTTGCTGGGTTTATCTTTACACCTTTTCTTGAACAATGGTGTAACATTTGCAATTCTCCAGTCCTCTGGCACCACCCCCATATCTAAGGAGGGTTGGAGTATTATGGCCAGTACCTCCGCGATTTCCTCCCTCAATTCCCTCAGCATCCTAGGATGCATCCCATCCGCTCCTGGTGATTTATCTACTTTCGTACAGCCAGCCTTTCTAATACCTTGTGACGGATCGCCACCTAAAACGGGCATAATCCACTCTTCCGTCTGTGGACAAATTTCCAGCACCTTCCCTTTAAGGCACCTTACCTTTAAGGCAGAAGGGGGCGGGGCCTCAGGTTTTACCCAGAGAATTCTGGGAGCTTTTCAGTCTGCCATTTTGTGCCATGCTGTGATTAAAAAGTCTCTTGTTTAACACAAATGGATTCAGCCTTAATTCGTGTTTCGCGGCAGCCTCAACATTGGTGACCCCGACGCTCAGAACGTATTCCGAGCACTGCAATGGCGGACACGAACGCAGTTTCCATGAAACTGCCGGAGTTTTGGGAAAACCAGCCTGAAGCCTGGTTTCTCCAAGCTGAATCTCGCTTCCGGCTGCGAAATATCACCACAGATGGGACGAAGTACGACTATCTCGTCACATCACTCGGTAGCGCCGCAGTTTCCAAGGTTTGGACAACGCTGCAGAACCCACCAGAGGAAGGCAAGTACGCACATCTCAGGACAGCGCTCCTTAAGAAATTTACGGCCTCGGCATATCAGCGAAACTGCCACCTCCTCGACCTTCCAGGCCTCGGTGATGCCTCACTGTCAGACCTCCTCTCCCACATGCTCTCCCTCACCGACGAGAGCCCACCCGGATCCCTCTTCTGCACGCTGTTCATCCGCCAGCTCCCTCTCAGCATCCGGCCAGCGATCGTGGCGTCCGGCCTCACGAACCTGGAAGCCCTGGCCGATGAGGCCGACAAGCTGCTGTCCGCTCACTCCAGCCGCGACGTCACTCCGGACCTGGCAGCCAATGCCTGGGCGCGCCCCTCACCATCCAGCACGCGGCCACAAGGGCCTGTCACCAGGCCCACGGGGCCTTCACGCCCCACTAACCCGGGCCACTGTTACTACCACGCACGGTTTGTCGCCAGGGCACAACGGTGCACACCTCCCTGCTCTTTCAAGTCTGCCCCCATTCCAGCCCCTGCGATGGCTGTGGGCCACGCGGGCTCCCTGCTGTTCGTCACGGATGACAAAACCGGCCGCCGGTTCCTGTGCGACACTGGGGCTCAGCACAGCATCATCCCGGCCTCCTCCCTCGACATCCAAAAGGGCGAACGAGGACCGGCGCTGGCTGATGCTAACGGCTCGGAAATCCGGACGTATGGCACCCGGACAGTCACCCTCGACCTCGCTGGTCACCGCTACCGATGGGAGTTCATCACTGCCAAGGTGTTCTACCCCCTCATCGGCGCAGATTTCCTGTGCGCCGACGGCCTACTGGTAGACATCCCTCATCACCGCCTCGTGGACATGAACACCATGTCCCCCATCCTGGGTGCCATGGCCCCCCTGTCAACCCGCCGACATGGCGTCACAGTGCCACGCCCGGGCCACGGATGACTACTCGGCACTCCTGGCCGAATTCCCGGCCCTTACCAATCCGACCTTCTCCGCGGAGGCCGCCAAACACGGGGTGGAACACTTCATCCCCACCACAGGCCCCCCAGTGTACGCCCACGCCCGCAGGCTGGACCCGGCCAAACTGGAGATCGCGCGGACCGAGTTTGCCACCATGGAACAGCTCGGCATCATCCGCCGCTCCAACAGTCCCTGGGCCTCCCCACTCCACATCGCCCCCAAACCAGGCGGAGGTTGGCGCCCCTGCGGGGATTACCGCCGCCTCAATGACGCCACCACCCCTGATCGGTACCCCGTGCCGCACATTCAGGACTTCTCGGCTAGACTGGCCGGCCGCTCAGTCTTTTCCAAGGTCGACCTGGTGCGTGGCTACCACCAAGTCCCCGTCCACCCTGCGGACGTCCCCAAGATGGCCGTAATCACCCCCTTCGGCCTGTTCGAGTTCCTGCGGATGCCCTTTGGCCTCAAAAACGCAGCCCAGGCATTCCAACGGCTCATGGACTCGGTCCTTCGGGACCTGAAGTTCCTGTTTGTCTACCTGGACGACATCCTGGTAGCCAGTTCCTCCAAGCAGGAACACCTCGAACACCTTCGCATCCTGTTCGGGCACCTCAGCGACCACGGGCTCATCCTCAGCCCAGCCAAATGCCAGTTCGGCCTGGACAAGATCGACTTCCTCGGCCACCACATCACCCATGCTGGGGCCATTCCCCTGCCCACCAAGGTGCAGGCCGTCCAACAATTTCCCCGCCCCACCACCATCAAAGGCCTCCAGGAGTTCCTCGGGATGGTGAATTTCTGTAACCGCTTCATCCCCAAAGCGGCGTCCCTCATGAGGCCCCTGTATGAAGCCCTCCGGGGCAGGAGCGGCAAGATGGCGGTCGAATGGACGGCAGATGCGTCCGCCGCCTTCGATTCCACCAAGACCGCGCTCGCCAACGCCACCCTGCTCGCGCACCCACGGCCCAATGCCAGGGTAGTGCTCACCACGGATGCCTCCGACCATGTGGTCGGCGCCGTGTATGAGCAGTGGGTTGACGGCGCCTGGCAACCACTTGCCTTCTTCAGCCGCCAACTACGCCCCCCAGAGGTCAAGTACAGCACCTTCGACCGCGAGCTCCTCGCGCTGTTCCTGGCGGTCCGCCATTTCCGGTTTTTGCTTGAGGGCCACCCCTTCACTGCGTTTGTCGACCACAAGCCCCTGACATTCGCAATGGCAAAGACAACCGACCCCTGGTCCGCCAGGCAGCAGCGCCAGCTCGCGGCAGTGTCCGAGTTCACCACGGACATCCAACACGTCTCCGGCCGAGACAATGTGGTAGCCGACTGCCTCTCAACGCCCCGCCATCCACGCCGCACACCTAGCAGTCGACTACGCTCAACTCGCAGCAGACCAGATCACCGACCCTGATCTGCTCTCCGCACCCACCAACTTACCAGGGCTACGCCTGGCCGACGTCGCCTGTGGCCCGACCGCAGTCACGGTCAAGTGCGACATATCCCTATGTCAACCTCGGCCTGTCGTCCCAGCGTCCTGGCGCCGCCGGGTATTCGACATTCTCCACAACCTCTCCCACCCCGGCGCCCGCGCATCCATCAAATTGGTAGCCAACCGCTTTGTCTGGCGCGGCCTTCGCAAGGATGTGCGTACTTGGGCCAACTCCTGCCTAGCCTGCCAACGGGCCAAGGTACAGCAACACACGAAAGCACCCCTCGAGGAGTTTACCGTTCCCTCATGGAGATTCGACCACATCCACGTGGACATCGTCGGGCCCCTGCCGCCGTCGCAAGGCCACACGCACTTGCTGACCATCGTTGACCGCACCACTCGCTGGCCTGAGGCAATTCCACTGACCTCTACCACCACCGCCGACATCGCCAGAGCCTTCGTCAGCACCTGGGTCGCACGGTTCGGCGTCCCCTCCGACATGACGTCGGACAGAGGTCCACAATATACCTCTGAACTCTGGACCGCCGTCGCACGCAATCTCGGGGTGACCATTCACCGCACCACAGCGTACCACCCCCAAGCCAACGGACTGTGTGAGCGGTTCCACAGATCCTTGAAGGCATCTCTTCGAGCCAGCCTCCAAGACGGCGCCTGGACCGACCGACTTCCGTGGGTCCTCCTCGGCCTGCGCACCGCAGTTAAAGAAGACCTCCATGCATCGGCAGCAGAGCTCGTGTACGGTCAGCCGCTGCGCGTACCCGGCGAGATCCTGCCCACCGCCACGACACCCTGGTCAGCCGACCAGCAACGCCACGACTTCGCCTCACCGACGCTGCAGTTCGCCCCGGTGCCCATTGCCTGACACGGCGAATCCACCTCACACGTCCCACTAAGCCTGCACCAGGCACGGTTTGTTTTCGTCCGGCACGACGCCCACCGCGGACCCCTTCAACCCCCGTACAACGGGCCCTACAAGGTGCTACAGGCTGGGGACAAAGTTTTCACCCTGCAAGTGGGCAACAGGACCGAAAAAGTGTCGGTTGACCGACTCAAGCCAGCACACTCGGAGCCCGGTGAGCAGGTCCCTGTAGCTCATCCACCTCCACGCGGCCGACCTGCCCTCGAGCCGGTTCACCCGGCTGCTCCACGCCCGGCCGTTCCACGTCCACCGGCGTCCTACAAGAGCTGCTCCGGCCGGCCCATCAGACCGCCGCACCGTCTCGTCCACACCTCCTAAGCGGATTCTCGGGGGAGCTGTGTGGTGGATCGCCACCTAAAACGGGCATAATCCACTCTTCCGTCTGTGGACAAATTTCCAGCACCTTCCCTTTAAGGCACCTTACCTTTAAGGCAGAAGGGGGCGGGGCCTCAGGTTTTACCCAGAGAATTCTGGGAGCTTTTCAGTCTGCCATTTTGTGCCATGCTGTGATTAAAAAGTCTCTTGTTTAACACAATTGGATTCAGCCTTAATTCGTGTTTCGCAGCAGCCTCAACAACCTCCTCTTTAACAATTTTTATCCTATCCAGTGTCTCCACTACCTCCTTCTTCACTGGCAGCATCCTCTTCCTCACTTTTGTCTACCACCCCCCTTGAGATAAAGACCAACATCCCATTCACCTTTTTGATCATTTTTTATACCTGTGCACTACTGATTTATGTACATGAACACCTAAATCCCTTTGCTCCTCCACAGCTCCTAACTCACTATTAAGAAAATATTCCAATTTGTCTTTTTCAGATCAAAGATGACCTCACACTTCCCACCTTTAACTCCGTCTGCCATAGCTTAGCCCAGTCTCTGTCTGTCTATGTCCCTTTGTAACTTCCTCCTCTCATCCACACAACTTGCCTGCCTGTCCCACAAAGAACGTTTGGGCTGCTGCTCACTTTCCGACCTTTGAAATCCTCTCAAAGCCCCCACCCGGCGACTAACCTGACTGCACTCCTGATGGTCTCTGGCTGCAAGATCTTCACAGACCCAAAACCAGTGAGCCGCCTCTGGACACCCGCTTCGAGCGGCAGATGACTGGTTGAATGTAAATGAGGCTCACAACAACAACTTGCATTTATATAGCGGCATTATCGTAGTAAAATGATTCGTTTTGAATTTACACCCCTTCAAGCACAGACCAAGACCTCTGGTTCTATTGTTCTGGACAAGGTGAAATAACTTGTCTTGCTCTAAAGGTTATTGACTAAACATTTCTAATTTGAATATTGAATAAATGCCCAGATCTGAATTATGATCCGTGCCTCGTTAGCTCACCCCTGCTGAAGTAGCAGTGGGGGTGGTACAACCCCTGGAATCCCATTTCTGATCCCTGCCAGGAAGGACTCTTGCCCGGAGATCTGGAGAAGACGGTCAGTTTCAGCTATGATACCCCTCATGATTGAATAATAGATCCACACGTGAGGAATGGCCATTTGAGCAAGGTACCAGATCTACTAACATTAATGGTTGTTGCTCGAGGTCAAGGCAGACCGTCGTAACTGGTCAGTATAAGAGCAGGCAGATACTGAAACAACCGTTGTGAAGTGCAGACGGTAAAGTTTTCCTGAGTTCTTTGATGTTTTTAGTCCTAAAGCAATACATTGCGGGTGAAGGCCTCCGTGGCGTTATATTCCAGCATGAGTCAACAGAGCAGAAATTCTGATTGATACCATACTTGTACAAATCCTTAACATACACATTACAAATTCTTTTCCGCACTATTTTAATGCATTCAATAACTCAGCAAAATTAGAGAAGTATTTAGTCGGAGCATATTAAACATTCACAGAATCTTACAGCACAGAAGGAGACCATTCAGCCCATCATGCCTATTCCGGCTCCTTGAGCTTTCCAAATAGTCCCAATACCCTGCTTCTTCCACAAAGGCCTGCAAATCTTTCCTTTTCAAGTATATAACCAATTTCCTTTTGAAAAGTGAATTGTCAAACAAGCATTTTCCCATACAGAGGAAGTCTCAATCATAAATTCTACTCTAATATCTTTAGGTAAAAAGGAAGGGAGAAAATTGTAGGGGGGGAAAGTTTTTTTTAAATTAATTTACAGAATATGGGCGTCGCTGGCAAGGCCAGCATTTACTGGCCATCCCTAATTGCCCTTGAGAAGGTGGTGGTGAGCCACCTTCTTGAACTGCTGCAGTCCGTGTGGTGAAGGTGCTCCCACAGTGCTGTTGGGGAGGGAGTTCCAGGATTTTGACCCAGCGACGATGAAGGATCGGTGATATATTTCCAAGTCAGAATGGTGTGTGGCTTGGAGGGGAACTTGGAGGTAGTGGTGTTCCCATGCGCCTGCTGCCCTTGTCCTTCTAAGTGGTAGAGGTCGTGGGTTTGGGAGGTGCTGCCGAAGAAGCCTTGGTGAGTTGCTGCAGTGCATCTTGTAGAGGGTACACACTGCAGCCACGGTACACCGGTGATGGAGGGAGTGAATGTTTAATGTGGTGGATGGGGTGCCAATCAAGCGGGCTGCTTTTTCCTGGATGGTATCTTGAGTGTTGTTGGAGCTGCACTCATCCAGGCAAGTGGAGAGTATTCCATCACACTCCTCACTTGTGCCTTGTAGATGGTGGAAAGGCTTTGGGGAGTCAGGCGGTGAGACACTCGCCGCAGAATACCTAGCCTCTGACCTGCTCTTGTAGCCACTGTATTTATATGGCTGGTCCAGTTAAGTTTCTGGTCAATGGTGACCCCCAGGATGTTGATGGTGGGGGATTCGGCGATGGTAATGCCGTTGAATGTCAAGGGGAGGTGGTTAGACTTTCTCTTGTTGGAGATAGTCATTGCCTGGCACTTGTGTGGCGCGAATGTTACCTGCCACTTATCAGCCCAAGCCTGAAGGTTGTCCAAGTCTTGCTGCATGCGGGCATGGACTGGTTCATTATCTGAGGAGTTGTGAATGGCACTGAACACTGTGCAATCATCAGCGAACATCCCCACTTCTCTCCTTTTGTTGGAGGGCAGGTCATTGATGAAGCAGCTGAAGATGGTTGGGCCTAGGACACTGCCCTGAGGAACTCCTGCAGGAACTCCTGCAGCGATGTCCTGGGGCTAAGATGATTGGCCTCCAACAAACAGAACCACCTTCCTTTGTGCTAGTTATGGCTCCAGCCAGTGGAGCGTTTTCCCCGATTCCCATTGACTTTAATTTCACTAGAAGAAAGAAAGACTTACATTTCTATACCACCGGACGTTCCAAAGCGCTTTACAGCCAATGAATTACTGTTTGCAGTGTAGTCACTGTTGTAATGTAGGAAACGCGGCAGCCAATTTGTGCACAGCAAGCTCCCGCAAACAGCAACGTGATAATGACCAGATAATCTGTTTTTGTTATGTTGATTGAGGGAAAAATATTGGCCAGGACACGAGGATAACATCCGAAAGACAGCACCTCCGACAGTCTCTCGGATGAGACATTAAACCGAGGCCCCGTCTGGTGGATGTAAAAGATCCCATGGCACTATTTCGAAGAGCAGGGGAGTTCTCCCCGGTGTCCTGGGGCCAATATTTATCCCTCAACCAACGTCACTAAAACAGATTATCTGGTCATTATCACATTGCTGTTTGTGGGAGCTTGCTGTGCGCAAATTGGCTGCTGCGTTTCCCACATAACAACAGTGACTACACTTCAAATAGTACTTCATTGGCTGTAAAGCGCTTTGGAACGTCCTGACATCATGAAAGGCGCTGGAGAAATGCAAGTCTTTCTTTTTCTCAAACTGGGCATCAGCGAGCAGGTTATTGGTGAGTAAGTGCCGCTTGATAGCACTGTTGACAACACCTTCTATCACTTTGCTGATGATTGAGAGTAGACTGATGGGGCGGAAATTGGCCGGATTGGATTTGTCCTGTTTTTTGTGAACAGGACATTCCTGGGCAGTTCTCCACATTGTCGGATAGATGCCAGTCTTGTAGCTGTACTGGAGCAGCTTGGCTAGAGGCGCGGCTAGTTCTGGAGCACGATAGCCGGGATGTTGTCGGGGCCCACAGCCTTTGCTGTATCCAGTGCGCTCAGCCGTTTCTTGATATCACGTAGAGTGAATCGAATTGGTTGAAGACTGGCTTCTGTGATGGTGGGGACCTCCGGAGGAGGCTGAGATGGATCATTCACTTGGCACATCTGGCTGAAGATGGTTGCAAATGTTTCAACCTTGTCTTTTGCACTCACGTGCTGGGCTCCACCATCATTGAGGATGGGAATATTCTTGGAGCCTCCTCCTCCCATTAGTTGTTTAATGGTCCACCACCATTCACGACTGGATGTAGCAAGACTGCAGAGCTTTGATTTGATCCGTTGGTTGTAGGATTGCTTGGCTCTGTCTTTAGCATGCTGCTTCCGCTTTTCAGCATGCATGTAGTCCTGTGTTGCAGCTTCCCCAGATTGGCACCTCATTTTTAGGTACGCCTGGTGTTGCTCCTGGCATGCTCTTCTACACTCCTTATTGAACCAGGGTTGGTCCCCTGGCTTAGTGGTAATGGTAGAGTGAGGAATATGCCGGGCCATGAAGTTACAGATTGTGGTGGAATACAATTTTTCTGCAGTTGATGGCCCACAGCGCCTCATGGATGCCCAGTTTTGAGCTGCTAGATCTGTTCTGAATCTATCCCATTTAGCACAGTGGTAGTGCCACACAACACGATGGAGGGTGTCCTCGGTGTGAAGATGGGACTTCATCTCCACAATGACTGTGCGGTGGTCACTGCTACCAATACAGTCATGGACAGATGCATCTGCGACAGGTAGATTGGTGAGGATGAGGTCAAGTAGGTTTTTCCCTCGTGTTGGTTCTCTCACCACCTGCCACAGGCCCAGACTGGCAGCTATCCTTCAGGACTCGGCCAGCTTGGTCAGTAGTGGTGCTACCGAGCCACTCTTGGTGATGGACATTGAAGTCCCCCACCCAGAGTACATTCTGTTCCCTTGCTACTCTCAGTGCTTCTTCCAAGTGGTGTTCAACATGGCGGAGTACTGATTCATCAGCTGAGGGAGGGCGGTAGGTGGTAATCAGCAGGTTTCCTTGCCCATGCTTGACCTGAAGCCATGAGACTTCATGGGGTCCGGAGTCAATGTTTAGGACTCCCAGGGCCACTCCTTCCCGACTGTATACCACTGTGCCGCCACCCCTGGTGGGTCTGTCCTGCCGGTGGGACAGGACATACCCAGGGATGGTGATGGAGGAGTTCGGGACATTGGCTGAAAGGTATGATTCTGTGAGTATGACTATGTCAGGCTGTTGCTTGACTAGTCTGTGGGACAGCTCTCCCAATTTTGGCACAAGTCCCCAGATGTTGGTGGAGGAGGACTTTGCAGGGTTGATTGGGCTGGGTAGCCGTTGCCGTAGCCGGTGCCGAGGTCGATGCCGGGTGGTCCGACCGGTTTTATTCTTATTATGGTTTTTCGTAGCAGTTGTGTACAACTGAGTGGCTTGCTGGGCCATTTCAGAGGACAGTTAAGAGTCAACCACATTGCTGTGGGTCTGGAGTCACATATAGGCCAGACCAGGTAAGGACGGCAGATTTCCTTCCCTAAAGGACATTAGTGAACCAGATGGGTTTTTACGACAATCCGATAGTTTCATGGTTACTATTACTGATACTAGCTTTTTATTCCAGATTTATTTATTTATTTAACTGAATTTGGAATTTGTGGGATTTTCACAACTCCGGATCATTAGTCCAGGCCTCAGGATTACTAGTGCAGTAACATAACCACTCTGCTACTGTCCCCTGTGCCCTCGGATTATGGAGGGGAGAATGAGTAAAGGCCCTTCTCCCTGATTACTATCTGTGACCATTGCTAGAAAGTCTTTATGTGTGGATGTCAGATGAGAAAAAAATTGGGCTTGACTGCGATGCTTCTATGGTGGAATGCCCTGTTAATTATCTAAGATCACTTGTGAACAATGGCCACTAGTGCAAGGTACAGTTGGATGCTCATGGAAAAGTACCTCAGCCTGAGTTAGTACCTTCAGGAAAGAATTGGTGACAGTTATTGGGGGAATAAAAAGCACACAGTAGCATTTCCACCAATAGGAACTTGCAACAGTTCTCGTTCTTATGCACATTGCAATTTCCCCAAATGACATGTTTGTTATTTGAACATTAGAGGCTGTAAGAGGCAAAATGTGACATATACATAAGAAATAGGAGCAGGAGTCGGCCATTCGGTCCCTCGAGCCTGCTCCGCCACTCAATAAGATCATGGCTGATCTGATCTTGGCCTCAACTCCACTTCCCTGCCCGCTCCCCATAACCCTTGACTCCCCTGTCGCTCAAAAATCTGTCTATCTCCGCCTTGAATGTATTCAATGACCCAGCCTCCACAGCTCTCTGGGGCAGAGAATTCCAAAGATTCACGACCCTCTGAGAGAAGAAATTCCTCCTCATCTCCATTTTAAATGGGCGATCCCTTATTCTGAAACTATGTCCCCCTAGTTATAGATTTCCCCACAAGGGGAAACATCTTCTCTGCATCTATCCTGTCAAGCCCCATCAGAATCTTATATGTTTCAATAAGATCACCTCTCATTCTTCTGAACTCCAATGAGTATATGTCTGTCTATTTTTTAATACTGTTAAAATTGGACATATATGTAGTTGCAGTTCTTGAAAACGGACAGAGAAATGTATCTTGCCAAGACTTGCCCTAGAATGGCATGTTCCAAATGCCTCTTCAGTGATGTGGGAAGGACAACTGGTTCTATACTCTAAATTGATTGAAAAGTGGCCGAGTTGAACAATTGCAGTATAGTAGGAGTGCAGCAATCAGGTTAAGCCATCAAGAAAAGCAACTTCTTTGTGATTTTTCACAAAAAATAGGCCATTAGACAGATCAGTTTTCCTCTTAATGTAAGTTGCCTCACTTCAAAGCTGCATTTCAAGTTGAAATCAGTTTCAATGTACAAAGGTTGAGCTGTTTGCAAAGATTAAAGTGACAGCTGGTCTCTCTACAGAACAGAAAGATTTCTTTTTTAATTTATCTCCATGGCAAAGAACATAACTATCTTACTTCCCTGCACATTTTGAGATCCATCATGACATTTCGAAACCCGTTGTACATGTAACAGGTTTTCACAAGCGTTCTTTCTCAGGTGATGCACTGCTCCTCATTCAACTACACAACTAAGAAAGAAAGAAGTTACATTTCTATCGCCCCGTTCCCCACCTCAGGAACTCCCGAAGCGCTTCACAGCCAATCAAGTACTTTTAAATTATAGTCACTGTTGTAATGTAGGAAATGCGGCAGTCAATTTGCGCACAGCAAGCTCCCACAAACAGCAATGTGATAATGACCAGATAATTGTTTATTTAGTGATGTTGGTTGAAGGATAAATATTGGTCAGAGTGAGAACTCATCTGCTCTTCTTCAAATAGCGCCATGGGATCTCTTATGTCTATCCGAGAGGGCAGACTGGGTCCTCGCTTTCATCCAAAAGACGGCACTTCCGACAGTGCGGCTCTCCCTCAGTACTGCCCCTCCGACAGTGCAGCGCTCCCTCAGTACTGCCCCTCCGACAGTGCAGCGCTCCCTCAGTACTGCCCCTCCGACAGTGCAGCGCTCACTCAGTACTCTCCCTCCGACAGCGCAGCGCTCCCTCAGTACTGCCCCTCCGACAGTGCGGCGCTCCCTCAGTACTGCCCCTCCGACAGTGCAGCACTCCCTCAGTACTGCCCCTCCGACAGTGCAGCACTCGCTCACTACTGCCCCTCCGACAGTGCGGCGCTCCCTCAGTACTGCCCCTCCGACAGTGCAGCGCTCACTCAGTACTGCCCCTCCGACAGTGCAGCACTCGCTCACTACTGCCCCTCTGACAGTGCAGCGCTCCCTCAGTACTGCCCCTCTGACAGTGCAGCGCTCCCTCAGTACTCCCCCTCCGACAGTGCAGCGCTTTGTCATTACTGCCCCTACGACAGTGCAGCGCTCCTTCAGTACTGCACCTCCGACAGTGCCGCGCTCCCTCAGTACTCTCTCTTCAACAGTGCGGCTCTCCCTCAGTACTTCCCCTCTGACACTGCAGTGCTCCCGCAGTACTGCCCCTCCGACAGTGCAGCACTCCCTCAGTACTCTCCCTCCAACAGTGCGGCTCTCCCTCAGTACTTCCCCTCCGACACTGCAGTGCTCCCGCAGTACTGCCCCTCCGACAGTGCCGCACTTCCTCAGTACAATCCCTCCAACAGTGAAGCACTCCATGAGTACTGCACCCCGACAGTGCAGCACTCCCTCAGTACTGCCCCTCTGACAGTTCAGCACTCCCTCAGTACTGCCCCTCCGACAGTGAAGCGCTCCCTCAGTACTGCCCCTCCGACAGTGCAGCACTCCCTCAGTATTGCCCCTCCGACAGTGCAGCACTTCCTCAGTACTGCCCCTCCGACAGTGCAGCGCTCCCTCAGTACGCTCCCTCCAACAGTGCAGCGCTCCCTCATTACTGCCCCTCCGACAGTGCAGCACTCTTTCAGTACTGCCCCTCCGACAGTGCAGCGCTCCCTCATTACTGCCCCTCCGACAGTGCAGCGCTCTTTCAGTACTGCACCTCCGACAGTGCAGCGCTCCCTCATTACTGCCCCTCCGACAGTGCAGCGCTCTTTCAGTACTGCACCTCCGACAGTGCAGCGCTCCCTCATTACTGCCCCTCCGACAGTGCAGCGCTCTTTCAGTACTGCACCTCCGACAGTGCAGCGCTCCCTCAGTACTGCCCCTCCGATAATGAAGCGCTCTCTCAGTACTGCCCCTCCGACAGTGAAGCGCTCCCTCAGTATTGCCCTCCGACAGTGAAGTGCTCTCTCAGTACTGCCCCTCCGACAGTGCAGCGCTCCCTCAGTACTGCCCCTCTGTCGGTGCAGCACTCCCTCAGTACTGCCCCTCCAACAGTGCAGCGCTCCCTCAGTACTGCCCCTCCGACAGTGAAGCGCTCTCTCAGTACTGCCCCTCCGACAGTGAAGCGCTCCCTCAGTACTGCCCCTCCGACAGTGTAGCGCTCTCTCAGTACTGCCCCCTCCGACAGTGTAGCGCTCTCTCAGTACTGCCCCTCCGACAGCGCAGCGCCCCCTCAGTACTGCCCCTCCAACAGTGCAGCACTCCCTCAGTACTGCCCCTGCAACAGTGCAGCGCTCCCTCAGTATTGCACTGGAGTGTCAGCCTAGATTTTGTGCTCATGTCTCTGGACCTTGTGACCTTGCGAGAGTGCTGCCCACTGAGCCTCATGTGGCACCTTACATTTAACTTGCATTTAACTTTAATCAACATTCAATTTAATTGAGGTTCTTCTTGGTGATGCTCATCCATCTTCTCGTGAGCCTTGCTGGGGTATAGTTTTTTTGGATGCCAGTCACCAAGTGACGATTCCTGCGCAAGTGATTATTTTTAAACAATGGGAAGCATCACAGCAGACCTATTCCTCGCCCGATGCCTGTATATGTGCATTGTGCAGTCGAGATTTTAGAGTGATCAGATTTTTTAGTTCCTTAGCTCAGGGATGCTAAAGTTCCCTTCCTGACAAACCCGCTGAGATCAGATGACTGAGCACATTCTGAAATAAAAACAGAAAATGCTGGAAACACTCAGCAGGTCAGGCAGCATCTGTGGTGAGAGAAACAGAGTTAACGTTTCAGGTCGATGACCTCTCGTCAGAACTGGAAAAAGTTGGAGATGTAACAGGTTTTAAGCAGGTGCAGGGGCAGGGAGAGGCGGGAGGGGAGGGAAGAACAAAAGGGAAGGTCTGTGATAGGGTGGAGAGCAGGAGCGATTAAAAGATCAAACACGAGAAGGGCAACAGAAAGCAATGAAGATGAACAAGGTAAAAGAGACAAATGGAGATCCCGTCACAGAGAAGAGCAGAACTTCTTCAAGGTGGGCATTCCTAGAAGGGTAGTACCACAACACCAGGTTATAGTCCAACAGCTTTATTTGAAATCACAAGCTTTCGGAGCGGCTGCTCCTTCGTCAGGTAACCTGATTTCAAATAAAGCTGTTGGACTATAACCTGGTGTTGTGCGACTTCTCACATTTGTCCACCCCAGTCCAACACCGGCATCTCCGCATCCCCACGCCCCCACTACTCGCCTTCAAACAGCCGCCTAACCTCAAACAGACCATCGTTTGCAGCAAATTACCCAGCTTTCAGGAGAACAGCGACCACGACACCACACAACCCTGCCACGGCATCCTCTGCAAGACATGCCAGATCATCAACACAGATACCATCATCACACGTGAGGACACCACCCACCAGGTACGTGGTACATACTCATGTGACTCGGCCAACGTTGTCTACCTCATACATTGCAGGAAAGGATGCCCCGGAGCATGGTACATCGGCGAAACCATGCAGACACTGCGACAACGTATGAACGGACACCGCGCAACAATCGCCAGGCAGGAGTGTTCCCTCCCAGTCGGGGAACACTTCAGCAGTCAAGGACATTCAGCCTCCGATCTTCGGGTAAGCGTTCTCCAAGGCGGCCTTCGAGACACACGACAACGCAAAATCATCGAGCAGAAACTGATAGCCAAGTTCCGCACCCATGAGGACGGCCTCAACAGGGATCTTGGGTTCATGTCACGCTACATGTAACCCCACCTGACGCAGAGTCATCCAGACTCGAGTCGTCGTTGGCTTGTTCTCTCTACACAGATGCGGCCGGACCTGCTGTGATTTCCAGCAAAAAAAGTTTTTTGTTTTCCATACAGACCCCAGCATCTGCCACATTTGACCCCTTGTGACCCCACCTCATTGTCTTTGATGTAATGTTTTCCTGACTGACCTGTTTGGACACCATCCACACCTTTGATTGCCGTGATTATCTCTCTGCCGAGGCGTGATAAAGGGCAGTTGGAAAGATTAACTGTAATCATCTGGCAGTGTTCTCTGACTATATATGCTGTGCCGATATACATCTCTTCACTTCACCTGACGAAGGAGCAGCGCTCCGAAAGCTTGTGATTTCAAATAAAGCTGTTGGACTATAACCTAGTGTTGTGCGACTTCTCACAATGATCTTATTGAATGGCGGAGCAGGCTCGAGGGGCCGAATGGCCTATTCCTGCTCCTATTTCTTATGTTCCTTATGGTCTCTATGCTCTTTAGTACTGATAGTGTATTGTAACATATTCTTGAGAACTTTCCCCATTACAAATGCTGTTCCAGTGGGGTTTATTGAATAGCCAGTCATCATGTAAAAGTTAATTTCTTGTTTAACTTTGTGTGCAGTGGACTTTGGCTTACTCAGAATATCCAAGAGGAATCAGGCCAATTTGTTCTTTATAAGAAGATAGAAGGATAAGTTTTTTGGTCGTAAAACCAAAAATATAATTGCATTTAAAAGCAGCAAGCTGCATCTGTTACTTGCATCAAAGGTAATATTGAAGTGGCAATCATATTTTCATTTCTCTTTTTTTTTGTAATTTTCTTTCTCTGTTCACAGCTTATCTGGCTGTGGGATTTCCAAGGGTTTTCTCTTGCTATAATAAAAGTTCTCTCCTCTGACCCGTCAGCCACAGTGATGGAGAGGAGCTGAAATCAAGGAGCTTATTTTTGCATCTAAGAAAATAAGAAATAGGAGCAGGAGTCGGCCATTCGGCCCCTCGAACCTGCTCCGCCATTCAATAAAATCATGGCTGATCTTCTACCTCAACTCCACTTTCCTGAACTATCCCCATATCTCTTGATATTCAAAAATCTATCGCTCTCTGTCTTGAATATACTCAACGACTGAGCCTCCACAGCCCTCTGGGGTCGAGAATTCCAAAGATTCACCACCCCCTGAGTGAAGAAATTTCTCCTTATCTTAGTCCTAAATGGCCGACCCCTTATTCTGAGACTGTGACCCCTGGTTCTAGACTCCCTAGCCAGGGAAAACATCCTCCCTGCATCTACCCTGTCAAGCCCTGTAAGAATTTTGTTTCAATGAGATCACCTCTCATTCTTCTAAACTCTAGAGAATATAGGCCCAGTCTACTCAATCTCTCCTCAAAGGACAATCCCCCCATCCCAGGAACTAGTCTGGTGAACCTTCGTTGACTTTATTATATTGCATGCAAATGGCATGCAAGTGCCATTTCTGAAAATTGAGAGATCTGATGTGAAGGTAGGCAGAGGATGATCTATCATAAGAAGGGTTGAGTTCATTGGACCTAATTGCTTTTTCCTGTTCCTAAAAATTCTTACATAGATACATAGAAGATAGGAGCAGGAGTAGGCCATCCGGCCCTTCGAGCCTGCTCCGCCATTTAATGAGATCATGGCTGATCCTCCAATTCAGTATCCCGTCCCCGCCTTCTCTCCGTAACCCTTAACCCCTTTTGCCTGTAGAAATATATCTAATTCCCTCTTAAATATATTTAATGAGCTGGCGTACACTGCCCTCTGTGGCAATGAGTTCCACAGGTTCACCACCCTCTGAGTGAAGAAATTCCCCCTCATTTCTGTCCTAAATGGTTTAGCCCTTATCCTTAAATTATGTCCTCTAGTTCTGTTCTCACCCGCCAAGGGAAACATTCCTTCTGCATCTGCCACTGGAGAATTTTCCCCCTGATTCCCATTGATTTCAATTTTACTTGGGCTCCTTGATGCCACATTCGGTCAAATGCTGCCTTGATGTCAAGGGCAGTCACTCTCACCTCACCTCTGGAATTCGGCTCCTTTGTCCATGTTTGGACCAAGGCCGTAATGAGGTCTGGAGCCAAGTGGTCCTGGTGGAACCCAAACTGGGCATCAGTGAGCAGGTTATCGGTGAGTAAGTGCCGCTTGATAGCACTGTCAGCGACACCTTCCATCACTTTGCTGTTGATTGAGAGTAGACTGATGGGCAATAATTGGCTAGATTAGATTTGCCCTGCTTCTTTGTGGACAGGACATACCTGGGCAGTTTTCCACATTGTCGGCTGAGGGCAGAGTGCAGTTAAGAGTCAACCACATTGCTGTGGGTCTGGAGTCACATAAAGGCCAGACCAGGTAAGGATGGCAGATTTCCTTCCCTAAGGGACGTTAGTGAATGCTGGCATAAAACTGTCTCTACAGTAACCAACATAACAACTTGCGCAGCTATAGAGCCTTCCAAAAAATGCAAAAGATGATGAGCTTGAGTGTTTACAAGATGTTCACTTCATTTACACCCAGCATTGCGCATATTTTTCAAGATTCCACTGGTCATGCAGAGACACATTGGTAGTGGCCCCAAAGACAGCTCATTGTTCCGGGAAATATTAAGCAGAGTCCAAGGGCGAGGCAATTTGTGGGTTAGGGGTTGGGGTGGGGTTGTGTGGTGGCCGGCAACACCCTGTAATAAAGGAAGTAGAAGAATTAAAACGTGGCTATCGGGAAGCAGGTTCCAGAACGGCGCATGCTGCAATCAGTCGCTAACCAAGTTTGGAGGCTAAAGGGGGCCTCAAACAAGCATAGGCAAAGAGTGTACCTCCTGTTTCAGGTGCGGGGCCTGGACGCTGTACAGGAGCCTTTACCAATATGGCGGGTAGCACACTTCCAGTGCAGAATGTGCACTCGCATGCCTACCATCATACTCAACGCCTAGGTGCCTGTTTTATACCTGTATTCGTTGTGCACCAACGTATTTCAAGGCCATGCAATCTATGATTTTATGTTCTAGTTTTGTTTGCAGTATAAAAATCCACTCGTTTGCTTTGTTTTTGGGGTCAGATTGTCTGTTCTTTACAGAAATCTTGTTGACAGGAACCCAGAGGAAGTAGGATATTATAGACTTAACCATCTGTATGGATGCTTGATGAAGTTATGGGCCTCCTCCTTTCCCTGCTAATCAGGAACACAGGAACTGTAAGTTCTGCCACTGATCTCTAATGAAGGTGTGACATTGGTGATAATTGTTTTCATTAGGAAGGTAGCTTGTTCTTACAGCAGAGCTACATGAAGTACCTTGACTTTCAGTCTGGTTACTCAGTATAAATGAAGTGAACATCTTGTAAACATGATTACTAAACCAGATATCAATTATCTTCTATGTTACTTGAAAAGCTGTGCAGAAAGAGGTGCCGGGGGAAAGAGGTTAAAAAACAGAGACACATGCATATGAAATAAAACCTTTAATTTATATAATAAAAACAGAAAATGCTTGAAATACTCAGCAGGTCAGGCAGCATCTGTGGAGACAAACAGAGTTAACGTTTCAGGTGACCTTTTGTCACCTTCATTTATACAGCACCTTTCACGACCCCAGGCCGTCCCAAAGCAGGTTACAGCCATTGAAATATTTTTGAAGTATAGTCACTGTAGGGAAAGCCAGCTATAAACCTCAAGAACACAGTTTCCATCAAGCAAAATGTTAAGCTTGCACGTAAAATCTTTGCACAGAAGCCCCGATTTTCTGAGACTCCATCAGTGATGTGAAGTCTCCCTGGTGGCAGGCACAGGTTGGAAAATTGGGAGGCCGTGATAAAGGCCTTATTCAAATAAGATTCCATTCGGAATTTCATGACTCTGGGTGACTCACCACCCAGAGTGCGCACCTCATCCATGTAAAATGAGTATGAATGTGTAATGGGCCGGGCGTGCTTTGGATTGCTTCCTAATTAACATAAGAACATAAGAACATAAGAAATAGGAGCAGGAGTAGGCCAATTGGCCCCTCGAGCCTGCTCCGCCATTCAATGAGATCATGGCTGATCTGATCCTAACCGCCAATCTACTATCACAGAAGAATTAAAGGATGCTATTTTAGATTTCCAGCATCTGCAGTACTTTACTTTTGTAAAGGATGCTATTGTTCTTCTGAGTGTCTACTGACACCACTGTGTCAGCCAATGAGTTGGAGGTGGGGTGGGACTTACAGTAGAATTTACAGCAAACAACAACTCCTATTTATACAGCGCCTTTAATGAAGTAAAATGTTCCAAGGTGCTTCACAGGAGCGATTATCAAACAAAATTTCACACCGAGCCACATGAGGAGATAGTAGGGCAAATGATCAAAAGCTCGGTCAAAGACCAGCCACATAAATACTGTGGCAACAAGAGCAGGTCAGAGGCTGGGTATTCTGCGGCGAGTGTCTCACCTCCTGACTCCCCAAAACCATTCCACCATCTGCAAGGCACAAGTAAGGAGTGTGATGGAATACTCTCCACTTGCCTGGATGAGTGCAGCTCTAACAACACTCAAGAAGCTCGACACCATCCAGGACAAAGCAGCCCGCTTGATTGGCACCCCATCCACCACCTTAAACATTCACTCCCTCCACCACCGGCATACCGTGGCTGCAGTGTGTACCGTCTACAAGATGCACTGCAGCAACTCACCAAGGCTTCTTCGGCAGCACCTCCCAAACCCTCGACCTCTTCCACCTAGAAGGACAAGGGCAGCAGGCGCATGGGAACACCACCACCTCCAAGTTCCCCTCCAAGTCACACACCATCCTGACTTCGAAATATATCAGCCGATACTTCATCGTCGCTGGGTCAAATTCCTGGAACTCCCTCCCTAACAGCACTGTGGGAGTACCTTCACCACACGGACTGCAGCGGTTCAAGAAGGCGGCGCACCACCACCTTCTCAAGGGCAATTAGGGATGGGCAATAAATGCTGGCCTTGCCAGCGATGCCCACATCCCAGGAATGAATAAAAATAAAACTTTCAATATTTCACGTGTTGACATGCAGGCCCCGATTTTAACTGCTGCCACCTGGCGGAAACCGGGCAGGGGTCCGTTACCCCCACCAATCCTGCTTCCTTCACAGTGTGTCCCCATTTTAACCTCTTTTGAGCAGGCGAGTAGGACACCCGCAGGAACGAAGTGGAGTCCTATTTAAATACGCAGGTTGGGTCCAATGATGTCACCAGGACTCGATCTGCAATATCAACCTAAGCAAGTGGGAAGTGTCAGCTGGTGTGCTCCTGCGGGCCTCACAAGGAAGCCTTGGGCCTCTCTTGAACCGGGCTACCTGCCCTCCCCCCCCCGATCGCGGTATGACCCCCTCCCCCAATGCGGCATGACCCCTTCCCCAATGCGGCATGAACCACCCTCCCGATCACTGCCCCACGCTTTGAAACGCTCTGCACCACCCCCCCCCCCCCAATTGTGGCCCGAGCTTTACACCCCCCCCCCCCGCCCCACTAACTGCCGGGTCCCTGGCTGCGGCCTACCGCCATTTGCTTGATGTCCCGCCCGCCAGCCAGGCTGTCAATTTGGCTGGCTGTTGGGCAGGAGACTGAGGCTTTTTATTTAAATGAGGCCCTGCTTTTAACAGTGGCAGCTTTGTCGGTTTTCGACATGCTACTGCACTCCCCTGCACCCTCCCCACTAATGTCGTATTAATATACCATAGGATCCTCTGCATGTTGGCACACACAATCTGTACAGAAAGGAAGTGGGTGGACACCCTTCCTGTGGCGCTAGTTAAGCTGATGTTCTGTGGGAGTGTGCAAAGTAACGTGGGTGCCATTAATTGCAGTCTGGACCTTGAGGAAGCTAGCAACCCAGCAAAGCTGAATGGCCCTAACTTCCTGATGCCTTGCTCAGGAGCAGCTATGACATTCCCTGTGGGCATACTGCCATTATCATAGAGGGGGAGGCGCAGCATCACAGGATGGAGCAAGGGAGAGCCAGGCAGCATTTAAGGAGGATGCTACCACCACCCATAGAACGTACAGGCAGCTCAGGTTATAGGAGGACTTTACTAGGCATTGTGTAGAAGAATAGTGCGTTTCACCAAAGAGGTGACAGGGCAGTTGAGCCGCCACCATGCTGAGCAGCTCAGTGCTCTCTCTGGCTCCCAGGTGGTGACCACACTCCACTTTCAAGGCACTGCCTTATTTCAGGCAATGTTAGCAAAGCTGGTGAATTCATCACCTTTGGCATCACAGAATGGAAAGTAAAATCGGGTGAGGTGTAAAAGGGGCCGCCGATCCAATCCTGTCAGTTTCCCACGGGTGTTAAAATTACCCCCTGTAAATGGATAGAACTGTAACAGAAAACATTTACACAGGAATTGCTGGACAAAATAAGACCAAATTCCACCTAATCCACCTTTTACCATTTGCTAGTCGCATGATACAAAACTTAAAGTGCAAAATATTGCACAGAAGCAAAATACAGGCAACTCTTTGGTATCTGGCACCGACGGGACCGGGATGGTGCCGGTTGATTAAAAATTCCGGATAACGGAGAGGTATATCTACCGAGGCTATTTTTAACAAACAAAAATAAAAAAATCAAGAAATGTGCAGTATAATTGGATACTCCCCTACAGAATGTTGTGTTAAATGGATGGTGGAAGATGCTTGATTAAGTACAGTACTGCCAGTTGAGGGTAATCCATAACTCTTTAATTACTTAACAGTAAAACAAAACTTATAAACGACTGTGTACAGTACTGTAGTTGACTGTACACTTATTCCAAGTCAGCTGGTTCATCGGGACCATGCACTTCCACAGATTCCACAGATTCTTCAGGCACTTCCGCTGCTTCAACTCTTTTGGAAGCTTTCTTAAACATGTCCCGGATGTCTGCTTGCTTAGTGGACTCTTGCCTTTTTTGTAGAAAGGTGGAATGCAAAATATGGAGTTGCATAACTTCTTGTCCAACACCGGCATCTCCGCATCATAACTTCTTGGGCAGAGTAGCAAGGCTGCCTTTCAGCAAATTGGAGGATTGAAGCAAATCCTTCTGCAGCTTTAGCCCAAGAAATCTTCTTCTCTTCAGAAATCTCATCCTCTTCACTTTCCATCTCACTTTCCTTTTCTTTCTTTGGAGTCAAAACAGTCTCAATTATTTCATCATCACTTCGCACATGCACAACGCCAACTTCTCTATCTGCATCAACCCACTGCTCAATATCACTTCCACTGAGGTTATGTAGAGGGTTTGCTGAGCCTACATTTTTCACCATGCCAGCCATTTCCATTATTGTACTCTTCTTGGGACGAACATTGAACCCATGAAATTCCTCCTCTGAAGAAGAACCTTCAGCAAACATTACAGAAGGCCACAATTTGCGCCAGGCTTGCCTCAAAGTGTGACCTTTCACCAAGTTCCAGGAACATGCAACATTAAAGATGGCATCATTAAGATTATATTCCTTCTGAAATGCGTGAATTTTGTCATCTTGGTTTATCAGTTTACGTAGGAAGTCTTTCTTGTAATGACACTTGAGATTTTGGATAACGCCCTGGTCCATGGATTGTATGAGAGAAGTTACATTTGGTGGCAAATAAGTGGTGAAAATATTTCCCGAAACCAACTCGGATTCATGCGGATGGGCTCTACAATTATCAAGCAATAAAATGCATTTGCTATCTTCAGGTTTCCCTATTTTATGGAAATGTTCCCTCACTAATGGAACAAAAATATGATGGAACAATACAAAAAGATTTCCTTATCCATTCAAGCATTTCTTTGAGCTTTGTACTCAACAGGTAAGTGCCTCACATTTTTAAATGCACGGGGATTTTTATACTTCCCAATAACAAGAAGTTTAACCCGGTGTGATCCAGCAGCGTTCGCACATGTTAGCACGGTTACACGATCTTTATTTTTCTTGTAACCTGAAGCATTAGCCTCACTAGCCCCAGCAAGCGTTGATTCTGGCAAAAACCTCCAAAACAAGCCAGTTTCATCGGCATTATATGTCTGTGCTGGCGACAAATCATGTTGCTGCACAATCCGATTGAAATAATCGCAGTATTCTTCTGCGGCGTCGTGATCAGCTGATTTCTTCTCCCCGGAAATATCGAGTCGTCGTATCCCGTGCTGTAACTTGAAGCACGTTAGCCATCCCTCGGAGAAAGCACACTTGTCAGTGAGCTCCATCTTTACGTAGAAATCCTTCGCTTTCTCGATTAGCATGGGTCCGGAAAGTGGAACACCCTCTGAACGCTTAAGAGAAAACCACTCATAAAGCACGGTATCCAGCTCTTCAAGCTTAGGCTTACGAAGCGTACGCCATTTCTCTACACTCTTAGATGTCTCCGAGCTTGAATAAAACTTGAGCAGCTTATCCTTCTGCGATTTGATGTCGTAGATTGTTGACGAACCGATTTTGAATTCATTCATAATGTTGATACGCTTCTCTCCCCTTTCTAGTCTTTGGCATATCTCGATTTTCTGTTTTAAAGTTAACACCATCTCTTCCTTTTGCTTTAACCAACTTTTGGGAATTCCATAATGCAAGATGGGGGAGATAATCCACGATAAAGATGGAGAGACGCACAGAAAAATGGCGGATCGGAAGAGACTACCGGCAGCGCGGGAGAGTCAGACTTGTTATTGAGGTGTTCGGATCGGAAGAGACTTCCGACAGCGCCAAGAAGCCGAGTAGTGGCAGTTTGGAGAACTGCCCCCACTGACTAACTCGGCCACCGCGTGAGACTCGGACTCGGCAACATTTCCGGTTATTGAGGTGTTGTTTTCGGAGTATGAATTTTGCCGGTTATTAGCGAATTCTGGATATTTAGGTGCCGTTTAAACGAGAGTTTCCTGTAATGGGAGTCATGTACTTCATGTGTGATGTTGAAATAGCTACGGTTGAGAGCTCCAGGACTTTCAGTAGACTCCTCACTTAGCACATCGGATTACTGAAGGACAGTAAACACCAAGGCAAATAGAATGCCGAGCTACATAAACAAGACAATAGAAGAGAAACTGCAGAGTACTGCGGTCAGCCATCAGTTGCGAGGCCTGCAGCAGCAGGAGTGGCTGCCAAAACTACTGTTAATTTTGGACGGCCAGATGGACTCCTTCTGAAATCGGATGCCCCGTGCAAGAGGACATCTGCCATTTGTCGAAGGCAGGCCCTCATAGCTCCCCAGTTGACGTTGCAGAGGTCACCAGTGGATGGCTGGAAGGTACAAGAGCTGCAGAAATTGAAGCCCGAAGTCATCTTCATTTCGATTGATAAGGCACTGCGGGAAGTAGACTGCGGCTTCAGCTCTTCCTGCAGCGATTCACCGAGGTGGCCAGTGGCTTCTCTGGTGAAGCGCACTCTGCGCACGCACAGCTACTCCCACAGCTGCTGGTGAGACATTTGTTCCCTGTACACTATCTGGGGGGGGGGGGGTGGAAGTAGTAGCAAGTTTGGTGCAGGCTTCAGCCATGGTACCTCACATGCCGTGCCTCCTGACTCTGCTCCTCCTCCTCCTCCATGATAATGCAGAATAGGGGAATGCCTCGTGGAAAGGCCATCACAATCCTTTGACCTGAAGGCATTGAGAGGGGTGTGAGTCCTGAAAATATTTACTGCCTTCAGGCACTAGATTGCAGAACTGGAAAAAAGGAAGATACCATTAACAGGGAAACAGAAAAGAAATTGAGAGATGAATTCCAGGCTAGAGAGATGACGCTCGAATGGTTTCATGGTCTTGTCAGGCTGAGCAGCATGTGAGAACCATAATCACATCACTCGCAGGTGACCAAGGGCCCCACACGCTCTATTATTTTTCAGTCTAAGTGGCTGTGGCGAGAAAACTAGTGTAAATCCAGAAAATTTGCGATCGTCATTGTCTTGAATAGGGGGAGCTGAGTGTGTATCCCATATGATTGCTTTCAAACTCAGACTGACACCTTAACATAATTTTTTGAAGGCTCATCCATGGAACCACAACTGATACCTTTTATGCCAGTATGTACTTAATCATTTCAGGAGAACCTTTTCTGTAGATATTGACTGTGCCAATGCTTTCTCTCAGTTACAAATCTTTGCTACACATTTTTGAGCTAGCCAGCCTGTCTTGGAAATCAATATTATTACAATCAAAAATTGTTAGAGACATTGCTTGCTGCTTCCTAGTAACGAGCCTGCCAGCCTTGCCTTGAACTCCAAGTGACCACATTACTGAGTACGCAGCAGCCCTTCACCATGGTAAGTCTCCATAACCTAAAGACATTATGGCTAATTTTACCAGTCCACCATTAAAGGTTGTAAAATTATGAGCAGGGCATGCCTGAGTTTTCAATATGTACTGTTGGAGAGCAAGCCTCCCTGCCAGCAGCACAAACTCATAAAACTACCCCTATTATGCAGTCTCAGACGTTTAGAAATAACTTAAATACACTTGAAATTCGCAAAATCATTCCACATGTGGTATAAACACAGCATGGTATTCCATTGTTTACAGAAATATAAACCATTGGGAAATTTGGGCCTGCATGGTGTACTTACCCTGTGGGATAATCAGTTAAATGTCCCATGGTGTAGCTTCTGTAACTTTAGTCAAAGGCTGCTGAACTCACATTGGCATTTTCTAATATTGTACTTTATGTGCAGCTTTAAGAGAATAGAATCCTGAACGTTAAATAAGCAACCGCCCCCCCCACCCCACCTTCCATGAGAGAACAAGAGGCAGAAATGAAAAGGCAAAGAGAGAAAAAGAAAAAAACAGAGTAACACACAAATAGATTGAAGAGCAAAGAAAGATAGAGAGAGATTAGCAGAAGCAGAGAGAGAGACCAGAAGATGAAACAGACAGAAGCAGAATCTTAACTCGCACCAAGCCCCGTTCATCCATCACCCCCTGTGCTCGCTGACCTACATTGACTCCCGGCCTGGCAATGCCTCGATTTCAAAATTCTCCTCCTTGTTTTCAAATCCCTCCATGGCCTCGCCCCTCCCTGTCTCTGTAACCTCCTGCAGCCCTACAATGCCTTTGAGATCTCTGCGCTCCTCCAATTCTGGCATCTTGTAAATTCCCAATTTTAATCGCTCCACCATTGGCAGCTGTGCCTTCAGCTGCCTAGGCTCTACGCTCTGGAAATCCCTCCCTAAACCTCTCCATCGCTCTCTCCTCCTTTAAGACTATCTTTGACCAAGCTTTTGGCCATATGCCCTGATTATCTCCTTCCCTGGCTCGGTGTCCAATTTTGATTAATAATGATCTTGTGAAGTGCCTTGGGACGTTTTGCTATGTAACAGCACTATATAAATGCAAGTTGTTGTTGAATAGGAGATAGAGAGAGAGAGTAGCAGCAACATCAAAACGACAGAGACAGTTAAGAGAAAATGTCCTCCAGGTCACCTTAAAAAGTATAACAGGAAATCCACTAATATACATATTATTAAAGTGTATTGCAACCATGTGCATATTTTACACTTCAGATGCCATTTATTTCCTGTTGGTTTTTATGACCTTGATATTGTGGCCAGGGATTTATATGCAACAATTACGCTCTCATTAACCACAGGATGTGCCCATTTAGAATACCTTCCCAAAGGGAGTACCTGAGGCCATGACGGAACAGATCACGTTAAATATGGCTCCATCTCACAACTGTGCTCAGATCCCAGACGACCTATGATCAACACCTCGGAAGATCAGCTAGTTCAAAAAAAATAATAGTTATGAGAGCACAAATGTTTTTATTCAAACTATAGTTTATGTGGCTAGAGCAAGTACATATCCTAGAGCATAAATGCAGTTGAAAACATTTAAGTGTCAATTTTTTTGGAATTGTGAGGCCACAACCTAGGAACAGCAGTAGGCCATTTAGCCCCCCACCCCTCCCAAGCCTGTTCTGCCATTGAATGAGATCATGGCTGATCTGTGATCTAACTCCATATATCCGCCTAGCTAGATAAGCACATGAGGGAGAAAGGAATAGAAGGATATGCTGATAGGGTGAGATGAAGGAAGGTGGAAGGAGGCTCGTGGAGCATAAACACAGATAGACTGGTTGGGCCAAATGGCCTGTTTCTGTGCTGTTGACTCGATGTAAATGGATAACTCTTTCAGAGAACTAGCACACGTTTGATAGGACAAGTGATCTCCTTCTGTGCTGTAAAATTATATGATTCAATGAAAATAAGATGGCGCTGAAGGTGGAAGAATGGTGGAACCAAAAGTGGAGCTTCAGGCGAGCCAGGGCCAGAGGATGGGTCGGCCTTTTAAGGAGGAGGAATTTCTTCACTCAGAGGGTTGTGAATCTTTGGAATTCTCTGCCCCAAAGTGCAGTGGATGCTCAGTCATTGAGTATATTCAAGGCTGAGACAGATAGACTTTTGGACTCTCGGGGAATTAAGGGATATGGAGATAGGGCAGGAAATTGGAGTTGAAGTCGAAGTTCAGCCATGATCTTATTGAATGGCGGAGCAAGCTCAAGGGGCCGAGTGGCCTACTTCTGCTCTTAATTCAGCAAAGGAGGACCAAGAAATTGATAAAGAAAGGGAAAATAGAATGAGAGTAAACTAGCGAGAGACATAAAAACAGACTGTAAATGCTTCTATAGGTATGTAAAAAGGAAAAGCTTAGCGTAAGTAAATGTGGGTCCCTTACAGGTTGAGACAGGAGAAATTACAAGAGGGAATAAGGAAATGGCAGAGAAATTAAAAAATACTTTGTGTCTGTCTTCACGGAAAAAGATGCAAAAAACCTCCATGAAATAGTGGAGAACCAAGGGTCTAGCAAGAATGAGGAACTGAAAGAAATTAGTATTAGTAAAAAAATAGTACTGGAAAAATTAATGGGACTGAAAGCCGATAAATCCCCTGGAGCTCATGGCCTACATCCTAGGGTTTTGAAAGAGGTGGCTGTAGAGATAGTGGATGCATTGGTTGTCATCTTCCAAAATTTCATAGATTCTAGAATGGTTCCCATGGATTGGAAGGTAGCAAATGTAACCCCACTATTTAAGAAAGGAGGGAGAGAGAAAACGGGGAACTACAGACCAGTTAGCCTGACATCAGTAGTAGGGAAAATGCTAGAATCTATTATTAAGGATGTGGTAACAGGGCACTTACAACTACAACAACAACTTGTATTTATATAGCGCCTTTAACGTAGTAAAACGTAACAAGGCGCTGCACAGGATATTTTAAGACAAAAAAATTGACACCGATCCACATAAGGATAAATTAGGGCAGGTGACCAAAAGCTTGGTCAAAGAGGTAGGTTTTAAGAAGCGTCTTAAAGGAGGAAAGAGAGGTAGTGAGGCGGACAGGTTTAGGCAGGGAATTCCAGAGCTTAGGGCCTAGGCAACACAAGGCACGGCCACCAAAGGTTGAGCGATTATAATCAGGGATCCTCAAGAGGGCAGAATTAGAGGAGCGCAGATATCTCGGGGGATTGTGGGGCTGAAGGAGATTACAGAGATAGGAAGAGGCGAAGCCATGGAGGGATTTGAAAACTTAGAAAATAATAATAGGATTGGGCAGAGTCAACACGAATTTATGAAAGGGAAATCGTGTTTGACAAATCTGTTAAGAGTTTTTTAAGGTTGTAACTAGCAGAATAGATAAGGGGGAACCAGTGGATGTGGTGTACTTGGATTTTCAGAAGGCATTCGATAAGGTGCCACACAAGAGGTTATTAAACAAAATTAGGGCTCATGGGATTGGGGGTAATATACTAGCATGATTTGAGGATTGGTTAACGGACAGAAAACAGAGAGTAGGAATAAACGGGTCATTTTCGGGTTGGCAGGCTTGTGGGGTACCGCAAGGATCAGTGTTTGGGCTTCAGCTATTCACAATCTATACCAATGATTTGGATGAGACCAAATGTAATATATCCAAGTTTTCTGATGATACAAAGCTGGGTGGGAATGTAAGTTGTGAGGAGGATGCAAAGAGGCTTCAAGGGGATATAGACAGGCTAAGTGAGTGGGCAAGAACATGGCAAATGGAATATAATGTGGAGAAATGTGAATTTATCCACTTTGGTTGGAAAAATAGAGAAGCAGAGTATTTTTTAAATGGTGAGAGATTGGGGAATGTTGGGTGTTCAGAGGGACCTGGGTGTCCTTGTACACGAATCACTGAAAGTTAACATGCAGGTACAGCAAGCAATTAAGAAAGCAAATGGTATGTTGGCCTTTATTACAAGAGGATTTGAGTATAAGAGTAAAGATGTCTTGCTGCAATTATATAGGGCCCTGGTGAGACCACACCTGGAGTATTGTGTACAGTTTTGGTCTCCTTACCTAAGGAAGGATATACTTGCCATAGAGGGAGTGCAACGAAGGATCACCAGACTGATTCCTGGGATGGGGGGTTTGTCCTATGAGGACAGATTGAGTAGACTAGGCCTATATTTTCTAGAGTTTAGAAGAATGAGAGGTGATCTCATTGAAATATACAAAATTCTTACAGGGCTTGACAGGGTAGATGCAGGGAGGATGTTTCTCCTGGCTGGGGAGTCCAGAACCAGGAGTCACAGTCTCAGAATAAGGTCATTTAGGACTGAAATGAGGAGAAATGTCTTCACTCAGAGGGTGGTGAATCTTTGGAATTCTCTACCCCAGAGGGCTGTGGAGTCTCAGTCATTAAGTATATTCAAGACAGAGATCGATAGATTTTTGAATATTAAGGGAATCAAGGGATATGGGGATAGTGCAGGAAAGTGGAGTTGAGGTAGAAGATCAGCTATGATCTTATTGAATGGCGGAGCAGGCTCGAGGGGCTGAATGGCCGACTCCTGCTCCTATTTCTTATGTAATTGTTATGTCCTTATGTTATGTTCTTGGTGACTGTGAGGTTTGCAGCCTGAGGTAATAGTTGTAGAACAGGCATGACGGCAAAGCACTTCACAGCCAATGAGATATTTTTGAAGTGTAATCACTGTTGTTATGTAGGAAACGCATTGATGGTGCCTCAGGTGCTGAGCTCACAGGCTGTTCCTCTGCCCAGCTTCCATGTTGTTGGAGTTCTGTGAAAGAAACACTTGCATTTATATAACACATTTCATGACCTTAGGACGTTCCAAAGCGCTTTACAGCCAATGAAGTGCTTCTTGAAGTGTAGTCACTGTTGTAATGTAGAAAACGCGGCAGCCAATTTGCACACAGCAAGCTCCCACAAACAATGAGATAATCTGTTTTTAGTGATGTTGCAGTTGAGGGATAAATATTGGCCAGGACACCGGGGAGAACTCCGCTGCTCTTCTTCGAAATAGTGCCGTGGGACCTTTTACATCCACCTGAGAGCACACGGAACCTCGGTTTAACGTCTCATCCGAAAGACGGTACCTCCGACAGTGCAGCGTTCCCTCAGTACTGCCCCTCCGACAGTGCGGCGCTCCCTCAGTACTGCCCCTCCGACAGTGCAGCGCTCCCTCAGTACTGCCCCTCCGACAGTGCAGCGCTCCCTCAGTACTGCCCCTCCGACAGTGCAGCGTTCCCTCAGTACTGCCCCTCCGACAGTGCAGCGCTCCCTCAGTACTGCCCCTCTGACAATGCAGCGCTCCCTCAGTACTGCCCCTCCGACAGTGCAGCACTCCCTCAGTACTGCCCCTCCGACAGTGCAGCACTCCCTCAGTACTGCCCCTCCGACAGTGCAGCACTCCCTCAGTACTGCCCCTCTGACAGTGCAGCACTCCCTCAGTACTGCCCCTCCGACAGTGCAGCACTCCCTCAGTACTGCCCCTCCGACAGTGCAGCGTTCCCTCAGTACTGCCCCTCCGACAGTGCAGCGTTCCCTCAGTACTGCCCCTCCGACAGTGCAGCACTCCCTCAGTACTGCCCCTCCGACAGTGCAGTGCTCTCTCAGTACTGCCACTCCGACAGTGCGGCGCTCCCTCAGTACTGCCCCTCCGACAGTGCAGCACTCCCTCAGTACTGCCCCTCCGACAGTGCAGCACTCCCTCAGTACTGCCCCTCTGACAGTGCAGCACTCCCTCAGTACTGCCCCTCCGACAGTGCAGCACTCCCTCAGTACTGCCCCTCCGACAGTGCAGCGCTCCCTCAGTACTGCCCCTCTGACCGTGCAGCGCTCCCTCAGTACTGCCCCTCCGACAGTGCGGCGCTCCCTCAGTACTGCCCCTCCGACAGTGCAGCACTCCCTCAGTACTGTCCCTCCGACAGTGCAGCGTTCCCTCAGTACTGCCCCTCCGACAGTGCGGCGCTCCCTCAGTACTGCCCCTCCGACAGTGCAGCTCTCCCTCAGTACTGCCCCTCCGACAGTGCGGCGCTCCCTCAGTACTGCCCCTCCGACAGTGCGGCGCTCCCTCAGTACTGCCCCTCCGACAGTGCAGCACTCCCTCAGTACTGCCCTCCGACAGTGCAGCACTCCCTCAGTACTGCCCCTCCGACAGTGCAGCACTCCCTCAGTACTGCCCTCCGACAGTGCAGCACTCCCTCAGTACTGCCCCTCCGACAGTGCAGCGTTCCCTCAGTACTGCCCCTCCGACAGTGCAGCACTCCCTCAGTACTGCCCCTCCGACAGTGCAGCACTCCCTCAGTACTGCCCCTCCGACAGTGCAGCACTCCCTCAGTACTGCCCCTCTGACAGTGCAGCACTCCCTCAGTACTGCCCCTCCGACAGTGCAGCACTCCCTCAGTACTGCCCCTCCGACAGTGCAGCGCTCCCTCAGTACTGCCCCTCTGACCGTGCAGCGCTCCCTCAGTACTGCCCCTCCGACAGTGCGGCGCTCCCTCAGTACTGCCCCTCCGACAGTGCAGCACTCCCTCAGTACTGTCCCTCCGACAGTGCAGCGTTCCCTCAGTACTGCCCCTCCGACAGTGCGGCGCTCCCTCAGTACTGCCCCTCCGACAGTGCAGCTCTCCCTCAGTACTGCCCCTCCGACAGTGCGGCGCTCCCTCAGTACTGCCCCTCCGACAGTGCGGCGCTCCCTCAGTACTGCCCCTCCGACAGTGCAGCACTCCCTCAGTACTGCCCTCCGACAGTGCAGCACTCCCTCAGTACTGCCCCTCCGACAGTGCAGCACTCCCTCAGTACTGCCCTCCGACAGTGCAGCACTCCCTCAGTACTGCCCCTCCGACAATGCCGCGCTGCCTCAGTACTGCCCCTCCAACAGTGCAGCGCTCCCTCAGTATTGCCCTCCAACAGTGCAGCGCTCCTTCAGTACTGCCCTCCGACAGTGCGGCGCTCCCTCAGTACTTCCCCTCCGACAGTGCGGCACTCCCTCAGTACTGCCCCTCCGACAGTGCCGCGCTCCCTCAGTACTGCCCCTCTGACAGTGCGGCGCTCCCTCAGTACGGCGCTCCCTCAGTACTGTCCCTCCGACAGTGCAGTGCTCCTTCAGTACTGCCCCTCAGACGGAGTGCAGATCGGAACAGAGTGTTAAAACTGCGAGTTTGGTGAGTGAGGGAGTAAATCTTAAAGGTTAATCTCTTATTTTTATAAATTCTAGACTTGTGTGCTTGCAATTAGCATTTAAATTTACTGTTTCAAGTTTTAAGTTTCTTCCAGGCTTGGGCAGGGCTAATCAAGCTCTGTGCTGGAGAGCAGGTGAAAGTAAGTAATTAATTAAGTGGTCTAATCTGGTTCTGCAACTGCCAGAGAGCTCACTTATTTAAATCTCAGCAGTATAAATAAGGGAGGCTAGAGTGCAGTTTGTCATGTAGTGCAGATCGGAACAGAGTGTTAAGCTGCGAGTTTAGTGAGTTTAGTGAGTTTAGTGAGTTTAGTGAGTTTAGTGAGTGAGTGAGTGAGTGAGTGAGTGAGTGAGTGAGTGAGTGAGTGAGTGAGTGAGTGAGTGAGTTCGGGGAGGTGTTCCTTTCTTTTTCCATCTTTGTCAGCTTCCAGGAGAGCAGGAGCTAAAAAGCTGCACAAGAGGGGACAGAGAACCAGCGGTGAGTATTTCTACATTCCAGTCATTAAAGTAAAAGTAAGGTCTCTAGTTTAGAGTAAGTAGTGTTTAAAGGGAAGTAAGTACCCTAGTGTATTTAATATTCTTTAATTTAAAGGGAGTAAATTAAGGGTAGGACATGGCAGGGCAGCTCGGCAGCGTGGAGTGCTCCTCCTGTGCTATGTTGGAAGTCAGGGACACTTTAGGTGTCCAGGGCGAACACATGTGCAGGAAGTGTCTCCAGCTGCAGCTACTCGAAATCCGCGTTTCGGAGCTGGAGCTGCGGCTGGAGTCACTGTGGAGCATCCGCGAAGCTGAGATCTTTGTGGATAGCACGTTTAACAAGGTGGTCACACCGCAGGTAAAGAGTGCACAGGCAGACAGGGAATGGGTGACCACCAGACAGAGTAAAAGAACTAGGAAGGTAGTGCAGAAGTCCCCAGGGTCCATTTCCCTCTCTGACAGATTTTCCGTTTTGGATACTGATGGGGGAGATGGTTTCTCAGGGGAATGCAGCAAGAGCCAAGTCTGTGGCACTATGAATGGCTCAGCTGCACAGGAGGGGAGGAAAAAGAGTGGGAGAGCAATAGTGATGGGGGATTCTATTGTAAGGGGAACAGATAGACGTTTCTGTGGCTGCAGACGTGACTCCAGGATGGTATGTTGCCTCCCTGGTGCCAGGGTCAAGGATGTCACTGAATGGCTGCAGGGCATTCTGAAGGGGGAGGGCGAACAGTCAGAGGTCGTGGTTCACATAGGTACCAACGACATGGGTAGAAAGAGGGATGAGGTCCTGCAACAAGAATTTAGGGAGCTAGGTAGCAGATTAAAAAGCAGGACCTCAAAGGTTGTAATCTCTAGATTACTCCCGGTGCCACGTGCTAGTGAGTATAGGAATAGGAGGATAGAGCAGATGAATGCGTGGCTAAAGAGTTGGTGCAGGAGGGAGGGCTTTAGTTTCCTGGATCACTGGGTCTGCTTCTGGGGAAGGTGGGACCTGTACAAGTCGGACGGGTTGCACCTGAACCGGAACGGGACCAACATCCTTGCGGGGAGGTTTGCTAGTACTGTTGGGGGGGGTTTAAACTAACTTGGCAGGGGGATAGGATGTGGAGTGGAGCTATAGTAGGGGGTGATGCACAGCCAACTATAGAGGAAAAAACAAGTCAGCCTGAAAGGCAGAGCAAATATGTAACGGCACAAGGGAGTATGGCAAGGCTGGATGGCATTTATTTTAATGCAAGGAGTCTTGCGAGTAAGGCAGATGAATTGAAGGTGTTGATGAACACATGGGAGTATGATATTGTTGCTATCACAGAAACATGGTTGAGGGAGGGGCAGGACTGGCAGCTCAATATTCCGGGGTATAGAATCTTCAGGCGAGACAGAGGGGGGTGTAAAAGAGGAGGGGGTGTCGCAATATTAATCAAGGAGTCAATTACTGCTGTAAGGAGGGATGATATCTTAGCAGGTTCCTCTAATGAGGCCATATGGGTAGAACTTAAAAACAAAAAGGGAGCAAGCACTTTACTGGGAGTGTTCTATAGGCCCCCAAACAGTCAGGGGGAGATAGAGGAACAGATATGGAGGCAAATCTCAGAAGTGTAGAAATAATAGGGTAATAATAGTAGGGGATTTCAACTTCCCCAATATTAACTGCGATAGTCAGAGTGTGAAAGGTTTAGAGGGTGCGGAATTCTTAAAGTGCATCCAGGAGAGCTTTTTGAGCCAGCATGTAGAAAGTCCTACAAGAGAGGGGGCGGTACTGGACCTAATTCTAGGGAATGTAGCCGGGCAAGTGGTAGAAGTGTTAGTAGGAGAGCATTTTGGTGACAGTGACCATAATTCGGTGAGATTTAAGGTAGTCATGGAAAAGGACAAAGATGGACCGGAAATAAAGGTTCTAAATTTGAGGAAGGCCTATTTTAATATGATAAGGCAGGATCTGGCCAAAGTGGACTGGGATCAGCTACTTGTAGGAAAATCCACATCAGAGCAGTGGGAGTCTTTCAGAAAGGAAATAGAGAGAATACAACGGCAACATGTTCCCGTAAAGGTCAAGGGTGGGACCAACAAGCCCAGGGAACCCTGGATGTCAAGGGATATACGAGAACTGAGTAGGAAAAAAAGGGAGGCTTTTGGCAGCTACAAAGGACTAAAAACAGTGGAAGCCCGAGAGGAGTATAGAAAGTGCAGGGTGGTACTTAAAAAAGAAATTAGGAGAGCGAAGAGGGGGCATGAAATAACACTGGCGGGCAAAATAAAGGAAAATCCCAAGGTGTTTTATAAGTATATTAAGGGCAAGAGGATAACCAGGGAAAGAGTAGGGCCCATTCGGGAACAAAGTTGCAATCTGTGTGCAGAGCCAGAAGATGTAGGTGGGGTTTTAAATGAATATTTTGCATCTGTATTCACTGTGGAGAAGGACGATGTAGGCATAGAAATCAGACAGGGGGATTGTGATATACTTGAACAAATTAGTATTGAGAGGGAGGAGGTACTAGCGGTTTTAGCGGTCTTAAAAGTGGATAAATCCCCAGGCCCAGACGAGATGTATCCCAGGCTGCTGTGTGAGGCAAGGGAGGAGATTGCAGGGGCTCTGACACAAATTTTCAGAACCTGTCTGGCCACAGGAGCGGTGCCAGAGGACTGGGGAACAGCTAACGTAGTACCATTATTCAAGAAGGGTAGTAGGGATAAACCAGGGAATTACAGGCCAGTGAGCCGAACATCAGTAGTAGGGAAATTATTGGAAAAAATTCTGAGGGACAGAATTAGTCTCCACTTGGAGAGGCAAGGATTAATCAAGGATAGTCAGCATAGCTTTTTCAGGGGGAGATCATGTCTGACCAATTTGATTGAATTTTTCGAGGGGGTGACTAGGTGTGTGGATGAGGGTAGTGCAGTTGATGTAGTCTACATGGACTTCAGTAAGGCTTTTGACAAAGTCCTGCATGGGAGACTGGTCAAGAAGGTAAGAGCCCATGGGATCCAGGGCAACTTGGCACATTGGATCCAAAATTGGCTTGGTGGCAGGAGGCAGAGGGTGATGGTCAAAGGTTGTTTTTGTGACTGGAAGCCTGTGTCCAGTGGTGTACCGCAGGGATTGGTGCTGGTTCCTTTGCTGTTTGTAGTGTACATTAAAATGATTTTAGATATGAATGTAGGAGGTATGATCAGTAAGTTCGCAGAGGACATGAAAATTGGTGGGGTGGTAAATAGCGAAGAGGGAAGCCTCAGGCTACAGGACGATAGATGGGTTGGTCAGATGGGCAGAACAGTGGCAAATGGAATTTAACCCTGAAAAGTGTGAGGTGATGCATTTTGGGAGGACTAACAAGGCATGGGAATACACAATGAATGGTAGGACCCTAGGAAGGACAGAGGATCAGAGGGACCTTGGTGTGCATGTACATAGATCCCTGAAGGCAGCAGGACAGGTAGATAAGGTGGTTAAGGAGGCATATGGGATACTTGCCTTCATTAGCCGAGGCATAGAATATAAGAGCAGGGAGGTTATGATGGAGCTGTACAAAACGCTAGTTCGGCCACAGCTGGAATACTGTGTGCAGTTCTGGTCGCCACACTATAGGAAGGATGTGATTGCATTGGAGAGGGTGCAGAGGAGATTCACCAGGATGTTACCTGGGCTGCTGCGCTTCAGCTATGAAGAGAGACTGGACAGGCTGGGGTTGTTTTCCTTAGAGCAGAGAAGGCTGAGGGGGGACCTGATTGAGGTGTACAAAATTATGAGGGGCATAGATAGGGTAGATAGAAAGGAACTTTTCCCCTTAGTAGAGGGGTCAATAACCAGGGGGCATAGTTTCAAGGTAAGGGGCAGGAGGTTTAGTGGGGATTTGATGAAAAACCTTTTCACCCTGACGGTGGTTGGAATCTGGAACTCACTGCCTGAAAGGGTGGTAGAGGCAGGAACCCTCACAACATTGAAGAAGCAGTTAGATGAGCACTTGAAACGTCATAGCATAATACAAGGCTATAGACCAAGTGCTGGAAAATGGGATTAGAATAGACAGGGCTTGATGGCCGGCGCGGACACGATGGGCCGAGGGCCTCTTTCTGTGCTGTATACCTCTGACTATGACTCTAGTGTGGCGCTCCCTCAGTACTGCCCCTCCGACAGTGCAGTGCTCCCTCAGTACTGCCCCTCCGACAGTGCGGCGCTCCCTCAGTACTGCCCCTCCGACAGTGCGGAGCTCCCTCAGTACTGCCCCTCCGACAGTGCGGCGCTCCCTCAGTACTGCCCCTCCGACAGTGCGGCGCTCCCTCAGTACTGCCCCTCCGACAGTGCAGCACTCCCTCAGTACTGCCCCTCCGACAGTGCAGCGCTACCTCAGTACTGCCCCTCCGACAGTGCAGCACTCACTCAGTACTGTCCCTCCGACAGTGCGGCCCTCCCTCAGTACTACCCCTCCGACAGTGCAGCGCTCCCTCAGTACTGACCCTCCGACAGTGCAGCACTCCCTCAGTACTGCCCCTCCGACAGTGCAGCACTCCCTCAGTACTGCCCCTCCGACAGTGCGGCGCTCCCTCAGTACTGCCCCTCTGACAGTGCGGCACCTTAGAGAGAGTGAGCTGCCATTAGAGAATGATTTTAGCGAGTAATTACCAGTCGCTAGAGTAAGTAATAGAGTAATCAGCAGAGAATAATGAATAGATAATTCATAATCAATAGAGTAATCAATAGACAGAGTAATTAACAGATTAATTAACAGAGTAATTAATAGATAATCTATCGATAGAGTAATCAATAGATAGCGTAATTAACAGAGTAATTAATAGATAATCAATAGATAGTGATTAATAGAATAAATCGTTAATTATTCACCAGTCGCTTCGCGCCATTTCTAACGACCGCCGCTGGTTTGAATCCGGCCCGCACCACCTGGGTGGGGGGGAGATTTGTCCCTGGAACTGCCGAGCGCGTTCTTCATTTTGATTAGACTATCCCCCCCCCTCCCCCGCCCCGTCTGACTTGGTGCAGCCGCCCGACCCTCACTGTTCTGGCGGGAGAGACAGAGAGTGAGGGAGAGAGTGTGAGGGAGGGAGAGAGAGAGAGAGAGAGTGAGGGAGAGAGAGTGTGAGGGAGGGAGAGAGAGAGAGAGAGAGTGAGGGAGAGAGAGTGTGAGGGAGGGAGAGAGAGAGAGAGAAAGTGAGGGGGAGAGAGTGTGAGGGAGGGAGAGAGAGAGAGAGAAAGTGAGGGGGAGAGAGTGTGAGGGAGGGAGAGAGAGTGTGAGGGAGGGAGAGAGAGTGTGAGGGAGGGAGAGAGAGAGAGAGAAAGTGAGGGGGAGAGAGTGTGAGGGAGGGAGAGAGAGTGTGAGGGAGGGAGAGAGAGAGAGAGAGTGAGGGAGGGAGAGAGAGTGTGAGGGAGGGAGAGAGAGTGTGAGGGAGGGAGAGAGAGAGAGGGAGGGAGAGAGTGTGAGGGAGGGGGAGAGAGAGGGAGAGAGAGAGAGGGAGGGAGAGAGAGAGAGGGAGGGAGAGAGTGTGAGGGAGGGAGAGTGGGAGGGAGGGAGAGAGAGAGAGGGAGGGAGAGAGAGAGGGAGGGAGAGAGAGTGTGAGGGAGGGAGAGAGAGAGAGAGAGTGAGGGAGGGAGAGAGAGTGTGAGGGAGGGAGAGAGAGAGAGGGAGGGAGAGAGAGTGTGAGGGGGAGAGTGAGAAAGTGAGGGAGGGAGAGAGAGTGTGAGGGGGAGAGAGGGAGAGAGAGTGTGAGGGGGAGAGTGTGAGAAAGGGAGGGAGAGAGAGAGTGTGAGGGGGAGAGTGTGAGAAAGTGAGGGAGGGAGAGAGAGTGTGAGGGGGAGAGAGGGAGAGAGAGTGTGAGGGGGAGAGTGAGAAAGTGAGGGAGGGAGAGAGAGTGTGAGGGGGAGAGTGTGAGAAAGTGAGGGAGGGAGAGAGAGTGTGAGGGGGAGAGAGGGAGAGAGAGTGTGAGGGGGAGAGTGAGAAAGTGAGGGAGGGAGAGAGAGTGTGAGGGGGAGAGTGTGAGAAAGTGAGGGAGGGAGAGAGAGTGTGAGGGGGAGAGTGTGAGAAAGGGAGAGAGAGTGTGAGGGGGAGAGTGTGAGAAAGTGAGGGAGGGAGAGAGTGTGAGGGGGAGAAAGTGAGGGAGGGAGAGAGAGTGTGAGAGAGGGAGAGAGAGAGTGTGAGGGAGGGAGAGAGAGTGTGAAGGAGGGAGAGAGAGAGTGTGAGGGAGGGAGAGTGGGAGGGAGAGAGAGAGTGTGAGGGAGGGAGAGTGGGAGGGAGGGAGAGAGAGAGTGTGAGGGAGGGAGAGAGAGTGTGAGAGAGAGAGGGAGGGAGGGAGAGAGAGTGTGAGGGAGGGAGAGAGAGTGTGAGGGAGGGAGGGAGAGAGAGAGTGTGAGGGAGGGAGAGTGGGAGGGAGAGAGAGAGTGTGAGGGAGGGAGAGAGAGAGTGGGAGGGAGAGTGTGAGGGAGGGAGAGAGAGTGTGAGGGAGGGAGGGAGAGAGAGAGTGTGAGGGAGAGAGAGAGGGAGTGGGAGGGAGAGTGTGAGGGAGGGAGAGAGAGAGTGGGAGGGAGAGTGTGAGGGAGGGAGAGAGAGTGTGAGGGAGGGAGAGAGAGAGAGTGTGAGGGAGTGAGAGTGTGAGGGAGGGAGTGAGAGTGTGAGGGAGGGAGAGAGAGAGTGGGAGGGAGAGTGTGAGGGAGGGAGAGTGGGAGGGAGAGAGAGAGTGTGAGGGAGGGAGAGAGAGAGTGGGAGGGAGAGTGTGAGGGAGGGAGAGAGAGTGAGGGAGGGAGAGAGAGAGTGTGAGGGAGGGAGTGAGAGTGTGAGGGAGGGAGAGGGGGAGGGAAGAGTGAGGAGGGAGGGAGAGTGTGAGGGAGGGGGAGAGAGAGAGTGTGAGGGAGAGAGAGAGAAGGAGTGGGTGGGAGGGAGAGTGTGAGGGAAGAGAGGGGGAGGGAGGGAGGGAATTGAGGGAGAGTGGGAGAGAGTGGGAGAGGGAGTGAGTGTGTGAGAGACCAGAGAGTGTGTGGGAGAGTTGAGTGTGGGGGGGAGAGAGAGGGAGAGATTGTGTGAGAGAGAGTGTGTGTGTGAGAGAGAGAGGATAGAGAGAATACCTCAGCTCCGGGACAGTCACACAACTCAGTACTAAAACAGATGATCTGGCCATTATCACATTGCTGTTTGTGGGAGCTTGCTGTGCGCAAATTGGCTCCCGCGGTTCCGACATTACCACAGTGACTACACTTCAAAAAGTGCTTCATTGGCTGTAAAGCGCTTTGGGACGTCCTGAGTGTGTGAAAGGTGCTATAGAAATGCAAGTCTTCTGATCTCAACAATCTACTTCAAGATACTTGAAAAGGCACCAAATAGTGTCAAGACAAACCTGTGGCTCAAGGCAAGGTGAGAAAAACCCGGGATAGAGCGAGAGATAACCCGGGATAGAGCGAGAGATAACCCGGGATAGAGTAAGATAAGCCGGGATAGAGAGAGAGAACCCGGGATAAAGGAAAAGGAGGAGGGGTAGCATTGCTGGTTAAAGAGGATATTAACACAATAGTAAGGAAGAATATTATCTCTGATGACGTGGAATCTGTATGGGTAGAGCAAAAAATACCAAGGGGCAGAAAACATTAGTGGGAGTTGTATACAGACCCCCAAACAGTAATGCTGAGGTTGGGGATGGCATTAAACGGGAAATTAGACGCGTGCAATAAGGGCACAGCAGTTCTCATGGGTGACTTTAATCTACATATCAAGTTAGTAACAATACTGTGGAGGAGGAATTCCTAGAGTGTATACGGGATGGTTTCCTGGACCAATATGTCGAGGCACCAACTGGAGATCAGGCCATCTTAGACTGGGTATTATGTAATGAGAAAGGATTAATTAGCAATCTTGTTGTGTGGGGCCCCTTGGGGAGGAGCGATCATAATATGATAGAATTCTTCATTAAGATGGAGAGTGAAGTAGTTGACTCAGAGACTAGGGTCCTGAATTTAAATAAAGGAAACTACGATGGTATGAGGTGTGAATTGGCTAGGATGGATTGGGGAACGTTACTTAAAGGGTTGACGGTGGATAGGCAATGGCAAACATTTAAAGATCACATGGATGAACTACAGAATTTGTTCATCCCTGTTTGGCATAAAAATAAAACAAAAAAGGTGACTCAACCGTGGCTAACAAGGGAAATTAAGGATAGCATAAGATCCAAGGAGAGGACATATAAATTGGCCAGAAAAAGCAGGAAACCTGAGGATTGGGAGCTGTTTAGGATTCAGCAAAGGAGGACAAAGGGATTAATTAAGAGGGGGAAAATAGAGTATGAGAGTAAGCTTTCAGGGAACATAAAAACTGACTGTAAAAGCTTCTATAGATATGTGAAGAGAAAAAGATTGGTGAAGTCAAGTGTAGGTCCCTTGCAGTCAGAATCAGGGGAATTTATAATGGGGAACAAAGAAATGGCAGACCAATTAAATACATACTTTGGTTCTGTCTTCACAAGGGAGGACACAAATAACCTCCCAGAGATGAGAAATTTCTTCACCCAGAGAGTGGTGAACCTGTGGAATTCTCTACCACAGAAGGCAGTTGAGGCCAATTCATTAAATATATTCAAGAAGGAGTTAGATATATTTCTTAAGGCTAAAGGGATCAAGGGATATGGGGAGAAAGCAGGGACAGGGTACTGAATTTGGATGATCAGCCATGATCTCATTAAATGGCGGAACAGGCTCGAGGGGCCGAATGACCTACTCCTGCTCCTATCTTCTATGTTTCTGAGGGAGAGAACCCGGGATAGAGGGAGAGAACCCGGGATAGAGAGAGAGGGAGAGAGAGAACCCGGGGGAGAGAGAGAGAGAGAACCCGGGATAGAGAGAGAGAGCGAGAACCCGGGATAGAGAGAGAGAGAACCCGGGATAGAGAGAGAGAGAGAGAGAACCCCGGGATAGAGAGAGAGAACCCGGGATAGAGAGAGAGAGAGAGAGAACCCGGGATAGAGGGAGAGAGAACACCCGGGGGAGAGAGAGAGAACCCGGGGGAAAGAGAGAGAACCCGGGGGAGAGAGAGAGAGAGAGAACCCGGGATAGAGAGAGAGAGCGAGAACCCGGGATAGAGAGAGAGAGAACCCGGGATAGAGAGAGAGAACCCGGGATAGAGAGAGAGAGAGAGAACCCGGGAGAGAGAGAGAGAGAGAGAACCCGGGATAGAGAGAGAGAGAACCCGGGATAGAGAGAGAGAGAGAGAACCCGGGATAGATAGAGAGAGAGAGAGAGAGAACCCGGGATAGAGAGAGAGAGAGAGAGAGAGAGAGAAAACCCGGGATAGAGAGAAAACCCGGGATAGAGAGAGAGAGAGAGAACCCGGGATAGAGAGAGAGAGAGAGAACCCGGGATAGAGAGAGAGAGCGAGAACCCGGGATAGAGAGAGAGAGAACCCGGGATAGAGAGAGAGAGAGAGAGAGAGAACCCCGGGATAGAGAGAGAGAACCCGGGATAGAGAGAGAGAGAGAGAGAACCCGGGATAGAGAGAGAGAGAACCCGGGATAGAGAGAGAGAGGGAGAGAGAACACCCGGGGGAGAGAGAGAGAACCCGGGGGAAAGAGAGAGAACCCGGGGGAGAGAGAGAGAGAGAGAACCCGGGATAGAGAGAGAGAGCGAGAACCCGGGATAGAGAGAGAGAGAACCCGGGATAGAGAGAGAGAACCCGGGATAGAGAGAGAGAGAGAGAACCCGGGAGAGAGAGAGAGAACCCGGGATAGAGAGAGAGAGAACCCGGGATAGAGAGAGAGAGAGAGAACCCGGGATAGATAGAGAGAGAGAGAGAGAGAACCCGGGATAGAGAGAGAGAGAGAGAGAGAGAGAAAACCCGGGATAGAGAGAAAACCCGGGATAGAGAGAGAGAGAGAGAACCCGGGGGAAAGAGAGAGAACCCGGGATAGAGAGAGAGAGAGAGAGAGAACCCGGGATAGAGAGAGAGAGCGAGAACCCGGGATAGAGAGAGAGAGAACCCGGGATAGAGAGAGAGAACCCGGGATAGAGAGAGAGAGAGAGAACCCGGGAGAGAGAGAGAGAACCCGGGATAGAGAGAGAGAGAACCCGGGATAGAGAGAGAGAGAGAGAGAACCCGGGATAGATAGAGAGAGAGAGAGAGAGAACCCGGGATAGAGAGAGAGAGAGAGAGAGAGAAAACCCGGGATAGAGAGAAAACCCGGGATAGAGAGAGAGAGAGAGAACCCGGGATAGAGAGAGAGAGAGAGAACCCGGGATAGAGAGAGAGGGAGAGATACATACATAGATACATAGAAGATAGGAGCAGGAGTAGGCCATCCGGCCCTTCGAGCCTGCTCCGCCATTTAATGAGATCATGGCTGATCCTCCAATTCAGTATCCCGTCCCCGCCTTCTCTCCGTAACCCTTAACCCCTTTTGCCTGTAGAAATACATCTAATTCCCTCTTAAATATATTTAATGAGCTGGCGTACACTGCCCTCTGTGGCAATGAGTTCCACAGGTTCACCACCCTCTGAGTGAAGAAATTCCCCCTCATTTCTGTCCTAAATGGTTTAGCCCTTATCCTTAAATTATGTCCTCTAGTTCTGTTCTCACCCGCCAAGGGAAACATTCCTTCTGCATCTAGTCTGTCTAGACCTGTCAGAATTTTATACACTTCTATGAGGTCCCCTCTCAATCTTCTAAACTCCAGTGTGTACATCCCTAAACTACATAGTCTCTCCTCATAGGTCAATCCCGCCATTCCTGGTATCAGCCTGGTGAATCGCCGCTGCACCCCCTCCATGGCAAGAACATCTTTCCTCAGATGAGGCGACCAAAACTGTACACAGTACTCGAGGTGTGGTCTCACCAGTGCCCTGTACAGCTGCAGCAAGGTATCCCTGTTCCTGTATTCCAACCCTTTTGCTATGAAGGCCAGCATACCGTTTGCCTTCTTGATCGCCTGTTGCACCTGCATGCTCGCCTTCAGTGACTGGTGTACAAGAACACCCAGGTCTCTCTGTACTTCCCCCTCTCCCAATTTATTGCCATTTAAATAATAATTTGCCCTCCCGTTCCTGCACCCAAGGTGGATAACTTCGCACTTGTCCACATTATAGTGCATCTGCCATTTATCCGCCCAATCACCCAGTCTGTCCAAATCGCTCTGGAGCTTCCTGGTCTCCTCCTTTGAGCCCACCCCCCCTCCTAGTTTAGTGTCGTCTGCAAATTTGGAAATGCTGCATCCGACTCCCTGATCCAGGTCATTAATGTAAATTGTGAACAGCTGGGGACCCAGGACAGATCCCTGTGGTACCCCACTTGTTACTGCCTGCCATTCAGAAAATGAGCCGTTTATTCCAACTCTCTGTTTTCTATCTGACAGCCAGTTCTCTATCCACGTCAATACTTTCCCCTTTATCCCATGAGCTTCAATTTTCCCTGCTAATCTTTTATGTGGGACCTTATCGAAGGCCTTTTGGAAGTCCAGGTACACCACATCTACTGGCTCTCCCCCATCTATTTTACCAGTTACTCCCTCAAAAAATTCCAATAGATTAGTCAAGCACGATTTACCCTTTGTAAATCCATGTTGACTCTGTCCTATCCTGTCCCCATTTGCTAAGTGCTCCGCTATTACATCCTTAATGATGGACTCCAGCATTTTGCCCACAACTGATGTAAGGCTTACAGGTCTGTAATTACCTGCTTTTTCCCTACCCCTCGAGAGAGAGAGAGAGAGAGAGAACCCGGGATAGAGAGAGAGAGAGAGAACCCGAGAGAGAGAGAGAGAACCCGAGAACACCCGGGATAGAGAGAGAGAACACCCGGGATAGAGGGAGAGAGAGAGAGAACACCCGGGATAGAGAGAGAGAGAGAGAGAGAGAGAGAACCCGGGATAGAGAGAGAGAGAACCCGGGATAGAGAGAGAGAGAACCCGGGATAGAGAGAGAGAACCCGGGATAGAGAGAGAGAGAGAGAACACCCGGGATAGAGAGAGAGAGAGAGAACCCGGGATAGAGAGAGAGAGAGAGAGAGAACCCGGGATAGAGAGAGAGAGAACCCGAGATAGAGAGAGAGAGAGAGAACCAGGGATAGAGAGAGAGAGAGAGAGAGAACCCGAGATAGAGAGAGATACTGATCCAGAAAACTATCTTGTATACATTCCACGAATTCATCCTCCACACTATTACTGCAAATTTGGTTTGCCCAGTCTATATGTAGATTAAAGTCCCCCATGATTACCGTATTACTCTTGTTACATGCGCCTCTAATTTCCTGATTTATTCTCTGCTCTACATTACAACTACTGTTTGGGGGTCTATAAACAACTCCCATCAGTGTTTTCTGCCCCCTGCTGTTTCTTAGCTCCACCCAAACTGATTCTACTTCTTGATTTTTGGAGCTAAGATCCTCTCTCTCTGCTGTCTTTATCCCATCCTTTATTATCAGGGCTACCCCTCCTCCTTTTCCATTTTGCCTATCTCTTCTAAAAGTTAAGTATCCTGGAATATTTAGTCCCCAACTGTGGTCACTTTGCAACCACGTCTCCGTAATGGCTATTAGATCAAACCTGTTAATTTTTACCTCCGCTATTAATTTATCTGTTTTGTTGCGAATGCTTCGTGCATTCAGATATAGTGGCCGCGATTTTATCGACCGATGCAGCTTGGGAGTGGGTCAGGTGGCTTCCGGGTTTCAGTCCCACCCCCAACGACATCCGGCCCACAGATGTGATTTTGCGTCAATTGGCGTTGTTAAGCCCGCCCTGCGGGCTTGCCGGCCAATTAGGAGGAAGCCGGTGTCGGGTGATGTCATTTGATGACGCGTCATCTGCCGGTTTTCTTAAAGGCGCCACGCTCATTTTTTTTGACAGCTGATTTCTCAGTGGTTGACAGCATTGAGGTGCTGCAAACACTGACAATCACTGTACAAAGGTGAGCTCTTGCACCCAGGCTCACCAGTGACTCCCTCCTTAGGCTAGAACAGATGGCAGCTGCAGGTGAGGTTACAGAAGCGATCTGTCACTGGTGAGAGGTTCTCCCAATAAGGTGGGACTACACATACAAATCAAAACTTGTTACTTTCATAAAAGTCTAAATGCATTAAAAATGATTTTCCCAACATTATCTTACCTCTGAAACTCACCAGTGCACCATTGGATCTTTCACACCACTTCTGCAGCTGTCATCAATGCATCAACATTACAGTAGACTCACAACACGCCACACTTACCTGGCGTGGTGTCCGGACATCGGGAAGCCCGCAGTAGAAGTGTCAAAATTGGAAAAAACCTGTTAACTGCCTGTTAACAAGCAGTTAAGTAGCTATAATCCTCTTCCTGCCGCGAGGTGTCGGGTCCATACGCAAATCGGGGACCCGACACTTGGGAAGATTGATTGGAGGCAGGTTGACCGGGTTTCTGACCCGCTGTCAATCTTTGCGATTTTGCCGGATGTCCCACCTCCAAACCCGCCCCCTGAGCGCCGGCAAAATTCCGGCCAGGGACTTTAGCTTTGACTTTTTTCTATTTTTCCCTGATGTCACCTTAGTCACTGATGTCCAATCACCTTTGTTACTCTCTCTGTCCCTTCCTGACCCACTCTGCTTATTTTTACCCAAAACTCTGCTCTGCTCTAGAGCCTTGACACTTCTCTTGCTGCTTTTAAATTTACTCTTTCCTGAATCCTCCCACACCCGCTTCATTAGTTTAAAGCCCTGCCTACTGCCCTAGTCATTCGATTCACCAGGACACTGGTTCCAGCCCAGTTTAAGTGGAGCCCGTCCCAGCTCCCTCTTTCCCCAGTACTGGTTCCAGTGCCCCATAAAGCAAAACCCCTGCCTCCCACACCACTCTTTGAGCCACGCATTTAACCTTCTAATCTGCTTATCCCTATGCCAATTGGTGCGTGGCTCAGGTAACAATCCAGAGATTATTACCTTTGAGGTTCTGCGTTTTAATCTGGGCCCCAACTCCTCAGACTCTCAGCAGAAGCTCATTCCTAGTTCTACCTATGTCGTTGGTTCTTATGTGGACCACGACAACTGGATCCACCCCTTCCCACTCCAAGTTCTTCTCCAGCCGCGAGCTGCACCGGGCAGGCAACACAACCTTTGGAACTCCTGGTCGCGGCTGCAGAGAACAGTATCTATCCCCTTGACTATACTGTCCCCTACCACAACTACATTCCCTTTCATTCCCCCCACTTGAATGGCTTCCTGCACCATGGTGCCATGGTCAGCTTGCTCATCCATCCTGCAGGCTTTTCCCTCATCCACACAGGCAGCAAGAATTTCATACCTGTTGGACAAGGGCAAAGGCTGAGGCTCCTCCAGCACTGCACCTGGGGTCCCCTTACCTGCCTGAGTTGCAGTCACACCCTCCCGTCCCTGACCACTAACCAGACCTGTACCACCACCTAACCTAAGGGGTGTGACTGCCTCCCGGATCAAAGTGTCCAGGTAACTCTCCCCATCCCTGATGCCCCGCAATGTCTGCACCTCAGACTCCAACTCAAAAACTCTGAGCTGAAGTTCCTCAAGATGCAGGCAGTTACTGCAAATGTGGTTGTCCGGGATCACAATGCTCTCCACAAACTCCCACATGCTGCAGTTGTGGCACACCAGCCCTATATGACCTTGATTTATTTCATTAAATTTAATTGATCTAGATTAAGTTAAGGGTACTGAAATTATATAGCTACCTATAACACAAAGCACTACAAGTCGTGAAGGCAAAAAGCAGCAATTCCTCCCCCCTCTTCTCCGAATTCCCACTCTTTCCAAATTCCCAAATGAAACACTCTGTTCAAGTCCACTCCGTTTAATCCTGCTCTGAGCAGACCGAACTCTGATGGAACTCCTAAATCTCGGGATTTTTTTTGGATTCACGCCAAATGCCTGATGACATCAATTTGCCGATTTGCGCATGCGCGAAAATAGATACATCGATTTGTGCTCGCGCCAGAAATTCGCTACCATTATCGAGAGGCAACATCGGCTCCTGGGATGCAACTGAAATGACTGATTCCAACTGCCTATCCTTTCATGCCAGAGTTTCAGGATTGTTTAATTCCGCTCTGTGCAGGGATAGAAAGAGAGAGATAACCCGGGATGCAGAGAGATAACCCGGGGTGGAGAGAGAGATAACCCTGGATAGAGAGGGAGAAAGTTAACCCGGGATAGAGAGAGAGAGAGAGAGAGAGATAACCTGGGATTCCCAAATGAAACACGCTGTAAAGTGCACTCCGTTTAATTCTGCTCTGTGCCGGGATAGAAAGAGAGAGATAATCCGGGATAGAAAGAGAGATAATGCAGGATATAGAGAAAGAAAGATAACCCAGGAGAGAGGGAGAGAGATAACCTGGGATAGAGAGAGAGAGAGATTACCCGGGATAGAGAGAGAGCGATAACCCGGGATAGAATCATGGAATGGTTACAGCACAGAAGGAGGCCATTCGACCCGTCGAGCCCATGCCGGATCTCTGCAAGAATATTTCAGCTAGTCCCACTCCTCCGCCCTTTCCATCAAAAACAACAACAACTTGTATATATATATAGTGCCTTTAACATAGTAAAATGTCCCAAGGTGCTGCACAGGAGTATTTTAAGACAAAAATTTTGACACCAAGCCACATAAGGAGAAATTAGGGCAGGTGACCAAAAGCTTGGTCAAAGAGGTAGGTTTTAAGGAGCGTCTTAAAGGAGAAAAGAGAGGTAGCGAGGCGGACAGGTTTAGGAAGGGAATTCCAGAGTTTAGGGCCGAGGCAACAGAAGGCACAGCCACCAAAGGCTGAGCGATTATAATCAGGGATGGTCAAGAGGGCAGAATTAGAGGAGCACAGATATCTCGGTTTGTGGGGCTGAAGGAGATTACAGAGACAGGGAGGGGCGAGGATTTGAAAACAAGGATGAGAATTTTGAAATCGAGGCGCTGCTTAACCGGGAGCCAATGTAGGTCAGCGAGCACAGGGGTGATGGGCAAACGGGACTTGGTGCGAGTTAGGACACGGGCAGTCGAGTTGGATGACCTCAAGTTTACGTAGGGTGGAATGTGGGAGGCCAGCCAGGAGTGCGTTGGAATAATCAGGTCTAGAGGTAACAAAGGCATGGATGAGGGTTTCAGTCGCGGATGAGCTGAGGCAAGGGCGGAGATGGGCAATGTTACGGAGATGGAAGTAGGCGGTCTTTGTTATGCTGCGGATATGTGGTCGGAAGCTCATTTCAGGGTCAAATATGACACCAAGGTTGCGAAGAGTGTGGTTCAGCCTCAGACAGATGTTAGGAAGAGGGATGGAGTCAGTGGCTAGGGAACGGAGTTTGTGGCGGGGACCGAAAACAATGGCTTATCCAATTAAAACAGGTACTTATCCAATTCCCAAAAACAATGGCTTATCCAATTCCCTTTTGAAAGCCACAATTGAATCTCAGGGGGCTGGGAACCTAAGTGTGGGCTCAGAACGGAGAGAAACAAAGCTGGAAATGCAAGTTAGAAAAGTAGTCAGCAAAACTAGTAGGGAGCAGAAACAAGGGCCAACAGTAAAGAGGGTCAAAGTGCAGAAAAATATTAAACAGGCAAAGTTGAAGGCACTTTATCTAAATACACGTAGCATTCGCAACAAGGTGGATGAATTAATGGCACTAATAGAAGTAAATGGGTATGATGTAATTGCCATTACAGAGACATGGTTGCAGGGTAACCAAAGCTGGGAACTGAATGTTCCAGGGTACTCAATATTTAGGAACGACAGACAAAAGGAAAAGGAGGTGGCGCAGCGCTGTTAATAAGAGATGGGATCGGTACGGTAGAGATAAAAGATCTTGGCTCGGCAGATCGTGATGTAGAACTGGAATCAGTTTGGGTGGAGCTAAGAAACAGCAAAGGGAGGAAAACATTGGTGGAAGTTGTGTATAGGCCACTAAACAGCAGTGGAAATGTCGGGTACAGTATCAATCAAGAAATTAGAAGTGCATGTAACAAGGGCAATACAGTAATGGTGGACTTTAATCTACATATTGACTGGGTAAATCAAATTACCACTAATGGTGTGGAGGACGAATTCTTGGAATGCATGCAAGATGGTTTCCTGGATCAGTATGTGGAGGAACCAACCAGGGAACAGGCTATTCTGGATCTGGTACTGTGTATTTGAAAGGGCTGATCAATAATCTTGTGGTAAAGGGGACTTTAGGGACAAGTGACCATAATATGATTGAATTTTACATTAAGTTTGAGAGTGATGTAGTCCAATTTGAAACTATGGTCTTCAATCTAAACAGAGGAAACTACAAGGGTATGAGGGACAAGTTGGCCATGGTAGATTGGGAGACTACACTAAAAGGTATGAAGGTGGACATACAATGGCTAACATTCAAGGAAATAATGCATAATTTGCAACAAACATATATTCCTCTAGGGCATAAAAACCCAAAAGGAAAAGTGATCCAACCATGGCTAACAAAAGAAATTAAAGCTAGTATTAAATCAAAGGAGGAAGCTTATAAAGTTGCCAGAAAAAGCGGTCAGCCTGAGGATTGGGATCTTTTTAGAAATCAGCAAAGGGGGACCAAGAAATTGATAAAGAAAGGGAAAATGGAATATGAGCACAAACTAGCAAAAAATATAAAAACGGATTGTAAAAGCTTCTATAGGTATGTGAAAAGGAAAAGACTGGCGAAGGTAAATGTAGGTCCTTTACAGCCAGAGACGGGAGAATTTATAATGGGGAATAAGGAAATGGCAGAGAAATTAAATAAATACTTTGTTTCTGTCTTCACGGAGAAAGACACAAAAAACCTCCCAGAAATACGAGAAAACCAAGGGTGTGGCGAGAATGAGGAACTTAAAGAAATTAAAATTAGTAAAAAAACAGTACTAGCAAAATTAATGGGACTAAAATTAATGGGACTAAAATTCGATAAATCCCAAGGACTGGATGACCTACATCCTAGGGTTTTGAAAGAGGTGGCCATTGGGATAGTGGACACATTGGTTGTCATCTTCCAAAATTCTATAGATTCTGGAACGGTTCCTGTAGATTGGAGGATAGCAAATGTAACCCCGCTATTTAAGAAAAGAGGGAGAGAGAAAACGGGGAACTACAGACCTGTTAGCCTCACATCAGTAGTTGGAAAAATGCTGGAACCTATTATAAAAGATGCAATAACTGGGCACTTAGAAACTAATAGTAAGATTGGGCAGAGTCAACATGGATTTATGAAAGGGAAATCCTGTTTGACAAACCTATTGGAGTTCTTTGAGGATGTAACTGGTGGAGTAGACAAAGGGGAACCGGTAGATGTGGTGTATTTGGATTTTCAGAAGGCCTTTGATAAGGTCCCACACAAGAGGTTGGTGAACAAAATTAGGGCACATGGAATTGGGGGTAATATACTAACATGGATTGAGAATTGGTTAACAGACAGAAAACAAAGAGTAGGGATAAACGGGTCTCTTTCAGGATGGCAGGCTGTGACTAGTGGGGTACTGCAAGGATCGGTGCTTGGGCCCCAGCTATTCACAATCTATATCAATGATTTGGATCAGGGGACTAAATGTAACATTTCCAAATTTGCTGATGATACAAAGCTAGGTGGCAGTGTCAGTTGTGAAGAGGATGTGAAGAGGCTTCAAGGGGATCTCGACAGGCTCAGTGAGTGGGCGAGAACATGGCAGATGGAATATAATGTGGATAAATGTGAAGTTATCCACTTTGGTAGAAAAAACAGAAAGGCAGAGTATTTCCTAAATGGTGAAAGATTGGGGAATGCAGATGCTCAAAGGGTCCTGGGTGTCCTTGTACATGAGTAACTGAAAGTGAATGTGCAGGTGCAGCAAGCCATTAGGAAGGCAAATGGTATGCTGGCCTGCATTACAAGAGGATTTGAGTACAGGAGTAAAGAAGTCTTACTCCAATTATATAGGGCCTTGGTGAGACCACACCTGGAGTACCGTGTACAATTTTGGTCTCCCTACCTAAGGAAGGATATACTTGCCATAGAGGAAGTGCAACGAAGGTTCACGAGATTGATTCCTGGGATGGCGGGACTGTCGTATGAGAAGAGATTGAGTAAACTAGGCCTGTATTCTCCTGAATTCAGAAGAATGAGAGGGGATCTCATTGAAGCATACAAAATTATTACAGGGCTTGATAGGGTGGATGCTGGGAGAATGTTTCCCTTGGCTGGGGAGTCTAGAACCAGGGGCCACAGCCTCAAGATAAAGGGTAGGCCATTCAGGACTGAGATGAGGAGAAATTTCTTCATACAGAGGGTGGTGAATCTTTGGAATTCTCTACCCCAGAGGGCTGTGGAGGCTCAGTCATTGGGTATATTCAAAACAGAAGTCGATAGATTTCTGACTAGTAAGGGCATCAAGGGATATGGCGATAGGGACGGTGAATGGAGTTGAGGCAGAAGATCAGCCATGATCTCATTGAATGGTGGAGCAGGCTTGAAGGGTCGAATGGCCTACTCCTGCTCCTATTTCTTATGTTCTTATGAATCTGCCTCCACCACCCTCTCAGGCAGTGCATTCCCCATACTATCCACTCACTGCGTAAAAAAGTTTTTCCTCATGTCGCCTTTGGTTCTTCTGCCAATCACCTTAAAACTGTGTCCTCTGGCTTTGATAACCCGGGATACAGAGAGAGAGAGAGAGAGAGAGATAACCCGGGATACAGAGAGAGAGAGAGAAAACCCGGGATACGGAGAGAGAGAGAGATAAACACGGGATACAGAGAGAGAGAGATAACCCGGGATACGGAGAGAGAGAGAGATAACCCGGGATACAGAGAGAGAGAGAGATAACCCGGGATACAGAGAGAGAGAGAGAGATAAACACGGATACAGAGAGAGAGAGATAACCCAGGATACAGAGAGAGAGAGAGATAACCCAGGATACAGAGAGAGAGAGATAACCCGGGATACAGAGAGAGAGAGAGATAACCCGGAATACGGAGAGAGAGAGAGATAACCCGGGATACGGAGAGAGAGAGATAAACACGGATACAGAGAGAGAGAGATAACCCGGGATACAGAGAGAGAGAGAGATAACCCGGGATAGAGAGAGAGAGAGATAACCCGGGATACGGAGAGAGAGAGAGATAAACACGGATACAGAGAGAGAGAGATAACCCAGAATACAGAGAGAGAGAGATAACCCGGGATACGGAGAGAGAGAGAGATAAACACTGATACAGAGAGAGAGAGAGATAACCCAGGATACAGAGAGAGAGAGAGATAACCCGGGATACAGAGAGAGAGAGAGAGAGAGATAACCCGGGATACAGAGAGAGAGAGAGAGATAAACACGGATACAGAGAGAGAGAGAGAGATAACCCGGGATACAGAGAGAGAGAGCGATAAACACGGATACAGAGAGAGAGAGATATAACCCGGGATACAGAGAGAGAGAGAGAGATAAACACGGATACAGAGAGAGAGATAACCCGGGATACAGAGAGAGAGAGAGAGAGATAACCCGGGATACAGAGAGAGAGAGAGAGAGATAACCCGGGATACAGAGAGAGAGAGAGAGATAACCCGGGATACAGAGAGAGAGAGAGAGAGATAACCTGGGATACAGAGAGAGAGAGAGAGTTTACCTGGGATACAGAGAGAGAGAGAGATAACCTGGGATACAGAGAGGGTTAGAGATAGAAAACCATCCCGAGGAGCTACAGAGGGGGAGTTTGATAAAATGCCATCTCGGGGGCACTTAGAGTTGGAAAAACTACCCCTGAGGGAAGAGAGGGCGGGAGTTGCAGATATAAATGATATTTAAGTAATGTAAATGTAAGTTGTCGTTAAGGGGAGAGAAAGAAAAACAGGGTTAGAGATGGTTAGAAAAATATCACCTAGGGACCGTTGGAAAAGAAGTCTAGAGGTGTTAGAAAGGAGGGATACTACATACTGACTAAATTAATTAAATAAATAAGCTTAAGTAGAAGAACTTTCATGGGCTATCCTGATTTGTAAAGTAAGGCAAGGAGAGAGATTGAGAAAAACAGGACATTCGGGCTATTAGAAAACTCTATGAATGAAACTGGGAATATATACTTAGTTGCTCTTATTATCTTTACAAATTCAAGAAATTAATTAATTCAATGCATTTAAGAAAAGGAACTTAGAAACAAAAATTAATTAGATTTTTTGAGGACTAAACTAAGTCACAATTTCAGGATTTTGTGAAATCCTAGCAACGAAAACAAGAAAATGAAGAAAGTGACTCATGCAGCAAATCTGGATAAACTGGTAGAAAACTTTGCCCTTCTGGAGCAGGTAAGCAGATGAGGAAAATTAGAGAGTACACTGTGAGTAACTATGAAATATGGTGTACACCCAGAATACACAATGGGTTAAGGTTGTCACCTGTTCCCCAAGCAAAAAATCTAGATGGGAAAGGGCATAAAATGAGTCTGACCATACATGGATAAACGCAAGTTGGGTCTGCTCAACATTTGGGGAGGATCTTTTCTTAAATGTAACAGTGGCAAACCAGACTTCCATTGTTCCGTTTTTATTCTTCAAAATTAGCAGTTCGACAGACTCAAAACTGGACCATAAGGCTTGTTAGGTGTAATTGATAGAAAAAAACTCACTGATTCCAAGTTCACAGCAATCAGCTACGCTTGAAGAGAGCACGGGCTAAAAATTGGCACTACAGTATTGTAAGCATTTGAGTATGGCTCCCAGCTAATCAATTAAGGGAAAGTAAGCTGTGGGGAGGACACAAAGGGGGAAAAATTCGGTTGCTTTGCGCCTCCCGTTAGTGCCCTAAGAGGACGCTAACGGGGCGCAAAGCAACTAGTGCCCGGGCGCGGCGCCGCCAATGCCTCCCGTGAAATTCAGCAGGAGGTTAGCGGGGGCGGTAACCGTTAGCACCGCCGGCGATGACATCATCGCCGTGTGCAGCGCCCCACTCGCGATCTTCGGTAGCGCCCCCTGACTTACCGCCGTACGCTATGTCCAGGGGGGCCTACCTGTGGCCGGGGCGGCGCTAATTAAAGGTGAGGTGCCGGGCGGCCATTTTTGTTGCTGGCCACCTGCCAACACCTGCCCCCGTGCTCGGCTTCCTCTTCAGCCCCCCTGCGGAGTGCTGGCTGCACTCCGTGAGCCCGGCACTTCTCTTGAGTGCCGGGCTCTTTTGCCGGCACTCCACTCCCTGGTGGCCCAGCTGGGCCCCGGGTTGCGCTGCGCTCGGCCCCTCCCCTTTAAGAAGGGGAGGAAGGTCTGCAGTACCGCGGTGCGATGTGCCATGATATTCCCTCGTAGCGCTGCAAGAGGGAGGCGGGGTGCTACTGGAAACGCCCCCCTTCCCTCTTGGGGCGCTACCAATGAATTTCGGCTGTGGGAGGCGCTAATTTTTTCGGTGGGGGAGGGGGGGGTGCAACTCAATTTTTCCCGCCAAAGAGCCTGCAAAGGGATATAGTCAGGTTAAATGAGTGGGCAGTAAGGTGGCAGATGGAGTATAATGTGGGGAAATGTGAGGTAGGAAGAATAGAAAAACAGAATATTTTTTAAATGGTGAGAAACTATTAAGTGTTGGAATGTACAGGAAACACAGAAAGTTAGCATGCAGGTATAGCAAGCATTTAGGAAGGCAAATGGCATGTTGGCCTTTATTGCAAGGGGGTTGGAGTACAAGAGTAAGGAAGTCTTTCTACAATTGTACAGGGCCTTGGTGAGACCACACCTGGAGTACTGTGTACAGTTTTGGTCTCCTTATCTGAGAAAGGACATACTTGTCTTAGAGGCGGTGCAACTAAGGTTCACTAGATTGATTCCTGGGATGAGAGGGTTGTCCTGTGAGGAGAGATTGAGTAGATTGGGCCTACACTCTCTGGAGTTTAGAAGAATGAGAGGGGATCTCATTGAAACATACAAGATTCTGAGGGGGATTGACAGGGTAGATGCTGAGAGGTTGTTTCCCCTGGCTGGAGAGTCTAGAACAAGGGGGCATAGTCTCAGGATAAGGGATCGGCCATTTAAGACTGAGGTGAGGAGGAATTTCTTCACTCAGAGGGTTGTGAATCTTTGGAATTCTCTACCGCAAAGGGCTGAGGCTACAGAGTCATTGAGTATATTCAAGACTGAGATAGATAGATTTTTGGACTCTAGGGGAATCAAGGGATATGGAGATAGTGCGGGAAAGTGGTGTTGAGGTCGATGATCAGCCATGATCTTCTTGAATGGTGGAGCAGGCTCGAAGGGGCTCATGGCCTACTCCTGCTCCTAATTTTTATGTTTTTATTAAACGTGATATTCCGCGCATGTGCTAACCTGATAACCCAGCCAAACAAATGGGCTGGTTTTAACCCTGCCTGCCTAATGGGAACAGGGCCGGTGGTTAAAATGGCGGCCGGGCGCTTCCCGCTGCTTTCCCGACATGTTCGATCACGCAACCATTTTAACTGCCGGGTTTTCAGATGTTGGGGCCTCATTAATATTTAAATGTTGGGGTCCAATGATGTCATTCAGATCCCAACGTGATTTTAACTGCCAATCGCAGCAGTGACGCCCAATGCCAGACCCGCCAGAAAAACCTGGTGGGAGGGAGGATCGGGTCCAGGAGAGGCACTGGTAAGTTTAGTTTAAAAAATATATATATTTGTTTCCTTGTGGGCTAAGTGACGCACACCTGCAAGGAAACCTTGGGCCTTCCCTGCCCCGGGCTCCCTGCCCCCGACTGCATTCACCTCCAGACCCTCCTTCACCACTTACCTGAATGTTACCTTGAGTTCCCGGTGGCAGCCTTTTGCCGCTTCCACTTGCCGCCCATGTCGCAGTTCCCGTCTTGTTCGGGCGGGAGTCCAACCTCCCCAATGTAACATGGCTTGGGAGTTAAAATGTCCCGGGTCTCATGCCGGTGCTGCCATGGGCACTTCCCACCCGCCATGGCCCCCGCACGCCCTACTCCTGCCCCGAGTTAAAATCGGGTCTAAAGTCTTAGGGGGTAGACTTTTGTCTTTACTGCCGCATAGTGGCATAGTTGCCTATGATTATATCCTGCGACTCTTATACATTTATCTTATATATAAGTAAGGTGGTTGTTGGAGTCAATCATCAGAGCCTCAGGATATCGCTGCAGGACTTCCTCAGGGGAGTGTCCTAGGCCCAACCATCTTCAGCTGCTTCATCAATGACCTTCCCTCCAACATAAGGTCAGAAGTGGGGATGTTCGCTGATGATTGCACAGTGTTCAGTGCCATTCACAACTCCTCAGATAATGAAGCAGTCCATGCCCACATGCAGCAAGACCTGGACAGCATTCAGGCTAGGGTTGATGAGCGGCAAGTAACATTTGCGCCACACAAGTGCCAGGCAATGACTATTTCCAACAAAAATGAGAAGTCGCACAACACCAGGTTATAGTCCAACAGATTTATTTAAAATTACAAGCTTTCGGAGCTGTCGCCCCTTCGTCAGGTAAAGGTACAATGAGTGAATCTACAATATTACACAGTATATAAACACAGAAACTGCAGAGATACAATCTTTCAGGGAGGCCTTACATCAAAGACACACCAGAGCACAGCCAAGACAATGAGATGTGTCACAGGGGGTCCAACGTGTCAAATCCTGCTGTCTGCAGTTGAGTTTTTTTGGGGTTTTTTTTTTGTGTTTTTTTTAAAACTGGAAAGACAGACAACGATGTCGAGTCACGTTCTGTAGCGTGACATGAACCCGATATCCCTATTGAGGCCGTCCTCATGGGTGCGGAACTTGGAACTTTGATAGGAAAAATCCTAGAGCAATTTATTATCTTAATGGCAAGAAACTGGAGAGTACTGAAGTGCAAAGGGATCTGGGGGTCCTGGTGCACGAAACTCAAAAGGTTAGTATGCAGGTGCAGCAAGTGATTAAGAAGGCAAATGGAATGTTGGCTTTCATTGCTAGGGGGATAGAATATAAAAATAGGGAGGTATTGCTTCAGTTGTACAAGGTATTGGTGAGACCGCACCTGGAATACTGCATACAGTTTTGGTGTCCTTACTTAAGGAAAGACATCCTTGCTCTCGAGGCAGTGCAAAAAAGGTTCACTCGGTTAATCCCGGGGATGAGGGGGTGGTCATATGAGGAGAGGTTGGGTAGATTGGGACTCTACTCATTGGAGTTCAGAAGAATGAGAGGCGATCTTATTGAAACATATAAGATTGTGAAGGGGTTGGATCGGGTGGATGCGGGGAGGATGTTCCCGATGACGGGTGAGACGAGAACTAGGGGACATAGTCTTAGAATAAGGGGCTGCTCTTTCAAAACTGAGATGAGGAGGAACTACTTCACTCAGAGGGTGGTAGGTCCATGGAATATGCTGCCACAAAAAGCTGTAGAAGCTACAACATTAATTAAATTTAAAACAGAAATAGACAGTTTCCTAGAAGTAAAGGGCATTAAGGGTTACGGGGAGCGGGCAGGAATTTGGACATGAGTCTAGGTTCGGATCGGTCATGGCCCTGTGGGTAGTGGAGCGGGCCCAGGGACTGTGTAGCCTGATTCTGCTCCTATTTCGTGTGTGCAATTCTGTTAGATGCAGGAGATGGTTCTGTGATAGATAGTAGATTGGCGGTTAGGATCAGATCAGCCATGATCTTATTGAATGGCGGAGCAGGCTCGAGGGGCCGTTTGGCTTACTCCTGCTCCTATTTCTTATGTTCTTATGTTCTTATGAGGACGGCCTCAATAGGGATATCGGGTTCATGTCACGCTACAGAACGTGACTCGACATCGTTGTATGTTCTATGTTTACCATCACTGAATCCCCCACCATCAATATCCTGGGGGGGATCACCATTGACCAGAAATTGCACTGGACCAGTCACATAAATACTGTGGCTACAAGAGCAGGGCAGAGGCTGGGTATTCTGCGCTGAGTGTCTCACCTCCTGACTCCCCAAAGCCTTGCCACCTTCTACAAGGCACAAGTCAGGAGTGTGATGGAATACGCTCCACTTGTCTGGATGAGTGCAGCTCCAACAACACTCAAGAAGCTCGAAACCATACAGAACAAAGCAGCCCGCTTGATTGGCACCCCATCCACCACCTTAAACATTCACTCCCTCCACCACTGGCGTACTGTGGCTACAGTGTGTACCATCTACAATATGTACTGCAGCAATTCACCAAGGCTTCTTCGGCAGCACCTCCCAAACCCGCGACCTCTACCACTTAGAAGGACAAGGGCAGCAGGGAACACCATCACATCCAAGTTCCCCTCCAAGTCACACACCATCCTGACTTGGAAGTATATTGCCGTTCCTTCATCGTCGCTGGGTCAAAATCCTGGAACTCCCTCTCTAACAGCACTGTGGGAGCACCTTCACCACACGGACTGCGGTGGTTGAAGCAGGCGGCTCACCACCATCTTCTCAAGGGTAACTAGGGATGGGCAATAAATGCTGGCCTTGCCAGCAATGCCCACATCCCAGGAATGAATTTTAAAAAATCACATTAGGTAAATCAAATTTTGACTAAATTTCAAATAGATTAGGTGAAATAAATAACATAATTATATTCACCCGGGGCAGTGTTTTTTATTCAATTTTTCTTCTAATTATTATATATTATGCCTTGTTGATTAAAATAAAGCTCATGGCCCTCATAGCAGTGGCCCCATTCTTTCAATGCAGAGAAAGCATTTGATCAGATATGATGGAAATATTTGTTCCATGTATCGTGTAATATTCCAAAGGTTTTGGCTGCTCATTTTTTAAATGGATAGCTATCTTGTATAGTGAGTGTTTACTACTGATCTTGAGCAATGGCTCTTTTCTCTTCCATCTTTCAACTATGCTGTGGAATGTGCAGGAGTTTCATTCTTCTTGCTATTTGCCTTGGCATTAATTTCATGGAAGCAATAGATATAAATCAGGAGAACTAGCTCCTCTGCCTGTAATGGATGTAAACCTGGATGGGAGCTCATTTCTCTGGCTGTGGAGTCTGTAGCAAACCTAGAAACAAAGGAAGCTTTAGCAAAGGAATAAAGCTATTTGGCCCACCAAACCTGCCCTATTTGATTGATCTCCACCCCACTTTCTCAACCTCTCTCCATCTTCCACAATACCCTTGATTTATACTAAGATATCTAAGGTGCTAATTTCCTTTATGTATTGCAGCTAGTGTATGTGCTAATTATATGTTGAAGTGTGGAAATGTTCTGCTTTAGTTAACAGAACTCCTGGAGGCAAGTAAGTTTAATGCACAGACCAGCCGTTTGTTTTTATTTGTTCTTTGGATATGGGTGATCCTGGCAATGCTCTACATATTGTCAGTTGCTTGGCCATTGACAATAAAGGAATAAGTCAGGATGGTGTGTGACTTGGAGGGAAACTTGGAGGTGATGGTGTTCCTATTGCTGCTTTATTCCTTTTCAGTGGTAGAGGTTGTAGGGCCGGAAGGTGCTGGCAGCAGCGTTTTGGATGACCAAGTTTCTGGAAGGCAGCGGGGGGGGGGGGGGGGGTGGAGGGGGAGCCGGGGAAGTTTAAATACCGGTACCAAAAAGTGATAAAACATAAATAAAAACCTGCGTTACAGTGCATAATTCGCTTTATCTTTTAAAATAGCAGATTATTTGATTTACCGTGAGCACTGCCACAAGGGATCCAATAGCAATTAATATTTTAAAAGTCTTGTGACTGTTGTCACACTTTTGCCGTCACGCTTTGGATGTAGCACATTAAATGCATCATTTTGGTTGGCAGGCTTGAAGTAAAATAGCAGCGAATCGGAGCTGAAAAGCTGGGAATATACAAATGAAAAGCAAGGGAAGTGGCTAGAAAACTACCAGAAGATGGTCTGCCTGCGACACCCACATTAAAAAAATTAAATGGGCTTGATTTGATGGTTTAGGCTTTCCATCCCTCCTTTGATTGGGGCACATCTTCAGTGGGACAAACTCCACATACCTATGCACCCCCCACATTCCCCTTCGACTGTTCTGCCAAACCTCAGGTTTCCCCTCCTCAGTGATGTTAACCAAATGACCTCCTACCTCATTCTAATAACACCGGCACATCCACTACAGTTCTTCCAAACTCCAGGACAGTCCCCCAACGCTACCAAAGCCAAGGACTGCTTCTGGTGCTACTAATGCCCAAGACCAACCACCCCCGCCCCCCCCTCCCCCCGCAGTGCAGCTAAACCCCACTGTCCTCCCCTGTACTGCTAAATGGTTGAATGGTTTGGTAGGTGGGTGTGGGTGTGGGGTGGGGCGGGGGGGGGGGGCGGTTGTGGAGAGAGAATATGTTGGATTTATGCCCCATTTAAGTTGCGCCCTACATTTTGCCAGAAGCGAGGGCGAGTTTAAGGTTCATAGAAACATAGAACAGTACAGCACAGTACAGGCCCTTCGGCCCTCGATGTTGTGCCGAGCATTGTCCGAGACCAAGATCAAGCTATCACACTCCCTATCACTCTGGTGTGCTCCATGTGCTTATCCAATAACCGCTTGAAAGTTCCTAAAGTGTCCGACTCCACTATCACAGCAGGCAGTCCATTCCACACCCCAACCACTCTCTGAGTAAAGAATCTACCTCGGACATCCCTTCTATATCTCCCCCCATGCACCTTATAGTTATGCCCCCTTGTAACAGCTGCCTCTACCCGAGGAAATAGTCTCTGAACATCCACTCTATCTATCCCCCTCATCATCTTATAAACCTCTATTAAGTCGCCTCTCATCCTCCTCCGCTCTAAAGAGAAAAGCCCCAACTCCCTCAATCTTTCCTCATAAGACCTCCCCCCCAAACCAGGCAGCATCCTGGTAAATCTCCTTTGCACTCTTTCCAATGCTTCCACGTCCTTCCTATAGTGAGGTGACCAGAACTGCACACAATATTCCAAATGTGGTCTCACCAAGGTCCTGTACAGTTGCAGCATAACCTCACGGTTCTTAAACTCAAACCCTCTGTTAATAAACGCCAACACACCATAGGCCTTCTTTACTGCTCTATCCACTTGAGTGGCAACCTTCAGAGATCTGTGGATATGAACCCCCAGATCCCTCTGTTCCTCCACGTTCCTCAGAACCCTGCCGTTGACCCTGTAATCCTTATTCAAATTTGCCCTACCAAAATGAATCACCTCGCACTTATCAGGGTTAAATTCCATCTGCCATTTTTCGGCCCAGCTCTGCATCCTATCAATGTCTCTTTGCAGCCGACAACAGCCCTCCACCTCATCCACTGCTCCACCAATCTTGGTGTCATCAGCAAATTTACTGATCCACCCTTCAGTCCCCTCCTCCAAGTCATTGATAAAAAATCACAAACAGCAGAGGACCCAGCACCGACCCCTGTGGCACACCGCTGGTAACTGGTCTCCAGTCCGAAAATGTTCCATCCACCACCACCCTCTGCCTTCTATGAGATAAAAATGAGAAGTCGCACAACACCAGGTTATAGTCCAACAGATTTATTTAATTTTACAAGCTTTCGGAGCTATCGCTCCTTCGTCAGGTAAGTTAGCAATGAGAGAATCTCCCAGAATTCACAATTTAAACCCAGACAAAATCTATTCACATTATTCGCTACAACAAAGAGCACAGCCAAGACAATGAGATGTGTCCCAGGGGGTCCAGCGTGTCAAACCACCTGCTGGCTGCATATCCTGTCAATTTGTGTTCTTGTGTTTTTAAAAAAAAAAAAAAAAAAAACACCTGGGAAGACCGGCCATGATGTCAAGTCACGTTCTGTATCGTGACATGAACCCGATATCGCGATTGAGGCCATCCTCATGAGTGCGGAACTTGGCTATCAGTTTCTGCTCTATGATTTTGCGCTGTCGTGTATCTCGAAGGCCGCCTTGGAGAACGCTTACCCGCAGATCCGAGGCTGAATGCCCCTGGCTGCTGAAGTGTTCCCCGACTGGGAGGCAACCCTCCTGCCTGGCGATTGTTGCGCGGTGTCCGTTCATACGTTGTCTCAGTGTCTGCATGGTCTCGCCGATGTACCATGCTCTGGAGCATCCTTTACTGCAACGTATCAGGTAGACAACGTTGGCCGAGTCACATGAGTATGTACCGTGTACCTGGTGGGTAGTGTCCTCACGTGTAATGATGGTATCTGTGTCCATGATTTGGCATGTCTTGCAGAGGTTGCCGTGGCAGGGTTGTGTGGTGTCTTGGTTGCTGTTCTCCTGAAAGATGGGTAATCTGCTGCGAACGATGGTACTTTTGAGGTTAGGCGGCTGCTTGAAGGCGAGTAGTGGAGGCGTGGGGATGGCCTTAGCAAGGTGTTCGTCGTCATCGATGACATGTTGAAGGCTGCGAAGAACATGGCGTAGTTTTTCCGCTCCGGGGAAGTACTGGACGACGTAGGGTACTCTGTTGGTTGTGTCCCGTGTTCGTCTTCTGAGGAGGTCTATGCGGTTTTTCGCTGTGGCCCGTCGGAACTGTCGATCGACGAGTCGAGCGTCATATCCCGTTCTTACGAGAGCGTCTTTCAGTGTCCGTAGGTGTCCATCGCGTTCCTCCTCGTCTGAGCAGATCCTGTGTATTCGCAGGGCTTGTCCATAGGGGAATGCTTCTTTAACGTGGTTAGGGTGGAAGCTGGAGAAGTGGAGCATCGTGAGGTTGTCCGTGGGCTTGCGGTAGAGTGAAGTGCTGAGGCGTCCGTCTTTGATGGAGATTCGTGTGTCCAAGAATGAAACCGATTCTGAGGAGTAGTCCATGGTGAGTTTGATGGTGGGATGGAACCTGTTGATGCTATCGTGTAGTCCTTTCAGTGATCCTTCGCCGTGGGTCCAAAGGAAGAAGATGTCGTCGATGTATCTGGTGTACAGCGTTGGTTGGAGGTCCTGTGCAGCGAAGAAGTCTTGCTCGAACTTGTGCATGAAGATGTTGGCGTATTGGGGTGCGAATTTGGTCCCCATGGCTGTTCCGTGTGTTTGGGTGAAAAAATGGTTGTCGAAGGTGAAGACATTGTGGTCAAGGATGAAGCGGATGAGTTGTAAGATGGCGTCCGGAGATTGGCTGTTGTTGGTGTTGAGTACTGAGGCTGTCGCAGCGATGCCGTCATTGTGGGGGATATTGGTGTAGAGTGCCGATACGTCCATTGTGACGAGGAGTGTTCCTGGTTCAACTGGTCCATGGGTGCTGAGTTTCTGCAAGAAGTCTGTAGTGTCGCGACAGAAGCTGGGGGTTCCCTGTACGATGGGTTTCAGGATGCCCTCGACGTACCCAGAGAGGTTCTCACACAGGGTTCCGTTGCCTGATACGATAGGACGTCCGGGTGTGTTGGCTTTGTGTATCTTTGGGAGGCAGTAAAAGTCTCCTACGCGGGGAGTACGTGGGATGAGAGCGCGTAGGATGTTTTGAAGGTCTGGATCGAAGGTCTTGATCAGTCTATTGAGTTGGCGGGTGTGTTCTTTGGTCGGATCTGCGGGTAGCTGTCTGTAGTGTTCCTGGTTGTCCAGTTGTCGGTATGCTTCTTTGCAATAGTCCGTTCTGTTCTGTATGACGATGGCTCCTCCTTTGTCTATGAGATAGCCAGTTACTTATCCAATCGGCCAAATTTCCCTCTATCCCACAACTCCTTACTTTCTTCATGAGCCGACCATGGGGAAACCTTATCAAACGCCTTACTAAAATCCATGTATACGACATCAACTGCTCTACCTTCATCTACACACTTAGTTACCTCCTCAAAGAATTCAATCAAATTTGTTAGGTAAGACTTACCCTTCACGAATCCGTGTTGACTATCCCTGATTAAGTTGCCCCTTTCCAAATGGTCATAAATCCTATCCCTCAGGACCTTTTCCATTATCTTACCAACCACTGAAGTAAGACTAACCGGCCTATAATTACCAGGGTCATTCCTATTTCCTTTCTTGAAGAGAGGAACAACATTCGCCACTCTCCAGTCCTCTGGCACCATCCCCGTGGACAGTGAGGACCCAAAGATCAAAGCCAGAGGCTCTGCAATCTCCTCCCTTGCCTCCCAAAGAATCCTAGGATATATCCCATCTGGCCCAGGGGACTTATCGACCCTCAGGTTCTTCAAAATTGCGAAAACATCTTCCCTCAGAACATCTACCACCTCCAGCCTATCCACCTTTATCACACTCTCATCCTCAAGAACATGGCCCCTCTCCTCGGTGAACACTGACGAAAAGTATTCATTCATCACCTCTCCTATTTCTTCTGACTCCATGCACAAGTTCCCACTACTGTCCTTGACCGGCCCTACCCTCACCCTGGTCATTCTTTTATTTCTCACATAAGAGTAAAAGGCCTTGGGGTTTTTCTTGATCCGACCCGCCAAGGACTTCTCATGCCCCCTCCTAGCTCTCCTAAGCTCTTTTTTAGCTCATTCCTTGCTACCTTGTACCCCTCAATCGACCCAACTGAACCTTGTTTTCTCATCCTTACATACGCTTCCTTTTTCCTCTTGACTAGACATTCAACCTCTTTTGTGAACCATGGTTCTCTCACTCGGCCATTTCCTCCCTGCCTGACAGGGACATACCTATCAAGGACACGCAGTAATTGCTCCATGAAAAAGCTCCACTTTTCATTTGTGCCTTTCCCTGATAGTTTCTGTTCCCATCTTATACTCCCTAATCCTCACTCTACCCTTAGCCATAACATTTACCTTTGCTGACCATGTGTTAATTAAACCGTTAAATGTTGATATTCTGACATTCCTGCTGGTAATTTCCAGGCATACAATTTATTATGAAGCATTAAAATAAAAAAATCTTATTTTGAAATGTCTGGGCCAAAACTAAATTATATTTCATGAACAAAAATAACAATTGACATCAGTTCCCATTGTGTTACAAAGAACTAGTCCAATATTTCTGATAAACGTGTCACGGTGATAAATACTTTTCCCTGCCTTTGTAATTTGTTTTTATTTTACTGTGTCAGAACTCTGGGAAAAATCCGTGCAAACTGATTGAATCCAATTTCCTTTAATCTACTTTGTGATTTGGATCTATAAAGATTCATGCACCAATTTCATATTATGACTTAAGTATAACATATGTGCGGCTCTGAAGATGAGTTATAAATAATGTGCACAACACTATTGACATTAATGGAATCTTCCTTGCCTCAGCTACCTCACTGGAGAACTGTATTCATGCAGACTTGGGTCATAAATAACTAAGTATTCAAAAGCTCAGAAAATATGATTTCAGACTATAAGTACCTGAACTGTCCCTGTGGAGACAGTAGCCAAGTTGCACATTCTTCTCCCTAATTACAAACACATGGTGAGCTTCCAGCCCGGAATGGGCCGACCAATGGCAATTCGCCAAAGAGAGCCAGGAAATCACACACGTTATTCGCTCTTAAATGAATGCAGGTCACAAATAGAGACATGCGATCAGTTAAAGGTAAGTGGCTGTATGTGGGGCCAGAATTAGTCCCAGCCTTTCTGAAGGCAGTGAAAAGAAAGACTTGCATTTATATAGCGCCTTTCACGACCACCGGACGTCTCAAAGCGCTTTACAGCCAATGAAGTACTTTTTTTTTGAAGTGGAGTCACTGTTGTAATGTGGGAAACGCAGCAACCAATTTGCGCACAGCAAGCTCCCACAAACAGCAATGTGATAATGACCAGATAATCTGTTTTTGTTATGTTGGTTGAGGGATACATATTGGCCGGGACACCGGCGATAACTCCCCTACTCTTCGAAATAATGCCATGGGATCTTTTACGTCCACCTGAGAGAGCAGACGGGGCCTCGGTTTAACATCTCATCCAAAAGACGACACCTCCGACAGTGCAGCGCTCCCTCAGCACTGCACTGGGAGTCTCAGCCTAGCTTTATGTGCTCAAGTCCCTGGAGTGGAATTTGAACCCACAACCTTCTGACTCAGAGGCAAGTGTGCTACCCACTGAGCCACAGCTGACGCTAAAGGCTGAATTTTTCAGCTGAAGGCTGAAAAATTAATTGTCAGCTAATTGAATGGCTGTATAGGAAAAAGAACTGGCTAGCAAAACACATGGGAAGGCAAAACGGGAAGAAAATGAAGTTAGTGAAGTGAAATAGCACTCGAGTATCAGTAATGGTGACCATGAAGCTATCGGATTGTCGTAAAAATCCAACTGGTTCACCAATATCCTTTAGGGAAGGAAACCCATCCTTACCCGGTCTGATCAGTATGTGACTCCAAACCTGTTGACTCTTAACTGCCCTCTCAATGGCCCAGCAAGCCACTCAGTTGTATCAAACCGCTACAAAAAAGTACAATGAGAAAAAACTGGATGGATCACTTATCATCAATCTAGGCATCCGATTCGGACACGACAAAGACATAGGCAATAAATACTGGCCTTGCCAGTGATGCCCACATCCTGTGAATGAATGAATTTATAAAAAAACACTCAGCTTAGTTGACCCTGCAAAGCCCTCCTCACTAATATCTGGGGACTTGTGCCTAAATTGGGAGAGCTGTCCCACAGATGAGTCAAGCAACAGCCTGACAGAGTCATAATCACAGAATCATACCTATTATCCAACGTCCCAGACTCGTCCATCACCATCACTGGGTATGTCCTGTTCCACCAGCAGGACAGACCCAACAGAGGTGGCGGCACAGTAGTATACAATCGGGAGGGAGTGGCCCTGGAGTCCTCAACATTGACTCTGGACCCCATGCATCTGTCCATGACAGTATTGGTAGGAGTGACCACTGCACAGTCCTTGTGGAGACAAAGTCCTGTCTTCACACTGAGGACACCCTCCATTGTGTTGTGCGGCAGTACCACTGTGCTAAATGGGATAGATTCAGAACAGATCTAGCAGCTCAAAACTGGGCATCCATGAGGCGCTATGGGCCATCAGCAGCAGCGGAATTCCATTCCACCACAATCTGTAACCTCATGGCCTGGCATATCCCTCACTCTATCATTACCATCAAGCCAGGGGACCCACCCTGGTTCAATGAGGAGTGTAGAAGAGCATGCCAGGAGCAGCACCAGGCGTACCTAAAAAAGAGGTGCCAACCTGGGTAAGCTACAACACAGGACTACATACATGCTAAACAATGGAAGCAGCATGCTATAAACAGAGCTAAGCGATCTCACAACCAACGGATCAGATCAAAGCTCTGCAGTCCTGCCACATCCAGTCGTGAATGGTGGTGGACAATTAAACAACTAACGGGAGGAGGAGGCTCCATGAATATCCCCATCCTCAATGATGGTGGAGCCCAGCACAGGAGTGCAAAAGACAAGGCTGAAGTGTTCGCAACCATCTTCAGCCAGAAGTGCCGAGTGGATGATCCACCTCGGCCTTCTCCTGAAGTCCCCACCATCACAGATGTCAGTCTTCAACCAATTCGATTCACTTCACTTGATATCAAGAAATGGCTGAGCGCACTGAATACAGCAAAGGCTATGGCCCTGACAACATCCTGGCTTTAGTGCTGAAGATCTGTGCTCCAGAACTAGCCGTGCATCTAGCCAAGCTGTTCCAGTACAGCTACAACACTGGCATCTACCCGACAAAGTAGAACATTTCCCAGGTATGTTCTGTCCACAAAAAGCAGGACAAATCCAATCCGGCCAATGACCGTCCCATCAACAACAACACCAATTTGCATTTATATAGCACCTTTAATATAGTAACATGTCCCAAGGGGCTTCACAGGAGCACCAGAAACAAAATATGAGACCGAGCCACATAAGGAGATATTAGTTATGATGTTAAGGAAGTTATGATGAACCTTATTAAAACACTGGTTCAGCCTCAACTGGAATATTGTGTCCAATTCTGGACACCGGACTTTAGGAAGGATGTGAAGGCCTTTGAGAGGGTGCAGAAAAGATTTACAAGAATGGTTCCAGGGATGAGGGACTTCAGTTATGTGGATAGACTGGAGAAGCTGGCATTGTTCTCCTTACAGCAGAGAAGGTGGAGAGGAGATTTGATAGAGGTTCAAAATCATGAGGGGTCTAGACAGAGTAGATAGAAAGAAACTGTTCCCATTGGCAGAAGGGTTGAGAACCAGAGGACACAGATTTAAGGTGATTGGCTAGTAGAACCAAAGGCAACATGAGGAAAACCTTTTTACGCAGCGAGTGGTTATGATCTGGAATGCACTGCCTGAAAGAGTGGTGGAGGCAGATTCAATCGTGGTTTTCAAAAGGGAATTGGATAAGTACCTGAAGGAAATTTTTTTTGCAGGGCTATGGGGAAAGAGCGGGAGAACGGGACTAGCTGAAGTGCTCTTGCAGAGAGCCGGCTTGGGCTCGACGGGCCAAATGGCCTCCTTCTGTGCTGTAACCGTTCTATGATTCTATGATTAGGTCAGATGACCAAAAGCTTGGTCAATGAGGTAGGTTTTAAGGGGTGTCTTAAAGGAGGAGAGAGAGGTAGAAAGGCGGAGAGGTTTAGGGAGGGAATTCCAGAGCTTAGGGCCTAGGCAGCTGAAGGCACGGCCACCAATGGTGGCGTGACTAAGAACATAAGAAATAGGAGCAGGAGTAGGGCATTCAGCCCTTCGAGCCTGCTCCGCCATTCAATGAGATCATGGCTGATCTTCTACCTCAACTCCATTCACTGGCCCTATCGTCATATCCCTTGATGCCCTTACTAGTCAGAAATCTATCGACTTCTGTTTTGAATATACCCAATGACTGAGCCTCCACAGCCCTCTGGGGTAGAGAATTCCAAAGATTCACCACCCTCTGTGTGAAGAAATTTCTTCTCATCTCAGTCCTAAATGGCCTACCCTTTATCTTGAGGCTGTGGCCCCTGGTTCTCGACTCCCCAGCTAATGGAAACATTCTCCCAGCATCCATCCTATCAAGCCCTGTAATAATTTTGTATGCTTCAATGAGATCCCCTCTCATTCTTCTGAATTCAAGAGAATACAGGCCTAGTTTACTCAATCTCTTCTCATACGACAGTCCCGCCATCCCAGGAATCAATGTCGTGAACCTTCGTTGCACTCCCTCTATGGCAAGTATATCCTTCCTTAGGTAAGGAGACCAAAATTGTACGCAGTACTCCAGGTGTGGTCTCACCAAGGCCCTATATAATTGGAGTAAGACTTCTTTACTCCTGTACTCAAATCCTCTTGTAATGAAGGCCAGCATACCATTTGCCTTCCTAATGGCTTGCTGCACCTGCACATTCACTTTCAGTGATTCATGTACAAGGACACCCAGGTCCCTTTGAGAATCTGCATTCCCCAATCCTTCACCATTTAGGAAATACTCTGCCTTTCTGTTTTTCCTACCAAAGTGGATAACTTCACATTTATCCACATTATATTCCATCTGCCATGTTCTCGCCCACTCACTGAGCCTGTCGAGATCCCCTTGAAGCCTCTTCACATCCTCTTCGCAACTGACACTGCCACCTAGCTTTGTATCATCAGCAAATTTGGAAATGTTACATTTAGTCCCCTCATCCAAATCATTGATATAGATTGTGAATAGCTGGGGCACAAGCACCGATCCTTGCGGTACCCCACTAGTCACAGCCTGCCAACCTGAAAAAGACCCGTTTATCCCTATTCTTTGTTTTCTGTCTGTGAACCAATGCTCAATCCATGCTAGTATATTACCCCCAATTCCATGGCCCTAATTTTGTTCACCAACCTCTTGTGTGGGACCTTATTGAAGGCCTTCTGAAAATCCAGAGACACCACATCCACCGATTCCCCTTTGTCTACTCCACCAGTTACATCCTCAAAGAACTCCAATAGGTTTGTCAAACAGGATTTCCCTTTCATAAATCCATGTTGACTCTGCCCAATCTTACTATTAGTTTCTAAGTGCCCAGTTATTGCATCTTTTATAATAGATTCCAGCATTTTCCCAACTACTGATGTGAGGCTAACAGGTCTGTAGTTCCCTGTTTTCTCTCCCTCCTTTCTTAAATAGCGGGGTTACATTTGCTATCCTCCAATCTGCAGGAACCGTTCCAGAATCTATAGAATTTTGGAAGATGACAACCAATGCGTCCACTATTCCAATGGCCACCTCTTAAAATCAGGGATGCGCAAGAGGTCAGAATTGGAGGAGCACAGAGATCTTGAAGTGTTGTAGGACTGGAGGAGGTTACAGAGATAGGGAGGGACGAGGCCATAGAGGGATTTGAAAACAAGGATGACAATTTTAAAATTGAGGCGTTGCCAGACTGGGAGCTAATGTAGATCAGCGAGCGCAGGGGCGGTGGATGAACGAGACTTGGAGCAAGTTAGCATACTGGCAGCAGAGTTTTGGAGGAGCTCAAGTTTAGATAGGGTGGAAGATGGGAAGTATGCCAGGAGATCATTGGAATAGTCAAGTCTAGAGGTAACAATGACATGGATGAGGATTTCAGCAGGAGATGAGCTGAGGCAGGAGCAGAGTCGGATGTAGGTGGTGTTACGAAGGTGGAAGTAGGCGGTCTTGGAGATGGAGCGGACATGTGGTCGGCAGGTCATCTTGGGGTCAAATACGACATCAAGGTTGTGACCAGTCTGGTGAGCCTCAGACAGTTGCCAGGGAGAGGGATGGAGTCGGTGGCTAAGGAACTGAGTCTGGGATGAGGACTAAAGACAATGGGGGGAAAATTGGGTTGCTTTGTGCCTCCCACCTGGGCGCAGCACCGCTAATGCCTCAGTGGGAATCAGGGGGAAAACACTCCACTGGTTGTTGGAGGCCAATCATCACAGCCCTAGGACATCGCTGCAGGAGTTCCTCAGGGCAGTGTCCAAGGCCCAACCATCTTCAGCTGCTTTATCAATGACCTTCCCTTCATCATAAGGTCAGAAGTGGGGATGTTCGCTGATGAGTGTACAGGGTTCAGTGCCATCCACAACTCCTCAGTTAATGAAGCAGTCCATGCCCGCATGCAGCAAGACCTGCACGACATTCAGGCTTGGGCTGATAAGTGGCATGTAACATTCGCGCCACAAAAGTGCCAGGCAATGACCATCTCCAACAAGAGAAAGTCTAACCACCTGCCTTGACATTCAATGGCATTACCATCATCAAATTCCCCACCATCAACATCCTGGGGGGTCACCATTGACCAGAAACTTAACTGGACCAGCCACATAAATACTGTGGCTAAAAGAGCAGGTCAGAGGCTGGATATTCTGCAGACTCCCCAAAGCCTTTCCCGCATCTACAAGGCACAAGTCAGAAGTGCGATGGAATACTCTCCACTTGCCTGGATGAGTGCAGCTGCAACAACACTCAAGAAGCTCAACACCAGCTAGAACAAAGCAGCCCGCTTGATCGGCACCCCATCCACCACCTTAAACATTCACTCCTTCCACCAACGGCGTACCGTGGTTGCAGTGTGTACCATCTACAAGATGCACTGCAGCAACTCGCCAAGGCTTTGTCGATAGCACCTCCCAAACCCGGCACCTCTACCACTTAGAAGAATAAGGGCATCAGGCGCATGGGAACCACCACCTTCAATGTTCCCCTCCAAGTTACACACCATCCTGACTTGGACATATTTCGCCGTTTCTTCATAGTTGCTGGGTCAAAATCATGGAACTCTCTACCTAACAGTGCTGTGGGAGTACCTTCTTCTTCTTTGGCAGTCCCTCGGAACCGAGGATGACTTGCTTCCACACTAAAAATGAGTTCTCAGGTGACTGATGAGTCCAGTGCGGGACCTACAGTCTCTGTCACAGGTTGGGCAGACGGTGGTTGAAGGGGTGGGGTTCTTGGGTTGACGTACACTCCTTCCGCTGTTTGCGCTTGGCTTCCGCTTGCTCCCAGCGAAGAGACTTGAGGTGTTTGGCGCCTTCCTGGATGCTTCTCCTCCACTTTGTGCGGTCTTGGGCCAGGGATTTCCAGGTGTCGGTGGGGATGTTGCACTTTTTCAAGGAGGCTTTGAGGGTGTCCTTGAAGCGTTTCCTCTGCCCACCTGGGGCTCTCTTGCCGTGTCGGAGCTCCGAGTAGAGCGCTTGCTTTGGGAGTCTCGTATCGGGCATACGGACGATGTGGCCCGTCCATTGGAGCTGATCGAGTGTGGTCAAAGCTTCGATGCTGGGGATGTTGGCCTGAGCGAGTACACTGACGTTGGTGCGCCTATCCTGCCAGTGGATTTGCAGGATCTTGCGGAGGCAGTGTTGGTGGTACCTCTCCAGTGCTTTGAGGTGCCTGCTGTACATGGTCCATGTCTCTGAAGAATACAGGAGGGCGGGTATCACTACTGCTTTGTAGACCATGAGCTTGGTGCTGGGTTTGAGGTCCTGGTCTTCAAACACTCTCTTCCTCAGGCGACCGAAGGCTGCACTGGCACACTGAAGGCGGTGTTGGACTTCGTCATTGACGTCTGCCCTTGTTGACAGTAGGCTCCCGAGGTATGGAAAGTGGTCCACGTTGTCCCAAGGCCTCATCATGGATTTTGATAATCGAGGAGCAGTACTGTGTGGCGGGGGCAGGTTGGTAGAGGATCTTTGTCTTACGGATGTTTAGTGTAAGGCCCATGCTCCCGTACGCTTTGGTGAAGGTGTTGACGATGGTTTGGAGTTCGACCTCCGAGTGTGCGCAGACGCAAGCGTTGGAGTACCTTCATCGCATGGATTGCAGTGGTTTAAGTGGGAAAATCACCACCACCTTATCAAGCGCAACTAGGGATGGGTAATAAATGCTGGCATGGCCAGCGACGTCCACATCCTTTGAATGAATAAATTAATTAATAAACACAGTTTTATGGCTGGTGAAATGGCAGTGCTGTTGCATAAGATGCATGCAAAATAGGTTGCATTATTTGGCACTCCAAGTTGAGTTGACTTAAAAGTTCAGCATTAATCTTATTGAATGGCGGAGCAGACTCGAGGTGCTAAATGGCCTACTCCTGTGCCTACATTCCTATGTCATATGTTCCTAACTGTCTGCCCTGAACAGAGGCCGCGCCAAAAAAGTATGTTTAAAAAAAAAATAACTGAATGTTGATGCTCCTCTCGGCTCCACAGCAGTCCTGAAGACCGTTGCTGGCCCTCGCTTGGCCCCCTCCTGATCACCTCATCCCCTCCCGATAACCTCCTCCCCTTCCAGAACCTAGCCTAGGGCCACTGCTGGTCAGGCAGCAGCCTTAAATTTAAATCTGCTTTGCCAGTGAGCTGCCTGGGGACATGCAGCAAGTGTCCACAACTCACTGGTCTAAATTGAATGAGGCCCGCGGTCCAATATTGAGTGTGCCTCAGGCCTACCCATTCCGACACAGGGATTATTCCCTGTGCCCAGTTCCCGGCGGCAGGCCTGTCCTATGCAATTTCACCCGCTGTATCTTTTTTACCTGCATTTGCAAGCACCTTCACAGCTTCTGGAAAATACAGTTAATGAGCTTGAGGAAGAAGCACTGGATAAGTCAGAGTGCACACCAATGAGGAGAAGCAAATGGTTGTGTCAGAGGAGATACAGGAAACTACTAGCTAGAAGGCCACATTGCTGCCATCAATGATCATTGTTCTTCAAGAAAGGCAGCAGTGTGGTGAAAATGGCCTGTTTAGCATCAGTGGAAAAGGAGATGAAATGTTGGCCATGCTGACCAATACATCAATCACCCTTGTTACCTCTATTGGAACCCATATTGGCTGATACTGCAGTGTTCTCTATCCCAACCTGAAAGAAGGTGGAGGCAGAAACATTGAGGAGGTTGGTGTCCTAAGGTGGAGGTTCACTGCAGATGTCCTTGCCATAGATGACACATCCTTCTAACTGGCTTCCTACCGACCTGAAGCCCGTGGAGCCTGCTTCTCTTGGCTATTGACAGGTAGGTGGATCACATCATACAGATGTGGTTGATGGTATAAACGCAGGTGCATCCAGACCAACTCCTGGTGTTTGCCTATCTCCCAGCCATGCTTCCTCTCACCTTGTCCAAAAATCCTGTATTTGGGATGCTTTAAAACCAACCCCATCTTTATTTTAATTTGATTTGGGGACCCTGTAATTTGCACTTAGATGCCTTGTTACACCCTGAACTGCTATGAAAGTTTGTATTGTAAGAACTCCTTTTTATATCCCTTCTTTTTAGCTGTTCCTGTTCTGCTGAAGTTTTGTAAGTGCTTAATTTAGAGACAGCTTTCTTTTTTGGTGCTATCATCCAGGTTTGAAACAATCAGCTTTTTGATGAATTTTCAGCCATTGTTTGGCTATTTTTGGTTCAACGTGAACATTCCTTACTATTCTGAGCAAAAATATCAAAAGGAAATTTTTAAAAATGCAATTAACAAAATCAGAAACCATACACAAAATATAAAGAGAAATCTGCACTGAAAAAGAACAGGAGAATTGAAAATTCAAAAATAATTACAAAATAATCATCTGTCTGTTACAGCCTTTGTTGTACACGGAGCTTCCCTTAGGCTCATTCCACACAGCTGAATGGAGCACACAGCACAATCCCATTCTAAATGAACAAGAAATCAAGCTAACCTTCATTTAAATACATTTGAATGCAGTAATAGATTCAAATTACACTTTTGCATATTTTGTGCAAGGGCACTTTAGACTGCCCCAAAGTTCCACTCTGGCACCAGTAGCCATGGCAACTGAACATTTTTCCCCTCGGATCTTTTTCAGCCTTGGTGGTGTTCTGAACTATCGGCCTTAGTTTCTCATTTAGGTTTCTGAGTCAAAATTGCTGTGTCGGCTGCAAAATATTTTCGAACAGTTTTGTTTCCATGTACAAAAGCAAAATACTGCGGATGCTGGAAATCTGAAATATTTCCATGCATCAGTTTTAAGGATTAATTTTTGCAAATGAAAAATTAGTAGCAGATGCAGTGGTATTACACAATCCTAAATTTCTTTGCAAGAAGATTTACTGGCCATCAATATGCCATTCGGTTTACTACACTGTACGTTTAATTAGAGTTGAATTTTCCTTTACAGTACATTTTCATGTAGAAGTTCTGCTTGATTTATCCAGAGAACCCTGTGCAATCTAAATTCTAGCACTAATTTATTTCTGCAATTTCACCTGCACAGTTCAAAGAATATTTTCTTGTTGATAGCAGCCTTTAATTGCTTTGCCAAAACTTAGAATAAGAAAGGATCACTTTGGCTCATTAAACCCAATCCTTCCAGAAATATTGCACATCTATTTTATCTTGGACTCTACCCGCAACTTATGTTAACTCCTGGGAATGTTCTGCATAAATACTTCCTTGATCCTCCAAAGGTAGTCAAGCAAACTGCAGAGTATCTATCCATCTCCAATTCTTCACTACTCAGCTCTCCATAGACTATGCTGCTGGTTGCCCAGCCCAAACAATAAAGGAGGGACCTTCATGTCTCAGGGTGTTTTTGTCCATCACAGTTTGATCTAAATTTCAATCCCAAACATATATTTATACAAAAGCGAAATACTACAGTTGTTGAAAATCTGAAATAAAAACAGAAAATGTTGGAAACACTCAGCAGGTCAGGCAGAATCTGTGGAGAAAGAAACATACTTAATGAGGGGAATTTTAACCTGGAGGCGCGTGTGGGTTTGGGTGCGGGTGGGGAGTTAAAAAAGGCAAAAAAAGTCAGCGCGCTGGAAGCCGGCTCCAACCCGCGAACTTGCGGGTTTAACTGGAGCACATTAGGCGGCTTGCGTGCAACCCCCTCGGGAGATTTTCTATTAACATATGATAATCACTTAATTAGAGCGATATTTCAACTGACTTTTAAATTTAACGCACATCTACGTGTTTTCTGGGCTTCCTGAAACTCGCCAGTGAAAGCAAGGCGAGAACACAGCAGCATTTCAGGAGGCTGAATCAATCTCATGAAATACTGCAATAACTACTCAGTACTCACAGCTGCTTTTTTACCTGCTAGTGGGAAAGGGTTTGTTCACACTACTTTTGCTGAGAGATTATTTTCTACATTTTGGAGGTGTTCGCAATCACATCAGGATGGCTGCCTTAGATTGGACCTTGAATGAGGACCATTATGACCAGCACCAGCCTGCTGTTCAGAGACCTGTATCTGGACAGCAGAGAGGGCAGCAGCAGAGAGGGCGGCACTACCTGTGACTCGAGGTGTACAGGCAGAGGCTGAATTTCCATGACATGTCCGACTTCTCATGCACGCATGAAGGCCCTGTCAGAGATAAAAGACATGAATTAGTACTGACAAGGTAAGAATGTTGCAACTTAACATTATGAAGATGATCATATTTCACTCGCTACTGAAATCATGTCAACATGACTGAGTGCCATATGACATGTGGGTCGCTAATATTTAATTATGTCATCAAGTAGCTAGGAGCTCCCCGTCTCCCCATCTCCGATGGCGAAACTCCCCTCGTCTCCAGCGCCTCCTCCTCTGAACTTGTGAGCTGGGAAATCTGTGGAGGCCCACTGTTGTATTTAAACAGTCTTCTGTTGTTCCGTTGAGTAGTAAAGAATTCAGTCTTATGGTTGCAATCACTTTATTTTTCCTAATTTAACATAAAAAACAATCTAAAAGCGGAGTATAACTTCTTCAGAGTATAATGCGGTTTACATGCAGAGTTTCGTCAGCAGTTCAGAGTGTAGGCATGCACTGAAAAAAGGTGTCTCTCTTTCTTCTCCCTACTTAACACAAAATCTTTTTTATACACTATTTTCTTTATCAAACTGGAAGTGACCTTGCCTTATTTGGAAGTCTCTGGTTAAATGCACCATCGTTCAACTGATGCACACAAGTTTACATTTCTAGTGCATCAACATTCGGTAGTTTACATTAAATGTACCTTCCTTCAACTGGCTTGTACTTCAACATCCTCTTGCAAAGATTGCAATGGTATGTGATGGGATGTTTACAGTATGTCAATACTATAAACATCCCAAGGCCCTACTTCAATCTTGAACACCGGCTGTTGCTAAGTGAAATCTGTATCTCTCTCTCTCTAATGATGCCAGCCACCGTTTTCCCCATATTGAATGAACTAAACATGAACACCTTTCAGAAGCTGAATTAACCGAGTTCCATATGCCAACACCCATCTCCGGTTTTCTCCCTGTCCCTTGTGCTCTGTGCTCTCTTCTGCAACGAGGGAAAGAACAAACTTATGAGTGAGTGTAATGGCATGTGTTCACCCGATGGATGCAGTGCATTTGTGAGGGTGACTATGAAGGAGAGGCAAGAAATTGCATAAGGATGAGGGTGAGTGGCAGTGGTGGATGGATAAATAGGGATGTGAGGAAGTGCATAGAAAGAGAAGGATGGGTGGGCATGCAAGCTAAGTGGGTGTGAGGAGTGATACGCTGGAGTAGGCTTGAGAAGGCAGAGTGAGGGGTTGGGGTGATGCACATAGAATGTAGGTGAATGTGCAACTACTCACCTTTCATGACCTGGTTGGGTCATTAAAGCGGTTACTTCACGGAATCCAGGAGCGTGGCACGACGTTCCTGTTGCTCACCTGCTGGGCCACCTCCAGCCACGCTTTCTTGGTTTTACTAGCAGGTTTCTTCCTCCCATTGCTGGGGAAGAATATCTCGCTCCGCCTCCTCACAGCCCCTAGCAGCACATCACGGGAGGCATCATTGAAATGTGGCACAGCCTTTGCCTCTTGAATCCATCATTGAACTCCAACTCCTCCACATTGCATCTTTGGATTGGCCTTTAAATACTGGATTTGAGATTGTGTCATGCGGGTCCTCATCCCACCCATTACCACGCACTGGACGCCAAACCTGGAAGTAAAATGCTAATGAACTGGCTGAGTTAAAAAGCCACTGACAGATGCGCTGAACTTATTTCTGGGTTTCCCGCGCGAAAGTGACTGCAGTGTGTACCATCTACAAGATGCACTGCAGCAACTCACCAAGGCTTCTTCAACAGCACCTCCCAAACCCGTCACCTCTACCACCTAGAAGGACAAGGGCAGCAGGCGCATGGGAACACCACCACCTCCAAGTTCCCCTCCAAGTCACAAACCAAACTGACTTGGAAATATATCGCCGTTCCTTCATAGTCGCTGGGTCAAAATCATGGAACTCTCTACCTAACAGCACTGTGGGAGTACCTTCACCACACGGACTGCAGCGGTTCAAGAAGGCGGCTCACCACCACCTTCTCAAGGGCAATTAGGGATGGGCAATAAATGCTGGCCTAGCCAGTGACATCCACATCCCAGGAATGTAAAAAAAAATCGGACCCCCCCACACCCAACGCATCTCCGAGTAATTGGCCCCGATATTCATGGGGTTGCGCGTTTGGTGCGGGGGGGAAGAGGAATGGACACGAAACCCAGAAGTACGGGTTTCCCGAACGTCCTGCAGTTTATAACTGCAGGACATCTTTTAAATTTTTTCTCCAGGTTTCCTGCCCGACAGCCAGCCTGATTGATAGTCTGATTGACAGGCCGCCTGCCTGTCGGGCGGGAAAGCCTGCAGCACAAGCACCCATCGAGCAAAATGCAGGTACGGAGGCATAGAGAGATTGTGGTTGGGGAGTAGATCATGGTCGAGGTGTAGGACGTGGTCGGTGGGGTAGGACCTGGTTGCGGGGGGTAAAAAGAAAACAAAAGAAAGACTTGCATTTCTATAGCGCCTTTCATGACCACCGGAAACTGGTCCCAAAGTGCTATACAACCAATGAAATATTTTTGCAGTGTAGTCACTGTTGTAATGTAGGAAACGCGGCAGCCAATTTGCACACAGCAAGCTCCCACAAACAGCAATGTGATAATGACCAGATAATCTGTTTTTAGTGATGTTGATTGAGGGATAAATATTGGCCCCAGGACATCAGGGAGAACTCCCCTGCTCTTCTTCGAAATAGTGCCATGGGATCTTTTATGTCCACCTGAGAAGGCAGACGGGGCCTCGGTTTAACGTCTCATCCGAAAAACGGCACCTCCGACAGTGCAGCGCTCCCTCAGCACTGCACTGGAGTGTCAGCCTAGATTTTTGTGCTCAAGCCTTGAGTGGGACTTGAACCCACAACCTTCTGACTCAGAGATAAGAGTGATACCCACTGAGCCACAGCTGACAAATCGTGGTCAGGGGGTAGATCGTGGTCGGGGGGGGCGGGGGGGGGAGAACCTGGTCAAGGGGTACAACCTGGTTGGGGGTTAGAAACTGGTCGGGGGGTAGACCGTGGTCGGGGGGTAGACCGTGGTTGGGGTTTAGAAACTGGTCGGGGGGTAGACCGTGGTCAGGGGTAGATTGTGGTCGGAGGGTAGAACTTGGTTGGGGGGGGTAGACCGTGATCGGGGGGTAGAACCTGGTTGGGGGGGGGGTAGATAATGGTCGGGGGTAGATTGTGGTCGGAGGGTAGAACTTGGTTGGGGGTAGAGCCTGGTTGGGGGGGTAGATAATGGTCGGGGGTAGATCGTGATCAGGGTGTAGAACCTGGTCGCGGGGTAGCACTTCGTCGAGGGTAGGTCGTGGCCGGAGGCAGATCATTGAGGGGGAGGAGATGGTGGTCGGTGGGGCTCCAATCACGGGGTGGGGTGGAGATGCTGTTCAGGGGGAGGGTCCGATCACAGGGGTGGGGGGGGAAGAGCGAGATCATAAGGCCATGGATTCACTTGTTGGGCCGGAAGAAAACACTCAGGCTCTTCCTGGCCCACAAGCAGTGCTGTTAATGCATTTACCTGCTGGAACAAGTCCTTGTTGCCTCCTTTTACCTGCCGAGGCCCGGAAACCCAGCCAGCATGGGTTAAAAATAGAAACACTGTTAAAATGAAGGCACACAGCCTCCTTAAAAAGTTTCAATGACCAAACTGCCTCCTGCGAGTGGATTGGTGTTCCGCCTCCGTTAAAACAAGAAGTGGGCTGGTTTGAGGCGGGTTGGGTTCCTGTTTCAGATATTTAGCTTTTTAACCTCCCACCTGCCCCAAACCCACCCGTTTTTGGGGTTAAAATTACCCCCAGTGTCTCAGGTTGATGAACTTTCATTAGAATGCTACCTGACATACTGAGTGTTTCCAGCATATATTTATGCCAGTGCTTTATGAAAGTTAAATCAACACAGCATTAATGCTTTTGCTAGGATTCAGTTCTAAATATCTGCTCCTTTATGGGAAAATGAATAATCATAGTCTCACTCAGGGTTTGTTAATTTAGATCTCTACAGCCCAAATAAAATTGTCTGCTTACATTTCCCTCTTAGAGCTGGATCATGTTCCCCTGTAATCTCCTTTTCTCCAATGAACAACAAAAACTTGCATTTATATAGCACCTTTAAAAACAAGTTCAGCTCAGAATGTCTCATAATGCAGAGGGCTAAGTGCAATATTTATCCAACAAGCAGATCATCACCAGACAACTGTTACATAGGTGTTAGTACTGTTAATAATTAGGACATACACTTTTATGCTAGTGTTACCACTGTATTTCTTTACATGCCTTAGAAAATAGCCGAAACTCAGGGGAGAAACAATTTCTTGGAAATTCAGCTAGAGGAAGCAAATCGTTTGGTGAAACTGACACAGACTAAAGAAAACTGTGTGAAAGAAGGTAGGGGTCATAAATATACGATTACATAGGATATACGGCACAGAAACAGGCCATTCGGCCCAACCAGTCCATGCCGGCGTTTATGCTCCACACGAGCCTCCTCCCATCTTTCCTCATCTAACTCTATCAGCATAACTCTCTATTGCCTTTTCCCTCATATGCTTGTCTAGCCTCCTCTTAAATGCATATTTACTATTCGCTTCAACCACTCCCTGTGGTAGCGAGTTCCACATTCTCACCACTCTCTGGGTAAAGAAGTTTCTTCTGAATTCCCTATTGGATTTCTTGGTGACTATCTTATATTGATGGCCTCTTGTTATGCTCTTCCCCACAAGTGGAAACATTCTCTCTGTATCCACTCTATCAAAATGTTTCATAATTTTAAAGACCTCTATTAGGTCACCCCTCAGCCACTAATAGTCACTAATAAATCCAATAGGGAATTCAGGAGAACTTCTTCAGCCAGAGAGTGGTGAGAATGTGGAACTCATTACCACAAGTCGTAGTTGAGGCGAATAGCACAGACACATTTAAGGGGAAGCTAGCACATGAAACACATGAAGGAAGGGAGAAAGGAATAGAAGCATATATTGATAGGGTTAGATGAAGAGGGTGGAAGGAGGCTCAGGAGGAGCATAATATTTGATAGTAGCATAGTGGTTATGTTACTGGCCCATAAAGAACTCCCCATTCAGGTAGAGTCCCCACCACTTATACCGATCATGCTTCTCATGGGCAGCTGCCTATCATTGGGCAAATGGTACAGTTATGGTAGCATAGTGGTTATGTTACTGGACTAGTAATCCAGAGGCCTAAACTAATGATCTGGTGACATGAGTTCAAATCCCACCATAGCAGCTGGGGAATTCAAATTCAGTTAATTCTGAAATTAAAAGCTAGTGTCAGTAATGGTGATCATGAAACTACCAGTTTGTCATAAAAACATGTCCTTTAGGGAAGGAAATCTGCTGTCCTTACCTGGTCTGGCCTATATGTGACTCCAGACCCACAGCAATGTGGTCGACTCTTAACTGCCCTCTGAAATGGCCTAGCAAGACACTCAGTTATACCAAGTCGCTACAAAAAACTATAATCCTAACAGCACTGTGAGATTCATCACATGGACTGCAGCGGTTCAAGAAAGCAAATCCATGCTGACTGTCCTTGATTAATCCGTGTCTTTCTAAATGACGATTAATACTGTCCCTCAGAATTTTTTCAAATAATTTTCCCACCACCGAGGTTAGGCTGACTGGCCTGTAATTACTTGGTCTATCCCTTTCTCCCTTTTAAAACAACGGTACAACATTAGCAGTCCTCCGGCACCACGCCTGTAGCCAGAGAGGATTGGAAAATGATGGTCAGAGCCTCTGCTATTTCCTCCCTTGCTTCTCTTAACAGCCTGGGAACATTTCATCCAGGCCTGGTGATTTATCTACTTTCAAAGATGCTAAACCCCTTAATACTTCCTCTCTCGCTATGTTTATGTCATCTAATATTTTACACTCCTTAACTACAATGTCTGCATTATTTCTCTCTTTTGTGAAGACAGATGCAAAGTATTCATTAAAAACCATACCCATGTCTTCTGCCTCCACACATAGGTTACCTTTGTGGTCTCTAATAGGCCCTACTCATTCTTTAGTTATCCCCTTGCTCTTTATGTATTTAAAAAACATCTTTGAGTTTTTCTTGATTTTATTTGCCAATATTTTTTCATGCCCTCTCTTTGCTTTCCTAATTTCCTTTTTAATTTCACCCTGCACTTTCTATACTCCTCTCGGCTTTCTGCAGTATTGAGCTCTCGGCGTCTGGCATAAGCTTCCCTTTTTTGCCTTATCCTACCCTGTATGCTCCTTGGCATCCAGGGGGCTCTACCATTTTTCTTTAAGGGAACATACTTGCTCTGAACCCTCACTATCTCCTCCTTGAATGCCTCCCACTGCTCTGACACTGATTTACCTTCAAGTTGCTGTTTCCAGTCCACTTTTGCTAAATCACATCTCAGCTTAGTAAAATTGTCCTTTCCCCAATTGAGAATGTTTACTCCTTGTCCATCTTTGTCCTTTTCCATAACTACACTAAATCTAACTGAATTATGATCACTACCACCAAAATGTTCTCCCACTGATACCCCTTCCATCTGCCCAGATTTTTCCCTAAAACTAAGTCCAGAACTGCCCCCTCTCTTGTTGGGCTTGCTACGAACTGGCTAAAAAAGTTCTCCTGAATGCATTTTAAGAATTCTGCACTCTCTATACCTGTTACACTGATTCTATCCCAGTTAATGTTAGGGTAGTTGAAATCCCCTACTACTACTGCCCTATTGTTTTTGCACTTCTCAGAAATTTGCCTACATATTTGCTCTTCTATCTCCCTCTGACTATTTGGGGGTCTATAGTACACCCCCAGCAGTGTGATTACCCCTTTTTTGTTCTTCAGTTCAACCCATGTGGCCTCATTTGATGATCCTTCCAAGATATCCTCCCTCCTCACAGCTGTAATTGTTTCTTTAACCAATGGCCCGAAAATTAGACCTAATACGCGAGAGTACGCACTGTGTACTCTCGCGTTTTAGGTCTCCAATTGCCGGTTTCTTGCATGCACTGCGCATGCGCGGGAAACCGGCACTTCGTGAATTCAAAAGGGGGCGGTTCCTAAGTGAACCGCGTGCGCGCTACAGGCTGTGCGCACGCAGTGCACTTAGTTATTTTTTCAGCTTTGAACGCGCAGGTAAGTGTTGAAGATTTTACACATAAAGAAAGCAGGCGTAGGACCCCCTTTTAACAAGGTAAGTAGTTAATTAAGTGTTTTTAAAAAAACATTTCAACAGGTTTATCTTTTTTAGAGACTTTAAAGAAAGGTAAGTTTATTTTTATAACTTTTAAAAAGATTTTAAATTTTTTCAAAAATTTAATTTTTTGTTTAAAGTGGTTAATTTATTTAACTATACTTATTTTATTAATGTGATGGCTTTTTTTTAAATTTAATTGAGGTTTAGCTGTTCTTTTGGGGGTGTGTAGGATTCATAGCTTTGACAGCTCTTGCTGTGAAAACTATGAATGAAAGATGGTGTGCTGCCATTGGCTCTAACTGAATCACGTGATCCCAGAGCTCGCACGAACTAATTGCGTCTCTGGGTCACGCAAGCACTGCACAGTTGCATGTGGCAGAGGGCTTGAATCTAAAGTTCGTGTGGGCCCGGAGGAAAAAGGTAGGCGCGGAGTGAGATATCGCGGGGAAGCCTTACCCCCGCGGGAACACTCACTGTTTAATTTCTGGGCCAATATTGCAACCCCCTCCTTTTTATCCCCCTCTATCTCGTCTGAAAACCCTGTAACCAGGAATGTTGAGCTGCCATTTCTGCCCTTCTTTCAGCCATGTTTCAGTAATAGCTACATCATACTCCCACGTGACTATCTGTGCCCTCAGCTCATCCGCCTTATTCACTAGACTCCTTGCATTGAAGTATATACCATTAAACACTGCCAAATCCCTTTGTTGTCTATTTTCTAGCCTTTGTTTCCTCTGCCTTTCAAACTTTAAGGTCTCATCTGAAAGACGGGTGAGATTTCCAAATATATTTCAGCGCTCACATTTTATCATAATTCACTAGTTCACTACAAAGTAAATTATTTTCAAACGGGGCAGATTGTAGTAATCTATAAGCGTTCTCTGCACAAAAGAATGTTTCAGTTACTTCTGCCATAGAACATTCTTTTTGGCAGAACTATTAGAAATTCCAGATATTTTACATACTGTACCAGTAAGAATGCTCAAGATAGCAATAACTTTTGATGGAAGCTCACATATTTCTTCCTCAGTTTGTGACCCTGCTTGTGCTTTATTCTTTTCTCTCTCAACTGCTAATGTTTGTATTCACCTTTCCCGAAGGAGCTGATTATCATTACTATGCGATTCAATGGTTCTTGGTACTTTGCCAAAATGCTATTTTTCACGTGTGAGTCTAAATATTGATCACTGGCAGGCAGGCTATCTTCCCTGCTGCAACTCCCATTCGCCCTACTCCTCACCAGCTCTCTCTATTGATAGTAAAGTTAGCTGTGGCTCAGTGGTAACACTTGCCACTAATTCAGAAGGTTGTGGGTTCAAGTCCCACTCCAGAGACTTGAGCACATAAATCTTCGGCTGACTCTCCAGTGCAGTGCTGAGGGAGTGCTGCACTGTCGGAGGTGCCGTCTTTCAGATGAGATGTTAAACCGAGGCCCCGTCTGCTCTCTCAGGTGGATGTAAAAGACCCCATGGCATTATGTCGAAGAAGAGCAGGGAGTTCTCCCCGGTGTCCTGGCCAATATTTATCCCTCAGCAAACATCATTAAAACAGATTATCTAGTCATTATCACATTGCTGTTTGTGGGAGCTTGCTGTGCACAAATTGGTTGCTGCGTTTCCCACATTACAACAGTGACTACACTTCAAAAAGTGCTTCATTGGCTGTAAAGTGCTTTGGGACATCCTGAGGTGGTGAAAGGCGCTGTAGAAATGCAAGTCTTTCTTTTAAAGGTGCATTATTTTTTGAGGGATTCCTCCAGCCAGGGTTCAATATTTATTAAGTTTACAAGGATAAGTTTAAAAAAATATTGTCAATTAGCAAGTAAACATACTAAATAAAATATTTTACACTGTTAACAATCATAAAACATCCACAAACCACCACCATTGGTGTCCAATGCTATGTGTAAAGTGCAGAATTCTGATAACCATTTATGTCATGAAACACCAGCAGATGATGCAGAAGTCTATTTTTCAGTTCTTTGGAAATTGTTCAGCACATCATACTCGTGTACTTCAGAGCATTCTAGATTACCTGCACAATACTTACTTTAACAAAAGACTAACTCATTTTTGATAATCAGAATGCATGCTTTGCTGCTGTGAACAATATCATAATTACGATACAATAGGTAACGGCTGTCATTTGCACTAATATATAAAATAACGACCAATTACTTTCCTCGGTCTTCAAAATGTCTGGTGAGTAATGTGGTTAATCTTTTTTTGGCTCCACCTGTTACTATTATTGTCAGTCTTTCCACTTTTTCTTTTATCTTGAAAAGTAAGTGGCTGAAAGAGTAGGGGGGGGAGAGGGCTACAAAAGCAATTTACTAAGCAATGTGTAATGAGAAAGTAAGCATGAGTAATCAGGTGACTGTGACTGTATTTAAGTGGAAAGAGTCTTTCTTGAGAGCTACTTTGTGTCTTGATGCCATCATAAAAGGGCTGGAAGATAACCAACAAAAAAATAGAAAAAAATACTTGTTAATATGGTGAAGGACGTGTTGAAGGCCAATAGTAAGATCATGCAGCTTCGTGAAGGGGGAAGTAGAAACAAAAACCGAGCTCTGAATTCCAACAGACTGAGGGTTAATGATCTGAACGAAAATCAACATAGCTAGTACTTAATGTTGAAAAGTAATCAGTGATGGATTTCGGGTGGGTGTAGTTGTGCAACTTGAATCACACTGGCAGCCTTCACCATACTCCTGCTAGCAGTCCTGACATTGCACATCTCCCACTGGCAGCTCACACACAAATGGATAAACTTGCAGCTGACAAGCCTGCCATAAATTAATTCTAAATGTGTCAGTTTTCTGAAAATATGAAGGTTATTATTGCTCACACACTGAATTGAATGAACTAACCAACTAAAAAGCTAGCCATTCCCAATATTGGAGTGAAAGTGTGAGGCCTAGAAATTTGGACGCGCAGGGCACTAAACTGCCGCCTAAGCCTCCACCATGGCGGGTCGGAACTGCATGCTCATTATGAGCCGGAAGTGTGCCGCCCGCCAAGTTGGTAAAGGCCAATAAATCGACGTGCAGAGCCCGCAGCTGGAACAGGCATTGGGTCCTTGCCTCTTCTGCAAGATTGGTTTGCCAAGTCTACCTGTGGCCTAACAGGCGGTCCTTAAAGGGCCTGCTACAGGTCGCAACCAACAAGGTAAGATTTAAAAATGTACTTACCCAAGTGCAGGATTGCTCCTCCCGACCTCACATTAAAAGAACGCGTGCCGCTGACGGCCACCACTGCCTCCCCCCTCCCCCGATCGCCGCTGCTAACTCCCACTGCACGGCCACCGTTACCACCTGACCCGATTGCCCCTCTCATCCCAATCGCCTCACCTTTAATCAGTTACCTGAGGGACGCTGCTGGCGTTGCATGCGGCCTGATCCTTCATTCTGCTTCGCCGACAAGCTGCCTGTTACAGTCAATAACTCACCGGCTCGATGATAATGAGGTCCAATATCGACTTCCCACGACCATGATCGCATTGGCTCCCCCTTTCCCCCCCGATATGAAAGGATATGGATATGGGTGGGCAAATGGAATTAAGGTCAAGATCAGCCATGATCGAATTGATTGGTGGAACAGACTCGAGGGGCTGAGTGGTCTACTCCTGTTCCTATGAATTGACTACCAGTCATTGCTGGGTTAGGTGATTTCAGCAGGGGCAGTAATCAGGGCACCAAAATTGGCTTCAGCATTTCCAGGCCACCCGTTATAGAAACCACACAATTTTTTTTGCCATTGGTTTCTATAATGGGCAGCTGCTCCACAATGTCAGCAAGGGCAGCAAGGTGAAAATCTTCCCCATTTGCCTAGGTTCACATGAAGAAAGAAAAGAAAGACTTGCATTTCTATAGCGCCTTTCACGACCACCGGACGTCCCAAAGCGCTTTATAGCCAATGAAGTACTTTTTGAAGTGTAGTCACTGTTGTAATGTAGGAAAAACAAGGATGGCCACTTGTGCGAGATACTGGAAGGCTCTTGGCACCCATTGAATTGTATCCTAGTAAAACTCGGTACTCTTACAAGAGGAGGGAAGAAAATAAATTAAAATGAAAACATTCAACAGGAAACGGCTATTCAACTCATCAGGTCTGCCAGTTCCAACAGCTCATGTGCAATTTTCACTGTTGTAGACTCTTCTGAACTTGTTAAAATTCTAAACTTGCAGAACGGGCGTGTAATTGGCAAATGAATTTCAATGTAAATAAGTGTGACATAGTGCATTTTGGTAGGAAGACTAAGGAGGCCACATACTGCTTGGAAAATAAGGGCTGAATTTTAATTGGGAAGGCGGGTTGGGGCGGAGGAGCTCCGAGGTGGGCGGGAAACTCGGGACGGGTTTCCCGCAGGTCCTGCCCAGCAAGTCTGAAGCCTCTGTTTCCCGCCCGCAGCCAGCCAGATTGAGAGGCTTGCTGGCTCCTTGCGGGTAGGCCTGTGGTACTAGGCCGCACAGAGGAGGGAGGGAGGGATCGGGTGGGGGCCGGGGTCGGCCTCCGGAGGATCAAGGGGGGGGAGAGAGGATCAGGGCCGGAGGATTGGGGTGGGGGGGAGGGAAGAATGGATCGTGGCCGGCCTGCGGAGGATCGGAGGGAGAGGGAAGATCGGGTCAAGAGGATCGGGGGTGGGAGGGGAGGGAAGATTGGGGCCGGAGGATTGGGGGGAGGGAGAGAGGGTCGGTGGCGGGGAGAGAACATTGGGGCCAGAGGATCGATGGGGGAGAAAGCATCAGGGTTTGCCAAGGATCATCGTTGTGGGGGGGCGGTTCCCGGAAGGCGATCGGAGGCCTCACCAATCATGGTGGGTGAGCTAGGCAGGGACCCTGGGTTCAGGGGGTAGGTGTAAAGGCACTTACCTCCTGGTTGCAGCAGTCCTCGCCTTGCTGTACTTGCCGGGTTTTACGAGCTGTGTAAAACCCGACCAGCTACAGTTAAACACAAAATGGAGGTTAAAGAAGAAGCTTTGAGTTTCAGGTCGGGATTCTGATTTTTAACACTTTAACTACCCCCTCGCTCCTAACCCACCCGCAATTCCATGTTTGAATCCCTCCAATCAGGTTTCTGCCCCGCCACAGTACCGAAACAGCTCTCATCAAAGTCACAAATGACATCCTTTGTGACTGTGACAAAGGTAAACTATCCCTCCTCGTCCTTCTTGACTTGTCTGCAGCCTTTGACACGGTTGACCGCTGCAAAGCTTCTCCAAAGCCACTCCACCGTCATCCAGCTGGGTGGGACTGCACTCGCCTGGTATCATTCTTATCTATCTAATCAAAGCCAGTGAATTACCTGCAACGGTTTCTCTTCCCGCTCCCGCATCGTTACCTCTGGTGTCCCCCAAGGATCTATCCTCGGCCCCCTCCTATTTCTCATCTGCATGTTGCCCCTTGGCGACATCATCCGAAAACACAGCGTCAGTTTCCACATCTTCCAATTTTCCAATCTTCCCTAGCTGAGGGGGAGATGCCTGAGGATTGGAAAGTGGCAAATGTGACACCATTGTTCAAGAAAGGGTGTAAGAACAATCCTAGTAACTACAGTTTAACATCAGTGGTGGGTAAAGTTTTAGAAACAATAATCAAGGAAAAAATTAACGGGCACTTGGAGAGGTTTAAGCTAATTAAGGAGAGCCAACACGGATTTGTAAAAGGCAGATCGTGTTTGACTAATCTAATTGAATTTTTTGATGAAGTAGCAGGGAGGATTGATGAAGGGAATGCGTTTGACAAAGTACCTAGGTACAAGGACTAGGGGACACAGATTTAAGGTTTTGGGCAAGAAATACAGGGGGGATGTGAGGAAAAACTTGTTTACGCAGCGAGTGGTGAGGACCTGGAATTCGCTGCCGACGGAAGTGGTGGAAGCGGAGACACTCAATGTTTTCAAGGGGAGACTGGATAGGCACTTGAGGGAAATAAACTTGCAGGGAATGGGACTGACTGGATTGCTCTACAGAGAGCTGGCACGGACTCAATGGGCCGAATGGCCTCCTTCCATGCCATATGACTCTATGGGGGAGAAATTCGGTATCGCCCCGTTTGGGGCGCAATTATCGGCTGGGCGCAACGTTTAGCGCCTGGTGCTAATTATCGCCTCCGACTGCAAACTTGATTTCTATCACCCCTGGAGGTGATTGGAGCACTAAATCAGGTGCTACACACCTCTCTTAAGGCACTAATGCCGAGGAGTGAGGTGCTACCTCAGAGCGCTGGCGAAGCTCATGTGATGTCAGTCAGCAGTGGAACACAGACAGACTGGCGCCAACCTGTTCTTAAAGGGGAGGGTCGATCTTGCTCTCCATCCACACCCTGCTCATTGCAGCCTTGAATCTCGACTTGGAGAGACCTGTACATCAAATCTGCTGGAAAGAACAATGGAGAGACCCAGGGAAAGAACTCAGAGTGCAGGCCCCACAGTCTCTTTTAAATCGATGCAAGGAAGGTCAAATCAAAATGAACCTGCAAAGTGCTGCTCAGTACCCAAAACTCCTTCACACAGCGTTGAATCTCTCCAGAAGTCTCTCTCTCTCAGAATGCGTGGTGCAAAAATGTCACTGACAAAAAAGGCAGGAAGCCTTTAAATAGCGCTTCCCCCAGTCCCTTCCCGACTGCAAAACGCTCCCCTCAACCTGTCGTTGCTAGTGGCAGGCAGTAAGGCAGGGGTCGCCACTCAATATCCAGTCTGGGGCGTTGCACACTCGACTGACGTCACGATCTGCGGGTGCAGGAGATCGTGGTGGTAGTGTTTAGCGCCACCACAAAATGTCTGATCAATTTCGCGAGCGGCGCAAACATTGCCTCTTAGGGCGCTAACGGGAGGCGCAAAGCTACCGAATTTTTCCTCCTATGACTCTATTCAGCAGGAGGTTAGCGGCGGCGGTAACCGTTAGCGCCCGCAGTGCTGCGCCACCGGCGATGACGTCTTCGCCATGCGCAGCACCCCACTCACGCCCCGGCTGCGATCTTCAGTAGCGCACCCTGACTTACCGCCGGACGCTATGTCCAATGGGGTCAGAGGGGCCTACCTGCGGCCGGGGCAGCGCTATTTAAAGGCGAGGTGCCGGGTGGCCATTTTTGTTGCTGGCCACCTGCCAGCACCTGCCTCTGCTGCCGTTCCCAGCCTCCTGACCCGACCCCCCGCCCCCCCCCCCCGCCCGTGGAGTGCCGGTTGCGCTGCATGAGCCCAGCACTTCTCTTGAGTGCCGGGCTCTTTTGCCGGCACTCTGATCCTCGCTGGCCCAGCTGGGCATGCGCTGCGGCACATAGCGCCGCGATATTCCCTCGCAGCGCCCCAAGAGGGAGGCGGAGCGCTTCCAGTAGTGCCCCGCTTCCATCTTGGGACGCTACCACTCAATTTCGGCTGCAGCGGCGCTAATTTTTCCGGGGCGCTCCTGTGCAGCGCCTTCGGATGTTTTACTATGTGAAAGGCACTTTATAAGTACAAGTTGTTCCATAAGAATCTAAATGGGGTGGTAGAGCAAAGAGATCTACAGGTATAGGTATACAAATCACTAAAACTAGTGACGCAGATTAATAAGGCCATAAAAAAAGCACGCCGAGAACTGGGGTTCATTTCTAGAGGGATAGAATTGAAAAGCAGAGAAGTTATGTTAACCATATATAGAACCTTGTTTAGACCACACATAAAAGTATTGTGCACAGTTCTCCATATTATAAAAAGGATAAGAGGCACTGGAGAAGGTGCAAAAAAGATTTATAAGGGTGATATCAGAACTAAGAGGTTGTAACTATCAGGAAAGATTGTACAGGCTGGGGTTCATTTATCTGGAAAAGAGAAGACTGAGGGATGACCTGATAGAGGTCTTTAAGATTAGGAAAGGGTTTGATCGGGTAGACGCAGAGAAATCTGGGGCCTATGACCGCGTATGCACAGTGTACATGGTCGTAAGTGCCCTGCAAGTTTTGGGATTTCGCGTGCGATGCGCCTGCGTGAAAACCCGGAACTTGCAATCTGTTAAGTTTCAGCTCGACAGATCGTACGAATCCGCAGGAAATGGACATTGGCTGGCGGACCCTACTACTGCCCAGCGAATGCCCATGAAACCCTTATGCCTGGTAAAAGCAAGCGTAGGGCCTTCCTTTACCAGTGTAAGGGTTTAAATAATTATTAAAATAAAATTTTTAAAATCCTTTAAAATTAGTTTAGGTTATTTTTGGCCCCTTTAAAAATGTTTAAATTTATTTTTCAAAAAATTTAATTTTTGTTTTAAATGTTTAATTAAATTGTATTTTAATTAATTTTAAACATGTGATGATTTATTTTTATTTAGGTTGTGTGAAAATGTATTTTTTATATGATTCCGATTATCCGGATGTAAATGCACTCCCCATAAGCATGATGGGAACCCCCTTATTGATTGGTTGGGCTGGCCCACGTAATCCCAGGGACCGCATGCGCAGGCGTACGCTCGCAGGCCCAGAAGCACGAGTCTTCGTAGGTCCGGGGCCATCAGGTAAGTACGGATTTTACTTGCAGTTCAGAGGCATTCGCCCGCGAGATGACTCCGACCACAATTTCAGGTCCAATGTTTCCACTTGTGAGAGAATCCAAAACTGGGGCCATAAATGTAAGATAGTCACTAATAAATCCAATAGGGAATTCAGGAGAAACTTCTTTACCCAGAGAGTGGTGAGAATGTGGAACTCGCTACCACAGGGAGTAGTTGAGGCGAATAGTATAGATGCATTTAAGGGGAAGCTAGATAAGCACATAAGGGTGAAAGGAATAGAAGGTTATGCTGATAGGGTGAGATGAAGAGGGGTGGGAGGAGGCTCGTGTGGAGCATAAACACCGGCACGGACCAGATGGACCGAATGGCTGTTTCTGTGCTGAACATTCTATGTAATTCTATGTCATTTTTTGAAGCAATGAATTATCTTGGGTAAACTGCCAATGGGTTAAATTTGCACTGAGTGTTGGAGCTGATGTGCATGCTAATTGTGCAATAAGGTGCAGTAATATTATTAGTGTTAATAGAGAGGGAGTTAACATTTGCCCACACTCTTAAAATTGTTCCTGTAAACAAGTGTAACACACATTTATTAACTGCCCGAGCATTAACACATTTTTTGCCTATTATTAAGTGCTTGGTAACTAGCAATTCACAGGACATGTGCCAATTTACTTAGGATTTGCTTAATTTTCATAGCACCTTAATTTTGCAAATTTGAAATTAGTGTTAAAGCAGGAGAGGTGAGCTGGAAGAATTCAAGGAGTGAGCAGAGCAGGAGATAGCTTATGGATCTAGTCAAAGAGAAGTCTTTCTGTGAACTCAGCAGCTTGGATATAGCATTGAGTTTCCTTTTCCTAAACACTTTGGAGGAGCAAGAATAGCAGAAGCTGAGAGCTTGACAGTTTCCAGGGTATAGTAGGTGATTCTTCAAGACTCGCTGCTACCTGGTGCATTCTGAGTGCCATTTACCTGGACATCAGCGAGGAACAATTTCAAGGAGGATGCACCCTGACAGAATGCAATTTCGGACCTGTGTGAACACTTGCACCCAGAGCTGAAACCATGAAGCAACATCTGGACCATGCTGTCAGTGGGAGTGAAAGTGACCGCCGCATTAAACATTTAAGCCTTTGGATCTCTTTGGGACCCTGCAGAAGACACCAACCACCACCTTTCTCCTGACGGCCCCTGAGGTTGGCAGATTATGAAGAAGAATGGAGCTGCTTGCAGGGCCCCACCTCACCGCCAACATTTACACGCAATGGATGAGGAAAGGCCGGTTATCTTGGTGGTGACTGGGGAATGGAAATTCAGCTTGGGCCTCACCACCCAATTTTGCCCCATTTTCAGCTGCTATCCCACTTGATTGGGAAAGCAGAGGAAAATCCAGAGATTTTGGAAGAGTTTTAAGTGATGCCCACATGCCTGTGCTGCAGCCCCATCAGCCACCTTAAACATTCACTTCCTCCACCACTGGCGTACCGTGGTTGCAGTGTGTACCATCTACAAGATGCACTGCAGCAACTCGCCAAGGCTTCTTCGGCAACACCTCCCAAACCCACGACCTCTTCCTCCTAGAAGGACAAGGGCAGCAGGCGCATGGGAACACCACCACCTCCAAGTTCCCCTCCAAGTCACACACCATCCTGACTTGGAAATATATCGCTGTTCCTTCATCGTCGTTGTGTCAAAATCCTGGAGCATCCTGGAACAGCACACAGACTGCAGCAGTTCAAGAAGGCGGCTCACCACCTTCTCAAGGGCAATTAGGGATGGGCAATCAATGCTGGCCTTGCCAGCGATGCCCACATCCCATTAATGAATTTTTAAAAAGCCTGTTGTTTCAGTGAGTACATACATTGTGCAGCTAGGTTTTCTTACAAGGATGTGTTATGTGAAACCCTTTTAGCATGTCAGTATGTCAAAAGTTTCAGTGATAAGTAGCACGGAGTCCAATTTGACGGAGTACTGCTTCTACAGAGTACTAAACTCGGAATTTGGTGAGTGAGGGAATTCGGTTCATTGAGGGAAGTGGTGCTGTTCTGGTATTTTAAAAAACAAGGAGTGGTCCGAGAGAGGGAGCGTGAGACAGCGATACCTGAAAGCTGAGGTCTAGAGACATTAATTATAATTAATAGTTTAAACAAGATACTAATTAGCTTCTGAAAGAGGGAATAGACATTTTTAGATCATGAATGGGCAGCTGATACCAGTTGCTTGCAATTCCTGTGCCATGTGGGAACTTCAGGACACTTCATGTGTCTTGGGGGACCGTGTGTGTAGGAAGTGTTTCCAGCTGCTTGAGCTCGAGCTCAGGGTTTCCGAGCTTGAGGGGCAGCTGGAGTCACTGCGGAGCATCAGGGAGGCTGAGCGTTTCTTGGACCGTATGTTCCAGGAGGTGGCCACCCCACAGGCAGAGAGAGTTCAGGATAGTAAATGGGTGGCCATCCGGAAATGTAGAAAGAGGCAGGAAGTGTAGGAGTCTTCGGGGTGTGTGTCACTCTCAAACCGGTACGCAGCATTGAAGACTGCTGGGAGTGATGACACCTTGAAGGAGTGCAGTCTAGACCATGGCACCAATGGGCAAGGGACTGCACGGTGGGGGTGGGGGCTGGGGGGGTGGGGGGGGGACAGCACAGTGTAGAAATGGTCGTTATAGGAGATTCCATAGTTAGGGGGACAGACAGGTGTTTCTGTAACCATCACCATGGTGTGTTGTCTCCCTGGTGCCAGGGTAAAGGACATCACGGAGAGGGTGAAAATATTCTGCAGGTGGAAGGGAGTGAGCTAGAAGTTGTGATACACGTCGGTACCAACGACATAGAGTGGACAGGTAATTGAGGTCCTACAGTCAGACTTTCAGGAGCTAGGGAGGAAGTTAAAAAGTAGGACCTCAGAGGTAGTAATCTCTGGATTACTTCCAGTGCCACGCACCAGCGAGAGTAGAAATAGGAAGATAGGGAGGATCAATGCGTGGCTTGAGGCATGGTGCAGCAGGGAGGGCTTCAGATTCTTGGGGCATTGGGACCAGTTCTGGGGCAGGAGGTACCTATTCAAAAGGGACAGGTTGCACCTCAACAGGACTGGGACCAATGTCCTCGCGGGGAGGTTCACTAGTGTGGTTGGGAAGGGTTTAAACTAAATTGGCAGGGGGGTGGGCACCAGCATATAGAAGTAGAAAAGAGGAATAAGGTGTATAAAGGAGGGAGGGTGTTGGATAGTACTAGAGACGGAAGTAGTACCGTATTAGACAGGAGCAGACTAAGAAGGACTACGAGGAATACAAAGACAGGTTTGGAATGCATGTATGTAAATGCACAAAGTGTGGTGAATAAGGTTGGTGAACTACAAGCACAATTAGCCATGTGGGAAAATGATGTAGTGGCAATAACGGAAACGTGGCTTAAAAATGGTGAGGACTGGGTGCTTAATATTCACGGCTACAAGGACCGGAATTTTGCCGGCGCTCAGGGGGCGGGTTTGGAGGCGGGACATCCGGCAAAATCACAAAGATTGACAGCGGGTCAGAAACCCGCTGTCAACCCGCCCCCAATCAATCTTCCCAAGTGTCGGGTCCCCGATGTGCGCATGGACCCGACACCTAGCGGCGGGAAGAGGATTATAGCCTCTTAACTGCTTGTTAACAGGTTGTTAACAGGCAGTTAAGAGGCTTTTTGCAATTTTGATAGTTCTACTGCAGGCTTATCGACGTCCGGACACCACGCCAGGTAAGTATGGCATGCTGTGGGTCTACTGTAATGTTTCTCCATTGATGACAGCTGCAGAAGTGGTGTGAAGGATCCAATGGTGCACTGGTGAGTTTCAGAGGTAAGATAATGTTGGGAAAATCATTTTTAATGCATTTACACTTTTCTGTAGGTAACAAGTTTTGATTTGTATGTGTAGTCCCACCTCATTGGGAGAACCTCTCTCACCAGTGACAGATTGCTTCTGTAACCTCACCTGCAGCTGCCATCTGTTCTAGCTTAAGGAGGGAGTCATTGGAGAGCCTGGGTGCAAGAGCTCACCTTTGTACAGTGATTGTCAGTGTTTGCAGCACCTCAATGCTGTCAAACACTGAGAAATCAGCTGTCAAAAAAAAATGTGCATGGCCCCTTTAAGAAAACCAGCAGATGATGCGTCATCAACTGACGTGATCTGACACCAGCTTCCTCTTAATTGGCCGGCAAGCCCGCAGGGCGGGCTTAACAAGGCCAATTGACGCAAAATCACGTTTGTGCGTCTGACGTCAATGGGGGCGGGACTGGAACCCGGAAGGCAGCTGTCCCGCACCCAAGCTGCCTCGAACCGAAAAATCGTGGCCAAGGTGTTCATAAAAGATAGGGAAGGAAAAAAGGTAGGTGGGGTGGCAGTACTGATTAGGCAAGGACAGAATCCATTTGGTTAGAGTTGAGAAGCAAAAAGGGTATGATCATGCTATTGGGGGTATTCTATAGGCTTCCAAATAGTGAGAGAGAGATAGAGGAGCAAATCTGCAGGGAAATCACAGAGATGTGCAAGAACTATAGAGTGGTGATATTGGGGGACTTTAATTACCCAAATATCTATTGGGATAATGTTAGAGTAAAGGGAAAGGAGGGGGAGGAATTTCTGAAATGTGACCAGTATGATTTTGGCCCAACTAAGAAGGAGGCATTGCTGGATCTGGTGCTAGGGAATGAGGTGGGCCAAGTGGACAAAGTGTCTGTGGGAGAACACTTGGGTACGAGTGATCATCGTATCATAAGGTTTAGATTAGTAATGGAGAAGAGCAAGGAACAATCTAAAGTAGAACTTCTAAATTGGAAGAGGGCTAACTTCAATGGGATGAGGGGATCTAGCCAGGGTAAAATGGAACCAAAGATTGACAGGAAAAACTGTAACGGAACAATGGGTGATCTTTAAGGAGGAAATGTTTCAGGTACAGGCTAGGTACATTCCAACAAGAGGGAAAGGCAGGGGAACCAAAGCCAGGGCTCCTTGGATGACAAGGGAGATAGAGAATATGATGTATCAAAAAAAGAGGATGTATGATGCATGTCAGGTGAATTCTTCAAGTGAGAACCAGGCCAAATACAATAAGTTGAGAGGGGAAGTGAAGAGGAAAATAAGACTGGCAATGAGAGAATATGAGAATAGAATGGCAGTTAACATAAAAGGAAATCCAAAAATCTTCTACCGGCATGTAAATAGTAAGCGGGTAGTAAGAGGCGGGGTGGGGCATATTAAGGACAAAGAAGGTGATATATGCTTAGAGGCTCAGGGCAAGGCTAGAATACTTAGTATCGGTGTTTACTAAAGAAGAGGATGCTGACAAAATATCGGTAGAAGCGGAGATGGTAGAGGTAATGGATGGGGTGAAAATTGATAGGCAGGATGTACTGGAAAGGCTGGATATGCTTAGAGTGGCTAAGTTGCCTGGTCCAGATGGCTTGCATCCCAGGTTGCTAAGGGAAGTGGGGGTGGAGATAGCGGAATTGCTTGCCATAATCTTCCAATTTTCCCTAGATACAGGGGAGGAACCAGTGGATTGGAAAGTGGCAAATGTGACACCCTTGTTCAAGAAAGGGTGTAAGGACAATCCTAGTAGTGAGAGGCCGGTCAGTTTAACATTGCTTTCGATAAGGTCCCGCATAAGAGATTAGCGTGTAAAGTTAAGGCACATGGGATTGGGGGCAAGGTATTGACTTGGATAGAGAACTGGTTGGCAGACAGAAAGCAAAGAGTTGGAATAAATGGGTCTTTTTCCGAGTGGCAGGCAGTGACTAGTGGGGTACCACAGGGATCGGTCCTAGGACCCCAGCTATTCACAATATATATTAATGATCTAGACGAGGGAATTGGATGTAATATCTCCAAGTTTGCAGACGACACAAAGCTGGGTGGGAGTGTGTGCCGTTTGGAGGATGCAGAGAAACTCCAGTATGATTTGGACAGGTTGGGTGATTGGGCAGAAGCATGGCAGATGCAATATAATGTGGATAAATGCGAGGTGTCAAAAACAGGAATGCAGATTATTATCTGAATGGCAATAGATTGGGAGAAGGGGAAGTGCAACGAGACCTGGTGTCCTTGTGCACCAGTCGCTGAAGGTAAGCATGCAGGTGCAGCAGGCGGTGAAGAAGGCAAATGGTATGTTGGCCTTCATAGCGAAAGGGTTTGAGTATAGGAACAGGGATGTCCTGCTGCAGTTGTACAGGGCCTTGGTGAGACCACACCTTGAGTACTGTGTGCAGTTTTGGTCGCCTTATCTGAGGAAGGATGTTCTTGCCATGGAAGGAGTTCAGCGAAGATTCACAAGGCTGATACCTGGGATGGCAGGAATCTCATATGAGGAGAGATTGGGTCGATTGGGCTTCTCCTCGCTGGAGTATAGAAGAATGAGAGGGGATCTCATCGAAACATATAAAATTCTGACAGGTCTGGACAAACTAGATGCAGGAAGAATGTTCCTGATGGTCGGAGAGTCCAGAACCAGGGGTCACAGTCTAAGGATAAGGGGTAAGCCATTTAGGACAGAAATGAGGAAGAATTTCTTCACCCAGAGAGTGGTAAACCTGTGGAATTCTCTACCACAGAAGGTAGTTGAGGCCATGTCATTAAATATATTGAAGAATGAGTTAGATATATTTCTTAAAGCTAAAGGTATCAAGGGATATGGGGAGAAGGCAGGTACAGGGTACTGAGTTTGGATGATTAGCCATGATCTCATCGAATGGCGGAGCAGGCTCGAGGGGCCGAATGGCCTACTCCTGCTCCTATCTTCTATGTTTCTATGTTTCTATGATACCAAACTTGGAGGTGTGGCAAACAGTGATGAGGATACCAATCAACTGCAACAGGACATAGTTGGCTAGCAGAATGGGCAGACAAGTGGCAGATGGAATTTAATACACAGAAGGTGAGGTGATGCATTTTGGCAGAAGGGATAGGAAGAGGCAATATAGACTTAATGGCACAGTTCTAAAGAGTGTGCAGGGACAGAGGGACCTGGGGGTTCATGTGATCTTTGAAGGTGGCAGGACATATTGAGAGAGTAGTTAGCAAAGCATATGGGATGTTGGGCTTCATAAATAGACATATTGGGGTAAAAATTGGGTTGCTTTGCGCCTCCCGTTAGCGCCCTCTTAGGGCGCTAACGGGGTGCAAAGCAAATAGCGCCCGGGTGTGGCGCCGCCCACGCCTCCCGCGAAATTCAGCAGGAGGTTAACGGCGGTGCTAACCGGTAGCGCCCTGTGGTGCTGCGCCGCCGGCGATTACATCATCACCTTGCGCAGCGCCCCGCTTGCGCCCCGGCCGCGATTTTCGGGAATGCCCCCTGACTTACCGCCGGACGCTATGGCCGACGGGGTCAGGCGGGCCTACCTGCGGCCGGGGAGGCGCTATTTAAAGGCGAGGTGCGGGGCGGCCATTTTTGTTGCTGGCCACCTGCCAGCACCTACCTGCAGTCCTGTCCCCGGCCTCCTGAACGTCCCCCCCACCCCTGCGGAGTGCCTGCTGCGCTCCAAGAGCCCGGCACTTCTCTTGAGTGCCGGGCTCTTTTGCTGGCACTCCCTATCCCCGGGGACCCAGCTGGGCCCCGGGTCACACTGAACAAGGCTCCTTCCCTTTAAGAAGGGGAGGAAGGCCTGCAATACCGCGGCACATAGTGCCACGATATTGACTCGCAGTGCCCCAAGAGGGATGTGGGGCGCTTCCAGTAGCGCCCCGCTTCCCTCTTGGGGCGCAACCACTCAATTTCCGGCGTGGGGGCGCTAATTTTTAGCGCCCCGGCAAAGTTAGCGCCCCTTACTCCATTTTTAGCCCATTGAGTACAAAAGCAGGGAAGTTATGCTGAACCTTTATAAAGCTCTGGTTCAGCCATAACTAGAGTATCGCGTCCAGTTATGGTCACCAGGAATGAGTGACTTCAGTTACGTGGATTGACTGGAGAAGCTGGGATTGTTTTCCTTCGAGCAGAGAAGGTTAAGGGGAGATTTAATAGAGCTGTTCAAAATCATGAGGGGCTGTGATAGAGTAAATAAGGAGAAACTGTTTCCACAGAAGTCTCGGTAACCAGAGGACACAGATTTAATGTAATTGGCAAAAGAACCAGGGAGGAGATGAGAATTTTTTTTACGCAACGAGTTGTGTGATCTGGACTGCGCTGCCTGAAAGGGTGGTGGAAGCAGATTCAATAGTAACATTCAAAATGGAATTGGATAAATACTTAAAATGGAGAAATTTGCTGGGCTATGGGGAAATGCAGGGGAGTCTGAGGGGGATTGACAGGATAGGTGCCGAGAGATTGTTTCCCCTGGCTGGAGAGTCAAGAACTAGGGGGTCACAGTCTCAGGATAAGGGGTCGGCCTTTTAAGACTGAGATGAGGAGGAATTTCTTCACTCAGAGGGTTGTGAATCTTTGGAATTCTCTGCCTCAAAGGGTTGTGGATGCTGAGTCGTTGAGTATATTCAAGGTTGAGACAGATAGATTTTTGGACTGTCGGGGAATCAAGGGATATGGGGATAGGGCAGAAAAGTGGAGTTGAGGTCGTAGATCAGCCATGATCTTATTGAATGGCGGAGCAGGCTCGAGGGGTCATATGGCCGACTCTTGCTCCAATTTCTTATGCTCTTATAGAGTGGGACTAATTACAGGAAACTCTTTATTAACCGGCACCGATGGGACCGGCGTGGTGCCGGTTTATCGAAAGTACCGGATAACAGAGAGTTATATCTACCGAGGCTATTTTTAACAAAGAAAAATAAATAAATCAAGAAATGTGCAGTATACTTCCGACAGCGCCAGGAGGCCGAGTAGTGGCACTTTTGAAAACTACCCCTACTGACTAAATCGGCGTTCGCGGACTCGGACTTGGACTCGGGATCGGCAACATTGCCGGTTATTTGAGAGGAGTTTTCGGAGTACTCGGCGTTCGCGGAGACTCGACTGCGACTCGGCAACATTGCCGGTTATTTGAGAGGAGTTTTCGGAGGATGATTTTTGCCGGTTAAGCGAGAATTCCGGATATTTGGGTGCCGGATAAACAAAAGTTTCCTGTAGATAGCTCTTTCTAATGTCTCTTCCGAATGGCCTTCTTCTGTGCTGTATGGTTCTAAGTGTATATCGCTTTGCAACCAAGCTAAAGTTGTAGTGCAAACACATCCCTAGATTTCTCTGTTCCCTCACTCTATTGAGAATTATACCCTGTAAGGTATGCTTCCATTCTCTGCTTTTTTCCCCAAATTGTATTAGCTCGCATTTATCCACAGATTATTTTATCTGATCATGGACTTTAAACCTCTGAATTTCCTGAGTAAACGTTTTGTATAATTATCTTTGATCCCCAAGGATAATCGAGTAAAATATTCTACCCCCAACCAGCAGCACAGACTGGTTATTTCTGAACAAGCCATGCATGTACTATTAGAAATCTTTTTAACTAGTAACATGTTGGGTATTTCTGCTTTTCAGAATGTGTTTTGCTGCTTGGAATGATAGCGGGACTGCAGGGCACCATCCAAAAACAATGTGACGTGAGAGGTAAGAGCTCACAGTAATTTAGATTGAGAAAATTTAATAGCGTGAGAATAATGGAGTTTTGTTCCTTTGATTTAACTATTTTCCCTGCTCTTTCCTCTCCTCGCTCAGTTTTCTTCCTCTTCCAACAAAAGCTGGCAAGCTCACTGACTCAGCGAGGGTTGTGTAAGAATGGGTTTTGAGACTGGGATTTGAGTAGATGCCTCCTGGGTGAAAGTCCAGTGTTCTGGCATTGTGGATACGAGATTACATTAAGGACACTTTTAAGCCCTCCTCCCCCACCATTTTTCCAGTGGTATAATAATAGTTAGGCATCACTTATCAGTTTGCCAAAGAACACATTTTTGTCCAATTTTCTTGACTTTCTCACCTCCACTTGCGAAGGTGCCACATGCGGCAGGCACTCTCTGGTATCTCACCTAGTGACCATTCTGCACATGTGACCCTAGACTGTTGGCATTGGTAGGTTACTGAATCATAGGAGGGCATTATAAGAACATAAGATGTAGGAGCAGGAGTAGGTAATTTGGCCCCTCGAGCCTGCTCCGCCATTCAATAAGATCATGGTTGATCTGATCTTGGCCTCAACTCCACTTCCCTGCCCGCTCCCCATAACCCTTGACTCCCTTACCTTTCAAAAATCTGTCTATCTCCACCTTAAATATATTCAATGACCCAGCCTCCACAGCTCTCTGGGGAAGAGAATTCCACAGATTCACGACCCTCTGAGAGAAGAAATTCCTCCTCATTTCCGATTTAAATGGGTGCCCCCTTATTCTGAAATTATGCCGCCTAGTTCTAGATTCCCCCACGAGGGGAAACATCCTCTCTGCATCTACCCTGTCAAGCCCCTTCAGAATCTTATATGTTTCAATAAGATCCCCTCTCATTCTTCTAAACGCCAATGAGTATACGCCCAACCTGCTCAACCTTTCTTCATAAGACAACCATTTCATCTCCGGAATCAACTTCGTGAACCTTCTCTGAACTGCCTCCAATGCAAGTATAGCCTTCCTTAAATAAGGAGACCAAAACTGTACGCAGTACTCCAGGTGTGGTCTCACCAACGCCCTGTACAGTTGTAACAGGACTTCCCTACTTTTATACTCCATTCCTTTTGCAATAAAGGCCAACATTCCATTTGCCTTCCTAATTACTTGCTGTACCTGCATGCTACCTTTTTGTGATTCATGTACAAGGACCCCCAGGTCCCTCTGTACTTCAGCATTTTGTAATCTCTCTCCATTTAAATAATAATTTGCTTTTTTATTTTTCCTACCAAAGTGGATAACCTCGCATTTTCCCACATTAAACTCCATCTGCCAGATTTTTGCCCACTCAATTAGCCTATCTATATCCCTCTGGAGATTCTTTGCATCCTCCACACAATTTGCTTTCCCACCTATCTTTGTATCATCAGCAAATTTGGTTACATTACACTCGGTCCCTTCATCCAAGTCATTAATGTAGATTGTAAATAGTTGAGGCCCCAGCACTGAACCCTTCGGCACCCCACTAGTTTGCCAACCTGAAAATGACCCATTTATCCCGACTCTCTGTTTTCTGTTAGCTAGCCAATCCTTTATCCATGCTAATATATTACCCCCAACCCCGTGAGCTCTTATCTTGTGTAGTAACCTTTTATGTTACACCTTATCGAATGCCTTCTGGAAATCCAAATACACCACATCCACTGGTTCACCTTTGACCACCTTGCTCGTTACATCCTCAAAGAACTCCAGCAAATTTATCAAACATGATTTCCCTTTCATAAAACCATGCTGACTCTGCTTGACTATATTATGATTTTTTAAATGTCCTGCTACCACTTCCTTAATGATGGACTCCAGCATTTTCCCAATGACAGATGTTAGGCTAACTGGTCGATAGTTGCCTGCTTTCTGTCTCCCTCCTTTCTTAAATAGGGGCGTTACATTTGCGGTTTTCCCAATCCGCTGGGACCTCTCCAGAATTCAGGGAATTTTGGTAGATTACAACCAATGCATCCACTATCTCTGCAGCCACCTCTTTTAAGACTCTAGGATGCAGGCCATCGGGTCCAGGGGACTTGTCCACCTTCAGTCCCATTAGTTTGCCTAGTACTTTCTCTCTAGTGATAGTGATTGTTTTAAGTTCCCCACCCACCCCAATAGCCCCTTGATTATCCATTATTGGGATGTTTTTAGTATCTTCTACCGTGAAGACCGATACAAAATATTTGTTCAAATTATGACTGACCTTGAATCTAGCAATAAACACAGAGTTTCCCACACAATCTAGGGTGCTGCGTTCAGTTATAGTTTCCTCTACAGTTGCCCAGTCTGAGGTCAGCTAACTCAGCACAGAATGGAAATTGAACTGCGGAGGCAGGAAACATTTTAATTTCTTGTACAAATTTAGCAGAAGCTTGTGTCCCTGAATGAGATCATTGCCTATTTGCTCAGACTTCTGCTCAATCTGGCCAAGCATTTGTATAGTTGAGCATAACCATTCTGTTAATTACATGCACATGTATACATGTATGTGTTTTTGCATTTCTGTTTTGTGTGCGCATGTTATGTGTGAGTGCACGTGTCAATACGTGTGTGTGTGTTTGTGTGTGTGCGCGTGTCAGTGCGTGCGCATGTCAGTGTGTGTTTGTGTTTTGTGTGCGCATATCAGTGTGCGTGTGCATGTCAGTGAGTGTGTGTTTGCGTGCGCATGTCAGTGTGTGTATGTTTGTGTTTTGTGCGCGTGTCAGTGCATGTGTCAGTGCGTGTTTGTGTTTTGAGCATGTGTGTGTGCATGTCAGTGCGTGTGTATGTGTTTGTGTTTTGAGCATGTGTGTGTGCATTTCAGTGTGTGTGTTTGTGTTTTGTGTGCGTGTGTCAGTGCGTGTGTGTGTGCGCGTATCAGTGCGTGTGTGTTTTGTGCCTGTGTGTGCGTGCCTGTGTGTTTGTGTTTTGTGTGTGTGTGCGCGTGTCAGTGCGTGTTTATCTTTTGTGCATGTCAGTGCGTGTGTGTTTGTGTTTTGTGCATGTCAGTGGGTGTGTGTGTGTTTGTGTTTTGTGCACGTGTGTGCATATCAGTGCGTGTGTGTTTGTGTTTTGTGAGTGTGTGTGTTTGTGTTTTGTGAGTGTGTGTGTGTTTGTGTTTTGTGAGTGTGTGTGCGTGTTTGTGTTTTGTGAGTGTGTGTGTGTGTGTGTGTTTTGTGAGTGTGTGTGTG